>CM077444.1:17266162-17919084 GCA_039654765.1 Mylopharyngodon piceus
AGACCGTGGCAGGGGGAGCACTGACGCAAGCGCTATCGTTGCGAGTTGGTCTGGCTGCTGCAAAACACCGGGATGCACACGCTCGGCGCTGCAGGCGGCTCGGGAGCGATGCCCTGACCAGGCTGCTCGAGAGCAGCGTGGAGAGCAGAGCTGCTTGAGAGCGGCGAACTGATCCGGCTGCTGACGAAATGGCGCGCTGATCAGAGCTGCACGAGAGCGGCGGACAGAGCGGCGAGCTGGCAGAGCGGCGAGCTTAACAAGCTGCAGGCTGCTCATGAGTAATAGAGAGAGGCGAGCAGAGGAGAGGCGAGCTGATCTTGCTGCTGCAGAGCGGCGAGCTGATCAGCGGCGAATTCCAGCTGCTTGCAGTTGGAGGCGGCTTCAAGTCTCGGATCAAGTGAAGAGATGCGATCTGCATCGCTGAAGGAGAATAAATCAGTCTGCCAAGGTGAGACGGCCGCTTATATAGCCCGAGACCCCGCCCTTTTTGGCGGGCTCGAGCGGGCTTGCTCACCATTGGCTCGCGCCATCATTGGTTCGTTTACTTTAACTCCACGAACCAATGGCCGTGCAGTTTCACTGCGTGATTAAAAAAGGCTTCAGAATCGGTAAAAACAGGAGTTTCCCCGTTGCGTCTTGCCTAAATGGCAGACGACGCAGTACGGAGTGTAGTATCGAAAGGGAACTAATGAAGTTATTAATTTAGTTAATTTATCTATACAGCAGCTCTGGAGAAAACAGTGATGTCATTGTCCAGCTCAGTTCAGTTCTCATACAATGGTGTCAATGCAGGCAGATCATTAAGATCATAAGCAAGCCAGAGGCAACAGTGGCAAGGAGGTAATGAATGCATGAACTAACTGTTCCACATTTTTTATTGAGAGCATATGTCGTAGTTTAGATATATTTTTAAGATGGAAGAATGCGGTTTTACAGATGTTAGAAATGTGGCTTTCAAATGAAAGTTTGGTATCAAAGAGCACACCCCATTCCTAACTGATGACGGAGATTTAACAGAGCAGCCATAAAGTGTTAGACAGTATTGTAGGTTATTAGGTTTTTGGTCCAAAAAATAGAAAAATTTGAAAAATCTGTTTTTTTCAGAATTAAGTAGTAGGAAATTACTACTCATCCAATTTTTTTTATATCAGCTATACAATTGGTAAGTTTCGTCAGGGCACAAAGAAATATAGAGCTGAGTATCATCAGCGCAACAGTGAAAACTAACGCCATGCTTCCTAATGATATCTCCCAAGGGTAGCATGTACAGAGTAAAAAGCAACGGTCCTAGTACTAATTCTTATGGTACTCCATACTGAACTTGTGATCAGTATGACATATCTTTGTTTGCTGCTACAAACTGATAACAGTCAGATTTGAGCCATGCCAATGTAATTCCACTAATGCCAACATAATTTTTGAGTCTATTCAAAAGAATGTTGTGGTCAATAGTGTCAAATGCAGCACTAAGATCCAGTAACACTAAAAGAGAGATACAACCATAATCGGATGATAAGAGCAAATCATTTGTAACTGTATGAGGGCAGTCTCATTACTATGGTACAGTCTAAATCCTGACTGGAAATCCTTGCAGATACCATTTCTTTCTAAAAAAGAACATAGTTGTGAGGATACTGCCTTTTCTAGTATTTTTAACAGATAATTAAAATTAGAAGTAGATTCGAGATTGGCCTGTAATTGACTAATTATGTAGGATCAAGCTGTGTTTTTTTTTTAATAAGAGGTTTAATAATAGCCAGCTTAAAAGTTTTCGGTAAGCATGCTAGTGACAAAGATGAAATAATGATATTAAGAAGAAACTCTATGACCTCTGGAAGTATCTCTTTCAGTAGCTTAATTAGTATAGTGTCTAACAAACATGTTGTTGATTTTGATGATTTAACGAGTTTAGACAATTCTTCCTCTCCTACAGCAATGAATGAAAGGATTTTTTCCTCAGGGACACTACAATGCACTGTCTGATGCGATACTGTAGTAGATGGTTGCATGGTTATAATTTTCTCTCTAATATTATCAATCTTGCAAGTAAAGATGTTCATAAAGTTATTACTGCTGTGCTGTTTGGAAATGTCAGAAGTTGAAGCTTTATTTCTCGTTAATTTAACCACTGTATCAAATAAGTACCTAGGGTTGTGTTTGTTTTCTTCTAAGAGAGTCGAAAAATAAGCAGATCTAGCAGTTTTTAAGGCCTTTCTGTAGGCAATATTGCTTTCTTTCCACGAAATGCAAAAAAAAAAAAAAAAAAAACTAGTTTTGTTTCCTTCCAGCTGCACTCCATTTTTCTGTCTTTATAAATAGATGCTGAAGCTGTGGCTGAAATCAGTCACTTGTTTACACAATTATGACACTTGTTCATGACACTTTTTTGTGAATATTGCTTATGGTTCTTCTCGTCAAAGGAGCTATGTTTTCCATTACAGTTTGGAATGGGTGTCGGAACAGCCGTCTCCTTGCAGCAGATCTATAGGACTGCCCCATAATAGTCAACTAACCGTTAGTCGATGAGAAAAGGCTTAGTCGACCAAAACTTTATTTTTCACTTAGTTGCTGGTGGAAAAAAATGAAAAATGTCTCACGGGTGTGCCCGAGTCTAGCGCGTGCCGAGGCAGCGCGCAGCGCGCAGCTGTGGGGATCTCAGACGCAGCTGCTTGAGGAGCGTGAGCAAGTTCCTCTCACTTTTCCCCCTAGCTTTGATGTCCTCATGCCTGAAACGGAAGCCCGCTCAGCGATTTCTTCCATGGAACACGAGGACTCATTGTTCGTTCATGATTCTGATGATTCAGAAAGTGTGGAGTCAGTAGAGACAGACATGTGTAGAAAATCTGTTTCCTGCTCCATGAAGCAGAATGCTGAATACGATGAGCTAGTGGAGCTTATGACTCGCGCTACAGCCAGACTGAGCTTGGAATGGTCTGGCTTGAAGCACGAGACTGCAAGCAGCCGCTTAGATGAACGATATCTGCGGAGTCATAAGTGCACTGCTCCGGCGAGCCTTCCATTTCTCCCAGACCTGCACACTGAGGTGTCAGGTTCGTGGGAACATCCATTCTCTGCTCGCGTGGCCCATTCTGCTTCGAACTATTCTAATGTAGAGGGACTGAATGAGTGGGGAAGTTTTTAGAGGAAGGCAAAATTATGGCATGTTTTTAGGGAAGATATCTCCTCCCTCCCCCTCCGAGAAGGGTGTTGGGGTACTACAATTCTGTTTTTAGAGGAGACTATATCTTCTCCCTCTCCCTCTGAGGAGGGTGTGGAGTACAGCATGTTGTTTTTAGAGGAGACAGCTCACTGGCTGACTTTTTAGCTCAGTGCCTAGGTTCTAAATTATTTTTTTCTCCAGGCTGGCACTGCAGAGCAAATAAATTTCAGATTCTCGTTGAGAAGTGAGAGCGCGCTCGTCCTCAGTGAATGCGGCTTGTGGGGCGGGGCCGGCAAAAGACGCGCTCAGAGGCTCGGCATTTCGAAAACAAACACCAGTGAGAATGTGCTTTAGTAAAATTAAGCTCTATGCTCACCTGACGGAAAAAAACGGCAGGCTGGATGAGCCGAAACAGGTGCTCTAGGACGCTGAAGGCGGCTCGTGAGTGGCACGATCAACTGAAGAAGAGCAGGCACAGCATGTTATATTCGCCAGACCGTGGCAGGGGGAGCACTGACGCAAGCGCTGTCATTGCAAGTTGGTCTGGCTGCTGCAAAACACCGGGATGCACGCGCTCGGCGCTGCAGGCGGCTTGGGAGCGATGCGCTGACAAGGCTGCTTGAGAGCGGCATGGAGAGCAGAGCTGCTTGTGAGCGGCGAACTGATCCAGCTGCTGACGATGCGGCACGCTGATCAGAGCTGCACGAGAGCGGCGGAGAGAGCAGCGGACAGAGCGGCAAGCTGCTTGAGAGCGGCGAGCTGTAATAGAGAGAGGCGAGCAGAGAGAGGCGAGCTGATCTTGCTGCTGCAGAGCGGCGAGCTGATCAGCGGCGAATTCCAGCTGCTTGCAGTTGGAGGTGGCTTCAAGTCTCGGATCAAGCGAAGAGATGTGATCTGCGTCGCTGAAGGAGAATGAATCAGTCTGCCAAGATGAGATGGCCGCTTATATAGCCAGAGACCCCGCCCTTTTTGGCGGGCTCGAGCGGGCTTGCTCACCATTGGCTCGCGCGGCTATGCTGCGCCATCATTGGTTCGTTTACTTTAACTCCATGAACCAATGGCCGTGCAGTTTCACTGTGTGATTAAAAAAGGCTTCAGAATAAATTTCAGCAAATAAATGTGTCATTTTCTTTTTTTGGTCAGGAACAAAATAATTGAACTACAAGCGTGGACACACCCTTAGTTAGCTAAACTAATACAGAGAAATGAAAGGTGCAGTGAGGTCATGGCCTGTTTATACACCCTCCGGTTGAAATTCATTCACAAATAACAAAACAAATACTAACATTCACACACACATTCACGGATCTATTTTAAGGGACAGCATCAGTGAAACTCCTGTCACACTTTGTCAAATCAGAAAACACTGAGGGACAATACAATGACAGCCGGCACACACACAAAAAATACACACAGTCTCACAAACCCAAGAGGAAACATTCACTGATGCATTCACAATAGCAGACAAAAAAGTTCAGCCTGCCCATGCATATTTGAAATACAAGAACACACAGCAATCTATAAGCCATTTGCCTTAATGTCTCAATACCACGAGGATGTACTTTGGGGATTTGCATGTGACAATTAAGCTGCTTTTGATGATACAATCCAAAGACAGATGGGACTAAATGAAATGGCGTTTTTGGCTGGGGATGAATATGAATATTTGGACTTGTCATTTTAACATTTATCTTTACCTAAGGTCACATACTGAAATGCAGTGTGCATCATGGAAATCAAAATTTTATGAAAATCACCACCAGACTTGGGTTTTCCTAAGAAATGTCATTTAGATTATATAATTTTTTTTTGTGGATTAATGTAAGTAGATTTCTGACCAAAACACCTGTTTTCATTTCCTGTTGTGTCTCTGTGGAAATTATTGCTGCCTCTGTATCAAAAGCTGCCAACGTGCGTGTTGACCTTGATGTCAGAATATAATGTACTTCATGTTCTCCACATGAGTGCACAGTGCCACAGTCAAACACTCCTCATTAGGAACAAGGGCGGACTGGGGCAGAAAAGTGGCCCTGGACTTTCTGGCACAAAGCGGCCCATCACACCCGGTCAGCAACACACCTCACCATAAAACCCACCAGCTCATTATTCACTGAGCAATTTTTTACACCACTTTTTATAACATAAAAATATAAATGCTATTTATAAAGAAATACATAAGCTATTTATTATTATTATTATTGTTATTATTGAAATGCTTACCATTAACTTTAATGAATGACTGGCATACTTCTTTATGTTATTATTTGTCTTTTCTGGTGAACATGGCAAATAGTAAATCATTTTGAAAAAATTTCAAATCTCTTTTCCATACAGGGATATTTAATATCACTAAAGTTCAATACCTACCATTAAATCAGTCCATATGTAACAATGCTCTGGTATGGTCTTAGAATATAGTGCAGAATGTGGACTGTTTTATGGTGCCTTTCTAGTGGTTATAGTGTTTGTCCTTTCAGGAGCTTGACAACTGTCATTTTATGGAATAGAGGTCCAACTGTGGAAAAGAGTGTGAAAATTCGAATGTTTATGAAAAATACAGCATATTATAATGATTTCTTGAGGATCACGTGACTGAGGACTGGAGTAATGATGAATGTCCGTCGTTTAACAGTTTTTTTTAATTGTAAACAGTAGGCAAATATTATTGTCTCGTTATGTTCGGCTGCTTCTCTTACCTCGGCTCACTGCCGCGCTGCTTGGTTTCTGTGAACAGTAAATCCTGCCTCCTTTGATTCGATTGGATATCTCAAACATTTTGACATTGACGAGCACTTTTAGACGGACTAAGCACACTAAACGGATTACAGTTTTTTGCCTTAAGTGGGCCGCGCCCGTGCAAACAATTTGTCTGGGCTGACAGAAGGATATAATTCATTCTTCATAATATATTTACATTGAAACGGGCCCACCGACATTTTCCAGCGGCCCACCGGGAAAACTTCTGGTACTCCCGATGGCCAGTCCGCCCCTGAATAGGAAAATTCCAGACTAAACCACTGAGATGCACATGGGAAAATAACATGAATCAAAATGTACCCTATTCAATAATGCTCATTCCTGGTCTTGGTTTGCATCATTTATCAGTGTACATTATTACAAAAAAAAAAATTGATCATCTTTCAATAAAATTTAAAAATGTAATGACTTGCTCTGCCTCTAAAACAACTTTACTTTTTCTGCATGTATTAAATATTTATGCTCTTTGTACAGTAGCAGAAACTTTCACTCACAGTCTTATTATCATCTGAACATTATCATTATCCCTTAATACACACACACACACACACACACACACACACACTAAGGACTAAGGATTGCGCAACCTTCCTCCACTTTAAACATCCAAGCGCGGGAATTTGCATTGCTACCATATTTTTAAGTCCTGCGGCGATGGACCTCATGGGCGACGGAGACAGGCTCAGGATGGAGCTGGAAGTCTCTAGTCCGTGATATGCACACAAGTAGCTCCGGTCAGATGGCTGCTGGAACCTGGGACAGGAACAGCAGGCTCCTTTGGCAGCTTCCTGAGCGACTAAGCAAGATCCGCACTGCTCACCTCATACGAGGAGGGACCTAGAAAAGGTGGTCCAAACATTGTCTGTTCCACTTCTCCGGACGGGCCTCCGCTCATGTCAGGGCATCCCCTTTTGTGGACGAAACTTTAAAACAGCCAAACATACTTATAATTTTGCTACATGGAACATTCTAACACTGCTCGACACAGATTCTGAGAAGTCCCCGTGGCACACTGCATTAGTCGCTGCTGAGCTTAACAGACACAATATCACCACTTTGAATGAAACTAGGTTGCAGGACGAAGGATCACTCACCGAAGTTGGTGAGGGCTATACCTTCGTCTGGAAAGGTCTCCCAGCTGATTCCCATCAAATTCACGGCGTTGGTCTCACCATCCGTACCTCTCTGTTAAACCAACTTACAGAGACTCCAGTAGCTGTAAGCGAGAGATTAATGATGCTGCGCATCCCAGTGATCAAGCATCATTATTTGACAATCATTAGAGCTTATGCTCCCACTCTTACATCTGACGATGCAACCAAGAACAGCTTTTATGTAGAACTCCATGCAGTACTCCGCTCTATACCTCCCCATGACAAAATTGTCCTACTCTGTGATTTTAATGCACGTGTCAGATGTGACTACCATGTCTGGAGTGGGGTCATAGGAAGACACGGGGTTGAAAACCACAATGACAATGGCCTTCGTCTATTATACACTAGGGATGCGCGGTATACCGGTACTGGGAAAATACCGGTATATATTTTATTTCAAATGGTACGATATCATGATTTTGCTAATTTCGGTATATGCTGCTGTTCCTAAGTTCACCGCTAGGTGGCAGTGTGCTACCCAAACTGACGCGAAACCGGCAAATGTGACAACATAGAGGAACAAAATGGATAAAGCAGTTGAATCTCACTCAACACGCCCAAAACTAATTAATAATGAGAGCAGTAGACATATAATTTGGAATTACTTTGCTTATAAAAATGATGAAGAACCATCAAACCTTGCCAAGCATCCGTCACTTGCTCATCCTGACTTGTACAAGACAATACGAGATTGACAAGTCAGTGCGTCATTCAAACAATATAATTTAGACATTTATTTCTTTTAACACTGATCAACGCACGTACATAAGATCATATCGTTTAGATAACACGAAAGCTCCAGCGTGCATTTGAACCCATGATGTTTCTATCTCATAATATTTGCACTTAAGTTTAGGTAGTACTAACATAGTATTCAGGTACAGAGGTGCTAGTTACAGAAATTTAATAAAGTAATCAAATGTAAAATAACAGTGGATAATCACTGTTAATACATTAAATAGGTAAATCCTTACGATTAATTTAAAGTTACAAACGTTATTTAGTGACAGACAGCAGCATGTATTTTAGGCTTGACAATTTCGATATAGGCTACTATTACACATGCGATGACGCTTACTATTAAACTGTTTATTTTCATGTAAGACATGACCGACTGTGTTTATGTGAATACTCACTAAGACGGATATTTTGACAATTTTGTGTGTATTTGACAGTTTAAGGTAAAACAACTCAATTTGGAATGCGCGAGCTCTATACAGGCCGCTTGTGCATGCGTTGTTTGTTGGTATAAGCGCAAAGAAACCATCTCTCAAAGAGCTTCCAAGTACTACTGTCTGAATGATATAAAATCGCTTGGATATTCAAATTGGCGACGTTTAAAAAGATGTGGGCAAGTGATTTCCATCAGTTGTCCGAAACACGAACGAGAGTGTTGTATCGCAGCGCGCAGCTTGCTTATATAGTACAGGTGCAATGTCTTTTGAAGCCAGAAGCAATTTGCTCATTTTGAGAGAGAGAGAAGGGAGAGAAGGTATTGCTGAAATTACTTCACAAGAAAGATTTTAAATGACTGATTTGATATGATAATCTGTGTTGATTAATTTACTAATAAACATTTGCGGTAATTTCTGGCTTTGTAAACGCGAAACCTGCGAGAATGAGTAAAATTATGCGCAATACCTGCACCAAAATTTAGACCCTGTATGGTATCGATTTAATATCGATATTTCGGTATTAGATTGTGGTACCGTACCGAAGCCAAAATTGTGGTATCGAGCCATCCCTATTATACACCTGTGCTCAATTCGTTCAATTTCAGCTGAGAAATCAACAAAAGGCCACATGGATGCATCCTAGATCCAAGCACTGGCATCTTGTCCACCAAAGCAATGCGAGGTGCCGAATGCTGGACAGACCACCGCCTAGTGCATGCAACTATGAGATTGAGCATACGACCCGCTGTTCAAATACAGAAAACCTGGATGAGGTCTCAAGGATAAGGCTTGCAACAACCTTACAATCAGAAGTGCACTTTCCAATGCATTTTCCATCAAGCTGCAATCCCTGCCTGATCCTGTTCTGTCTGAAAACAGGACCACATCTTCGCTTACTGAAGAGTGGTCGAAACTCACCAAGATCATCACTGATGCGTCCACTGAGACTCTAGGCTATACAAGGAGGCACCATGATTGGTTTGATGAGAATAACATCGCCATCTGCAAGCTGCTCCAAGCTAAAAATAAGGCGCATGCTGCCTTACTACACTCGCCAAGTTGTGCCGATCTTTGTAACAAATGGAAATATGTTCGCAATCATGTTCAGAAGGAGCTGCGCCAGATGGAAAATGTCTGGTGGGTAGAGAGAGCAAGAGAATTCCAACAATTTGCTGATACATATGAC
This sequence comes from Mylopharyngodon piceus, assembly GCA_039654765.1. Taxonomy (NCBI): domain Eukaryota; kingdom Metazoa; phylum Chordata; class Actinopteri; order Cypriniformes; family Xenocyprididae; genus Mylopharyngodon; species Mylopharyngodon piceus. Next base: position 17,275,595 of record CM077444.1, read on the forward strand.
ATGCACTTCTACACTGTCATTAAGGCAGTCTGCAGTCCAACACATCATTCTGTGCACCCATTAAGGTCAAAGGATGGTTCCACTTTGTTCAAGGATCGCAATGATATCCTCCTGCGGTGGGCAGAACATCTGAGAGAATTGTTCAACAGCATCAACCCTGTTGAACGTTCCCCACTTGAAAAACTTGACAAATTTCATGATGGTATGATGGCCAGAGTCATCTCTGATGGTCTTGAATCAGAGCATTCTGAAGTCATTGTTTGTGTCAAACAAGGGTGTGTACTGGGCTCCTATCATCTTCAATTTTTTTCCTGGCAGCCGTGACATTGCGGTTTCGCGATGGCATCTCCGGGGGTGACGGTATCCAGTTTAACTACCGCCTTGACAACAGCCTCTTCAACCCTCGTCAAAAGTCAAAAGTTACGACATCATCAGTATTTGAACTCCAGTATGCAGATCACAATGCTCTGGTCAGCCACAACGCTACTGGTTTGCAGCAAAACCTCAATACCTTTGCCGTGATCCGGGTGATACAGGGTAGGTCATCTCCAGGACGGTACTGGCTGATCGGGGCACCATAGAGGATCAGGCAGCTTGGGAAGCCATGGCGGTGCTGGCCATTCGGGAGGCCATGGCGGTGCTGGCCATGGCAGTGCAGGCCATTCGGGAGGCCATGGCGGTGCTGGCCATTCGAGAGGCCATGGCGGGTCAGGCACTTAGGACTCGGGACAAGGACGGGAGTCTCTTCTGGACTCGGGACGAGGACGGAAGTCGCCTCTGGACTCGGGACGAAGGAGAGAGTCGCCTCTGGACTCGGGGCGAAGGAGAGAGTCGCCTCTGGACTCGGGACGAAGGAGAGAGTCGCCTCTGGACTCGGGACGAAGGAGAGAGTCGCCTCTGGACTCGGGACGAAGGAGAGAGTCGCTTCAAGACTGTGGTAAGGGACTGGAATCATCACTGGACTGAGGTCAGGGACAGAATCCTGGATGAGGAAGAGATTCATAGCTGTGGCTGTAGCCATCTTAACTGAGAGCTCAGGCGTGGCGGCGGCCATCTTGACCGAGGGCTCAGGCGTGGCGGCGGCCATCTTCACCGAGGGCTCAGGTGTGGCGGCGGTCATCTTGCCTGAGGGTTCAGGCGTGGCGGCGGCCATCTTGACTGAGGACTCATGAGTGGCGGCAGCCAACTTGACTGAGGGCTCATGCGTGGCGGCGGCCATCTTAGGAAGGAACTCTGGACTGGCGGCCATCTTAGGAAGGGAACCCACCCCAAAAGACGGTCTTCAGTGTGTCGTCGTTCCAAGACACCAACTGAGAGAGAGATCGAGGAACTCAGTGACATAATCCTCAATTGGGCGGTCATCCTCGAACAGGGTGAGCAGACGATTAGCAGGCACAGTATGACATGTGGCAGATGGAACCGATGTTTGATCCCCACCAGAATCCGTGGAGCTCTGCATGAGGTCTGGTCTTCTGTCAGGACATAGACGGAGGCAGACAGGTAAGTGCAAAACAGGATGTTTATTTATAACAGAGGCACGGACACTGGCAGACGGAGAATGCAGGTGAGTAAGGGCAAAAGCACTTTAGGGCAGACACTTAGCTAAATGGGTAATGGAAGAATGTCTCTTTGCAGGCATGGGATGACCGAAGGAATCAACAATGGAATGGGGAACTGACGAAGGAAGACGGGAGGAAGAAGATCGGGATGGCTCAGGTAAGTAGCAGGTAAGTAGCAGGTAAGGAGTACAGGTACGTGTGACATTGTGCTATCCATTGACGAGACCAGACAAAGTGCAGTGGTGAAGTGTGCCTTTATACTACTGTGGTGATGAGTAGATGGCTTGCAGGTGCAGGTGATTGGTGAGTGAGTACAGGTGAGGAACAGGAGGGATGCTGGGAAATGGAGTGCAAGTGCTGGTGGCTGTGACAACAGCATCTTAAAACATCAACCTGCTCCCTTGACTCCCCTCATCTTTTTTCAAAACTGTATTTAACTGTTTAGAAGCAGATCTCCTAGAAGTGGTAAATGCCCAATTCTCCCCAAAGTCCCACAGTTGTTATCCCCTCCTGAAAAAGAGCAATCTGGATAACACCATATTGACCAACTAGAGACCAATTTCAAATCTTCATTTCATAGGCAAGATTATTGAAACAGTTTTTTTTTTTTTTCCAATCAGCTGAACAAATTCTTAAGCTCGAATGGATACTTGGACAATTTTCATTCTGGTTTCAGACCACATCATAGTACAGAGACTGACCTCATAAATATAATAAATGATATTTGCCTAAATACGGATACAGGCAATATCAGTGCTGGTACTACTTGATCTCAGTGCTGCATTTGACACTGTCGATCACAGCATACTTCTTGACAGGCTGGAAAACTGAGTAGGGCTTTCTGGGATGGTTCTCAAATGGTTCAGGTCATACTTAGAATTAAGGGGTTACTATGTGAACATAGGTGACCATAAGTCTAAGTGGACATCCATGATATGCGGAGTCCCACAAGGCTCAATTCTTGCACCATTCCTGTTCAAATTATATATGCTCCCACTGAGCCAGCTATGCAGATGACACCCAGATCTACCTAGCCCTATTGCCTAACGAGTACAGCCCAACTGATTCCCTGTGTCAATGCATTAATGAAATTAACAGTTGGATGTGCCAAAGACAAAACTGAAGTGATTGCATTTGGAAACAAAGACAAAATTCTCAAGGTGAATGCATACCTTGACTCTAGGGGTCAAAAAAATCAAGTCAGAAATCTTGGTGTGAATTTGAAGTCAGACCTTAGTTTCAGTAGTCATGTCAAAGCAATAACCAAAACAGCATACTATCATCTCAAAAATACTGCAGTGAACTAGATGTTCCCTTTCGAAAGGGAACTCAACTCTGCGTTTGACACGCTTTGGGGAACGCCTCCACGTGAACCGGTGTCTGAAAACAATATCAACTCACGACAATCCTATTGGCCAGCGACAGCCTATGACGTCATCATAACGCGACCCGGAAGTATATAAGGAGTGCCTAGAGAACCAGTCAGTATCTTTTTCGTCTTCAGGGACTGTTTTGTTTGAAACGATATCAAACCGATATTAAGGTAAGACAATTTATGTCTAACAAACGTTTCAGGAAGTGTGTGCATCCATGTCCCATAGTGTTGACATCTGATCACATACATAACTTATAACGTTGTCTTTTATGAGAACAAAAGAGCTTGTACAGGCAGTTCTTGTGGGATCTGTCTGTTTGTTTTTGTAAGTGTGTTTTACTTGTAAAATGCTCCACTCTCTTCTGGTCTTTTCCTCGAGAGGAGAAGGACCGGCAGCTGCACCTAATGGTTCGGGTCTTACTCTTGAAGAGTTGAAGGGGTGAAATTCCCCGCGACCTTCAACGGCTGACGGGAGAGAGCTGTGTGATTATTATGATGTGTTGTCTATGACATTGTTAGATTCAGCAGCAGTTGCTCTTCTTGTTCGAAGCCAAACAAGACAGCAGGAGATGGCTGATGAGGATGAAGATGGTGAGCCTTCTGAATCCTCAAAGCCACCCTGCCCCCGCGTATGTACAGCTGTGTGAGATTACGGAGACTGCGGCTGCCATTGGAGCAGGTTAAGAAAGAAACCGCTCGCGGACGGTTCATCGAACGGTTCCTTTTTTGCCATAATTCTCCAGCCACTGTAAGCTTTTCATTCCTTCTTGATCTTCATACTGAGATCGAGAAGGCATGGAAGGACCTGTATTCAGCTCGCATTCATCAACATCAGCAGGTTAATTCGCTGATGTTGATGGAGTGGCCCTGAAGTTCCATTAGGTTGGCTGGTAAGATATATTATTAGGATATTACTTTGTTTGTCCCCTTTTTTGGGTGTGTTGGCTTCAGATAATTAAGCCACCGTTCATATGTATTCAGATGTTGGCTGTAACTAGCCGCACTGTTAGCCACCATTTGGTTTATTACATTTCTCCTCTGGTAAATGCTAGAGTTTTGAGATTAGCTTTCACTAAACTTAGTTCTGGGGGAGCGGGGCCACAGCAACAATCTAGTGGTGCTTTGACTTCAGTTTTTCCCCTGAACCCCTTGAACTGTGTTCAAGCTTGAGTGATATAGTTGTAGCTTTTTATGAAAGCTCCTGTTCCCTAGGGTTCAGTACAGATTCTATCTGTTTTTGGTGAGAATTTCTAATGTGAAGTACCCACCCTGTATTTTCAGGGTTGGATTAATAGTACTCCCTTGTTGTTCAAGGTTTTTGTGCTTTAATATGTTAGTTATGATTCCTGCCCTACACTTTGTGAGCTCAGTAACTCTAATACTGCCACAGGCTAGCACCCGTGTGTTCTGGAGTAGTAGGCCTCACTTTGGCCTCCTTTAGAGTATGGTGACGTAGTTTGTACACCTTTGCTGTAGCCTAAAAACTGTTTTTACTGAGTATATTGCCTGTTGGAATGTATAAACTCAGGTTGAGTTTATAAAGCTAACCTCACTACATAGTTTGGTTTTCAATTATGGCTCCCTTATAGCTTGAACACTGGCACAAGCTGACGCCACGTGTCTTTCTGGAGTCGCAGGCCCTGTTTGGGCCTCCTTCAGAGCATGATGGCGTAAGTTTGTACTCCTCTTGCTTAAAGAGTAAAAAGTGTTTTTACTGAGTACACTGCTTGTTGGAATGTGTGGATAAGATTAGCTCAGGTTGAGCTAAACTAGTTAACCTCACTGGATGGTTTGGTTCTTAGATTGGCTCCCTTAGAGCTTAGACACTGCCACTAGCTGACGTCACGTGTCTTTCTGGAGTCGCAGGCCCTGTTTGGGCCTCCTTCAGAGCATGATGGCGTAAGTTTGTACTCCTCTTGCTTAAAGAGTAGAAAGTGTTTTTACTGAGTACACTGCTTGTTGGAATGTGTGGATGAGATTAGCTCAGGTTGAGCTAAACTAGTTAACCTCACTGGATTGTTTGGTTCTCAGATTTGGCTCCCTTAGAGCTTAGACACTGCCACTTGCTGACGCCACGTGTCTATCTGAAGTCGCAGGCCCCGTTTGGGCCTCCTTTAGAGCATGATGGTGTGAGTTTGTACTCCTCTTGCTTAAAGAGTAGAAAGTGTTTTTACTGAGTACACTGCTTGTTGGTATGTGTGGAAGGAAATTCGCTCAGGTTGAGTTAAACTAGTTAACCTCACTGTAGCGTCTGGTCAAAATCGGATCCTGCCAGCCCAACTTTAGAATCTTCAGAATGCTTTTAGCCTCCTGAACTGTTTGTGTAAATCACGAATCGGCTCCGGCAAGTCCGGGACCGATTGCCTCATTGGCACTTTTGTTACCCCATGGAAGGAAAACAGAAGAAAGTCTCACCAGCTCTAGGGACTTCAAAGAGTCACCCTGGTGGGGCTAAGGGCCATGTGTCACAGACACTGGCCACAACCCCAATACACACACACATACAGACACTCACAAACACGCATGGAGATTGTGAATGTACATTTATCCTCCAAATATAACTGTGCCAAAGTGTACCCGTCGTTGTATTACAAGGTGCATGTATGCATCCCTAGTATATAAGCTTAGCTATGACTGTAGTTGTATTAGTTTTATTCTAAACGATAAAATTCATGTATAAACTGTATCTCCCCTTTTATGTCCTTGCCATCTGACAAGTTTGGTCTCATTGTAAAGCTCTTGTTATACCCTAATTGAAAATGTATGTCACATTACTGTAAAATGCATTTTTCTATTTTTAATGGTACTTTGAAGAAAATGTACTCAGATCTGACACTTCATAAACCATGCAAATTATATAATATATGGAGGTCATAAATGGAGACAAAGAAGAACTTTGCCCGCCAAAATCACACCCTCATCATTGGCTGATGTACCCAAGGAGGCGTTCTGGTCTGTTGTCCTTAAAACACAATGACACGCGTCTCTCGATTGTCTCTCAATTGTCCCTCGCCATTTCACGCACGTCTCTCCCGGACGTCTCGGCGACCGCGCTTCCATCACGCGCTCCTCTCTTCGGGATGACCATCTTTTGGCAAGTCTTCGTTTGTCAAGCCTTCTTCATCCGTCTCCCGAAGTCTTCACTCCTCATCGTCTAGGAGACGGACCCTTTCTTCTTTATTTTCCGGTTATTTTACTCTTAAGTTAAAACCTTGTTCGAAAATCCCGCCGAAGAACACTTCCTCGGGAAAGGACCAATCGCATCCAGCCGCACGAACCGAAACTCCTACAGAAACACGAAACAACTACAGCACCTGAACCTATGCAAGTATAGAACTATTCTTTTCGAAGCGTTTTAAGCTCGATGTATAAGCTGAGTTTCCTTGCTGGCTCTCAAAGGTTTTAACTGTTCGTAATTTGCCATTTCTTTGATCACCTCTATTTTCCTGACTTTACTTTCGTTTCCTATATATGTGTATTATTTGTATATATGTAGCCGTATAACCTCTATATCCGTAGTTTCATATATTAAATACATTATATTCATGCTTGATTGTTTCTGCTGCTCATTCAACAAAACCCAGGTCACTTTAACGTTTCGATCCAGTATCCTTGCTTTACGCATTGATGCTAGAATAGGAAGTCTTTCTCGTGGCCAGAGAAAAACCTTCCTTTTTATAATAGTCTATGAGGAACTAACGGTTTGCTGGACAAACTAATAGTTTCTCTAAATAATTATTAAACCAGAACTAATCATATATGTAATTGATTATAATTCGTTGTAATTAATTCACAATATATGTATAATTCCCTCTTGGGTCGGTATATGTATTATAATTAATCATAAAGCTTTATAATTTATTATATTCATATATTTCACCCATAAATTAATTAAATACCTGTACAAGATCGCTACATCACTGAATAGTTTGGTTCTAAGGTTTGGCTCCCTTAGAGTTCAGACTGCCACTGGCTGACGCCCATGTTATTCTGAGGTCGCAGGTCCTATTTGTACCTCCTTCAGAGCATGATGGTGTAAGTTTGTACTCCTCTTGCTTAAAGAGTAAAAAGTGTTTTTACTGAGTACATTGCCGGTTGGAGGATGTGCTCAGGTTGAGCTAAACTAGTTAACCTCACTGGATAGTTTGGTTCTTAGATTTGGCTCCCGTAGAGCATAGACACTGCCACTAGCTGATGCCACGTGTTTTTCTGGAGTCGCAGGCCCTGTTTGGGCCTCCTTCAGAGCATGATGGTGTAAGTTTGTACTCCTCTTGCTTAAAGAGTAGAAAGTGTTTTTACTGAGTACATTGCCGTTTGGAGGATGTGCTCAGGTTGAGCTAAACTAGTTAACCTCACTGGATAGTTTGGTTCTTAGATTCGGCTCCCGTAGAGCATAGACACTGCCACTAGCTGATGCCACGTGTTTTTCTGAAGTCACAGGCCCTGTTTGGGGCCTCCTTCAGAGCTTCTAGGTGTGTGGCCTTCACAGGCCACCCTTTAAGCCCTTTAAGTTAGTTCCTGGAATGTCACATGATATGCCTCTTCTTTTACTGAGATATTTGTGGACTAAAGGTGCACAGAGCGCCCTCCGGCTGCAAGTATGCATTGAAAACACAGTATCCAGCGCTCACAGTGATGACAATAAATATTGAATAAATATTACTCCTCTGTATAGAAAATTGACATAAACATATGAGAATCCATCAATATTTCTCCAAATGTGCATGCTTTTAAGCATATTAAGAAATTACGGTCAATATAAGATTTTAAGAGTCAAAATGTGAAGCTTGAGTCTTAGATCTTTTTAATGATGTATAGTTTGTCAACTGCACATTAACATTTAGGCTATATAATATAACAAATATATTAGCCTATATGAAATGCCATAGAGGTAGGAATATTCAGACGCTTTGCATCACAGAAATACATTATATTTTAAAGTATATTAAAATAGAAAACCATTATTTGGTTAGAGACTTAAGACTTCTTTTAAAAAAATGTGTCCAATCTTTTGACTGGTACTGTAATTTAACATAGGCCTATACAAAATTTTCTTCACATGATGTGCAATAATACGTGTTTTTTTTTTGTCAAGAGTGGACATTAATCCTCTTATCAGCATGATCACAGAGGGTTTTTTCACAGCCTACCTAACTGAAAGAGCTCATTATGCGGCTCATTATGCGAATCTTTTGTCTTCTCAGGTGTGAATCACGGCATTATTCATGAAGATTCATGCCTCCATGCATACTGTGTTTCTTGACAAAAAATGTCTTAGAAAATTTAAATCTCTCTATTGTTTTATATGAACGAGTAGGCAGGATAATTTTTACATCATTTTGAAGCAAAAACTCTAGTCTACAACCTCCAATACCCAGAAGTCTTGTGAACACAGATTTAATTTTTTTTTTTTTGCCTTATTTCAGTGACTTAAGTTTTTTGTTTTTTCAATAACCACGCATAAACGTTATTCCTTCAAAAACACAAACATGTACATACATGTTCCTAACATATTATTGTAGCCTAGTTCGTGCTGAATACAGTGTAATGACACTTTTGTCATTAATATGTATATGAACAACTGAACAAATGTCAGGGCATGTCAAAACTTCTCCAGGGCCCCAAAAATCCTCAGACCCCAGAGGGTTAAAGCAAGGTGACTCCACTTTTAGCTATTATGCCACCCGTAGCTGGAACCAGCTTCCAGAAGAGATCAGATGTGCTACAACAGTGGCTACATTCAAATCCAGACTCAAAACACATCAGTTTAGCCATGCATTTACTGAATAAGCACCGTGCTATGCCCAACTGATTGTATTATCTTATCTATGTATCCTCTTTTTATTCTTTTTTCTTTTTATAACTGTTTTAATGCATATTAAATCAATTTTCAATCTGTTTTATTATTTGTTTTATTGTCCTTTTTATTTCTTTTGCACTTGTTATGATTATTTTATGATTTAAAAAAAAAATAAAAATAAATCCTTACTATGTAAAGCACTTTGAATTACCATTGTGTATTAAATGTTGCATATAAATTGCCTTGCCTTGCCTTGCCCTGCCTTCCGACAGTCATGCCAATAAAGCTTATGGAAATTTTACGGGAAGTTCACTTTATGGAATTGTAACATGTTAAGCTATTGTATTTAAAAATGTCTCAGGTTACGTATGTAACCATGGTTCCCTGAGAACAGGGAATGAGACACTGCGTTCAGAAACGCATTGAGGAACGATATACCTACACCGCCATGCTGAGGGGAGTGCATGCCAAATGGCTAGACAAACGTCAGAACTAGCAGCTTCAACTGAAGTGCCAGAACCACTCCCCCTATTGGTCACACATAGGCTGTCAGTGACAGCATTCCCTATGGCCAACAGCCCAAGCTATAAGCCTCAAAGAGGGCTTCCGCAGAAGGCCTACCAAGGCCGCTCAAAGGCTTCTGGAACCAGCTTCTTTAAGGGAATGTGGCCAGGGGGCCCGAGGAAACCCTAGCCAGTCACTTGTCAGGGGAATGTACTCGACCCTGATTGCTACCAGGGAGGCCTGACCTGGTCTACTTTACAGAAACCTAGTCTTGGCCAACAACCTGTCTGATCACAGAGTCTCCAATCACATTTCTTCAGAGAAGATATCCAGTAAGAGTGACTGCAAAAGAGACAGAAACTAACTCAGACCAGAGCGTAGAGACGGGCAACCCGGAGAGCAAGACTCAGCTTAGCGCTTTTTTACCCTTACTAATGAGGGGAGTAATACTCTGCTCAATCCTAGGATCTACTCAGCGCGTGATTATTTGCACTGAGGAGGCTGTGCACTCCAAAGGAACCCAACAAGAGGAGTACATTTAACAGCCTGGGGGCTGATCCTCAATAGGGAGGCCTCAGAGAGGCCTTCAACCACAGACCAGCTTAGGGAGCTAAGTACTATGCAGGACAACCCTCAAACGAGGGGAGTAAAGAGCTCGACCTAACAGATAAACCGTACTGTAGGCACAAAATCATGGAGGCCCAAGAGGGGGCCTGCCACATGACACAAATTCTACATGTGTAGAAATACATTACAGCAGCCTTGCTAAAAGCCAGCATGCGCTCAGTCTGCTTAGAGAACACCCAGGAATGGGAGGAGGAAGCTTAAAGGGAGACCTGTAAAGGCCACACACCTGAACAGCTTGCTTGCTGATAAGCAAATCCAGCAGATTAGATTGAGGGTGCCCACATAACAGTCTACCCAACACAATCCGACTAGCAGTGCACTCAGTAAAAACACTTTTTACTCTTTAAAGCAAGAGGAGTACAGCATACGCCAACACGCCCTGCAGGAGGCCCAAAAAGGGCCAACGACTTCCAGACACGTGGCATCAGCTCACGGCAGTGTTCTAAGCTCTAAGGGAGCCAAGTAGAATAACCAAACTTTTCAAGTGAGGTTAACTAGCTTACTTCAACCTGAGCCATCATACCACCAGGTCATGTACTCGGTAAAAACACCTTTTTACTCTTAAAGCAAGAGGAGTACAAACCTACGCCATCATGCTCTGAAGGAGGCCCAAACGGGGCCTACAACTCAGAATGACACGTGGCGTCACTTCTAGTGGCAATTACTAAGCTCTCAGGGAGCCACATATAGAACCAAACTATTCAGTGAGGTTAACTATTAGCTCAGCCTGAGCTTAATATCAAACAACACATTCCAACAGGCAATGTACTCAGTAAAGCACTTAACACTCTTAAAGCAAGAGGAGTGCTAAAAAACTCCGCCAACATGTTCCGAAAAGAGGCCCAGACTGGGCCTGCTACTCCAGGAGACATGGGCGTCAGCCAGTGGCAGTGTCAACACCCACAACAAGCCTGCGCCAGTATGTTCTTAGAGGAGGCCCAAACCGGGGCCTGTGACTCCAGAAGACACGTGGCGTCAGCTAGTGGCATCTGTCTAAGCTCTAAGGGAGCCTAATCTGAGAACCAAACAGTAAAGTGAGGTTACCTAGCTTAACTCAACCTGAGCTTAAATCTACACATTCCAACAGGCAATGTACTCAGTAACAACACTGTAAACCCTGAAGTAGGGGAGTACAAAAGAATATGTTATCGTGCTCTGAAGGAGGCCCAACAACAGCCTACCACCTCAAACAGACATGGACATAAACCTGTGGCAGTGTCTAAATTCTAAGTGAGTGAAACTCTGACCAAAAACATCCACCAACAAGAGCTTGTGACACAACAAGCTACAGTGTTTAGAAGGAGGCTTATCTGATGAAAGCCTTCAACTCCAACAATGCAACAGAATTCTTGTGGCAATGTTTAAACTCTAAGGGAGCTAAAAAAGGAACCAAACTGAATAGTGAGGTTCCCAAGGCGAACTCAATCTGAGCTATGCATTCCAACAGGCCATGTACTCAGTAAACACCATTACTCTTTATGCAAGGGGAGTACAAATTAATCACCATGCTCTGAAGGAGGCCATAAATAAGCCTACTACTACAGAAACAGGTGCTAACCTGTGGCAGCAATAGAATATAGCTCACATTGTGTAGGGCAAAAACTAGAACTTAAAGCATAAACATGATGCTTTATTTTTTCATTCACGCCATCCTGAACACAAGAATGGATGCCTTATACCAACCAGAAGTTTACACATCTGTACTGAACCCTAGGGAACGGGAGCTAGATAAAGCTAACACCATTACACTCAAACTTGAATGTTAATTCAAGGGGTTCAAGGGAAAGGCAAACACAGTATGAATGAAAATACTAGACAAGTGGGGCCTACTCAACACTAGCATTCTCTTATCCACCTAAAGATAAGGGGCCTACCACCTGAGACAACGGCACCAGGGAGGCTAATGATAGCCTGCTCCCTTAGCTGCTATCTATCTTGCACCTACACTAAAGGGGTAAAGGGCTTTGTGGCCTGACAACTCAGAAAGAGGAGGCCAGAACTAGGAAACTATACAACCTAACAAGGGAAGTAATGATACAAGGGGGAATGCAAAGCAAACACCTAACCCTAGTTCTTAGCCTAGGCCAGCTAAGCTGTGGGCCCATAGGGCCACACATAAGCATAGATCTGCCAGGAGCTAAAACTCAGCCTACAAACTCATGAGAGAAGAGGCTACTCTAAACTATAAATTAAGAGCTCAAAGGAGCAAAGCTCAACCCAAGCCAACAATGTCAGGCGGCCCAGGAGGCCGACACTAGACATAGACCTATCTGAAGTAAAGAGTGCTAATCTCAAAACAACTATAGTAGCTATAACCAAAGGAGAAGCTACTCTACCAATGGTGGCTGTAAAGGCAGCCATTTTGTTTGCCAAGCCAAAAACAATCGTTCAAGCCAACCTAATGTTTTTTTAAACTTCAGAGCCCTTAAAAAACCCTTATTCTATTTTTCCTCTCTACACGCCTAGGAAAAACCATACAGGAAAACTTAAGGTCAGATATACTATAATGTAAATATAGACCCAGCTTACCTTCCTGCAGCTCAAAGACCGAAGACTCCTATCGTGTAAGGGATGGAATCTAGGGTCCTATTAAGCCTAAAGGAGCCTTTTTACTATCAAGCCAGAAGGTGGGCCATCAGAATCTTATTCATCATGGGCCCCGTCCTCAGCCTGACTGTAAGAAAGCCTGAGCGTGTTACATTTTAAAATTCCATTACCAGGAGGTGGAAGAAGAGAGGAGAGGATAGAAGTGAACTACCCTCGCAGAGAGGAAACCAATCACTGACGCTGCTGGCGTCTGTGGTTGATTACCTCCCTCAGATCCTGCTTCTTCTTCCTAGAGTCCCGCCTTCTCTGGGACTTACTCCGAGGAGGAGGAGGTGCCCGAGAGGCAACACTGGACCTCTGGCCCTGTCTCCGATCCTCGAATTGGGACAGGCCAGGACCTCCTGTCTGTCTGGGCCCAGGATCGGATCTGAGCGGTATGCAGTTCTTAAACGCCGCCGAGCGCGCCTTCACCTCTCTGAACTTTCCTTCCACCACGTCGACGGAGGTACTAAAAAGTTCAGAGGGCAAAACTGGTGCATCGAGGAGAAAGCCCTTTGCTTTCTCCCCGATGTCAGCCAGGTTCAACCACAGGTGTCTCTCCGTGGCCACCATCACTGCCATCGATCTTCCAATCGAAGCAGTGGTTTGCTAAGTGGCCCGGAGAGCCAGATCCGTGGTGCGGCGCAACTCTTCTACCGCCTCAGGGGACAGACCTTGCCCCTGATCCAGATCCTTCAGCAAGTCAACTTGGTAGGCCTGTATGTGTGTAAGGCCGCACCAGCCTGACCTGCTGCTGCGTATGCCCTGCCATTCAAGCGAGAGGTCACTTTAAGGGGCTTAGAAGGCAGGACCGGAGCTTTTAGTGTCGGGGCCTGCCCAGTGACGAGATAGTTCGCGAACGTCTCGTCAATAGGGGGCATCGACACATACCCATGTTGGCTCAATCCCTCCACATCAGCGAAATTCGCCCGCTGATGCAGATGAATACGAGCCGAATATGGGTTCTTCCATGCCTTCTCGATCTCCACATGAAGATCAGGAAGGAATGGAAGGCTCACGGGGGCTGCTTTGTTATGGCCAGAAAGGAACCGCTCGTCAAGCCGTCCGCATGCGGCCCCTCTCTTAACGCGCTCCCATGGCAGCTGCAGTCTGCCAGAAGCGCGTTCCATAACTTCAAGCAGCTCCGCATACGCAGGGCAGGGAGGCTTTGAAGTTTCAGCAGGCTCACCTGCTTCCTCTTCAACAGCCATCTCCTGCTCTCTTGGGCTTGCAGCCAGAAGAGCACTCGCTGCTGGATCTGACGATGTCAAAGACAAGGCATCGTCATCATCCAACAGCTCACCCTCGTCAGCTACAGAGGGTTGAGAGAGATTTACACCTCTCTCAAATTCCTCCGCAAGCTCCATCTGCGAGCCCCATGATTTCAGCTGCCGCTTTGCCTCAGCACGAGCGGGGCCAGAACCACCAGACAGCGATGCCGGCTCCTCTCCCCTCGAGAAGAGGGCCAGACGAGAGCGGAGCGTTTTCATTGGTAAACGCTCACAATTCGCACAGACAGCGCCCTCAAGCACTGTCCATGCATGCTCTTCCCCCAGACAGAAAACGCACAGATTGTGTGTGTCACCGGGAGTCAAAAACCTGGGACAGGGATCAGCACACTTTCTGAAACGTTTGTCAGACATAGTAAATACTTTCTTACCGGATTCGATGTAATCGCCAAACAGACAAAGCAGTCCCTGAAGACGAAAAGATACTGACTGGTTCTCTAGGCGCTCCTTATATACTTCCGTCACGCTATGATGACGTCATAGGCTGTCACCGGCCAATAGGATTGGTAGGATTTGACTACTGCTTTCAGACACCGGTTCACGTGATGGCGTTCCCCAATGCGTTTCCGAACGCAGTGTAGAGTTCCCTTTCAAAAGGGAACAGAAATACAGTCATTTTGGCTGTACAGCAGCTCTAGAAGAAAATGGTGTCATTGTCCAGCTTAAGTAAGTTCAGTATTGATTCATTTCCATTGTAAAAACATCTCAGGTTACGCATTTAACCATGGTTCCCTGAGAAGGGAACGAGACACTGCATCGGAGTCTTCGCCGCTGTGGGAACGCCTCTGCGTGATTGCGTCATGAAGCATGTGTAATATTAGTCCAATGGTGTGACGGAACATCATAGGCGGGTGACATCATCGACCAGGAAACTATAAAGCATACCCAGACCAAACAGTGTTAGCTTCTAATAGGCTGAAGCAAGACGATCACAGGCATGCAGGAAGTATGGCAACGTGATGCAGCGTCTCGTTCCCTTCTAAGGGAACCATGGTTACATGCGTAACCTGAGACGTTCCCTTTTGAGGGAACTTGCGCTGTGTCAGAGTCTTCGACGCTGTGGGAACGTTTATACCCACACCGCCGTACTGACAAGTGCCTGACTGTGTGAAAACCAATCGTGCACACTAGGACGAGAGCACACTGGTCCCAGGAGCGGAACCCAAATCTAGGTTGTAAAACCTCAAAAAGGTGTGCAGGGAAGACCACCCCGCAGCATTACATACATCCTGGAGAGAAACACCTAATAATAATGCTTTTGAAGCAGCCATACTCCTAGTCGAATGGGCTCGGACCACCAAAGGTGAAGGATAGCTGGCCGACGCGTACACAAGAGAAATAGCCTCGACTATCCACTTGCTCATCCTCTGGTTATATGCTGGGCACCCTTTCTTGGGTGGCCCAAAACAGACAAAGAGTTGACCAGAGTTTCACCACAGCTCTGTGGACACAGGCATCTAGGGCCCGAACAGGGCAAAGCAGATTTAGTTTTTCCTGGTCCGGAGTACTAAAAGGAGGAGGAAAGAAGGCCTGCAGTGTAATAGTTCTAGCCACATTAGTGGGAACCTTAGGAATATTCCCCAGTCTAGGGTGAAGAAAGGCTTTGACCATGCCTGGAGTAAAGTCTAAACATGAAGGAGATACCGAAAGGGCTTGCAGGTCTCCAATTCTCTTGAGAGACATGATAGCAAGGAGAAAGAGAACTTGTAGAGTCAGAAATTTCTCAGATACTTCATCAATAGGCTCAAAGGGATCTAGAGAAAGGCCTTCTAGAACAATGGCCAAATCCCAGGCTCGTTTGAACTGCAGGCCTCAGCCTCAAAGTGCCACGAAGGAAACAAATTACTAAGGGGTTTCTACCAACTGACATTCCACCCAAAAGAGTGTGGTAAGCAGATATAGCCGCCACATACACCTTTATCGTGGACGGAGATAACCCTGCAGAGAACTGTTCCTGCAGAAACTCCAGCACTGTACCAACAGGGCAGTTAACTGGCTCCTGCTGATGACCCTCACACCATGAAGTGAACAGTTTCCACTTCAGAGCATGAGACCCAACAGTCTCTGAAACAGTGATGGACTGGCCTAGCTTTAACTTGTTTATGGCTACTAGAATCGACTCGATACGAGCAGGAGAGAGACTTGCCTGAATTGATGTCGAGCCCTAAACTACTCCTAAGAAAGTGGTCCTTTGAGCTGGAACGAGCACACTTTTCTTGGAACTGAGCCTTAACCCCAGTTTTTTCCATGTGGTTGAGAACGACATCTCGACGTAACCCCCCATCCTTTTTTGGAACAATGAAATAACAGCTGTAAAACCCTGATTCTCTGTTGGGAAGAGGAATGTTCTATGGCCTCCTTCTCTAACAAAGCTTTCACTTCTTGTTCCATTACCAGAGCCTGCTCAGGGCCCACTACCCCTGTATAGGACCCCATGGAAACTGGGCGGACAAGAACCAAACTGAATTCTGTAACCCTATTCTATAGATTGCAGGACCCACTGAGAGACATTTGGCAGAAGTTTCCACGCTGCCAGAAACTCTACTAAGAGAACCAGCCTCTCGAGGCTGGTCTCTGGTTTTGTTTTGTTTGTGCAGTCACTTTGGCACCCTGAAGTGGCGAACCGGCAGGAAACAACCGAACTGACTACTGAGAAACCCTCTTGAGAGGGCGCGAGCACCTCGATGCCGCAGCGTCGAGGGAATGACCCAATAACATTGGTGACACAGTGTCGAGTGACTGGATCATGCGCTCGCTGGAAACCTCTCCACCCCAAAACACACGAGGTGGCGGGGTTGGCAGAACGGACTCCTGAGGGTACTGTGTAATGCGTGAGCACAAAACTCTCAGCTCCATTTAACGCTGGGTTCTTTGGGAAGCAAGGTTATCTTTCCCTCACAACCAAACCACACTTCTTTGGTGACATTGTTGATTTCGTGAAGTCCTGTGACCTGTGCAGCGCTGCCGACGACTTCTGTAAAGCCGAACGCGCGTTGATGGGCGTGCTCTTGCTCTCTTGCTCTGGTCGACGTGTGCGTGCGCGTTCTTCCGGGAGAAGTGCCCGTACAAGGAATTCCGACCTTTATGACGTCACACAGCCCCATACTCGAAAAAAAGACCGCAAAGTTTATGAGGATTTGGAAGAGTATTTTTGGCACAGAAATACTCCGTCATACGTCCAACTCGTGTTTTGAAACTTTGGCCATGTTTAGCATGAGAATCCAACTCTTTAACAGTGTAAATAAGTCAGAATACATGAAACAGCATCATACCCCTTTAAGGTAATTTTCAGATTTCTGCTTACTAGATGACCTGTATATCTACAGGGCCTGAAATTTGGCGCAAGGCTGCAGGTATTGCAGGCACTTGCAGGTAACTCCCGCAAGTGCCACGTTCATAATGCTGGAATTCCCACTCCCTTTTATTTACTTGAACATATGGACAGAGATGCGTGATCTGCAATGGAGGATTTGGAGGACCAAATTCAGTATACACCTAATTGATGACCCATGCGCGTTATACTGCAATTCTGTCAGTACGTGATGCGATAAAACTACAGCTTGAGTATAACCAAAGTTTTTTTTTGTTTGATCCATTTTATACAATCCATCTTCATGTAGTGAGTGTAGGCTACTTCCTTAAAAAAAAAAAAAAAAAAAATCGTATTCTTTGGACTTTTCTGAACATTGATATTTTATGTGCAACAATAGCTCGTCCAGTGTTCATTAAGGCCTTACAAATGATTTGTGATGAGTGTACTGAAAGTAATTTTTCATTTTTTCATCTCTGTGTTTCCCTGTTGTTTTGGAGTACATTTTATCACCGATAAGTGATGTATTGTAAAAAGTCAAAGTTAAAACTGTTGGAGGATACAGATATTCTTTATTCTTTGACAAACAGCAAAAGAGAATGTGAATTACAGTATGTTTATTATAAGGGAATAGAATCCGCAGTTCAGAACTCATTACTCATGACTACTTTAAAATAAGCTCTTGTACCCTTACTTAAATAGTTTTTTGGACAAGTACTTTTACTCTACTCACACTATATTTTTTGGAAAGCAATTGAAAGTACTCTTTTACCAGATAGTGTTATTTATTCCATGATACTTCAAAGAATACCAAGAAATTTCAATATTACAAATAAATAAATAAATAAACATAAAACACAAAATATTAAAATAAATATTGAAACTGTAAAATACTTATAGCCGCAGATGTTCACAATCACCCCAGGAGATGTCACACAGCCCAGTGAAGCTGAGCAACCATTAATAATACACTGATATCAATGATAAAATTATGGCATTTTTAAATGGCAACCTTCTGCAGAAGCACAGCAGTTCAGCACACTTCTGCTTGCGCAGAAAACCTCACAGACCTGGCTTTAAATTGCATCAGTGAGCACTCCCCTGAGAACCACTCAGAAAAACAACAAGCCATGTTCGCAAAATGGCAGAAGAATAAACAGCAGGGCTCTTTAATATGCTCCCAGCTTTCTTCCAGTCCCATGCCATATAGTGAAATAAACTGTGTTTCATCTTAATGACTCCCAAAGGACACTGATACACACAGGAGGTTCACTACCAGGCTTATATATGTATCTTATACATATTTTGTTTACACGACAATGACAAGCCTTAACAGGTCATCGGGGCTCTCATCAGTCTGCTTGTCAAAGGAGCAGAGCAAAGACGCAGCCAAGCACAGCACAGGACTAAGAGCTCAGAGACAGACAGCCAGAGGAACAAGAAGCAGGAAGCAGAGATGCTGAGGATGAGTCATTATTCAGACACACACACACACACACACACACACACAGATACAGTACAATTGAGAAACACACAAACACCCAGAATGAGAAAAACACTAACAATCTGAAAAGAAAAAAAAATGACGATGAATAGCAAGTGTTAGCCATTATATACATAAACACACACACATACACACACACACACACACACACAGAGAGAGAGAGAGAGAGAGAGAGAGAGAGTGAGAGAGAGAGAGAGAGACTTACAAGTTACAACTTATAACTGAGTATAATGTTTACCAAGATGAACTACCAAAATATGCTTTTTACCTCAAAATTTACTGATAACCCCCTTGATAATAGAGGAGGTAAAATAGAAAGCCACATGATAAATAGAGTTCATCTTAAAGGGTTAGTTCACCAAAAAATGAAATTTCTGTCATTAATTACTCACCCTCATGTCGTTCCACACACCCGTAAGTCCTTTGTTCATCTTGGGAACACAAATTAAGATATTTTTGATGAAATCCAGGGGTATCTGATCCACACATAGGCAGCAATGTCATTGCACCTTTTGACGTCCAAAAAGGTAGTTGAAAACAGTATTGGCTGAAGCTGAACATGTGAGAAGCACGACACATGCATGTGATTCGGATGTAAACAAAGAAGCCTGCACTGAGTTCACTTCGTGTGACAATGATTCAAATTGTTGAATAAAGTTGTTATTTTTGTTTTGTTTTTGCGCACAAAAAGTATTCTCATCGCTTCATAACATTAAGGTTGAACCACTGTAGTCACGTTGACTATTTTAACCATGTTTTCAACTACCTTTCTGGATGTCAAAAGGTGCAATGATGTTGCTACCTATGTGTGGATCAGATACCCTTGGATTTCATCAAAAATATCTTAATTTGTGTTCCGAAGATGAACGAAGATCTTACGTGTTTGGGAAGATATGAGGGTGAGTAATTAATTACAGAAATTTCATTTTTGGGTGAACTAACCTTTTAAGTGGCCTGTCAATTAAACTTGGCCAATATTCATATAAAGATGATGCACGGGGTCATACACACAAAAGCACAACACCATATAGGTAACACAAGGGACACTAAATTAACATTAAACATTTACTAAACAACAGCAAATGAACATAAAAACACCCTAATGTACATTTAATTACATTTAATGGTTTATCAGAGTGAGTGTGCATGCGTGTATGTGTGTGTGTGTGTGTGTGTGTGTGTAGGTGTGTGCGCGCGTGTGTATGTGTGAGGGAAAGACAGACAGTTGGTTCTGCGGATCCTAAAAGCATCAGCCTAATGGACTGAGAAAATCTAACTGCAATTTTATCACAAAGTGAGTCATACATTTACATTTTCACGTAAGAATATGGGGAAAAAAACATATATGCCTGAAAACAGAGTGTGTGAGGGTGTGTGTTTGTGTGGGAGTGTGAGAGTGTATCATAATGTTTATTGATTACAGCAATGCAACAGTAATCTGGTTAGATATGGTGGTCTTTCATTCTCTCTCTCTCTCTCTCTCTCTCTCTATTTGTGTGTTTTTCTCTGGTAAAACATGTATCAGTGATAAAACTTCAAGCTTGTTGACTTTAATGAACAGGCTGTCAGAGGTCCAAGCTTTTATGGCATTAGCGAGACGAATATTCAGACGAATATTCAGACGAATATTTTCAGATTAATGTTTTCTAATGCTTAAATCTGTGAACATATAAATAAAGCCACTCAATCATATGCACACAAACAGTTCAGCATGACCCATTATGCTCAGTTATGGGAGTCTGTGAGCTAAAAGCAGTGTGTTTAGTGTTTGTAAAATGTGTGTTTAGTTCAGAAGCAGCATCTACTGTGTTCAGAGATCAGAGAGGGTCTCTCTGAGACTCTGGGCCACACCACCAGCACTTACAAGAGCCTCAGTAATTATTAAAGCCAAAGGTATGAAGACCACAAGCTGATTTAAAATATCAGAGCAGCTCTGCACCTCCACAGCTCCAAAAGTTCAGAGAGGGACTCCACAAAACATAATGTATTAAATGTATTAATAAAGCATAAATTATCATCCATTTAAGTAAAAAAAAAAAAAAAAAAAAGCACTGCACGCTGTACACTAATCTTTATTCAGATACAGTTGCCCAAATAGTTTTTACATTCCTAATGTAGCCTGTTAAATAAAATTAGTTAATATGTTATCTGAGCAAAAGAGTTTGTTTTTATTTTTTAATAATATTATTTTTGTTATGATATTTTGTGTATGGTTTTCTAAATTAAGTGTAAAAAAAGTATTAGTTCATAAGAATGTGCTGTTGAAGACCACATGAGGGGTCTCAGGGGCCTCATTTATAAAACTTTCCATAGATTTCATCATAAAAATGTATGTACACACAAAAGCTAGATTTTGCATACGCACAATAGTTTTCAGATTTATAAAACCATGCGTACGCCAAAACCTGCGCAAAAATCCCTTTATAAATCCCAGTCTGCGGAAGATTGTACGTACATGCCTCTCCACAGTCCCAGTCAGCGGAAGGTTGTACGTACATGCATCTCCACATTGTCTCCTCCCCGAAATCACCATATATGGAGCTTACAATGCCTAGTTTTACTATGCTTAACCTCATCTGCATATCATTTCCATGCACATTCCCATCCACGTGACACCATAGTTAACACTATGGTTAACTAATATCCAATATCCTTGTTATGTTTTAGAATAAATATATCAAAATATCCATAAAACAAAATTGTATAAAATACTTCTCAACAAGAGTTGAATAGAGTTGATTCATTCATTTCCACTGGCCAAATAGTATAATTGTTTTAAAGGGGTCATGAAGTAGAGGTCGACCGATATGGGTTTTTCTCTGGCCAATGCCGATATTTAGAAATCAGGGCGGCCGATATATGATGCCGATTTTTTTGGCTGATATGTTTGGCCGATTTTCTTTTTTTCCCCCTTCATCCCATAAAAACTAACAGTTAAGTAATAAGAAGTTATACAGAAAATTGCTTAAATTAAACATTTATTAAACAACACAAGCCTCTCCAATCAGTGCACTAAAAATAATTTATACGTTAAATATTAAAAACACAAAACAGGTAATCAAAAATCTAGACTGTCAAATTAACTTAGTAGTAGCCTAATTCATAGTAATAATAATACATGACTCAACTTTTTAAGCACCTTCTCAAAACTATTCTGAATCATGCTTCTATACTGTAAGTCAAATAGCCATAATCTAAGTGATAACAAAAATAAGAGCTCACCCATTTTACACAGCCTGCTGCTCATAACTGCATCGAGTGCACTGGCCACGATCGATGACGTCGTGGAGGCTATGTGTCGGACCCACAGACACATTTAATGAGGAAAGTTAATAGGCACGTTTTAGCCAGAAGTTTCGTCTGAATTGCACGTTTCTACTTTCACATGCAAATGACTTGTTGCACTCATGATAAACATGGTCGACATCAATTCTAGTAGGCTACAATGTAATTACTCTTTCAAAGCGGTCTGTTTTCCCCTGCCATCGTTAGTTGAAGCTGTGTGTCAACAAGGCACGGCTGCAGAGTGTGAGTTGCTCCGTCTCACACGCAGCTTCAGAGGGAGAGAAATTCTCCAGTAACGTACAGAAACAGAATTGAGAAAGTCAGAGTTAATCTATACAACGCAGGCTTGTATAATAATTTAGCCACTGGGCTCGTTACCAGCTTTTGGTACCCGCACCTACCTGTAGCCTAAACTACAGCTGGTTAAAGGCTCGCACACCCCGTCCGCGTGCAGGACGATCGGCGTGTACAACAGGGCATGTGTGAGTGACTTGAGAGCTTCAAAACAGCAGTCCACTAAATCCGTTTTTCTGCGCTCACGGACAAAGGAGTATACTTTGAAAGGCTCGTGTGCTCAACTGTGCGCGAGATGCAGCGGAACGCGGAAAATGAAGTATAACTGGTCCTTTATGCGGTGGAATGGCAATTGCGCCTGCCTATTAATCGGCCTAATTTGCAGCACAATCGGCCAATGCCGATTAATTAAAAAATGGCAAAAATCAGCCCAATATATCGGCCGGCCGATCAATCGGTCGACCTCTATCATGAAGTGATTTTTTTATTATTTTATAATGTTTCCTGAGGTACACTTATAATAATGTATGATTTTTACATCATAAAATGTCATAATTTAGCCTTCTGGCTTGAACGCTCTGTTTGAAGGGGCGTGTCTGCTGTGAGACTTCAATGTAAAAGCCCACTGCTATGATTGGCTGGCAACTTTGCATTTGAAATACGTATTACATGTGGAACCCTCTCGGATACTTTTACTACGTTTTTATGATTACAGCTGCTGAGGTTAACTAAATTCTTTGTGCAGTGTCATTGTAACAGCGTCATTCATTATAACGGCAGTTTTGGCAAGTGTCCAAACTCGCGCTGTGTGATTGACAGCTTCAGCCAATGTAAAGGGAGCGTACTTTGATCGCTTTCTGTATGTAATTTATTCACAATTTATAAAATCTGATTATTTTCATGCTACTAAGAGAAACAATGTAAAGTTGCTCGTTTAGTCACTGGCTTGATTTACTGATGCATAAACAGTATTAAACGATTTTGGGACAAAGAAAATCTGTCTGAACTTGAATAATTACGCATCAGATATCACCGATCACAGATCAGGCATTAGAATGAACGGAATGAACACTGTTACTTACATGTTTGTGGCATTGCTGTCGAATCCATATCGTAAAAATTAGTTTGCAAAGCCTGCGTCGATATTGCAACTGAATTAAGTCAAGTCAAGTCACCTTTATTTATATAGTGCTTTTTACAATGTAAATTGTGTCAAAGCAGCTTTACATTGATAACTGGTACATTATTTGGCTGCACAGCAGCTCTTAAAGAATAGTGTCAATGCAGGCAGATCAAAGCACTGTTGAATATCAAATGTCAAGTCAAATGTCAAGTGTCCCCAACTAAGCAAGCCAAAGGCGACAGCGGCAAGGAACCCAAACTCCATCAGGTGACATCAGGTGGCAGACAAGTGGCAAACAGGTATTTAAATGGAGAAAAAAAACCTTGGGAGAAACCAGACTTAGTCGGGGGGCCAGTTCTCCTCTGGCCAACAGTGCTTTGTTACGATTCAGGTTGCCATCGTAAGTCCAATAGGATCGCAACATTCAAAGTATTTATTCCAGTTCCATCCAATTGAGGATCGTATTCATCACGCCGGTATGGACGGTTGTTGAGGAGCTGTGTCGTGGCTGTCGTGTCGATGAGGCCCTCACAGTGGATGATCTAGTTGATTCAATCTCTGCTGATACTTCAGGGCTGCGTTGTGGTCGTGTCAAGGCACAGGTCCTTGGTCTCACCTGGATACGGCCCAGATCCGGTTGACTACGGTGAACCTCGGGATAACCAGAAAGACTAATATTAGCGCAGATGCCATTCTTCTTCTGATGTAACGAGTACATCTGGTGTTATAGGAAGTGTTCCCGGTTCCGGCTGACCTAATTTATGCAGCCTAATAATCCTTTAACGGATTTGAAAATATAAATTGGTAATGTGTTATGTGTATGCCAGGTTAAAGAAATGCGTTTTTAGTCTAGATTTAAACTGACAGAGTGTGTCTGCTTCCCGAACAATGCTAGGAAGATTGTTCCAGAGTTTAGGTGCCAAATAGGAGAAGGATCTACCGCCTGCGGTTGATTTTGATATTCTAGGTATTATCAGCTGGCCTGAATTCTGAGATCGCAATAGACGTGAAGGACTATAATGAATTAGGAGCTCGCTCAGGTACTGGGGAGCTAAACCATTTAGTGCTTTGTAAGTAATTAGCAAGATTTTAAAATCTATACGATGTTTAACAGGAAGCCAATGCAGTGTTCACAGAACTGGGCTGATATGGTCATACTTCCTAGTTCTAGTAAGAACTCTAGCTGCTGCATTTTGTACGAGCTGTAGTTTATTTATCAGGCGAGCAGAACAACCACCCAGTAAAGCGTTACAGTAATCTAGCCTTGAGGTCATGAACGCATGAACTAACTGTTCTGCATTTTTCATTGAGAGCATATGTCGTAGTTTAGATATATTTTTAAGATGGAAGAATGCGGTTTTACAGATGCTAGTAACGTGGCCTTCAAATGAAAGATTGGTATCAAAGAGCACACCCAGGTTCCTAACTGACGACGAAGACTTAACAGAGCAGCCATCAAGTGTTAGACAGTATTCTAGGTTATTACGTGAAGAAGTTTTTGGTCCAAAAATTAGAATCTCTGTTTTTTCTGAATTTAGTAGTAGGAAATTACTGGTCATCCAATTTTTTATATCAGCTATGCATTCCGTTAATTTTGTGAATTGGTAAGTTTCGTCAGGGCGAGAAGAAATATAGAGCTGAGTATCATCATGGAACAGTGAAAACTAATGCCATGCTTCCTAATGATATCTCCCAAGGGTAGCATGTACAGAGTGAACAGCAACGGTCCTAGTACTGAGCCTTGCGGTACTCCATATTGAATTTGTGATCGATATGACATCTCTTCGTTTACTACTACAAACTGATAACGGTCAGATAAGTATGATTTGAACCATGACAATGCAATTCCACTAATGCCAACATAATTTTTGAGTCTATTTAAAAGAATATTGTGATCAATAGTGTCAAATGCAGCACTAAGATCCAGTAACACTAATAGAGAGATACAACCACGATCTGATGATAAGAGCAAATCATTAGTAACTCTAATGAGAGCAGTCTCAGTACTATGGTACGGTCTAAATCCTGACTGGAAATCCTCACAGATACTATTTCTTTCTAAAAAGGAACATAGTTGTGATGATACTGCCTTTTCTAGTATTTTTGACAGAAAAGTGAGATTTGAGATCGGCCTGTAATTGACTAATTCTCTAGGATCAAGTTGTGGTTTTTTAATAAGAGGTTTAATAATAGCCAGCTTAAAAGTTTTTGGTACGTGTCCTAGTGATAAAGATGAATTGATGATATTAAGAAGAGGATCTATAACCTCTGGAAGCATTTCTTTCAATAGCTTAGTCGGTATAGGGTCTAACATGCATGTTGTTGATTGTGATGATTTAACAAGTTTAGACAATTCTTCCTCTCTTAAAGCAGTAAATGAATTGAATTTTTCCTCAGGGACACTACAATGCACTATCTGACGCGATACTGTAGTAGACGGTTGCATGGTTATAATTTTTTCTCTAATATTATCAATCTTGCAAGTAAAGAAGTTCATAAAGTCATTACTGCTGTGCTCTTTGGAAACATCAGAAGTTGAAGCTTTATTTCTTGTTAATTTAGCCACTGTATCAAATAAATACCTAGGGTTGTGTTTATTTTCTTCTAAAAGTTTTGAAAAATAGGCAGATCTAGCAGATTTTAAGGCCTTTCTGTACTCAATCATTCTCTCTCTCCACAAGATGCGAAATACTTCTAGTTTTGTTTTCTTCCAGCTGCGCTCCATTTTTCTGGCTGCTAACTTTAGGGCCCGAGTGTGCTCATTGTACCATGGCATTGGATTAATTTCCTTACTCTTTTTTAAGCGCAAAGGAGCAACTGAGTCTAATGTGCTGGAAAAGACAGAGGCAATAGTTTCTGTTGCAACATCGAGGTCTTCTAAGCTTTCTGGTATGCTAAGGCGATGAAACTGATCAGGAAGATTATTTATAAAGCGATCTTTAGTGGTAGAAGTGATGGTTCTACCATATTTATGGCATGGAGGCAGTTTAGCCGCCTTGACTAAATGTAGTATACACGAGACTAGATAATGATCTGAGATGTCGTCACTCTGCTGCAGAATTTCAACAGCATCAATATCGATTCCATGTGACAATATTAGATCTAAAGTACGATTACGACAATGAGTGGGTCCTGACACGTGTTGTCTAACACCAATAGAGTTTAGAATATCTGCAAATGCCAATCCTAATGCGTCTTTTTTATTATCTACATGGATATTAAAATCACCAACAACAAGGACTTTATCTGCAGCTAGTACTAACTCCGATAGAAAGTCAGCAAATTCTTTGATAAAGTCTGTATGGTGTCCTGGTGGCCTGTATACAGTAGCCAGCACAAATGTCAACTTACATAATGTTACGTAAAGTACCATCACTTCGAAGGAATTATATTTGAAAGACTTCTGACTAATACTGTAAGTATTACTATAGATTACAGCAACACCTCCCCCTTTGCCTTTCTGACGGGCATTGTGTCGATAATCATAACCTTGAGGACTAGACTCATTTAAAGTAATGTAATCATCCGGTTTTAGCCAAGTTTCTGTCAAACACAGCACATCTAGATTATTATCTTTGATAATATCATTAACAATAAGTGATTTTGAAGAAAGGGATCTAATATTTAACAACCCGAGTTTTATCATTTGTTTAGCATTATTATCTCTATTTTTTATTTGTTGAACATCAATTAAATTTTTACCATTAAATGGGTTTGGAAGTTTTTTGTTTTTACTAATTCGGGGTACAGACACAGTCTCTATTTGAAAATATCTAGGTGTAAGAGTTTCTATGTGTTGGGAGTTATCTGAATTATCTGACTTCTGTAACGTGAGGCAGCTAGCAGACGGTCGGTTTAGCCAGTCTGTCTGCTTCCTGACTTGGGCCCCAGTTTGTCATGTTTCAGCTCTAAGACTATGTGCCATATTACTAGAGAGAAGAGCAGCACCATCCCGGGAGGGATGAATACCATCTCTTTTCAACAGGTCAGGTCTGCCCCAAAAACTTTTCCAATTGTCTATGAAACCTATATTATTTTGCGGACACCACTTAGACAGCCAGCCATTGAGTGATGATAATCTGCTAACTATCTCATCACTCCGACGAACAGGAAGGGGGCCAGAGCAAATTACTTCTCCTGACATTGTACTTGCGAGTTCACACACCTCTTTAATGTTAATTTTAGTGATCTCCGACTGGCGAAGTCGAACATCATTAGTGCCGACGTGAATAATAATCTTAGAGTATTTACGATTAGCATTAGCCAGCACTTTTAAATTTGCTTTGATGTCAGGTGCTCTGGCTCCCGGCAAACATGTGACTATGGTGGCTGGTGTCTCTATTTTCACGTTCCGTGTAATAGAATCGCCAATAACTAGGGCACTTTCAACAGGATTCTCAGTGGGTGCGTCACTGAGTGGGGAGAACCTGTTTGATGTTCTTATTGGAACGGAAGAGTGGTGTTTTCCGCGGCTAGGCCGCCTCACCGTTACCCAAGTGCCCTGCTGCGCGGGCTCTACAGCCGGAACTGAACAATGTACAGAGTTCACTAAGCTAGTCGCATCCAAAACAGTATCTGAAGCCCTTGCATTCTTACTATCCTCGATTAAAGTTTGGATGCGTGTCTCTAATTCTGAGATTCTCTCTGTCAGCCTGACTATTTCCCTACATTTATGACATGTAAATCCCTCGTCGCTGACAGAGAGAGCTATGGTGTACATGTGGCAAATGGAACAGGTAGCAATTCTGGGAGAGGATGACATGACTCACCGTGTTTGTAGACTGATCCGACTTACCACAGCTGTTTGAAGAACGCGTTGAAAAAGGAGCGCGCGAAAGACTGTTAACAAGCTAGCGCTGCAAATGCAAACGCGTTGTAACAGCGATTTAGATTCAAAGATTACAAGCTAGCGACGTCAGATTAGTGTGGTAGGC
Organism: Mylopharyngodon piceus; assembly: GCA_039654765.1. NCBI lineage: Eukaryota > Metazoa > Chordata > Actinopteri > Cypriniformes > Xenocyprididae > Mylopharyngodon > Mylopharyngodon piceus. Next base: position 17,303,785 of record CM077444.1, read on the forward strand.
AATATTACATATAAGGTAATAAAAAAATAATAAAGTAAAATAAGAAACAATGAATAAAAGTAAGAGATTCAAAACAAAGCTATACGGAGTTACAGACGCAAACCAGTCTGAGCAGCGAGGCAGACAGGAGCAATCGAGGGCAGATCGATTACCAAATAATCCACAGTGAAATATGAAAATAAACTGAATCCATTTTTCTCTGACATCGGGATCTGCAGCTTTTGCAAAGATGACGTTTTTCCACAGCCAGGAACAGCATCGCAATCTTGTTATTATCGAAGTCTTATCGTTCTTCTTCTTCTTTGATGATTTTTAACGACAGTTTGCATCCTTTAACAATCTTATCGTAAACAACTAGGCCTACTTTAGATCCACTTGCTGCTCATTGACTGAACACCAGTGGGCGGGGCCAATGATGCGACGATGTAAAAGTAGGTGTTGTCTTCTCCAAAAGGCAGTCGTATGCAAATGATTGTGCCCGTGATGTCACAGCCACCTCGAATTCAAATGAAGTATTTTTACATCTTGATTATATAAATGCTTTTTTATTGATGACGAGGATGTTTTAAGTTATGGAACTTGCAGGATGTATTAATGATACAAAGACCTCTTATATGCCAAAAGATTAAGGAAAATTTAATTTCTCATGTCATGACCCCTTTAAACAATTAAAATCAAATCAGATTTATGCAGTTTTGCTGATAAGGTGAACATATCTTTTAGGATGTTTATAGGGTATTTTTAGTGGAAACAGATAGGCCTACTTATTTATTGCAGTACAACTGTCTGACTCGGCGCGTCACTGACAGTATTTTAAAAAGGAAACGTGCAAATCTTATCGTTTTCTTCAAGTTGTTTCCTTCAAATACAGTGGTACTTTTCATAATTGTTTGAAGATGCCTTCACATGACATCAACAACAATTCCATGCAGCTGCGGTTGTACAGTAAGCTGTTATCATTGGACCTATTCAAACTAGACAATGGTCCATTCAACCACCGAATCCAGCAGTGTCTTCCATTATATCGAAGTAGCCTAAGTGTGCATCACTGATCATCGTTCTCGCTAAAAATATTTTATCATAACATGATATCTGCAGTTTAGTTTAAACAACCATCATTGATGCACCTCTTGATGGAAATAACATCACAACATTTATTTCCATCAAAAGGTGCATCAATTTTTGGTCAAGATCTTGTATTGACAATGCAAGAGACAAGTCAAGCACTCTGTAAAGTCTACTTCAGCACATCCCAAAGACTTTCAATGAATTTAAGGTCTGGACTCCGAGTTGCCAATTCATGTGTGAAAAAGATTCTTCATGCTCCCTCGAGTCCCTCCCAACCATTCTTTCACAATTTGAGCCTGATGAATCTTAGCATTGTCATCCTGGAATATGGCCATGATGTATCTTCTTACATGGTTGTTTAAGAAATGAAAAACTACACATTCCATCAGTTAGGGTTAAAAGAACTGTTGCCACACATATAACATGCTAGAAACATAATAATCACTGCAATAATGATCCAATCATAGACTCTTAACCATTTGCCTATTTAAATCCAAACAGCAACACTTTTTTTGGTCAGGCAGTGTATAAAATAAATTACTTAAAATGTAAGAATGTGTTACGATACAGAAGGGACGCAGACAGGAGTACACAAACAGGGTGTTTATTGATACCAGGAATGAGCAAAACAGCAGTGCAGGTGAGTATAACTTAAAGCTGTGCTGATGAATGAAGTGCAGAGTAGTGATACTGTCCTTTTGTGGTTGCAGAAGTGGAGAGCTGGAGAAACGCTGGAGAATCTTGATACTGGAAACGGAGAACACTCACACACAGACGGGGATTCACACGAGGAGTACAGGAGACGCTGGAGACAGGTAAGTAGATCGCTTGGAGTCCTTAAGGTAAGCATACAGGTAAGTGTAGATGCAAACGAGACCGGACATGGAGTGATGTGTGTGAGTGTTCTTTATACTGTGACTGATGATGTGCTGATGAGGTGCAGGTGCCGGTGATCAGTACTCTGGTGACTGGGTGCGTTGTGATTGGCTGACGGTGGCGTGTCTGTGACAGTACCCCCCCTCCCACGACCCGCTCCTGAGGGCCGAGGACCCCGGCGTTGTGGTGGTCGTCCTCTTCCACGTGGGGCAGGTCTGTCGGGGTGGCTGGCGTGGAATGTTTGAAGAAGATTGGGATCGAGGATGTCATTTCTGGGAACCCAAGAGTGCTCCTCGGGACCGTAGCCTTCCCAGTCCACCAGATATTCCAGTAGACCACCACGGCGCCGGGAGTCCAAGATCTCACAAACCTCGTAGGCTGCACCGTCGTCCAGGATGAGTGGAAGGGGGGGTTCGGCGGCTGCCACGTCAGGCTCTGTGGAGACAGAAACAGAAGGGTGGTGAGGTTTTAAAAGTGACACATGGAAAGTGGGGTGAATCCGATATTGTGGAGGGAGTTGGAGTTGGTACGTGACCGGGTTGATCTGCTTGGTGATGGTGAATGGGCCAATGAACTTAGGACTCAGCTTCTTGCAGGGCAGACGCAGTCTGATGTCCCGTGTAGACAGCCAGACCTTCTGTCCCGGTTGATAGGAGGGAGCGTGGGAACGACGAAGGTCCGCTGTCATCCTGCGTCTGCGCAGGGCTCGCTGCAGCTGATGGTGTGCTGAGTCCCAAACCCTCTCACTCTCTCGGAACCAGTAGTCGACTGCTGGAACGTTAGATGGTTCCCCGTCCCAGGGGAACAGTGGGGGTTGGTAACCGAGTACAGTAGATGGTTGACGTAGGGAATTCTGTGCGTACTCGGCCCAACCCAGATACTGGTTCCAAGAGTCCTGGTGGCCGTGACAGAAGGTACGGAGGAAGCGACCGATCTCCTGGATCTTCCTCTCCGTCTGCCCGTTCGACTGAGGATGGTAACCGGAGGAGAGACTGACGGTCACACCTAGGAGGGATAGGAAGGCCTTCCATACCCGAGAGATGAACTGGGGTCCTCTGTCTGAGACTATGTCTTCGGGAATGCCATAGTACCGGAATACGTGATTAAACATGAGCTCAGCAGTTTCCATGGCGGTAGGTAGACCTCTCAGGGGAATCAGACGACATGCCTTGGAGAAACGATCTACGACTACCAGGATACAGGTGTGGCCATCGGATGCTGGTAGGTCTGTGATGAAGTCCACTCCCAGGTGTGACCAGGGTCGATCAGGAACGGGCAGAGGATTGAGCTTGCTGGCTGGAAGATGGCGAGGGCTCTTAGAGATGGCGCACTCCCTGCAGCCCTGCACGTACCTTCTGACGTCCGTTGCCATGTTCGGCCACCAGAAGCGCTCCTTCAGCAGCGAGAGGGTCTCATTGACCCCCGGGTGGCCGGTGCCAAGTGACGTGTGAGCAGAGTGGATTAGTGGAGTGCGTCGTGTCCTAGTGATGTATTGCAAGCCTGGTGGACAACCCGGCGGAGCGTTTGTGGAGGCATTGGAGGAGGGTAATGTCTCTTCTGACCAGGAGATAGGGCTCACGAAGATAGACTAGGGGAGAATAGTCTCTGGTTCTTCACTACTTCCATCTGGAGCATGGAGACGAGATAAGGCATCCGCTTTGACATTTTTGGAGCCTGGACGATAGGAGATGGAGAAATCAAAGCGGGAAAAGAACATAGCCCAGCGTGCTTGTCGGGGGTTTAGTCTTTTCACAGCTCGCAGGTATTCCAAGTTCTTATGGTCAGTGAGGACCAGGAAGGGGTGTTTGGCTCCCTCCAACCAATGCCTCCATTCCTCTAGGGCCAACTTGACCGCCAGGAGTTCGCGGTCACTGATGTCGTAGTTGACCTCCGCCGGGTTGAGCTTGCGGGAGAAGAAGGCGCATGGGTGGAGTCTACTTGGTGTCCCCTGCTGCTGAGATAAAACCGCTCCCACTCCTGTGGTGGAGGCGTCCACCTCTACTACAAAGGGCAGGTCTGGATTGGGGTGGACGAGGAAGGGAGCGGTGGTGAAGGCTTCCTTGAGGGCTTCGAAGGCGTTGGTGGCAGATGGAGTCCAGGACAGAGACTTGGGCTGGTTCCGGAGCAGGTTGGTGAGTGGATGGATGATGGAGCTGTAATTCTTGATGAAACGGCGGTAAAAATTTGCGAAGCCAAGGAAACGTTGGAGTTCTTTAATGGTAGATGGAGTGGGCCAGGACTTGATAGCTTCCACCTTCCCCTCGTCCATCCGGATGCCACTGTGATCAATGATGTATCCCAGGAAGTGTACAGAGGGTTGGTGGAATGAACATTTTTCTGCTTTCAGGAAGAGGTGGAACTGTCTCAGGCGTTGGAGGACCTCCGCAACGTGGTGGCGATGTTCGGCCAAGCTCCGGGAGTAGATTAAGATGTCATCTATGTAGACCAGGACAAATTGGTGGAGAAACTCCCGGAGCACCTCATGGATGAAATCCTGGAATACGGAGGGGGCGTTGACCAGGCCATACGGCATCACAAGGTATTCATAGTGGCCGGTGGGCGTGACGAAGGCGGTCTTCCACTTGTCCCCCTCGCGTATCCGGATGAGGTTGTACGCGCTGCGGAGGTCCAGCTTGGTGAACACAGTGGCACCACGGCGATGTTCCAGAGCTGCTGGGACGAGAGGAAGGGGATAACGGAACTTGACAGTAATCTTGTTTAGAGCACGGTAATCAATACAGGGCCGCAAGCCTCCGTCCTTTTTTGCCACAAAGAAGAAGCTCGAAGCAGCAGGGGAAGTAGACGGGCGGATGTAACCTTGGTCTAGGGCCTCTTTGATGTATTCCTCCATGGCCTTCTCCTCCGGTATTGACAGGGGGTAGATTCTTCCCCTGGGCACTGGCTCACCCGGTAGCAGATCGATGGCGCAGTCCCATGGCCGGTGTGGAGGCAGCTTGGAGGCTCTTTGTGGGCAGAAGACGTCACTGAAGGGGGCGTAACATGATGGTATGTCAACGGAGCGTTTCTCAACAGGACTTTCGATGGAGGTGGTACAGATGGAGATGTTCTTGGAACGTGGAGATTTGGAAACCGGAAGCTCAGAAAAACAGTTGGAGAAGCAGTTATCGCCCCACTTCAGGATCTCACCCGTTTTCCACGAGATGGTAGGGCTGTGCTGCTCCAGCCACGGACGCCCTAGAACCACGTCAGAGGTGGATTCCTCCAGAACCAGCAGGTGGATTTCTTCCCAATGTAGAATACCAATCCGTAGTTGAAGGGGGCCCACACAACGACTGACTTTTCTACGGCTCAGGGGTTTGCCCGTGATTGAGTGAATCTGGTAGATGGTCGGAGATGGCGAGGTCTTGAGCTTGAGTTGTCTGCAGAGGGCGCCGGAGATGAAGTTTCCTGCTGACCCTGAATCGAGGAGCGCCACCACTGGAATAGACACATCAGCAGCATTAAGGTTTACAACAGTAGTGAGTGGTTTCATCTTTTTAATCGAAGGGATGATGGCACTCACCGTGGGACGAGGAGGACGGATGGGGCATGTAGATATGACATGCCCAGGAGCACCACAATAAAGACACAGATTCAGGGTCAGCCTTCTTTGACGTTCTGCAGACAAAAGTCTCAAATTTTCTACTTGCATGGGTTCGTTGGCTGGTTCTGGAGGGCTGACGGGTTCGGATCGACGAAGGAGGGTGTTGAACAGCGACTGGCCCTGGTGTTCTTCAATACACGACTGCATACGAGAGCCGACGCGGATGGACAGTTGGATGAAGCGTTTGAGGCCGATGGAGTCCTCATATGCAGCGAGATGCAACCGCACCCGAGGTTCCAGACCTTGCCGGTAGGTGGTGATGAGCGCTTGCTCGTTCCATCCACTAGACGCCGCCAGCATTCTAAACTGCAAAGCATATTCATTGACAGACATAGAACCTTGTTTTAAATTGTAGAGTTTCTCACCGATGGACGAGTCAAAGGCTGGTTTGCCGAAAACTTCCCGGAAGTGGATGACGAAGGAGTCATAGGATTGAACAACAGGACCTTTCTGAGACCAGAGTGAATCTGCCCATTGTAGCGCCTTGCCTTGTAGATGTGAGATGATGAACGCTATTTTGGAGGTGTCATTGGGATAGAGGTGCGGTTGCATCTCCAGGACCAGCGCACATTGCAGGAGAAAACCGCTGCAATCCTCCGCCGATCCTGAGTAGGGCGCTGGTTTGGCCATGGGACTTGCGTGAACGGTGGGTGAAGGAGTGGTGACGGCGTTTGCGGAAGTGACTGCTGGTGCCGGTGAAGGTGGATGAGGAGTGAGTGCTCGTCGCAAAGTGTTCACGAGCTCTTGAAATGGATCCGGGTGACTCATTCTGGTATCTGGCTGTTGTGGTCCGGTCTTCTGTTACGATACAGATGGGACGCAGACAGGAGTACACAAACAGGGTGTTTATTGATACCAGGAATGAGCAAAACAGCAGTGCAGGTGAGTATAACTTAAAGCTGTGCTGATGAATGAAGTGCAGAGTAGTGATACTGTCCTTTTGTGGTTGCAGAAGTGGAGAGCTGGAGAAACGCTGGAGAATCTTGATACTGGAAACAGAGAACACTCACACACAGACGGGGATTCACACGAGGAGTACAGGAGACGCTGGAGACAGGTAAGTAGATCGCTTGGAGTCCTTAAGGTAAGCATACAGGTAAGTGTAGATGCAAACGAGACCGGACATGAAGTGATGTGTGTGAGTGTTCTTTATACTGTGACTGATGATGTGCTGATGAGGTGCAGGTGCCGGTGATCAGTACTCTGGTAACTGGGTGCGTTGTGATTGGCTGACGGTGGAGCCTGGCGTGTCTGTGACAGAATGTCTTTGCATTATATTACAAAATATCAAGCCAAATGACATTTAGAAAATACAGCACAAGGACAATTTCAATCAGAAATGTTCACAAAAAGAAGTTTTAAGTTTTAAAATGATTAAACAATAGATTGACTCTTCAAAATGAAGACAAAAAGTTTTTAACTACAATTTTTTGTTTGTAGATGCCATGTAGATTTTGTTATCTAATACAATTAAATTTTGAATTCAGACATTAAGTGTAGACTACTGTAAATACTTTTGGGAACTACTGTATGTATACCTGCCATAAGACACATTTTTGTCTTCATTGATACTTTTAATTCTAATTATGGTTCAATTTTACAGTTCACTCTATTTTTAAGCAAACTTGGAAGCTTTAAATTCTACATTCATTTACACAACATTTAAAATTCTGCTTCATCTAAACATCTAAAATGACTGTCTGAATTACAACTTGGCAATGAAAACAAATGTAATTGTACAACATATGTCAATGTAAAGTGAAGGAATCAGATTACTATTGAGAGTATAAATTTGAAGTTATTAATGAGGTTTAGGCATTTCTGTTAAGTGGAGTTAGAGAAAAACACTTGAGCTCTGCACTCAAACAGTATGCAATCAGCCAAATGTCAGAAAGTATTAATCACATCCTCTCTCATGCAGTCTACACTGCATTCATTCATGCATCAAACAACCACATATGCACACTAACTTACATCTAAATGTAAAGAGATAGTTCACCCAGAAATGCAATTGACATTATTTACTTTTAATGTTGTTTAAATTTTTTATGCTGTTATTTTTGCAAGAAAAACAAAAGTAGAAATTATTATCTTTACAGAATACAAAAACAGTTCATAGAGGCCACTTTAGTCTGATTGCACACAGACTATTATTTTGTGTACTGGTGATTCTCACAATGCCTGTCAAGAACTTGACCAGGTCTTAAAAAAAAAAAAAAAAAAAAAAAAAAATTTTGGCAAAAAAGGAAGCTTTTTTTTTTAGAACCATCAAAAATGTTTAAATGATCCTCATGACAAACTAAGCACATTTTTCCCCTATTGTACAAAATCCCATTCTTATTACTGTAATGCAGTAAAATTAGGGACCCGAGATGCAAATTAGTTTCTGCTATAATCTCTGTGTGCAATACATATTTTCCAGCTTTCGACTGCAATGTTTTTTGCACTGTCTCTATTCAAATAAACTTATAAATAAATAATAATAATAATAATAAAAACATACTGCTTAACTTGTAAAGTGTTTTCTGCATAATTTAGGAGCATAAACCTTAAATGACCTTCCACCTACAGTGGACAACCGAAAACGAGGGATGGACAAAAGACCAAGTTCAGATGATCTAAGGGACCAGTCAGGGCAGTAGGGATAGAGTAGATCAGACAGATATGGAGGTGCAAGACCATTTAATGTCTTAAATGTTAGAAGTAATATCTTAAAGTGAATATGTGATGCCACGGGTAGCCAGTGAAAAACATTCAGTAGAGGGGTAATGTGAGTAGAATGCCTGGTGAAGGTGAGAACTCTTGCTGTTAAGTTTTGAACATACTGTAATCTTGCAATAAGTTTTTTGGGCAGACCAAGAAATAGAGCATTCCAATAATCCAGACATGATGTAATTAATGCATGAATTAAGATTTCAGCATCAGAATGAGGGAAGATAGAAGACGTGCAATATTATGAAGATGGAAAAAAAGAGTTTTTAACAACAGAAGAAAGAGTTGAGGTAAAAGATAGAGTTGAGTCAAATAAGACACCAAGATTACAGACAGATGAAGAAGGCTTAACATGAACCCCATCAATATCAAAGGACAGGTCTATCCTTTTGACTCAAGGCATCTGAAATAATAAACTAAGTGCAATGTGTTGTCAAAAATATTTTTTTTTCGATACATACAGTACTGATACTGGTATCTGAAATCAGAATCATACATATACACATACATATGACATGAGAACAGAAAGAACATTTAAATAAGTAAAACTAAGAAAATAATAATAAATAAGTAAAATAAAATAAATAGTAATAATAATGTGGTATACATCTGGAACAAAAGACAGATTTGTGCAATATGTATTGTATATACAGCAGGATGAATAATATATATATATATATATATATATATGTATTTACACAACTAATTTTTTATCTCAAGTACTAAAAGTGAATACTAAAAACTGGGGTAATTGTTATGTTATATTGAAATGCTTCCAATACTCATTTTCCACAGAATAGATACACAATACCAGCTGCACTTTCTCGCTCTTTCGTCTCTCCAATAGCGAGCTGACACAAAACCCCGCCTCTCCTCACTCACTCACTCACTCACTCACTCATTTCATTTGCTCTTGATGAATATTGTTGGTGTTAAAGGGCTTGAATTTCGGCAGGGGATTGTGCATATTGCGCATAATTTTACTCATTCCCACAGATTTTGTGCTCACACCCAAATTGCACGCACTAAAGCCACCTCTCAGTACTAAATTTAGTTCTTTTCGCTGCTTATTGTGCTTAAACAGTCAAATACAAACAAAATAATGTCAAATTGCCAGTCTTAGCGAGTATTCACATAAACACAGTCAGTTATGTTTTAACTAAGTGAATGTAAACAGTTGAGAAGGAAAGCGCATGTGTAACAGTACAAATGGATCTGTGCTTCAGGTCTAAAAGTGACAGCAGCCTAATATACCTGCTGCCAAGTTATGACATAATATTAAAAATATCTATATGGCAGTTTTTACCCATGGTATCGATGTCAGAATTGTGGCCAGTGAAAATGCTGAGGGGCTAGTAACTTTGGAAAACCACTAGCCACAGTGGCTGCGCAAAAAAGTTAATGTCAAGCCCTGTAATGGAATGTATTCTTGCCTGTTTTTTTATTTTTTTTTAATTATTTTTTTTTATTAATTAGTACACAATAATCTCAATTAAATATATGTGATAAACGAGTTAGGTCTTAAGTATTAAAAAAGTAGTCAGAATACATTACCTTATATGTGTAATCCAATGGATTACTAAATACAATATTTGTTATGTAATTTGTAATCAGTAAAGGACTACAATTTGTACACGTATGTAATCTACCCAGCACTGCAGAATGATTTCTGAAGGATCTTGTGACAGCAAAGACTGGTGTAATGGATGCTGAAAATTTAGCTTTGCATCACAGGAATAAATTACATTTTAAAATATATTAAAATAGAAAACAGTTATTTTAAATTATAATAATATTTCATAATATTAATGTTTTACTGTATTTTGATCAAATAAATGCAGCCTTGGTGAGCATAGAGACTTCTTTCAAAAACAATTAAAAATCTTACCGACCCAAAACTTTTGAATGGTACTCTAAATAAAAGAATAAATAAATAATTGCATCCAGACAGGATGGTTTTCATCACTGTATTACATTACATCAATGAGAATCTAATGAGAATCAACACTGAGAATAATGAGAATCAGAATAATGAAGTGGAAAATGTGCTTAATTGTCATTAGAATAATGCTGCAATGCAACGTGTCTTAATGATGCAAAAAACAGGGTTTATTCTTAGTGCAAGATGATATATATATATATATATATATATATATATATATTATTTGGGACATACAGTGTCTGGCATATAATCTCTTCTGCTGTTCTTCATCACAGTTAATTAGTGACCAGCTGTTGACCTCTTACAAGAAGGAAACTATTAACGCAGCAGTTGAGATATGAGAGGTGCAGAAGTCCTTCAGGGCTCTCTGGCCAGTGTAAAGGGTGCTGAAACAGAAGCAGTATAGGGTCAATATTGTTTAAAGGGTGTATTTTAATACAACTTGAATGGAAACAATCCAGCTGCTGTGTCCAAATCACTGCTATTACTGAAATCATGCATCCACTCTCCCCACCCCCAGGCCCAGCACTAAACTTACAGAGAGAATGCCAGAGAGCACATTAACAATTCAAGACAATCAAACATGGGTCTCACACATACAGCCACACACACTGAGAAATTTATCTCAGCCAGCACATGCCGAGGGCAGAGAGTACAAGTCAGGCTTATCATGGCAGCTCTAAGCGTGTCTCAGCGGGACTCTCTCTCACAGCTCACTTGGCTTCACTCGTTTTCCCCCTCTTTTCTATAATTTTCTTGCCAAACTTGACTCAAATATAAATTCAGCCACATAATGACGCATCTGCAAGGAGACCTACACACATATGCTGCTTCCTCAGTAAATTATGTGCGGAGCTCAGCAGGCGACAGGCTGGAGAAGATTACTTCACCCCAGTGAAGACTTTAGCACCCTGAGCCAAAACACACTTCAGAATGTGTAGCCACCCATGACCTGAATAAATCCTTCATTGACACTCTTTTAACATTATGAAAGCTTGGTCCTAATTTTAAAGCAATAATTCAATACTCACCCTCATGTTTGTCTTTCTTTAGTGGAAGACAAACAAAGATAGTATATGCTGAATGTTCATGCTGCTCTTTTCCATATAAAGCCTGGTTTCTCCCACATTTTTTTTTTTTCTTCTTTTTTTTTCTCTCTCTCCATTCTGTCACCTGATGGAGTTTGGGTTCCTTGCCACTGTCGCCTCTGACTTGCTTAGTTGGGGACACCTACTATTCAATAATATTATATAGATGAATATATATAGATGAAATGCACCAAATAAATAACTGATGATTTTTACAATAGAACTAAATAAACACTGACTCAAGCTAAACAATGACACTATTTTCTTCTAGAGCTGCTGTACAGCTGAAACAAACTTTATTGCATAATTTCTGTTATCACTGTAAAGCTGCTTTGAAACAATCTGTATTGTAAAAAGCGCTATATAAATAAAGGTGACTTGACTTGCTTGACAATGAAGGGAATGGTGATTCAATTCAAGTTAAAGGGATAGGTTCTTTCCAAACGTTTATGACTTTCTTTCTTCTTCTTTCCAAACCTTTATGATTTTCTCCTTCATACAAACATTGTATGGACTTCCAATACCAAAGCCATAGTCTAACTAATCAATGTAATGCCACAAATGCGGTTAGCTGAATATTTGTAATGAACCAGGAATAATCCTTTAAGAGCCTTTTTTGGAGCTTGGTAATTCTGGACCCAGTTGACATTCACTGTATGGACAAAAACAGTTGAAACATTCTTCAAAATATTTTCTTTTATGAAAAGAAAAAGAAGAAATAAAGTCATACAGGTTTGAAACGACATGAATAAATGATAAATAATTAATTATTGGATGAACTATCCTTTTGAAAATAGACCCTTGTAATGTCACTATTAAAACACTCAACTGCTTTATTTCTACCCTCTGCAGTTATCACTCATGAATTCATGTAATTTCTGACAGAAACTATATATATATTTTAGAAAGCTGCATCATCAGGGGCTGAGATTTCAGCCAGAACAATTCATTTTGCCCACTTTATCTGCTGTGATTCTTGTGGCCCTCCTTTGCTTCTCGGATGATTAAAAATTTGATTCACTGACGTCAAGTGTGCTGCATTATTTTGGAATGCAGTTCCTCAGTGTTAATCACAGCTAAACCGCAGCTAAATGGCATGACACAATTACTAAAAAACACCACTTATAAACACACAGTCAGAGGATAAATCAGTCCACCCACAAAGAGAGCTATCTTCATCACAACAAAAAATAAGTCAAATTTATTTTCACATACAAGCTTAAAGTTCATTAAACTAAAAGTACCAAGGCACTACTGTTTATGGCAAGCTTTTAAGTGGTGTACTATTTAAATACCATGGTACATGAATATTGCAATCTGTACCACAGTGTAACATGATACTTTTTGTAAGGGAAGACATCTGCGGGGAGGGTGTTTCTGAGTACAGCATATAAAATATTGTGTGACAGAACTGAAACATTTTCAGGCTCATAACTAAATATATATTACTGCATTAAGTATATTTATTTGTTGTACACATTTGTCATAAAAAAAAAAAAAGTGTTCATATGAATGTGTGTTTGTGGGACAACAGAGCAGCACACACTAATCTGGTTATCTGTACAACGTCACCACCTGCAGGTTGAATGAAGTAAAATCAATGAAGTAACATGAAGTAAAAGCAATTTAATTTTAGCAGTAGGCTTCCAATTACAATATTATTACTAGTGGTGAATGCTATGGCAAGGAACTACTATTGTTCGCATTAATATTTAGGGATCTGAACATACCCCCTGACTCTGAGTAAGTTATTAAACTTAAAGTTTGTGCTACAGACATGAATTGTACCTCAAATCATGCAGCTTAGAGGGTTGCTACTATTTACCCAAGCGATCAGACTTATGTTTTTTTCCTGGCAGAAGATAAACCAGGTCAAAAATCCAACAAAATGCATACACTAACACTGACTCACAAATATTGACCTGAGCTTAACTCTTGTGAAAAGAAGTACACTTTAGCAAGAGTACTTATTAGAGTAAAATACTTAGAAAGCATATATTAAGTGCAAAACTAATGTAATGTTTTCATGCACTTAAGTGCATGTTAATTGCAATTCAGTTAAAAGTAAACAATAGCTGAACTTTAGAGTGCTTTTTAACTCACTGTAAATAGGACAAGTACATCTTTAGATGTAATTTCATAATTACTTCTATTGTCTTTGAAATATTATTAAAGTGTACTGCTGAATGTATTAACAAGCATTTATGGTAAACTAAAACTTACTTTAATGTAATTTCTATTGAAACCTGTATGTCGTGTATTTGAATATGTTTGTAATTACACATTTGTAATGGGGAAGTTGCAATTTAGCACATTTATAATATATTAATTTTAAATGTAATATTGAAATAACACACTATAGTTAAAATTATAACTGTGTACTTTATGTGTTTTAGTATGTTATTCAACACATCAAAATAAATGTACTTTTTTAAAGCAAGGTATAATTCATTTGACATTATTACAAAGCGGACTTTTTAAAAGTGTACTTAAGTGTGTTAGAAACAGTCATGAAAGTCTCCTTAAATACACTTAAGTGGTCTTTTATTTCATAATATTATATCAGAGCACCCAAACATCATGGCAGTTGTTATAACATTGGTTACTTGAGTCTAATTTGCATGTCACATCCAATCATTGTACTACATTTACACTGTTCGATTGCACTAATCCTAAATACTAAAACTACACAAAGCATGAAACTGTGCGAGAAAATCTTCTCTTGAGTTATTTAAGTTTTAATCTTAGCAGCTGTTTAGAACAAAACACTTCTGTATCAATATGACTTCTAGTAATTTTAAAGCTTTGATCAGTTCTTAAAATGGTTTGATCAAAATAAATCACATTGCTATTATTTTGATAAATTGTGATTGCGATTTGAATCACAATTTTGAGGTTTTGTATATATATTCATTTTGAGGTAATCTGTGTTATTTTGAGGTAATAAAATGTCAAATTAATATTTTGTGTTCAATTATGTGGCAAGTAACCACATATAAGCAGGATAATTTGGGTTTTGTATCACCCTGAAGAGGTTTCTTTTGCATAACAATTGGTTGACTGTAGGCTATACACTCTCCCTTGCCATGCCCCATGTTTATAACTCTGGGCCTTTCCCAATTTTTATAACTCTGGGCCTTCCCCCCTTTTTATAACTCTGGGCCTTTCTCCAGTGTAGGAACCACTGGTTTTAGCAAAGACAATATGGTAATTTTTAATTCAATTCAGATGATTTTGGCAGCCCCAGTAGCCAGCTTTGTTTAATCATACTTAAGTTTAAGAGATTAAATAGCTGAAATCTACTGGTTAAGTGTTTGCACATGAGCTCAGTTTCATTAAACAAACAGCTTCATGTCTCTGCATTGAAACACATTCATAATACTACTTATATATGCACACTGTTGTTTTTGAACCAATCACCTGAGCCGTTGTCATGACAATGCTGATTGGCTGATAACACCAATCAGCAATCATATATGTCTATACATTGAACAACCCATAACATCAGAAGACAGCACTCATTGAAAAAATAAAATAAAATAAAAATCACACATTTAAAAGCCCTCCAAATGATCTGTAACTGGTAAAACCTCTACCTGTATAATATAAGATACAAATGATGCTTTCAAACATAGGTCAGTTAGACAGAGATTTGGATTTGAAATCTCCAAGATTTAAAAACTTGGATCTGATATTCGAAAATACGGAGGTGTGGAGATAGGCGTGCCAGAACTTTAAAAAGAAAATCCTGCAGAAGAATATTGCACAGAGTCAGACACACAGACATCTCTGAATGCTAAACTTGCCTTCCTAGAAACAAATTATTCAATGCAGTAGGAGAAAATCAATATCTTTTTAAAACCACAACAAATTGACAGTGCACGCACAAACACCCTTTCAATCAGTGAGGCCCAGTTCTCCCAGGTCACATTCATCTGTGCATGTCATTTCAGCCAGTTTCATTGAGTTCTTTGTTTTGACACATTCACAGTCTAAATGACATCAATGCAGTTCCTCGCTTTCTTTAACACAACCTTGAGCTGAGGATCACACTCTGAACTCTTGTTGCCATAGAAATATACAGACCAAGTCAGAGTGAGGCTTCATTGTTACTAAAATGTGTCAGCATGTGATCAGTAAACACTGTCAAAAATTCAGCATAATGTCTGGCCCATATTGCAGCTTATTCTGGCAGAGAACCACCCACTTAGACAAGAAGAGACTGTGTGACTGGTATGTTAATTGACCAATTTTTACACAACATTTATAGGCAACCCAGACTCATTGGAAAAACGTGGTTGTGGCAACATTTTCTGCAAATTTATATTATGTTACGTCTTGTACATTTCGCGACACATTCAAAGTGAAACATCTGGAGAGTGGCACTAAAAGCGTGTTCAGTTTTATCCCAAACAGATGAAAGTGAATCTGGCAATGTGTTATTACGTTGGTTGTTTTATGTATCGCAGCATTTCAAAAATGAAATGCCTGGTGAGTGGCACTTAAAGGTCAATGCGCTATCGAGTTTGAAAATAACGTACCACCTACTCTAAACCAAAAATACATACCTGGTAGTGTTAAAAAAAGCAAATCTGAGATAAAAACACATTTTCTGAAGCAACCATGCCATTTTAGCTCACTTCTACAAGTCTTTGAGCTGTTTTATCATGACTCATGTTTCACACCACATCGTAAGTGCAATGCTGTATCAGGTATCTACTAAGCAAGTCTGCTACATCAGAAAAGCCATGGAGCTGGTAATGTGATGCAAACGTCAAAATGTATTAGTTTACAGAGTATGCATTATGGTAAAAGTGTTTGATCATAACATAATACTACTATGCAAGGAGCTGTGCAGAAATAAGTCTTCATTAATCGATAATCTGCCCCTGTAATCATAATTCTAGTGTTCATTTCAGCTGGAAACTGCAGGGATTTGTATGTATTGGTAGGTGTTTCTAGTGTTGCAAAAATGTAGGTAGAGGCATGTTTTTTTTAAATGAGCCTGTGTTGCAGAAATTGAACAGAATTCTGACCAAAAAAAAAAAGAATATTAGGGGTGTAACGATACACAAAATTGACGGTTTGGTAAATTGTAAAAGTAATATTGGTAAATCAAAAAAGTAAGTCGTGAGCACATTTTATTAATTCGTTCCCTTGATTTATAAATCGTGCGCATGATTTACTAATTCGTTCCCTCAATTTACTACATCGTGCGCACGCTTTACTAATGTCACGATCACCAGTGAGAGTGCCCGTCATTGCCACCAGAGGGCACTCCATCCTGAACTACACACATCATTTGGACTCCATTTCCCATCTACCCTCATACCTTGGACTGATCACCCTGCACCTGCTACCCATTATACAATCACTCACTCACACACACATAAAAGACACTTGCACCCACACCTCCATGCGAAGTCTTGTTTAGCACCGTCTGACATTTCTGAGCGTTTCCCTTGGATTCTGTATTCTCGTGTTTGACCTTGGACTGTTACTCATTTCTGATTCTCTGCTGCCTGCCTTGACCCTTGCCTGTTCCTGGATTGTGTATGTTTGCTGCCTGCCCTGATCTCTGCCTGCCTTGGGACTCTGATTGTTTGCTGCCTAACCAGATCACTGCCTGTCACTGTTTCTGCCACTGGCTTATCCTTGCTGTTATTTTGTCAGTGAACTTGACTTCAATAAAAGCTGCAGATGGATCTTCACTCCGTTGACTCAATCCTTACAACTAAGTCGTTCCCTCGATTTATAAATCGTGTGCACGATTTACTAATTCGATCCCTTGATTTGCTAAATTGTGTGAACGAATTAATAAAACGTGCACACGATTTGCTTTTTTTTCCTGCATGTCATGTGCAGGGCTCCGTATGTCTCTGTCTTTAAATGAATTCAATTATAATTAAAAGTTTCACCCAAAAATGAAATTTCTGTCATCATTTACTCCCCCCTCAAGTTGTTCCAAAGCTGTATAAATGTCTTTGTTCCGCTGTACACAAAGGAAGTTTTTTAGAAGAATGTTTGTAACCAAGCAGATCTTGCCCCCCATTGACCTCTTCCCATCATGGCTGCCATGCCAGAGCCTCCAGCCGCCATGGCCGCTACGCCAGAGCCTCCAGCCGTCACAGACACTACGCCAGAGTCTCCAGCCTTCACAGGTGCCTCGCCAGAGTATTCAGCCGTCATGGACGCCACATCTGTGTTCCCGGTCATCATGAGCGCTGCACATTAAGACATTAAGGCTTTCCCTAAGCTCTGGAGACTGGCTTTAAGACTGGAGGACACACCGCTGACGTCGGTGCGAGCAGCTGGCATCTCAGCAGTAATGCCAAGCCTGGGGGTCTCTGAGGTGGTCCCACTGTCGACAGTACTTCCAGTTACAGCGATGGCCCAAACACACAGAATAGCCATACACTACTCTCCAGCCCATGAGTTCATTCCAGAGCCCGCTTCAGTCCATGAGCCCATTGCAGAGTTCGCTCCAGTCCCAGAACCCAGCCTCATAACCTATGAACGGAGGTCACCCCTGAGTTCCCTGTCTGCCCTGATGCAACCACGGAGGTCGTCCCTGAGTTCACTGTCTGCCCTGATATGACCAAGGAGGTCACCCCTGAGATCCCTGTCTGCCCTGTTGCGACCACAGAGATTGTACCTGAACTGCCTGTCTGCCTCAACATGACCAGAGAGGTCGTATCAGAACTTCCTTTCAACCCTGAGATGACCACAGAAGCTAACCTGGAAAACCCTGTTGTTCCAGTCATGGCCATGGAGGGTGCTTCTGAGCTCCCTGCCTGTTCTGATACGGCCCCTGTGAACGTTAACCTCTCTATGCTCTATGTTTCAGTTCTACCTGATCGGCCGCGGTGGTCGTCTGCTCCGCCATGGGGGGCTTCAAGCCCATCTGCGCTGCTGTGGTGGTCGTCTGCTCCACCGTGGGGGTCTTCAAGCCCGTCTGCAAGGCCACCTGCATAGCCTGCTCCTCCCCGGCCACCTGCTCCGCCCTGGCTGCCGGCTCAGCCTGCTCCACCCTGGCCACCTGCTCAGCCGGCTCAGCCTGCTCCGCCCTGGCCGCCTGCTCTGCTCTGGCCACCTGCTCTGCCTCAGTCCTCTTCCACTTCATGGACCTGGCCCTCAATCCCGCCCCTGGTCCGCCTCCACTCCACCTCCCTCCTGGACTTTTCTAGTCATGATAGGAGCGTCTGAAAGCCACTCCTTAGGAAGAGGGCTATGTCACGATCACCTGTGAGAGTGCCCATAATTACCACCAGAGGGCACTCCACCCTGGAGTATTGCCACACCATCAAGGACTTCATTTGCATTAGATCATTGCCTTGATTGTTTACAGCTGTGTCTCATTAGCTCATTACCTCACCCTATATAAGCCTGGTTCACTCACCCATTCCCTGGGAAGTCTTGTACGTGTAACACTGCATTTCTGAGTGCTCCTTGTCTATCTGTTTTATGGTCTTGACCCTGTTGCCTGTTTTCTTGATTATCCCCATTCGCCTGTCTCTTGGATTACCCTGTCTGCCTGTGTTCCTGTGCCCTGTAATTGGTTAAACTGTTTACCCGGTGTATGACCTTTTGCTGTTTTTGACTACGATTGTGGATTACCCTTTCAATAAAACTGCATTTGGATCCTCAACCTTCGAGTCTCGGAGCAGTATGTTACACTTGCACATTATTGTGGGCTAATATTAAAGGTTCAGAGCCCAAACTATTAACCTAAATTTAGTTGCTATTTATTTTTAGATAATAATCAACACTCAAATAACAAATTGTATGAAAACTTAATCATTTGCACAGTGGCTGTCATTTTCATGACAGATTTATTTAAACCTTCATTAAATAATCAAGACATCACTAACAAGTTAAAATATAATGAATATATAGGCTAATATAGTGCATATGAAGAGTTTGGTTCCAAAACGTTATAACTCCATTTTGATTAATTTGAGTAAAAAGGTGTTTTCTTTACCAAGAAAGTGGCAAGATGAAAACCACTATTTTCTGTTTCAAACTTTCACATAGCATCTTTTGGTTATAAAAACATTAAAAATTCAAATCTACATTTTGATTTTAAAAAGTTTATTATAAAAACGGATTATTTTTTCCCCAAAATGCAATAAATCCATGACACGTTTTTTTTTTTCAAAATGCAATTATCAATATAAAAGTTATTGTTACTGTAAAAGTAAAGTTACTGTTTACAGTGCGTGGAATGGTGCGCTGTGATTGGTTGAGCGGATATATCGCATTCTGCAGAGAAAGGAGACTGGCGTTTGTCACGCTTTGGAAAGAAAGGGAGAAAACATGACAGAATAACACGACGGATATCGCATTTTGTGCAAAATTAATAAATGACTTTTCAATACCGACCAGATACAATACTGATTTTGGCGGAAACTCATTTTTTTTTAAAATGGCGTTTATCGTGTTTTGGAACCAAACTCTTCATATATTTAGCGAGAGTTCATTTCTCTGGCAATCTAACAAGCTGTGGACTCGCCTGAGGTAAATGCTATGTGACACAGTGTTTACAAACTGTTTTATTGATGTCTTTCCACCACTGAAACGCTGATTGAGCGATTACACAAGATATTATACGTTTCAGTAAGTTGTACTGTATCTTTCAACATACCTTCAGATGTTCATTCATGTTTATTCTGTAACTAGTATTAAAGAGGAAGAGATGATCTGCCGCTTGAAATGAGGCGCCTGTACAGTGATCTGTCATGCCACATTAAAGAGCATCAAATAGGCATTTTTTTTTTTTTTTTTTTTTTTTGAATTTCATGATAAAATGGACAGAATTTGAAAGATGACACTTTGTTTCTTATTGAAAGTAACAAAACAAGGAGCTTACTGTGATTATTGGTGGTTAATGGTGGTTAGGCTACAACCCTGTATTCGTCGTTTAGATCAAATTTTTTCTGTCACTTTGGATCAATTTAGTGCATCCTTGCTGAATAAAAGTATTAAATTCTTAAAAAAACATCATCTTACTAACTCAAACTTTTGAAAATGTATATTCTAGATTGTCTTTACTTATGTGTCTCACATATTTTTCAAAGATTCAATACTGCGCTGCAAAACTAATAATAATATTTTTCAGGAAATTAAATGAAGCTGAAATAAAATTAATATTAGATGAAAGACTTCGAATTTGAATCCTGCCTTGGCAATTACAGAAATAAATATGTTAAAATTGAAGTACTCACCTTTCTAAATCTACAAACCCGATTCCAAAAAAGTTGGGACACTGTACAAATTGTAAATAAAAAAGGAATGCAATGATGTGGAAGTTTCAAATTTCAATATTTTATTCAGAATACAACATAGATGACATATCAAATGTTTAAACTGAGAAAATGTATCATTTTAAGGGAAAAATAAGTTGATTTTAAATTTCATGGCATCAACACATCTCAAAAAAGTTGGGACAAGGCCATGTTTACCACTGTGTGGCATCCCCTCTTCTTTTTATAACAGTCTGCAAACGTCTAGGGACTGAGGATACAAGTTTCTCAAGTTTAGGAATAGGAATGTTGTCCCATTCTTGTCTAATACAGGCTTCTAGTTGCTCAACTGTCATAGGTCTTCTTTGTCGCGTCTTCCTCTTTATGATGCGCCAAATGTTTTCTATGGGTGAAAGATCTGGACTGCAGGCTGGCCATTTCAGTACCCGGATCCTTCTTCTACGCAGCCATGATGTTGTAATTGATGCAGTATGTGGTCTGGCATTGTCATGTTGGAAAATGCAAGGTCTTCCCTGAAAGAGACGACGTCTGGATGGGAGCATATGTTGTTCTAGAACTTGGATATACCTTTCAGCATTGATGGTGCCTTTCCAGATGTGTAAGCTGCCCATGCCACACGCACTCATGCAACCCCATACCATCAGAGATGCAGGCTTCTGAACTGAGCGCTGATAACAACTTGGGTTGTCCTTGTCCTCTTTAGTCCGGATGACATGGCGTCCAGTTTTCCAAAAAGAACTTCAAATTTTGATTTGTCTGACCACAGAACAGTTTTCCACTTTGCCACAGTCCATTTTAAATGAGCCTTGGCCCAGAGAAAACGCCTGCGCTTCTGGATCATGTTTAGATATGGCTTCTTTTTTGACCTATAGAGTTTTAGCCGGCAACGGTGAATGGCACGGTGGATTGTGTTCACCGACAATGTTTTCTGGAAGTATTCCTGAGCCCATGTTGTGATTTCCATTACAGTAGCATTCCTGTATGTGATGCAGTGCCGTCTAAGGGCCCGAAGATCACGGGCATCCAGTATAGTTTTCCGGCCTTGACCCTTACGCACAAAGATTGTTCCAGATTCTCTGAATCTTTGGATGATATTATGCACTGTAGATGATGATAACTTCAAACTCTTTGCAGTTTTTCTCTGAGAAACTCCTTTCTGATATTGCTCCACTATTTTTCGCCGCAGCATTGGGGGAATTGGTGATCCTCTGCCCATCTTGACTTCTGAGAGACACTGCCACTCTGAGAGGCTCTTTTTATACCCAATCATGTTGCCAATTGACCCAATAAGTTGCAAATTGGTCCTCCAGCTGTTCCTTATATGTACATTTAACTTTTCCGGCCTCTTATTGCTACCTGTCCCAACTTTTTTGGAATGTGTAGCTCTCATGAAATCCAAAATGAGCCAATATTTGGCATGACATTTCAAAATGTCTCACTTTCAACATTTGATATGTTATCTATATTCTATTGTGAATAAAATATAAGTTTATGAGATTTGTAAATTATTGCATTCCTTTTTTATTCACAATTTGTACAGTGTCCCAACTTTTTTGGAATCGGGTTTGTAAAACTGAAATAAAAAATAAATTAAACCTAAGTCCACATTTAAATAAAAAACCCTGCAGATACACTTTGTTTTTTGATTTTGTGATTATCTGAGAGCTGTGTGCTGTTTTATAAAGTGGAGGGCACCCCACCATAAATTACATCTTTGCTAAGTAGAAAAAAAAGAGAACAATAGAGAGTTTTATTTAGACAGCCTGCTCTATTTCAAGCCCCAAATGGAAAAAGCCTGTCTGGTCCCAAAATCAAAATAGGGACTCATTTGCCATTTTAGCTGCTTGTTCTTTCATTGTAAAACCATATACACACACTGTTCACAAACACCCAGCCCTTCAGTGTTCATTCATGTTTTCTCACCTTCCTCATATCTCTTGCTCCCTTCCCTCTCTGATCTGTCATTTCTTACTTTTTGAAATTCATCTCTTCACTTGCATTGTCAGTTCAGATGCTGAGGTACAGAATGTGTAATGCTCAATCTCACCTAGGGGAAAGAAAGAGAGAAGGTGAGAAAGAGAGAGCGACAGAAGCACCTGAGGATTATTCTGACACATGCAGCACATTAAAATGGACTCAAGAGACATCCTCTTACTTCTACATAGTATGATTTATGGGGGTTATGGGGGATTAGGGTAGTCTGACCCCCTTATTAAAACTTGAACACATCTGAAGGCAGTCAAAACTTAATTTTGGGGGTCATAAAAAGTATATATAGTAGGATGCTCTAAATACTAGCATTCAAAAGTTTGGAGTCTACGGTTTTTTTAAGTTTTTGAAAGAAGTCTCTTATACTCACCAATACTACATTTATTTGATCAAAAATACTGTAAAGCAGTAATACTGTGAAATATTATTACAATTTAAAATAACTGTTTTCTATTTTAATATATTTTAAAATGTAATTTATTTATGTGGTCAAAGCAGAATTTTCAGCATCATTACTCCAGTCTTCAGTGTCACATGATCTATCAAAAATTATTTTAATATGCTTATTTTGTGCTTAAGAAACATTTATTATTATCAATGTTGAAAACAGTTGTGCTGCTTCGTATTTTTGTACCAACCATAATATATATATATATATATATATATATATATATATATATTTTATTCTTTGGTGAATAGATTGTTCAAAAGCAGCATTTATTTGAAACAGAAATCTTTTGTACCAATGTGAAAGTCTGTGCTGTCACTTTCATGTACTTGCTGAATAAAAGTATTTTATTAAAAAAAAAAAAAAAAAACTGTCCAAACTTTTGAAAAGTTGTGTAAGTTACTCAATATTAAAGTCGTTTACCGAACTGACCATCAGCAATCATGCAATTAGACACACAAATTTGTGTTTGATCGTCTTGTAATAAAGAAATATAGGCTGTAGGAAATAGTTTTCTTTATTACAATTTTTACATACTGAGATTGATCTGTGAGAAAGTAGTACACAATCACAGTAATACATAATGAATAATAGTAGAAACTGATTAGCTAAAATGTATACACCAATGGGCCAAAACATTACCACCACCTGCCTAATATGGTTCCTCCACGTGGTGCCAAAACAGCAACGACACAGAAAGGCACTCTACAAGACCCCTGAAGGTGTCCTGTGGTATCTGGGATCAAGACTTTAGCAGCAGATCATTCATGTCCTGTGGGTTGCAAGATGGGGACGCCATGGATCGAACTTGTTGGTCCAAAACATCCCACAGGTGCTCAAATGGCCTGAGATCTGATGAATTTGGAGGCCAAGGCAACACCTTGATGTCTTCATCATGTTCCTCAAGCCATTTCTGAAAATGTGTGCAGTGTGGCAGGGTGCATTATCCTGCTGAAAAAGGCCACTTCCACCAGGGAACACCACTGTCATGAAGAGGAGTACCTGGTCTGAAACAAAGTTTAGGCAGGTGGCACGTGTCAAATTTATGTTCACATCAATGGCCGCACCCGGGGTTTCTCAGCAGAGCATTGCCCAGTGCATCACACTCCCTCCACTGGCTTGTCTTCCTCCCACAGTCCATCACTTCCCCAGGTAAATGGTGCACACATACCCGGTCATCCAAGTGATGTAAAGAAAATTGGACTCAAAGATCCAGGCGACCTTCCACTGCTGCAAAGGTCCAGTTCTGGCAATCACATGCCCATTGTAGGTGCTTTCGAGGTCATCATAGGTACTCTGATTGGTCTGCGGCAACGCACCTCATTACGCAGCAGAATGCAATGCTCTGTGTGACACATTCCTCTCATAACCATCATTAAAATTTTGTGTGACTTGTGCCACAGTTGGCTCGGAACAGACAGGATAGCTTTTGTTGCCCTCGTGCATCGATGAGCCTTGGGCACCCAACACCCTGTTACCATTTTTGGTAAATTCTCACCACTGCTGATTGAGAGCAACCCGCAAGCTTTGTAATTTCAGAAATATTTTGACCCAGTCGCCTTTACATAACAATTTGGCCCTTGTCAAAATTGCTCAGATCCTCATTCCTGCCCGTTTCTCCTGCATCCAACACACTGATTACAAGAACTGATCATTTGCTTACCATCTAATCTCAGACCTTAATTTATGGCTTTGTTAGGAGATGATCAACGCTATTCGCTTCACCTGTGACTGGTCATAATGTTTTGTGTAAATAAGTGTAAATACCAGTGTCCTTCTTTTTGCACTCATATTTCATTGGCCATAAGCAAGAGAAAGGGTAAAAGCATGAGGCAGTTTTTTTTATATATATATTACATGAAGAAAAGTTGACGGGCGTTATCTCTTTTACAGAATGAGAGATCAGAACGTTACACATTTGTTTCAAGCACACTTAACAGCCAGAAGCTAGAGGCATCAAACTGACAGACAGACAGGCGGAGTGAAGAAAGGAAAAAATAGGTGCAGTTAAGGCTTGAAAGTTGTCTTGTGTCTGAAGGATAGAAAATGGGGTGATGGAAGGATACACGAAGCAACTGAGCTTCAAGGGAGAACTCAGATTTTCCAAGCAAATGGAAATAACCATTTTAAGAAGGCCATTTTGCAAAGATTTAGAGACTTTGTGAACGAGAGTTTGTGTGTCTGTATAATCCAATAGGTTCTAGTTATCACACCTCTGCAGGACTGGGAAAGAGCCTCAAATCCAGGTTACGAAATCTGTCTGACTTACCCTAAAGCTTTAGTCATAATGCTCCGTAATGATCCGTTTTTGCTTTATACATCAGGTGGAGTGTCTCACTCTCCAAAAATCTTTTCACAGCATTTCATTTAAGAGTTACAATTGTTATAAACAAACAAATAAAAATAGTAAAGTACTGATGAACTAAGTGAATAAAACAATAGGCAATAGGCTGATTCATCTGAATGTAATATATTTGAAAGGAATCATTGACAGTAAAACTGTAACGTGTGTTCTCTGTTTCTTTGTTTTATTTGGTTCTGTCATGTTCACCTATTGTTTAACCTAGTTTTCCCTGTGACCTAGTTTTTTGAATGTCATTATATTTACCTGTGTCTTGTTAATTTACTCATTAGTCCTTTTGTTTGCTCTGTGTACTTACTGTAAGCCTTGTGTTCTCCCTCAGTCTTGGTCCCTTCTCGTTAATGTTAGCGTCAATGTTAATGTGTAGCCTATTTCTCCTGCGTTATTCCTGTTTCTTGAGTATTTGTTATTAAAGCCTGTCTCCTTGAAGTATTCCTCGTCGTGAGAGTTTCTATTCACCACGTTACGTAACAAAAACAGTAATGTGTTATTTTTAAAATGTAACATTAACATGACAGTAATTTGAACAATGTAAAGCTCATTGCTTGAGAGTCTATCATTACACTGTGCACATCTCATTTAGAAACAGAGAGAAAAATCCTTCTTAAAGTATTTCATAGCGGTTGATAAAGACTGTCAACACCAGGCTTTGACATTTAAACAGAACTGCACATATTAGATATCAGCTCATCTGATCAGAACCTTATTAAACCTTTGTTTCCTATTTCATTATATTAGCTTTGGCCTTTTCGGGTTGCTTATGACTCACATCTCTCAGACAGAAGACTTATTCTGATACACTAAGGGCAGAGGGGACCCTGTGC
Source organism: Mylopharyngodon piceus (assembly GCA_039654765.1). NCBI lineage: Eukaryota > Metazoa > Chordata > Actinopteri > Cypriniformes > Xenocyprididae > Mylopharyngodon > Mylopharyngodon piceus. Next base: position 17,329,961 of record CM077444.1, read on the forward strand.
TTTTAAAATGTCATAAAAATAGAAACTTTGGATGCTGCCTGAATACTGCATTATAATCTTTCTTTTCCCACAGGCAGCTAGCCAGGTTATCTAACACCACAATTTTAGCTGATTGAAATGATGACTAATAGGTAAAGAATTTTAAGTATTGTATTGTAGCATGCACTGCACACTCCAGATAATACTTACTAGGCATGTGCGAGACTAAATGATAATGCTGCTTGTCGACATGGGAAATACTAGTCTTATATATATATATGTGTGTGTGTATTGTCTGCCGGAAGCTAGTTATTTTAGATTATAAAGTTTTAAATATCGATATTTTTCTTACAAAAACCCATCGCTTCGCTTCAGAAGGCCTTTATTAACCCCCCGGAGATGTATGGAGTACTTTTATGATGGATGGATGCACTTTTTTTGGCTTCAAAATCAGGCCCCCCATTCACTGCCATTATAAAGCTTGGAAGAGCCAGGATATTTTTAAATATATCTATGTATTCATCTGAAAGAAGAAAGTCATATACACATTGGATGGCTTGAGGGTTAGTAAATCATGGGGTAGTTTTCATTTTTGAGTGAACTATCCCTTTAAGACTTCAATCAAGTGAGGTCTACAAGAGCACAACACCTGTCTGTTGAGAGATAGATGACCCTTTCTCTTCTATCTCTTTAATTTCCTCTTTACTTCAAGGATTGGACCAAACATCCCCCACGGCTGCCCAGCTTGCTGTTGATTAAAATGTTACATTTCAAAGTGACCTGCTGTTTGTGTTTGTCTGCACTTGTGTGTGCAACATCAGCTCTCTCAACAAATAGGTAGTCAGCTACATTATACTGCTGTTATATGTTATGCCAGCATTTTATTGGCACTGTATCTTGTCTCGGCTGGTCATTTTTGATTGTTTAGTTGATTGTCATATAATAATGCATTTTTATAGCTTGAGGTCCACTATCATTTTTGTGGCAAAATCAGTAATAATTTATTTTCTTCATAACCAATTTCCAGCCTCTCACTAATCTGAATGAAAATGAGCCAGTTCTCAGAGTGCTTGCACCACCTGTTTCCTTCCTTGATGTTTTTCCAAAATTGATTTGTTTTGTTTTTTCACTGAAGGGATAAGGCGTTTATGGCTTTGAGGCAAGGAAATCATAAAAACAGGTGGGAAAGAGACAAACCAAAAGAAAGAGTTTGTTTAAGCTCACAGAGGGAAACAGACGCATCCCTTCCAGCCCATTTCCCATGATCACTGAGTGAAATCAGGTGAGAGCACAACATGATTACCCAGCACTCCATCATTTTCACTATCCACCTTTCTTTCCTTTTCTCCTGCCCCCAAAACATTAATCCATATTTCACTTTACTTTCACATTTGACCCCTCCTCTCATATTACAGTAAAAGTTGAAACTAGATTGCAAAATTCTACATTACAGCTTTTGGCATGACAATTAGTTTGAACCTTAGCCAGTTATAATATCAGGAGCTTCTAAAGTACATTGATCCTTTATGGGGGAATGAGGTCAATCAAAGCAATTCTCTCACACTCTCACCCTCATTAATTGAATTTAACTTTACTTCTGCCTCTCTGATTAAAAGACCTGAATAGATAGCAGAAGTCTGCATATGACGTGAGTGTGTGTAATGAGTGTGTATCCAGTATAAATGGAACTTTGTGTAGGGGCCATATATATATTTTTATTTCTTTCATGTATTTTTATTGTTATCAATTTTTTTTGTTGTTGTTTATTTTCTTATGTGCTCGGGAAAATATAAATTTGCAATTCTAAATCTGTAAATCTGCAAAACATAAAAAAAAAAAAAAAGCCTAAAACAACAAAAAAATTAAGTTAACATCAGTCAAGTTTAACAATATGATGGTCCCTCGTAAGGGGATTATCATATTTTGGGATCCTTGAAATCTGTACTATGCCCTACCTCAGACATTGTGCAGCACAGTTTTTTAGGATCAGGAATGCTTTTTTTTAGAGATTCAAAACTTAGTCTAATTATGAGGTTCTTTATGCTGAGGATGACAGGATACTACCACAGCATCAGTTCATCTTTCATTTCCATGTTAATCAAACTCTTAATCAGAGACTATTTCAGCACAGAACAAGAGAGAGAATCAGAGATGGGCGCAGAGAAGCCCATTACTGTCATAACTTAATAGCTTTGGATTTTGCTGGAGCAAAACGCAAACAGGATGTTCTTCCAAAGTTAGTTTTTGTCTAATAAGGGATGGTCATGTGCCAATGACCAAACAATGGAGAAACATGTTTTTCTACATACACTTCGGCTCACATTTACACACATAAACACAAAGTAGAACTGTAGAAAGGAGAGAATTTGCTTGTTAAGCGTAGTTTATTTGCAGGCGTGTAGTTTTAGCACCTGATTCACTGCATGAATTATGCAAATCAGGTAACATGTAAACACCCAATAAAGTAGCACTGATCACAAGTGGATGAATCATTTGATGAATTACTGCTGTTATATTATGTTTACCACCAGCTTTCTATGGGCAGTAATAGCACAACATTAACTGCATCAGGCAAAAATAGCTTATGTTTGTGAATCATGTGCATCCTTTAATGTACCTAATTTGCATAAAAAGGGCATGTCTGTGTGGAAAAAAATATATAATTTACTTACATACCAGAGTGTAGTTCCTGGTTTAACTGAATTATGGTTGTTCTGAATAAGAAACAAAGTGTTGCGCTGAAATACAGTGTGCAACTGTTGAATGAATTCACCTCTGAATATTTTACAACAAAAAATACAGGCCTTATAAATGTCTCTGTCCCTTTTTAATACCCCATTGGGAACACTCAAAAGAAAAGAGCATTTCAACATCCTTAAAACGACTCTCTTATCCAGCTCTCTCAACTGATCCTACTTGTTCCACATAAAAGCCAGACAAAAATCACAGATTTCCACAAAATTGAAGGGAATGGGAAGCATTTTACATAAATATGGGTCTTTCAGCAACTCTATCACAGCTCAGCTCTCAGTCAAACACAGTCTGATTGATAACTGAGCCCAGACCTTACACAATCTCTACAATGGCCCTCGTTTTATTTTTGTCTGCATCCAAAGATGGAAAGAAGGAAAAACAAAGTGAGATTTTCAGGACAGAGGTCAAGTGGTGTGTATTTATATGTCTAGCTGAACAGGAAACAAGAAAAACAGTCACTGCCCACAATTATGTTACAAAATAGCTAAGTAAAGGACAATGTTCAGTACAGTCGGTTATCAGAAAATAAACATCAACAGACTGACCCAAATACAAAATGGAGGTGTCTTGTATCACCCTGAAGGAGTTTATTTTGCAATAATGACTTACTGTACATTATCCCACTTTTTGCACAGTTGCTTACCAAATAAATAAATAAATAAATGGACATTGATTATTGTACTGAATTTATTTTATGGGAGAATGAGAGCAGTGATGAAACTATAGGGCAATGACTAGCACAAAACAATTTAGCTCTCATTATACACATTTTTACCACAGAATGCCACAATTGACCAGAATCAAGTATTCAAGAGAGACGTATAATAAGTAAAAGTTTACTGAAAAACTAGACATTTGAGTCACAGTATGGGGTAGATTATGCGAGGTTAACAAGGTTAATTATTTGGTGTGATTAACCTCTGCTAATGCTACTTTATGGTGAAAGAAAGTCACATGTTACCAGGGTTCTTATTATAATACACTTATAATGCAGGAAAAGCTCACACCATACAGAATTTAAAGGCTTTATGATGCATAAACAATACCGCTATGCAATATTATCAGGTCAAACCCCAGAAACCCCATTTTAAGTATTTAACAAAATGTTAATTCTTCATGTGACGGCGAATAATGTACATTTCACTAACTAGACTGAAAAATCAGCAACTGTAATTGGTGCCTTAATTTATGGCTGCCATCTTTGGATGTGCAACAATAATTTTTTTTTTTTTTTTCCCCATGCAAAAACACATCAGACGTCTAAAGCTAATAGGATGCAAGTGTTACAGAAAACCTCAAGGCTTTTAGTGCGGCAGTCATTGTTAATGCAAGCCATTTTTCTGTACCATTTAAAATATAAATAGATTGATCTTTCTGCCATTCTCTTTAGATGTGGGTGACAGCCAAAACACACTGAAAACAACTAGAAACAGGAAATGGAGTCCTAAAGGAAGTGACTATATATATTGAGAGGCACTTCAAAACTCTGTATTTCAGGGCACTACAATGGTGATCGCAAGAGAGAGAAACAGAACTTTTTTCTTTTAATCTAAAGTCCTTGTTAAGCAACTAACTAGTCTATCTTTAGTAATAAATGTGGTCACACTTTATATTAGATCTATTTAACTACTATATACTTACATCAAAAAATAAGTACAATGTACTTATTGTGTTCATGTTGTATTGCAAAACGGTGTTTTTTCCGTTTTTTTCCCCCAAGTTGCCTTGAGCATAATTTGCATTTTTCTCAGTCAATAATAAGCAACCCCTCCTTGATTCTTCCTCAACAAAAGGCAATTACCAGTAAGTACCAAAGCATTTTAACATCTTACATGCCTGTCAGTGAAAGATAACAGATAAGATAAGTATTTTAAGTCTTATTTATCTGCTTGGTACTACTTGGTACACATCATTCTGCCTTACTAATGCAAAAAGACAAATATCTCATCTTAGTATTTTAGCTGTAAAAGAACAGTAGAAGAGATATTGAGTGGCTAATTCACTTTTATGATTCATAATTGAGTGCAATCAAAGATTCATATATTCAGAGTCACAAATGCAAAGCACATGATTAACTTCAAGGAGTTTCCGCAATGTGTTGGATTCAGTCAACTCTGAAATAACAAGGATGTTTTGTCTCAAACCATACATATTATATACTTATAAAATGTTTATATTTAGTCTTATTTTAATAAAAAAATAATCTTCAAGTGAATGTTCACTCCAGTGATCTTCAGATTTACAACTTGTACTTCTCTGCTGTGTTTTCATGAATAATACTTTTTTCCTGAAATCTTATCCCATTTATCTTTCCTGGCAGATGGAATGAATATTTATGAGATGGGGCAATATCAATTAAAAGTTTGTTGCATTTGTGGAATACATTATCCCTCTACTTGGCTCACTTATTGACCTCATAACAAATCTAGGCATGTGGAGGTGGGGGAGGTGGAGGGCTTCAGAGGAACTCTGATAACGGACGGACGGACAGACAGACAGACAGACATAAATAGATAGATAGATAGATAGATAGATAGATAGATAGATAGATAGATAGATAGATAGATAGATAGATAGATAGATAGATAGATAGATAGATAGATAGATCTTGAAACACAGCTTCAGTGTCCTAAAGACTTTGTATTGTGAGAGCTGCTTAGATTGTGTTAGTTTATAAACTGTAGTGAACTCTGGCCTTTGATTATCTCACTAGATTAGCCAACAAGACAACAATGAGGTTCTGTTTGACTGTTCTTCAGCTTTAATCTGGGACAGAGACACTTGTCCAATAGCCAAGAGTTGGACATCTTGAGCCAATGCTGTGCGCCCAGACGTGTGAAGTGGATCGTGTGTCTGTCCCTGTTGAGCTGAGCTTTAGCACAACCAAACTACTCTACAGCAATGTGACTGATACAGCAGAATCAAAGCCAGGCTGACAGGACTTGAGCCAACACCACCATCAGCTGTACTGAGGGACTGAAACAGAGACTGGTGCCAATGTAAAGAGAGTGGGAACAAAGGGGGATGACAGGAAAATGCCAAAACTTTTGGCACAACGGATGCTTGTTTAAGAGAACTAAAATGAACTATGGCATATACACTACCAGTCAAAAGTTTGGAATAATTAAGATTTTTTTAATGATGTTTTTGAAAGAAGTCTCTTATGCTCACCAAGGCTGAATCTATTTGCTCAAAACAGTATGCCATATTCCAAGTGTTCGGGGGGTATACGATAGGGTTTGAATCTGTAGTCATGCACAAAAAACCAATGGCCAAGGTCAGGATTTACGTTAAATAATATATTCAATTTCTGATTATTTTTCACCATACCCTATCGTATACCCCCGAACACTTGGAATATATGGCAAGTGTCACATGGGATCATCCTGTGATACTTTTGTTTTTGTTTTTTTTAAACTTTGAGTTAACTATTTGTATCCTTTTTGAAGCTCTTTGTTTGACCAAACTGATCTTGAGTAATGTCCAAACAAATATCTCTGCAACTAAATTGCTGTCCACCATTTTTAATTTCAATAAAAACCTGCTTTTTCAAACTCCTCCTACAGGAGGCTAACATTGGTCCAATTTTCAACAAAATTGGTTCAGATCATCTTCATACCATGCCAGCAAAAAGTTATTAAAAGCTTGATTGACTAAATTGTTATCAAATAACACATCAATGAAATTGATGGCATGATGCCAAGCTGAACTCTGCAACACTGCCATATTGACACTAAACTTTGTACTGTATGGGCCCTATCATACACCCGGCGCAATGCGGTGTTAGGCGCGACGCAAGTGTTTTTTGCTAGTTTCAGCCCGACGCAGTTATAATTTTCACATCCTGCGCCACTTTGTTTAAATAGCAAATGCATTTGCGCCCATTTGGGCGTGCTGGTCTGAAAAACGAGGTGTGTTCAGGCGTATTGTGGGCCCGTTATTTTGAGGCAACTGAAATAGACTGTGCCATTGACCAACTGAAACTTGGTCTAAAGTCAATGGCGCTATATTTGTTTTGTTATTTAAAGAGCGCGTTAGTAATATGCGCCTATATGCGAATGCACAACGCGTGTACACTCTGCTTATTACACACACAGGGATGCGCAGCAGCACACAAACATGCCAAATATTAAAAATAAAAGGATTACGATGTAAAAGATTATTATTGTGTGCATAAAGATAAAAATGCTTTGGTGGAATCTGGCTTTTCCCGTAGATGGTCTGCTCGCACACTTTAACCTCGTGCACGAGCAGATCCGTTTCCTCACTAGAGAAGCGTTCAGTTTTTCTGTTTGTAAATTCCACCACGTACATAGTGAATCCGCCATGGCGCGAGTGCAACTGACTTTTAAAGGGAATGGGAGATGAGACTCTGATTGGTTTATTGCACGTTACGCCCAGAATACACATGACTCAGGACAACCATTTTAGACCATGCGCTGGGCACACCGACCATTTTTCATTAAACTAGCAAAAGTGGATTCGTACATACCCCAAGCGCCACGTGCTTAGATCGTTAAAATAGGGCCCTATGTGTCATTGTCACCCAACACTGACCACACAACATCAATTTGGTAACAGCATTACCTATTGGTCAAAAGTGATAAGCAATTAAATCATATTACTAGTGTATTTATGATTTTTCAGCCGTTTTCCCTAAAATCATCTAAAAATGTCTTGAATTACTCATTGTTGCTGTAAGTCTGATGATCCCAGTCTGATGCTTGGCCCCATAAAGGTAGGGTAGGCAATTTGTTTTATAAACACTTTTTGTTATACTGGTTAAAACTCTCTTCACATCCTGATAGCAATCAATAATAGAAGTGATATAAATATTAAAGTATGTACATATATCTTATGTGGACATCTCAGGACCAAAAAATGTTTGTCCAATCATTCGGTACTAATGTCAACATATGTATTTCCATACCTCCGCGCACCCTGCTTGTGCAGACATCACACGTCATCAGCCTGTTCCATAAGGCTATGCAGAGTTGAAGACGAGTGCCGCAAACAAACAGCAACCGCCTTTTACAGTTCCTCCTGAACCAAAACAACGAGCTTATGCTGCGTTCACGCTGTGTCGTAACCGTAATTATGAGATGGCAACCCGTGACATTCCCGATGCCTAGCCGGAAATGCTCACGTCCTCAAGATTTATGCGTTTCTATGTCAACACTATCAATGCCAAAATGAATCTGCATCAGTCAGGAAGTACAAGTAAGAGCTCTGTAAGTTGTTTACGTTAATTATTATTGTAATGTTATGTGCTTTGAGACATGAGGTAATTTAACGGTGTCTCTCATCTTGTGACAGTTTGCAGACTCTGCTATGCGCGATCATGTCTTTTGGAGGAGGCGTGGCTTTGGAGAGCGCTTTGAAGGGAGGGTAGGATCTCATGCTTTCAAAGCTAGCTTGCTATTGCTAGCCTCTTCTGAATTGCCTACCTTTAATTGCTGATTGCATATATATTTATCAATTATTATTGGTGCTCAATTATTAATAATTGTTCGTATTATGATTAATTATTTTTGCTGCTAAATATTTTTTGAATCTCTTCACCAGTAGTGTGCACTATGTAAAAAAAAAAAAAAAAAAAAGACTCATAACTCATAAATCATAACTCCCTTGTCTCCCTGTGAATTAATTTCATTCCAAATACATGAGTTTTATCCTGGAGCCATGCAAATTGTATTCTAACCAACGTCACACTGAGAAACATTTACCATCTGAATAGTGCTTGAGTCTAAACGCACACCTGAGCTTCTTGCTTTTTTTTTACTGAGCTCCTCTGTTGATATACAGTACAAGGACATCAGACTACTCATCTCAGTGTGTTTGTGTGTACTTCCTCATGTTTTTTTAGAAGGGCCAGCAGGTGTTTGATCAACAGTCAAACACATTTCAGGATGATACCAAGCTATTCTAATTCTAACAAGTATCTGATTGGCTATTCACAGATGAAGGGAAAGGTTATGACCTTTCTCAAAGATGGTAATTCTGCACAAAGTTCTCAGCTGATTGTGAGCTCTGCATATTTCTAAGATATTGAAAATAAAGAATGTGTGATTGCCAGTCGGGATTGTTTTGGATCACTTTAATAAAGGCAAGTGGATAAACTATGGCTTAGCCATTAGGGATGTGCTTGAAGCCGAATACTTTATTCGAAAAGGCACGGATAATGGTTTCAAAATGAATAACGAATTCTACCGAATAATAGAAAAAATATTGGGCAGACACAGTAACAACTCGTGTTTGCTGAATAACAGGTGAGCCAGGGGATAGCACAGCACTATATTATACATAAACCTACATAATCACTGTGCAATATAATGAGTGCGTGAAGTGAATGAGTGTAAACTCTATGAATGAAATGAGCGCAAATAGCAGCGTTGCCGTCTCCGTGTGTCTCTCAGAAATCAGAGCTTAGCAAGAGTAATATCAACTAAAATACTACATTATACATATTTTCTATGTGATATGTCTATTTTGATGATTTAAACCTTGTACAATATGATAGGCCTACAAGAATGAATGAAATAAGCACAGCAAGTTCGCAAATCAAATAGCCGGGTTGTAGTCTCTGCATGTCTCTCAGAAACCAGCTCTCTGTCAAGTGTAATATCAACTAAGATACTGAATTATACCATTTTCTAATATTTGATATGTTTTAATACTATTTGTACTACTTTGTACTGTCTCAATCTCTCTCGGAGACGGCAAGCATTATCATTTCAGATTTATATTCATAGTAAACATTGTTTTAGCAGTTTTCAACCACTGGATATTTTCTTTTAACTCCCATGTTCTCTAATCAGCTAATTTATATAGAATCTGACTCAGTGGCATAGCAAGTCAGCCCTGGGCCCATATGCAAAACATTTTGAGTGGCATACCTCTACCCAAAAACTTTTCACAACCAGAACGGAGCTAACATAAGTAAGGGATAATCCATGGCTAGGTCTGCATTAAATGATTTTAATGCACAATGTGGAGGCAAAGAACCACTGATGCGAATCGGAGACTGGAATGGTAAAAATGACTGTTATTTCGTCAGTTATTTTGTTTACAGGTTGTTAGAATTAGCATTCTGGCTACTTTAAATCAGACACAGAGATAAAGTAGTTTGGCAAGATTACATTTATTTGAATGAATTAGAGAGAGAGAGAGAGAGAGAGAGAGAGAGAGAGAGAGAGAGAGAGAGAGAGAGAGAGATTGTGCGTCTGTGAATTTGTGAATAGTCTCTATTAATAGTAAAGCTGTGTGTTGAATTACTTCAAAAAACAGCGATACTTCCACTTTGTTGCTGAGAAATAAAATATAGCGTTTCAGTAGTGAATCTATTTGTAATAAAAGTCACGGGCAGCACTGACATCAGCAGATGGGCTGGTATTGCAGAAGTTGGCTAATGGTATAATATTTTTTATGAACTAATTCAGGTTTAACCACAGTTTAGTTGGAGTCACTGAAAGTCAAGATGAAAATGTGAATGTGAAAGTGGTTGAATGACAGATCACTCTTAACTGCCAGCTAGCTCACACAACCCAGTTGAGAAGCACTCAGAAAATACACTGGACATGAAAATATATCGGTTTCACAGACAGTGAGGCCCTTAAGGGGTCTATGACATGGTGTTGACTCATCAAAATAAAGAATCCAAAAGATCAAGACCAAAGTGAGTCAAGTCTGACAATGTTCAAAATTACAACACTGAGAAATCTCAAGATCCATAACCTCTGCCCTCCAACCATCTAACCCCACAACTAACTGCCAAACTGAAGTGCTGATATTGTTCTAAAATGCTTCGGACTCACAGATGGGTGTGTAGAACCATATTTTGGCTGTAAGATCAAACGACATCCATATGTGCATTCTACCTATAGGAAATGCAATAGGCTACATTACACAGCTTTAGAACATAAATATCATACATCAAAGTGACTGCCCTGTGTTTAGTTATTCTCTGCAGAGTGCACTACAATTGTAGAGTTTCTGAATGCATCAATAAGACAAAAGAAAAAAAAAGACCAGCAAAATCAATAATAAAGAGATTAAGAAAGACAGTAAAAATGAGTGACATAGCAATATATGGGTTTCCACATTGTCATTCACCCACAAATTACAATTGTCATTTACTCAATATCATATTATTTTCTTTCTTCTTTTTTCATTCACTTTTATTTTGTCCTTTTTCTTTTGGATTTGAGGATTTGCTCATAAAGATTTTTTTTATTATTATTTGAATCTTTGAATGTTGCCTCATATAAATAACAGAAAGATTATATAAAAGAATTGACTTATATAACACAAAAGGTTATCTGGCGAAATGTCCAGGTTGCTCTTTTCTATTCAACAAAGGTGTATACTGTAGCAGCTTGAGCTGTCGAGCTCAAAAAAGGACAAAGAGAACCATAAAAGTACCGTAATAGCGATCCATACGATTTGTGAACGATATTCTAAATCTAAATCTTCTAAAGTTTTGTTTGGGAAATTTAAGCTGCTATTTGCTGAAAATATTGCCCTTACTATAACTCTTAAATTTCACATTTGCACTCAGTTCAACACATCACATCATTATTGGCCACGAGACCTCAAACCTTGCACAGCACATATTGAGACACAATCTTTGAATAAGCATCAGAGCAAATGATGACAAAATTTTCACTAAAGGAGGCTTATATAGATGGCAACAACAGGAAATGAGTGACTCAGTCATCAGAGCAACTTCACTGAGTGTCTTATTTTTCCTCATCAGCCAATGCAAACACACACACACACACACACACACACACAGCCTCACAAACAGATACACACTCAAGAACTGTGAGCCGAATGAAATCAAATCAAATTTTGACTGATGTCTAACATGTACTGTTACCTGAGTCTCTCCTCTTCCTTCTTACGGAGTTGCATGTCCCTCTGTACCACTCTGAGCACATGCTCCGCTTCATCATTGCTCAGACCGGACAGGTCCAGTTTACGTCCCATCACTGCTTTGGAGTCAAGGGTCAAGACGCTGGAACCACAGATGGTTGTCCTTAAATACTTTCAAGATAAAGCCTGGAAGTCACTGAGGAATAAAAGAGAAATGAAAGTCATTCTGTATTCTATAGGTCAAGGTTTTCTATAAGTTAGTGGCATCAAATCTTTAAAAGGCATTTGTTTTTTTCAGTTACATCTGTGAAATAATCAGTGTTTGTTACTTTTAGATGGACAGAAATCCTGATTACAAAGTCTATAACTCGACAAAGTCCAGTGTTTTCACAGTTTTTCCATGCCTGACAATTTTGCCATGCCTGCTGAATTGTTTCGTATAATCTCTTTTAAACCATACATAAAACAAAACAAAAAACACCACAAACAAAACAAAAAGCAAAAACAAATAAAATGCATACAAATACAATAAATAAATAATAAAATAAATATATAATAAAATAAAAAAACAAAACAAAACAATTGACTCAAGATTATGTGGCTTGGGTGTCTTTTTTTTTATATTATTATTATTTTTTAAATGCCATGGGGGGGGGGGGACTATAACATATATAATTGAAAATATATTAAAAAAAAAAAAACAGAAACAAACCACACATGCAATTACAAATGTCATAACTCAAATATCATAGTAAGTCAATATTTCTCCACAGAGAGACCATATAAACATAAAACCATAAAATACATTTATACTAAAAAGTTCCTGAAATACAAGTTGGTTATCTTTAACAAGCAAACAGGCTGTCTGAGATAAGACCGGTACAGTGCACACGTGGATTTGGAGCTGCATTAATGTGCTAAGCCAGGCTACATTTATCGGGAGATTCTACCTGTGGGCCAAGACATCTCTCTCTCCTCTCTCTCTCTCATTAAAGTCCTACATGGGGATAAAAGAGATCAGGACAATTCAGAATGGGCTCAGCAGAGGCAAACAATAAGAGAGAGACAGATAAGATAAAGTCAAGGGTGAGAGAAATATGTATTATAACAAACAGGAAGGCTACAGTACATTAGTCAGGATTTTTTATAGGACATATCAAACATAGATGTTTATTCTGCTAACTGAACTGTTGGGGTGTACATTAATGGGGGATAATGTGTGTGTAGCTGCTTATTGATGAAGAGCCATGAAATAAAATAGGAAACAAGAGTAGACTGTGTGGAAGGAGGTAGGCCAATTATAGGAAGAGACAGAGATGGTATTACAGAGAAAGAGAGGGGGAGACATGCTGACAAAGAGAAGGAGAGAGAGTGTATGACGTTAAACGCAGCCTCTGGGTGATGACTCAGTCAGCTGTGCCCTTTAAGCTCCACCAATCACATTACACTCCACCTGTTTACAATCTTCTATTTCACACACATACAACAAAGACACACAGACATATAGGCAACTATTTTCTCGCCAGCATTTCTGAAATTATCAAAGATCCGGAAGTCTAATTTCACACACAAACACCCAAAACTCATCACACACCTCTATATTCACAGATCCTGGAAAGATTTTCACAAAGACCTTTTTCAGTCTGACAGATGCATCCAATAGTGCTAGCTAACTATGCATTTACTGAGAGAAAAATAGGAGGTAGTTTTACAGAAGGCTATAATATAGACTGACTTTGACAAAACAGCATAATGCCCAGTTCACTTTGCAACTTATTCTGGACAAAAACATCCCACTTAATAAATCGCCTGATTGACAGTAAAGTCACCAACAAGAGTTCTTTTTGTTTTTACATATGGTTCTGTAGAGATTCAGTTCGCCTGTAGAATTAAATCCGTGTAGGACTGAACTTGTTAATGTCTGAAAAACATACAATAAAAATTAAAATTTCCGTAGGTTATAGACTAAGCTATAGCAGGCTAATCGGCAAACAACATGCTAGGCTGGTAATGTAACAGGTTTTTGCAAAACATAAGTGAACTAAAAAATATGCAAAGAACAATAAATGTTTAAATTCACAATCTGTAGCACTGCTTATCATATGTAACATATAATTTAAAAAGACATATAAAAAGACTTGTTATATATTTTCATTTTTATTTATTTATTTATTTATTGGACGGTGTGGAATGTAGTATTGGATGAAAAGAGAAAATATTCTGCAGGATGAGAAGCAATAATAACACAGCACAAGGGAATTTATCTGCGACAGAGGAAGGTTGTTCTAGAGGCCACTGTCACAATCAAGATTCCTGGTGGAGATCTCAGCTGCAGCACATACATACAGTACACAATGACCCAATATAACCTTGTTGTTTTGTACTTACCATCTGTTCATAGTCAAAACTTTACTTACAGGGTACAGGTTATTAGGGGAAAAAAGAATACATATGCCATTTAATCTAAAAAAAAAAAAAACTGTGCCTACTCTCTTTTTAATGTTTTATTGAAACAACATTTTTTGAAGAAAATGTGAGTCACATGGTTTACCGTTTGTAAAGGCTGTATGATTTGAGGTATCATTCATGTCCATAGCACACACAGCAATAGTAATTGTAATGTTGGCATTAGCAAGCACTAATCACTGCTCAAAGTGTTAATCATAATAGCATGAAGGTTAATTCGCAAATGGGTCAAATTAAATTGTAACCGTAATTAAAAAAATAAACTACTTTTAGTGCACCTATGCCGATGGCAATGCCCAGGTTTCATAAATAACAGTCTGCCACTTTCTTAGAAAGAGATCAGGTATAAATTTCCCTTACAAATAAAAAAAAACATAGTAATTCTCATGGAGTAATTCTCTAGTGTCATTTGGGTCATTTGTCTGCACTAAATTATGAAACTGGTGAGATAAGGAAAATGTGTTTTCTTTTAGGCTCAAACATAACTATCCCAAACATAAGTCTCCATTTCAGCTCATGCTGTAGTGTTTGATTCAAGTATCAATTTTCAGAGCTGCTCAAAATACCCTGAGTGCAATTTCCCACTACACAAAAGAGTTGCATCACAGGATTCTAACCACCGCCACTCACTAGATGCCATGGTATTGTGCTATAAATTAAAAATTTTGCCCATGATGTTAAAACTCATTTTGAGTACATTAAGGACATTATCTGGAAACCACTGCATTTTAATGATTACTTTAGACTCACAAACGTTCAAAATCATGGACATCGGGAAAACATCTGCAGAACGCTGTTCTAACATTTTCGAACATTTTAACACTGTAGAGGAGCAAAAACTCTAAACATTATCTAACAAACCACGACAAACCCATATAATATTAAATTATATAATAATATAATCATGTAAAACTTTCTTCATCCAACATAACACTTTAATATGCATGTCAGGGGTAATTAACAGTCAGATGACCAGATAATGACCATTATCTCAATATAAACCACAACTGAACCTCCCAATGCAGGTCTTGTGTCACCCTGAAGGGGTTTATTTTGCAATTATGACTCAGCTGACTGCACATTGTCCCGCTTTTTATGTGACTACTAATAAATAAATAAATGGACATGAAATATTGATTTGAGAAACACTAAACTATTAAATCGTACTCTCGTAATGGACAGTGGTCAATTAGGCAGTTAACAGTCATCATATAAAAATACTTGACCACAGAATGCTGAGATTGGCCAATCAGAATTAAGTATTCCAAAGAGCTGTGTGATAAAATACTATAAGAAAAGGTATATTCACAAATACAGTGGTTAACCGGCTATGAAAATCCTACCAACATGCAATGTCTAAAATGGGTACTACTATGGGTAAAGTAAGTCACAAACTCTCCCTGCTCTTGTGACCAAATATCCTTTTTCACAACAGTACTAATAATCCAAAAGCACTCCTGTGACCCTGTCTTAACTGTCCATGTTCTGTACATCCCCAAAACAATGCAGCGAAAACAGCGAGCATTAGTCTGTCATTATACACTGTCATGTTGAATCAAAGCAGCTGTGCAGGTTGGCTCAATGCATGCAGAGAGGATGATTCATTGAGCTGCCTTCATCCACCCCTAACACAACTATGAGGCAAAATGAAGTGACACACAGATGTTATATGATGTATTCTCCGCAAACACAGCTCTGGGTGGTCAGCTGGGGTTTACAGTGCAATACTATTGCAAATGTGCAAAAAAGTATGAATGAATGTAAAAATAGCCAGCTCTCTCAAGGAAGAATACAGCATCACTGTGATCAGAAGGGAGTAAGTATGGCAAGCTGTTGTAACATTTATTCCTATAAATTATATTTACATCTATTCATTCAGCAGATGGAAAATAATCAATTTTATTAGTATGCAAGCTAGAGCTGAAGTGAAATACAGAAAAGAAGAAAAAGAACAAGTTATATTGTAAGTGTCGTTGTTCATGGTTGTGCAGTAGCGAACAGTGACTCTTGATAGGCAAACAGCACAGTGAAAGTTATCACCAAAATAAAACAAAATGTTAAAAAAATGCAAATCCTCATTACAAATAATTGCATCATCACACAATCGGTTTGTGCACTTCAACGGAATATGGTGACAACTGGCCGGGTTGCAAAACGTATGACACACAAAACCATCAAAATTTAATGTAAGCCAATGCATCATGACAGCGCTCACAGCAAAGCAAATTAGCAAAAGACACCACACCACAGACAGTGAACAGTAATTGTAGAATTTTGGAACCCACCACAAACAAGCAATGTTTTTAATAAATAATATTATTAGATTGGCGCAGCGGCCAATTAAATGTATGTAACAGACTATAATAAATGTATGGTTTATTTGGGAAAAAAAATAACTATTATGCAGAATTACAGCAAATGTGCATAATGGTGCTGAGTTGGTAAATTTACAGATTGACCAGTAATTCTGCAGATTCTGCAAAATGGCAGTTTTATCTAATAAAGCTTAACATATATAAAACGTTGGCATCGGTGGGTAGAATAAAATCAGTTGGCATGGTGGCCTATTAGATTTTGAATAACTTACCCAAACAGCAAACAATTCCAGCAATTCCAAGCTTTTGCATTTTAGCTGATGCTGTCATCCAGGGGTATTGCTTGTAATTGATGGGGTTGAAATGCTTTCAAAAGCTTTGTTTTTCTGCAGCAAATCAAGCTCTGGTATAGTTGTTCCTTTGCTGATTAACTCCAAATTTTCATTAAAAGTTAATCTTGAAAATGGTGTAGATAAAAAATTAGCAACAATGTCCTCCTCACTAATGTTACTTGCAGTTTCCATATACAGCGCTAGCTGTTTTATCAGCTTTTTTCCCCTGATAGTTTTACCCACAGCAGGCAGAACTTGTCAGAGGGCCCTATTTTCACGATCTAAGTGCATGGTCTAAAGCGCACGGCGCAAGTGCACTTTGTCCGAATTCACTTTTGCTAGTTTAACAATGGGAAAAATGGTAGACACGTCCGGCGCATGGTCTAAAAGGGTTGTCCCTATTCTCTTAATGAGTAATGGGTGTGTTTTGGGCGTAACGTGCAATAAACCAATCAGAGTCTCATCTCCCATTCCCTTTAAAAGCCAATTGCGCTCGCGCCATGGTGGATTCGCTATTTACATGGCAGAATTTGCAAGAAGAAAAACTGAACGCTTCTCTAACGAGGAAACGGATCTGCTCGTGCACGAGGTTAAAGCGCGCGAGCAGGCTATCTACGGGTTTTTTAATATTTGGCATGTTTGGGTGCTGTGTGTGTAATAAGCAGAGTGTACGCACATTGTGCACCCGCCTATAGGCGCATATTACTAACGTGCTCTTTAAATAACAAAAAAAAAATATTGCGGCATTGACTTTAGAACAGGTTTCAGTTGGTCAATTGCGAAGTCTAATTTAGTTGCCTCAAAATAGCAATGTGCCAACAATGCACATGAACACACCTCGTTTTCAGACCAGCATGCCCATGGGTGCACAAATGGGCGCAAATGCATTTGCTATTTAAACAACATGGCGCAGGATGTGAAAATGATAAGTGCGTCGGGCTGAAACTAGCAAAAAACACTTGTGCCGGGTGTATGATAGGACCCATAAAGTTAGTGATTACAAACCCAACTCATTTAGAGGGGCGATTTGATTGGTCCATTTTACTGTCATTTGAAAATTAGTCTATCATTTACTTACTATTGCTTGGCCCTCTGTAATTTCATAGCTGGACCACCTATCACAGAGCTGTAAGCTTTAGGTGGAAAAATTCTAATAGGGAGAAAAGAGGAGTCTTTCATTTAATTTTTCACATTCCAACACAAAATGAATAGGCAGATTTGAAGAGTTTATTTCCTCAAAAATATCTTATAGAACTGATGACTTTTTATTAAACTTTTTATTAAAAAGTTTAATACAGAAACTTTTAAAAGTTTTTAAATAATATTTTTACAATAATCTCTATACCGGTGTGATGAATCCATTTTTCAAGCAGAAGGAACTGTATGAAATATTTTGAATGATACCAATCCACAATCTGACTTCTGACTTGTGATGCAGCCTGGAATTAAACCACACCATGTTGCTTCATTTGGCCAGAGGAGAACTGGTTTCTCCCAAGGTTTTTTTCTCTATTTCTGTCACTGATAGAGTTTGGGTTCCTTGCCACTGTCGCCTCTGGATTGCTTGGTTGGGGACACATAATATTCAACAATATTACTGATCTGACTGCACTGACACTATTTGATGAGAACTGAACTGAGCTGGATGATGACATCACTGTTTTCTGCAGAGCTGCTTTATAGCTGAATTGAACTAATTTGATAATTGATCTTTACAACAGAACTGATTTAACACTGAACTGACTTCAGCTGAACAATGACACTTTTTTTTTTAGAGCTGTATGCTTAACAGCGAATTGAACTCTGTATAATTGAATCATTATTTTCCAGTTGATCACTTTAAAGCTGCTTTGAAACAATCTGTATTGTATAAAGTGCTATAAAAATAAAGGTGACTTGACTTGACAATAGTTTATGCCTCGCTGAGGGCCTAGAGGGCCCTGATGGTTCTCCTCTGTGGTTGTGAATTAGTTAAGTGCTTGTGGAAGAGGTGTGGCTTCAGCTTCAAAACTAACTAGCATTCAAATAGTAACTAGAATCTAGTCAGTTACTAGTACATAGTTATTTCCTACTAGTCATTATCTACTAATTCCATATTTAGCAATAGCAATAGAAACTTTATTTATATAGCACAATTAAAACAACACAAGTTGACCAATGTGCTTTACAATGTCACACAGAAAAACAAGTATCACACAGGCAAAACATATCATAACACTGACACTGATTAAAAGCTATTGAAAACAGCACAATCTCCTTTTTGACTCAGATGTGTCCTTGGAATTTTGAGTAACTTCAGAGTTGCTGATCTCAAAGTTCGTCCAGTTTGATATTCTATTAAGAGATCTGGGAGATAGGCCGGTGCAAGTCCATGCAAGCGGGGTGCCCAGCCCGTCCAGGACCCTGCCAAGAAGGGTGGTAAAGCCAAGAGCAAGAGGCCCTAAGACAGGCGACCCGGAGATGGATGGGACTGCTCTTCAGGAGATGGTGACCGCACCACTCCTTCCCCCGGAGGAGGGCCGGGTGGTAAATCCTTTGTTTCATTTTGTTTCTGTTCCGCCAACTGTGTTCTCAACAGCCAGCGGTACCCAAATTTTCAAAAAAAGAGCAGTTTCCTTCATCTCCGGGTCCGAAGAGGGCTCGGAGAGTAGTGGGAGGGCAAGAACCTCTCCACTCTCATCCCCCTCTTCTGTCGCCAGCGGGCAGCAGCGTGTGGTTCGAGAAGGCAACCAAATCCTCTCCTGCGCCCTCTGTCCAACCGTGGAACCAGGTAAGTGTTGCACAGCACACTCAGACCCCGCTTCGGGCCACCTCGCAAAGAGAGCCTCGGAGAGAAATGGGTTTTTGGGGAACAGCAGTGATCGACACTCTCTGTGTTAGCCCTGTCCCACCGTCCGTAGGCAAGGGGGTTCAGGTGGCTTACAACAGAGCGCTGGAAGGGGGCAGCTCCTGTGGCACTTTGGTAGGGATTAGTATTCGTCGGTCTGTCCGACGTACGTCGAACGTGACCGACTGAATGGGAACGTCTCGGTTACAAAGGTAACCCTCGTTCCCTGAAGGAGGGAACAGAGACGTACGTCCCGTTGCCACAGTCGCTGGACCCCGCTGATGCTGCCGGCTAACCTGTTCGGTTCCTCAGCGAAAACTTGAAGATGCAACGCACCTGCTGCTCATTATATACCCGCGCTGCGAGGCGAGCAGCTGCTGCATATGATTGCATGCCAATGTGCATTGGCTCGTTTTAGTTAGCAGATTGGCCTCTCTAGCGAGATTCCTATTCGTCGGTCTATCCGACGTACGTCTCTGTTCCCTCCTTCAGGGAACGAGGGTTAACTTTGTAACAGAGACATTATTTTGGAATAAATGTAAAAATGAGTAAAAACACTAACTTGATGAAATTTATACTTGGTTTTAATAAATAGAACATTACATAGTGTAAAAATAACAAAATAGAATTGTATTTGGTCTCTCTTTTTATGTAATGTTAACTTAAAATTGTGTAACAGGGACATAAATGAGGACTTTGCCTCTTCATTTTAAAACACCACCGCACACCACTAGTTTTGACGTGAGGTGACAAAAAGCCAAAATCTAGCTGTGCTGTACCCCTGGCTCCACTAGAACCAAAAACTATAATCTCAGTCTTGTTTTCATTTAGATGTAAAAAATTAGAAGCCAACCATGTTTTAAGATCTGCAAGACAGGCCGTAAGAGGTTCTAAACCATTTTCATGTGATAGTGGCAAATACACTTGTACATCATCAGCGTAGCAGTGAAAAGCAATATTATATTTCTTGAAAATATTTCCCAAAGGAATCATATAAAGAGATAATAAAATAGGAGCAAGGATGGAGCCTTGAGGCACACCACACATGATCGGTGCTGATCTAGAGGAACAGGCCCCAATATTCACTACCACACTTTTACCAGTCAGATAGGATTTAAACCACTTCAGGACCTTCCCCTGAACCCCCACATACTACTCCAACTGTAAGAACATCACTGAGTGATCAAGTGTGTCAAAAGCAGCAGTTAAATCTAATAAAAATAAAAAGCAGTTAAATCTAATAAATCCTACCTATTAATGAGACACTATAATATATCTTAATTATTACTACACTCTTATAAGAAAAGGTTCTATATAGAACCTTAAAGGGTTTCTGTCAGGTGCATCATATATAGAACCTAGGGGTTCCCATCATATGATCATTTTATGGATTTATCTTTAATTAATTAATTTTGTTTTAATTCATTTTTTTTATTTCAATTAAATTGTATAAATTAAACAGCTTGTAAATATACTTTATCACTAGAAAAAAATCTAAATAACCTGTTAAGCATGGAAGTATTATGCAATCATTTAAGACATTTATCCTTATATAGAACCTTTTTGGCATAAAGGGTCCTTTAAAATTGAGTCAAGAAACCTGGTTCTACATATAGAACCCTACTGAACCATATCCTGTAGAACCATAACTAATATCGCATTAGCTACAGCTGCTTTATACTTGTCACATACAGATAATTACTTTGAATGATGTATAGTTTAATGTACAAAATACTAGAAAATGATACATATTAGGCTACTGATACCTACTGGAATACACACGCGTGTCTAAAAAAATACACACTAGTATCTACTCAGGTACCAGCAATAAATAGACAAAAAATCAGAGGTAAATAGTTGATATCTGAACCACAAATTGAGTAGAATTCAATGGCAATGTCAATGGGATAATGACTGGTAGCAAAGGAAAAAAAATACTAGTAGCCTATGTAATTAGTTTTTACTAATAAAACTAATGAATTTGCAGATTACTAAAGTAAGTAGGCTACTAATGACATGAAACAGAAACTAGTTCGTTTTAATAACTGAATGTAAAAACGGCTTGCCATAGGCAGAGGACTAAATGTGTCAGGTGTACCTAGCACACTTTGCATGTAAAATAAATCAATAACTGTAATATACACGCGGGTCACATACACAAACATTCACCTCTCTTCATCCCCTCATTGTACTGGGCAATTGTACAATTCACACAGAAACTTTTGCACATTCATTAACGATTCAAACAGCTCACGCAATAGGATCCAAACAGAATCAATGTGGCATCTGCACAAACTTACGTGAAATAAACATCCACGGGATGTCCGCAGGCTACAGACGTCCACGCACTGAAAGCGAGGCGGGTTTGGCTCGGTTAACTTCCATTGATCGGTGATATGTGATTTCCCACGCAGGCACACACACAGTCACGCGCTTTGACTTATGGGGCGCCGACTGGTGCGAACTGATTTACAGGATTACCGTCTGTTTACAGCAATATATTTCTGCAGCGGATAATTTATTGTTTGATGAATAAATGAAACGGCTAATAATTGATTAGCCCTTTATCAGACAGCTTTCTTTCCCCTCTCATTGTGGCTATCTCTTCTCATACACATGGTGACATCCAGCGGCTGCTTGCATCCTCCTCCAGCACCTGAGCATCCCGCTGATCAGCCAATCACAGCGTAGGGTTCAGCCCGTCATTGAAACATCCACTAACACACGCAGAACCAGGCTACTCCACTACATCCTCTCTCAAAGTAAAGGCAAATGAAAAGCGAGGTAATCGAATTGGTAATGTTGCAGTGCATATCAGAGAGCTTAATTAAAATAAAGCTGTAAAATTTCATTCATTTGGCATTACTGGGAGTCCAGGAACTTTCCGCTAGTTAATATGAGTAACTCAGTTATTAGATGGATGAAAGGATGAAAGGATGAAGGTATATGTAAAAAGGAATAGTTAATTAGACTGAAGAAGAGATGAATGGATGGATGGATAGATAGATTTACCCTACCCTTTCATAAATCTAATTAAATCTAAAAATCTTATTTAATAATAATAATTAAATAATAATAATAATAATAATTACCATTAAGCCCAGATGCATTGCTTTTCTCAATTTACCTGCTATTGGCAGGTGGCAAAAGGCTCTGAAAAAAAAAAAAAAAAAAAAAGAAACTCTGGATATATGTGTGAGAGGCCAGTTATAATGTCTCGTATTCCCTGGACCTTTAAATCACAATGTAAGATGAGGAGACATAGACAAATAGATAGAAATGACAGAAAGCACTTCTGTTGTTTGTGACTCTCATTAACACATTAAATGTCAACACACAAAGTCTCAACAGTCTAATCTATCAGTGCTGTATCCATACAACCTGTAAACACATTCCTCACGGTGGTGGTTTGGAGAGCAGCCAGAAAGAGGATCAAATAAAAAGGCAAGACAACTCTCAGCTCCTTATCGCTACAGTGCAGTGGTGGAAACTGCTGAGAGCAGCAGGCTTCAGAGGACTAACTAAAGTGCTTCACGGTGGATGTGAAGAAAATAACAGAAGAGAATTAGGATAAACAACATCCACAGTTCAAATATCCCACAAACAGCCACTTCCAACTGAGCCTGACAGAGATTAGGGAATCCAGCTGCTGCTCAGATTCACTCAAGCCCATTCATCTGAGGGAACATGTACAGAAGAGACTTCTGTATCCATACAAATTATAAACATGGATCTCTTGTAAAACTGTGGTCGTTATCATACATACTACATACTATTTTCAAAAGAAAGTAGTCAGTACATATTGTCTACAGAATGCAAATTTCATGTATGCATACATTATAGCTGTATACTAAGCATATACAGCACAGTAATAATTCAGTCTGATTAGATATGTGGTTTAGTTATCATTTTCTTATTTTACTATAGAGTGAATAAGATATAGAGCAGTGGTTCCCAACTAGTGAAGTGTAATACAAAAACAAAACAAAACATGGCATTTCTGTTATTTTTGGACACAATACGCCACAAAATGGTCTTAGGATTTGCACCCTCAATTAAACTTGAGATGAAGGCACAAACGCAATTTTTGACCCAAAAAAATAAATAGACTCTAAATGTTATGGCATTTGGTATTAAATGTCTCTAAACTTTCCTTTAAATGTTAAAGTCTCATTGTAATAAATGACCAGAAATATGACAAAAAAATGCTCTAGAACAAAGGGTTCAAAAGTTATTTGAAAACTGAATTTTTTAATTGGTGGTGGTGCTAAAAAGTTGGTTCTAGAGACTCCAAAGGTGGTCAGATTACTATCCAGGACTGCCTAATTTCATAATTTTAAAAGGTACAGTTCATAGGGCTGCCATAAACTCCCATTGAGGAGGAATAATAACAATAAAGAAAACCAGATACAACAGTGGCTATGGCGCCTTCGGGCCTTGGCCCCTAAGAAAACTGTCCAGCCATTAATTAAGCCTTTCTGGTTGCTGAACAGGTTAGGTGACATACATGTATTGCTCTGAAAAAAACCATGTCATTAATTGGTATGATATATTAATCTGATTACCGAATATACAAACACAAAGTATAACAAATGTATCTGGTATAATGGGACTTACAATCCGAATTCCGGAAATGTTGGGACGTTTTTTAAATTTGAATAAAATGAAAACTAAAAGACTTTCAAATCACATGAGCCAATCTTTTATTCACAACAGAACATAGATAACATAACAAATGTTTAAACTGAGAAATTTTACACTTTTATCCACTAAATGAGTTCATTTCAAATTTGATGCTTGCTACAGGTCTCAAAAAAGTTGGCACGGGGGCAACAAATGGCTGAAAAAGCAAGAAATTTTGAAAAGATTCAGCTGGGAGAACATCTAGCAACTAATTAAGTTAATTGATATCAGGTCTGTAACATGATTAGCTATAAAAGGGATGTCTTAGAGAGGCAGAGTCTCTCAGAAGTAAAGATGGGCAGAGCTGTGAAAGAGTGCGTAAAAAGATTGTGGAATACTTTAAAAACAATGTTCCTCAACGTCAAATTGCAAAGGCTTTGCAAATCTCATCATCTACAGTGCATAACATCATCAAAAGATTCAGAGAAACTGGAGAAATCTCTGTGCTTAAGGGAAGACCATTATTGGATGCCGCGGTCTTCGGGCCCTCAGACGACACTGCATCACTCATCGGCATGATTGTGTCAATGACATTACTAAATGGGCCCAGGAATACTTCCAGAAACCACTGTCGGTAAACACAATCCACTGGGCCATCTGCAGATGCCAACTAAAGCTCAATCATGCAAAAAGGAAGCCATATGTAAACATGGTCCAGAAGCGCCATCGTGTCCTGTGGGCCAAGGCTCATTTAAAATGGACTGTTTCAAAGTGGAAAAGTGTTCTATGGTCAGACGAGTCCAAATTTGACATTCTTGTTGAAAATCTCAGACGCCACGTAGTGGGCTAAAGAGGAGGGAGACCTTCCAGCGTGTTATCAGCGTCTCTGATGGTATGGGGTGCATAAGTGCATATGGTATGGGCAGCTTGCATGTTTTGGAAGACACTGTGAATGCTGAAAGGTATATAAATGTTTTAGAGCAACAAATGCTCCCCTCTAGACGATGTCTATTTCAAGGAAGGCCTTGTGTATTTCAGCAGGACAATGCAAAACCACATACTGCAGCTATTACAACAGCATGGCTTTGTCGTAGAAGAGTGCGGGTGCTGAATTGGATGATCTTTCACCTATAGATCTTTCACCTATAGAGAACATTTGGCGCATCATTAAACGAAAGACGACCATGAACTCTTCAGCAGCTGGAAACCTATATCAGGCAAGAATGGGACCAAATTCCAACACCAAAACTCCACAAACTCATAACCTCGATGCCCAGACGTCTTCAAACTGTTTTGAAAAGAAGAGGAGGTGCTACACCATGGTAAACATGCCCCAGTCCCAACTATTTTGAGACCTGTAGCAGGCATCAAATTCGAAATGAGCTCATTTTGTGCATACAATTGTTAAATTTTCTCAGTTTAAACATTTGTTATGTTATATGTTCTATTGTGAATAAAATAT
Source organism: Mylopharyngodon piceus (assembly GCA_039654765.1). NCBI lineage: Eukaryota > Metazoa > Chordata > Actinopteri > Cypriniformes > Xenocyprididae > Mylopharyngodon > Mylopharyngodon piceus. The sequence continues at coordinate 17,355,593 of CM077444.1, forward strand.
TGGCTCATGTGATTTGAAAGTCTTTTAGTTTTCATTTTATTCAAATTTAAAAAACGTCCCAACATTTCCGAAATTCGGGTTGTACAAATAATGATTGTACACAATAACATTCATGCATTACACAATGTGAAAACAGGAAAGACACTTGTAACACAGATCCACCGGATTGCATGGTCAGTCTCTAGAGCAATTCAGGATTTAGTGCTTTTCTCAAGGGTACAGTGTGTGATAGAGGAAAATTGTGATTTCAGCAACATTTCAACCCCTAGATGATTGTTGCTCTTTCTGCTTGGAATTGAATCAGATTGACATGGCAAAACAATTATGGCTAATCACCTTGTTCACCTTTTTCCATTATAGGGATTACAAAGGGAACATCCTGTAAAATTATCTAATTACTGATGTTTGCTGAAGTCAGCACATAGCAACACCCGGGCAACCATCCATAGCACCCTATCATTATTGTGAAAACTCAATATTGCTTTAAAATATATTTTTAGGAATCAATGAATAGTTTTAGTGATAAAACTTCAAACAATTATACTATAGGCCTATATATTTTTTCCTAACTGACATTTTAGAGGCATTCAATCCTTGTCACCTGTTTTTAACCAAAAAAGTTTAAAAAGGTCAAAGTTTAGCTAGATTTAAGATTGTAATCTTGTATGTGTGTGTGTGGCTGAAAGTGGATAATCTGCACTGCTGGAATGTTTAAAGCTCTTTTCTACTTGCTTGCCTTTGATTAAACGCTCCCTGTAAGTGCATTCCTCTCAAAAATGTCATACTTCAAACTGGAATAACTGGGCCACGTATCCTCAAAAACAGGGCAGCTGTTGATTTATGAGATAAACAGCTCAGGTGGGCCCAGCAGTTTAAATTCAAACACTGTTTGGTGGATATATGTTACAGAAGCCCACTTCCACCTGAAAATAAATCAGGCAATTTGTTATGTTCATGAGAAAAATTGTATTGTTGACTACTATTTTAAAGTGTTGTGTTCTGATGTAATGTGTGAAGAACGTCAAGTTTGAAGTTTGCTGACAGATACAACTAATTGGCAACGAGGATTAGGCATTTGAATTACCAGAAGTTACTGTACTGTACACAGAATATTCAGCTCGTACTCCCAGCATTACAAGCACAGTGACTATATTTACTTCTGACTCACAGACTTGTGTGGTGGATTTGGTGGTTGACAGTGGGTCTTCCATATCTATCCTGCCGTACAGCACTTATGCATGCCATTACAGTAACGTTGTGCTGTCGCAGTCCACAGCCAGGCTTGTGACGTATTCAAATACTTAAATTCGAGTGGTTGGATGGTTGTTGGTGGTTTCTGGTGGTTGGTTCATTGTGGACAAAGGGACACCACTCATAGGGAGGGACCTAATGTCTGCACTGTATGTGAGGATTGAAAACAATCAAGGCCTGCCTCCTAATGCCCTTCCTGAGCCAGTCAGTGCACTGTTGCTGAGTCAACTGAGTTTGGATGTGCTAAAAACTTTATACACCGCGTAAAGCTGGATGAAACCATCACACCTGTGTGCCAAAAACATCTCGGGTTACTTGAGAGGAAATTGCATTGAAAGCTGACATGTTGGGGAAAACTCCCTTTCACCGAAATGCTGAAGCCTGATTGAATCACGCTATTGCACTTGCAATAGCCAATGGCGCTCAAGCGCAGGAAGGCTCGGCCACTATATAAGTCCGCACTGAGCGCTATTGCCTTGGGATCTTTCTACTGAATGATAGCATACAGCAAAGACTTAAATGTTTTTACACAGCAGCTTATGCAATGTCTCGTTTTCTCCTCTCAGGGAACCATGGTTACGTGAGTAACCCGAGACCTTCCCTTTCGAGATCAATCTCTCGACATTGCGTCGAAAGCTGACATAAGCTGACATATAAAAACCCCGCCATGTAAAAACAACACACTAAACACTACCCCAAATCTAATAGAATAGTTGAACGCTAGTGAATATAGCTCAGATTCAGGCAAGTGAGAGCAGCAAGCAATTGACCGTTCGCAAAGACCCGCCCCCTTTAGTTACTGTTGCTATGTCCGACAAGCTATGCCGATCTCTCGCCACACATCATGTTCTCTAGTGAAAAATACATCGCGGAGCAAAGAGGACACTGACAACGCGTCGACAGACAAGACAGAGCAGGTTACTTTTGATATGAAACAAAGTCTCAAATTTCAAATTTCTACTAGTTCATTTATAGCATCAAATAAACATGAATGAACATCATTAGGAATGTTGTTTCAATCGTGAAAAGACGTCAGTACACACCATTTTCAAGTTCAAGTCCACCTACATTAATCTGCTAACTCCCCTGACTGTTTTGTTGGACAAAATGGCGGATTTGGCGTTATGATTGGTTAGATCGCCTGTCAATCAAACTCCTGGCAAAGGGTCAATTGCCACGCCTCCCCCAGGTAAGCTACTGGACCTAGTTGAAACACTCAACCAAGCAGTTGGCAGCCGGCCAAGACAACACCGGCACCTTCAGCATCGCTCAACGCAGCATCAAGTCACAGTATTAGATAGTGTAGGGAGGTAATTGAAGCAACAATAATGTAACTGGTGCGCTTATGACATAAACAGCTTTGACAAGCGGAATAACATTCATTTAATTAGCTGATAAGCGGATTATTTACCATTATGAGAGTAAAATGAAATATAATGCCTAACAGAGGGGCAGGCAGCTTTCCAAAACATGTGGCGCAGAAAAGAAGAGATTTCAAGTTTATAGAATCTAGCAAAAGTATTCTGCGAAGACCATCTCGCTGTTAAGCAAATGTCCTGAATAGACATACCCTTTGACCAAGCCCAAGATGAAGCCAAACTTCTAGTGGAGTGGGCACGAATACCTATAGGACATTCTGCCCCCTTTCTTAGCACCCCCATAGCAGACAAATAGCTGCTCCGACAAGCGAAAGGAGCTAGTTCTGTCCATATAAGCACGCAGCGCTCGAACATGGCACAGTGGGCATTCACGGGACTCTCCCTCCGCGGCTGGGTCGGGAGAGTCAAATGCTTGAAGTGTTATAACCTGTGCTCTGAACATGGTTGAGAACACTTTGGGTGTATACCCTCGCCTAGGGGTAAGCCAGTCGTCCGCCCTGAACTCCATATAAGCACTGTTAACCGAGAGATCTTGCACATCTCCTACTTGCTTCCCACATGCTAGCGCAAGCAGCAGCGCTGTCTTAAATAAGAGCACTTTCAACTCACTCGCGTGAAGCGATTCAAAGGATGGGGTTGACAGCGCTCTGAGTACTAAAGACAGGTCCTAGACTGGCATGAAACAAGGGCGGGGAGGATTCAACTACCTTGCGCCCCACAGAAAGCTCGTTATTAAGAGCGTGCTTGCCAACTGAGCGTTCCTCAATAGTGGTATGAAAGGCAGCTATAGCGGCTACTTATACTTTTAATGTAGAAGGCGAGCTTCCTGCATCCAGCCGGTCTTGCAAAAAAGTCAGGATCACCGGTATGGGGCAGGTGTCAGGGATCTCGTCCTTTGCCGTGCACCAAGCTGAAAACACTAGAGGTCTTCACGGGTCCAAAGATTCGTACCCGAACCCTTAGAGACCCGTAAATGTGCAACCGACCTGGACCTGTCATTTATTTGAAAGTTGGACTCGGACCCGTGCAGAACCGAGAAATGCCATAAATGTACTACCCGGAACCAACGCGGACCTGTCTATTATTTGAAAGCTGGACCCTAACCTGGCTGGGAAGACACAGACCCGACTGGACATAATCGGCATATATTCCACAGCAAATTGCTATTAACAAATCAATAAACAAGTTGTGAAAATAAAACTTTTTGTCTTACCTAATGTTAGCAGCCTTCTCCCTTGTACCTGAGACCCTTGTACACTTGAGACCACCTGAAATACAGAAACCTGAAATATAAGCATTGTAACACAAATTGAGTGTCATAGAAAACATTCATGTGACAGTTCATCTCAGATTTTGTTGCTGATTTGAAATATGTTATTTAAATGTGAGTGTGCAAGGCTGCAAGCAGATTTTGAGATTTGAACTGATCATGGCCAGGTGTTCTCCAATCGACTCGGGTATTACACACAATATTAAACAGACCTGGGTCAGGTTGGGTCCCGGGTCCTCCGTGAAGACCTCTAGACTACACTTCAAAAGTCTGCCATTGCATAGGGCTCCCCAGCCGCTCAGCGACGCATCTGTAGTGATCTTTTTCCATCTGACCACCCTGCCCATGCTGATCCTCTGCTCAAACATGGTCCTGTCGAACCAAGAAGACAGCTAATCACGGTACATGCATTCTCCCCTCTTTCCACTCTCTCCGTGGAATGCGATCTTTCAGCCAGAGCTGTAGTGACCTCATATACAGCAATCCAAAGTGGCAAACAGAAGCTGCAGCCGCCATCAAACCTAATAATCTCTGGAAAGTTTTCAGGGGAATGGCTCTGCCCTGACAAAATATGGTCAAAGCATTGAAAATGGTCTGAACCCGCTCTGCTGACAGCCGCACATTCATTGAGCATTAGTCTAAAATCATTCCCATGAAAGTGATGGACTGAGAAGACTGAAGCTTGCTCTCTTGCATGTTCACTAACAGGCCAAGACAAGCTAAATGCGTGAGAAATGCACAAGATGAGTGAGAGTAGCGCCATACCCGGGTGCGTTTTTCATGTAGCTCTGGGAAAAATGCTGCCAATCTGTGAGGGGCAGCTTACTGGCAGCCCACTTGCAGATAGGAACCATGCATCCACTTCTTAGATAGCTGATCCAGGGCTGACCATTCCAGAACCATCTCAGCCACCATTTCAGAGAGGATTTCTGAAGGAGACCAGGTCTCGTGCTTCAGGTGAAGGGTGACAGCTGTCCTCCGAGTAAGAGACCGGAGGCTTTGGAAGATGATGAGCACACGGGCGCTGAGCTGGTGTAAGCTGATCGTGAGAGCCTCCTGACTGAGGTCGCCGGTCTGCGGCTCAACGGCGACAGAAAGGGGAGGCGCAACAACGGGTGGGTTGCTGAAGACTGCAGCAAGCCTTGCGCGGAGAGTCTTGATTGACACATCCTCGCAAAAGTGGCAATCAGATCTCTACATGGCTGCCTCAGCATGGGGGTGGCCCAGGCACAGAACACACTGATTGCACGATGCGCAGGTGTGGCATCCTCGCAGTGACATTCTTCGCCACCAGATGGCAAGAGGGGAATTCCTATCTTCATTCATCAGCTCGGCATGAGTATCCACAGTGAAAACAACACACTCAAGTTAAGGAGAAAGATTCAAAGGCAATAGCACTCAGCACAGACTTATATAGCTGCTGAGCCTTCCCGCGCTTGAGTGCCATTAGCTATTGCAGGTGCAATAGCGTGATTCAATCATGCTTCAGCATTTTGCAGAAAGGGAGCTTTCCCCAACGCGTCAGCTTTCGACACAATGTTGAGAGACCGATCTCGAAAAGGAACTTCGCTGTCTGTCACTCTCTGTTCATAGTGCTGTGTCAGAGGAATTAAATTACTTGCAAGCAGCTGGGGTGATAGAATGCATGGCTTTTTGCCCAGGCTAAAGCAAGGAAAACTACATCTTACCTCACATTTAGATAAACAAGGCGACATAATGGATGGCACTCGTCTCTTCATGGAGGTGGAAAAACCAATTTTCCCAAAAAAGGATTTTTTGTATAAAGATTTAAATGCAAAAGAAAAGGCATGAGAGTTGTCTGTTTTTGTCAGTTGTGCGTTTTAATTTAAAATGCTTTTGATTTTAAAATTTTTTGCCACTTGCTTGAGCAACTTACTATATATTTCTATATAGAATTAATGAATTGCATAATGTTGTTAAATTTAGTGTATTTAAACATGAATACGTATATGAAAGATTGTATAACTGTACTGTGTACAATGAGAATCACAATGCTGAACAACCATTTTCAGTAACAACTTGTGCATTTTAAAATTAAAATAATGAATAAATGTTGTGTTTGTACTATACAGTTGTGGATCAGTTGCGCACTGCAAACGTGTCATAAGTGAAAGCATGAGCCTGTGCTGCTTCTGCACCGTACTGCACATGCACTGCATACGCACTGCAAAAGGAGTATGTGTGAACCTGACGTAATGCTTACTACCAAGTGCCGCTGCATGAGGACAGTTGTGACCTCATGGCCTTTATTACTCACGATGGACTGTTACGTTTTTGTCATGATCCTTACAGATTGGCTTCAGTACCTGCGGCATTTCAGAAGATGATGACCATCATCCTGACTGGCTTGTCAGTGGTTTAAAATTACCTGGATGACATTATCATCCATGGACGTGACATGTCTATGCGTGACAAAGCACTTCAAGTGGTCTTACAATGACTAGAAGCTGTTGGCTTGCAGCTCAAAAAAGACAAGTGTCGCTTCCGGCAAACCAGCCTGCTGTTCTTCTTAGGCAATACAGTTTCAGCGGAGGGTCTTCTTCCTGATTAATCACGTGTGCGGGCGATTAAAATTCTCCTGCTGATTATCTGTCACGTTTGTCCTTAACTGCTGCTCCTGCAGATAATGCTGTTGCTCTAGCTCCTGTTGATGATGTTGATGAGGAGTTTGTTGCTTTTCCATCTGCTGCCTGTAATTCTCTGTCTGCTGCTGATGTTGATGCTTCATGTGCTTCTTGTCCTGCTCTAACCAATCTTCGTACACAGATTTCTGGTTGGCCTCCTTCACCCAAGGGAATGGACATTGAGTTGTTGCCATACTATAAATTGCGACTGGAACTGTCTGGTAAAGACAACTTTGTCATCTGAGGCTCACAGCTGATTGCACCTGCTGCTCTTCAATCTGTGCTGGTCTCCATAGTGCATGAAGGACATAATGGAGACGGTGAGAACAAAACAATGCCTTCGTGATCTCTATTGGTGGCCAGGGATGGATGCTCAGATTCAAGATACTGTCCATTCCTGCCACGTGTGTCAGTTCAGTGACAAAACTGTCATATCCTGCTCTTCTCCAGCCAGTGCCACTGCCAGATGGACCATGGCAGAAAGTGGCTGTGGATATAGTCAGGCCATTTGACACTGCTGCATCCAACTGCAGGTTTGCTATAACATTAAAAGATTAATACAGCAAATGGCCTGAGGTCTCCTTTACTCACACTGTCACTATGGATTCTGTGGTTTCGTTTCTGTCATCAGTCTTCAGCTGCCATGGAAATCCATTAAGTATTGTTCTTGCAGGTATACTTTGCCACTCCACACGCTGCAACTGGTACTTCACGCTTTCAGCTCCTCTATGGCAGGCAAATGCGAACAAGGCTGTCTATTTTGCCATGTGCTCCTGTGCACCCACAGACTGACATGATTGTTCACCGAAAGGTTACGTGGGTCCAACAAGGATTGCAGGCGCTCGCAATCGTTGTTTCCAGGAGGGGGATAAAGTGAGGGTACGGAACCCCTTGTATGTTCCTAAGGGACACTGAAAGTTTACTGATCCTCTCAGAGTTGTCAAAAGACTGGGGGTGGGTACATACATTCTTAGTGATGGAAAGACATTAAATGCTTCCCATCTCACTACCTTTCCATGCCCACCAACAATTCCAGCTGTGAACACTGGTCACTACACACATACACACACACACACACACACACACACACTCATACCACTAAACCTAAGCCTGATGTTGGGAAGACTAGTTGGTTGAAGGACTACAGTATGTTACTTAGATCTGATGTGTGGATGTGTCTGTAAGGGTCGATGCAACTCTATTCTGTTTTTAAAAAAGGGGAAAATGTTGTGTTCATGAGAAGAATTGTATTGTTGACTACTATTATTAAGCGTTGTGTTCTGACTCGTGTCTTGTGTGATTTATTTCTGTTTAATGACTCCTGACAGATGCCACACAATTGTGTGGAAAAAGAAAAATTAAAATCAGAAACTGTGAGATATAAAGTCTTACTGTGACATAAAATGCCAATTATGAAAAATGAATTAATTTCCTACTCTAAATATTATAAAACTCCATGGAGTAAAAGCACATGAAAAAGGCACGCATAGCTATTAACTGACCTTCACTGTATCTTAAAATGTGCACTCTAAATAACATTCACAAAGTCACATAACTAAGTTACAGTGAAGGTCAGAGTGGTACAGAATAAAGTTTTGGAACATAATGAATTGATTGCAGAAAGTCATGATAAAAAAAGAAAGCGAATAAATCAGTCAGAATCTCAAGAGGCAGCACTTTCTCTTATCTCATATTAAAACCAGGATTTTACCTCTTAAATATCTATGTCCTTTCATCCTTTCATTCTTTTATTCCAGCCTGAATTTAATAATGAGGTCATTTTGAGGTTGTACCGCTTTCTGATTATTTTTTTCTGAATTATTTTTTCGGTTAAACTTTGCTAAGCAGATAATATAATTTGCAATCAAAATGGGTTACACTTTATTTCACTTTATTTGGTCCACTTTAGACATTCTACTAAACTATAAGTAACTTTGCAACTACAGTACATGTCAACTAACTCTCATTAGAGTATTAGTAGACTGGTTAGGGTTAGGTGTTAGGGTTTGGGTTAGTAGAAAACGTTGATGACTGCTAGATGACATGCAGTTGCAAAGTTACTTATGGCTGATTGACACGAGGCGTCGGTGTAGATGCTTGACAGAGGGCGTGTCTAAAACTTGGTGTTGACACGACCGTCATAGTGACAACAGCCAATCACATTACTTCCAGCTTACTTTCATGCTATGCTATGCTAGCTGTCATTCAATGATAAACAGAGTACATGGACACAATACAAGCACAATACACACCAGATTCACAAACCGCCTCTGCCACCTCCTTCCAGGCTTGGTTCCTCCGGTATGAGTCCCGGTACGTATATAAAGACTAATCGTAAAGAACAAGGTGATTACCCACCTCAATGAAGAGCTTTTCCTCCGTTTTGATGTTTCTCTATTTTCCGGTGTTGTATGAACACAATTGGCTAGCATCTGTGCTAGGGTATATGCATAAGGCATAAATTGAAAATTTTTCAACTTCTGCCTCAAGCAACATCAGTGACGCGACGCAAAGGAACCCACAATTCAGTTCCGCAACGCATGACGTCACCCATTCAAAGTAAATAAGAAGCGTTAACCCAGACAGCCCGTGTGAATCAGTTGTTATAGTTAGTAGAATGTCTAGAGTGGACAATCGAAATAAAGTTTTACCTAAAAATGTTGCATATTAATCAAAGTTCTTTATTGGCATCGATGGTTCCATGAAGAACCTTTAGCATCCATGGAACCTTTCCATTGGACAAAAGGTTTTTATAGTGGAAAAAGGTTCTTTAGATTATAAAAATGTTCTTCACATTGGTTCTTTAAAGAACCGTTAAGTAAACCAAAAATGGTTCTTCTATGGCATCACTTCAAAAACCCTCTTTTGGAACCTTTATTTTTAAGAGTGTAGGAAGTAGAAGCATTTCAATTTGACCCCAGTGTATCAGTGAAAATGGGTTAGAAAGTTCTCCACAGAGCTTTAGAAAGATTTGCAACATTAGGTCTGGTGCAGATGTTGTCACACACTAACACACACCACATGGTGTACTGTAGAAGCACCCAAGTGTGGTCAAGTTGGTTTTGAAAACTGCTTTGATCTCATATGTGGGTTTTAGTCTCATACATGTGTAGCCATGGAAACAGATCAAACATCTCTTCAGCACATCACTTAAACATCACTAAAACCTATCTCTGGTCAAATCAGTGGAGTGGGAGAACCAAGACCTGCAATCTACTGAACCATTACCAATCTCTCTTTAACTCACTCCCTCTCTTTACATTCACTTGTTCCCACTATTTGGCTTTCATTGTGTCCTTGTGCCCAAAACTACTCTCATTTCTTATCTTCTGCTGGAGGATCTCTTTCTCCAACCATATATCTAAAAACCCTTCATTAAAGATGAGGCTTCATTTGTGGTTACATGTTTTCTACTTTTGTTCCACTTTACAGCTGTAACTTTGCCAATTTTTTTTAAAACTATTTTTAAGTTGATTAAACTTTAACACAGAATCTTTTAGACAATTAAAGTTAACATGACACTAAATGAAAATTTAGTTCTCAGTGGTTTCACATTCTACACTTATTTTGTAATTCTGGCACTTTCTATGACTGCAGTATACTTTGGTGTCCCAAAGTGTTTTGTAGTGAGAACTGAACCAGCACATTAAAAACTCAAATAAAAATAAATACAAAACAAAGCAGCTTATTTAATATTTAGTTGGACTACCTAAGGTTGACAATTGACAATTCTATTTCAAATAAATGGTATTCTTTTAACTTTCATCAAAGAAAAAAGATATCATGGTCTCCACAATAATATTAAGCAGCACATCTGTTTTCAACAGAGATAATAATAAGAAATGTTTCTTGAGCACCAAATCAGCATTTGAGTGATAAAATCTGAAGGATCATGTGACACTGTAGACTGGAGTAATGGCTTTCATGTCATGTCAATGCATGTCATGAGATATCAGCTTTCTGCTTCCCATCTCATGACTCCACAATCACCTTAAAAGCACAGTATGTTTTTTTCACCGCTAGGGGTCGCTAAACTCTTCAAAACAATAACAAAGGCGTAGATTGATGACGCAGTGAATGAGCGTGGACTCATGGAACTTGTCGTCATTCCGGTGGATCTAATTATGTTTATGGCGAAATAATGTTTATGGATGAGTGAATGCATTCATGTTTTTAACATGGCTGTGGTATAAAGCAGGGCGTGGCCAAGAATCACGGGTGCGATTGCTAATGAGAGTCAGATATCAGTGCCACACGCCAGTCCCAGGGGATATAAAGGAATGAGGACATTTCATTCTACCGAACTACTCGCAAAGCTAAAATACTACTAATACAGATCAGTTTATTAGAAGAATTAAAATTGTGAGGTAACGCAGCACGTTACACTATCATACTAAACTGCATTTGTGTTGAAAAAGTTATAATGTTATTCTATGTATTAGTTTGTTGGCTGTATGAGACTAACAGTAAGCTAGATCAACATTAGAATATCATACTGATGATATTCTAACATTTCGTTGTGTTGAACTATATAACATCGATGAGTCTTATGTAGCCTACATTTGCTTACCTCGTCTAATAACGTTCAAGAGCGGCGTCGAGCTCTGTCAAGTCAAAGTTGTCGCAAAGCTCTCACCATCTCGGAAACGCCACGCCGATATTGATCCTCTTTTTATTTATCCTTTTGTCCCAAAGTTTGCTTGCCATGGTCCATAATGTTTGAACGAAACAACAACAGCATGCCGCTAGACCAGGGGTGTCCAAACTTTTTTAAAAGGGGGCCAGATTCGATGTCGTGGACACATCTGGGGGCCGGTTCCTTCTCAATTTTATATATATATATATATATATATATATATATATATATATATATACCACAGGTAAAACCACACATGGTACCTCACTACATGGTAAAAAGTAAAAAGTAAAAAAAAAACACACAGACACACACACACATATATATATATATATATATATATATATATATATATATAATATATATATATATAGAATGGCTTTATGGTATTTAGTCTATAACATTTAATACAAATACGAATGCACAAAACTGCAAGTTTATGACAAAAAATAGTCTGTAATTTGGCCTTTATTACTCATTTAATACATGTTTACATTAAACATGAAATAAAATGAGATGTTAACCTACATTTCTGACAAAATACCACGGTTACAGTTAGTGTTACCACAGTAAATCCATGATAAATGCTGTTGAATTGTTGGTTGAAAAATATTCTAATCGGCTCAATGTTTCACCTGATTTGCACGTTAGTGTTGTTGATAAAGTCACCGCAGTTTCAACTGGCTTTAAACTGAATTAAATCACAAGTGTTTAGTGGTCGTGTGATCGAGACACTCAGCAAGTAAACACATTTGTGAGCTCGTGAGTCGCGCAGCGCGCAAAAGTAGCGCTGTTTCGTTCCGCTTTTGGCGCGTTTCCCTGGCCTAAAATCTAGTACTGCCCCCTTGTGTTGACATTGTGAAACTGCACGATTTGTAAATTATGCGTGGCGGGCCACATATAATATATTTTACTAGACAAGCTGCGGGCCGTTTGAAATTCATCCCCGGGCCGCATTTGGCCCGCAGGCCGTAGTTTGGACACCCCTGCGCTAGACGTTACGCAGCTGTCCGCGTCTGTTGCCATGGTTACTATGCAGTACAAGGAAACCAGGGATAATGCAGATATTACGTCACTGACAGGCGACAAGTGACAAAGGAGGGACGGGCACTATTTAAAATTGTGAATTTATCGGAATTTACAAATTATTGGAAACATTTAGGATAATGTAAGCACACAGCTGAACGAAATATATAACACTGTGCAAGTGGTTTTTGGATATTTTAATATAAAAATCTTACATATTGTACCTTTAATGGGGTCAGGGGGTCCACCCTGTGACCTAGGGCCCAAAGATAGCCGTAAGATCCACTACCTTCCTTGAATCAGATGTCAAATGTTTTCCACAATAAAAATCTTCTAAAACAATACATTAGTTTACCTCAAGTGATTCACAATCAAACAATAAACCATTTGCTATGGACAACAGGAACTGAATTCCTGCACAGTAGCTCTGCTAGGCAGCAGGGATGGTGGTCCAAAATGGTGCTGTTTGCCAACGGTGTGAATTTATGAAGGATTACCTGCCTGATTGCTGAGGTTCTTAGATAACATGACTAAGCTTCTAGTATTACTCAACTTCATTGTTTACAATGCTTCAAGCAACCATCTGGCAGCAGAGTCAGTGACATGTTTGCAAATCTAAAGAGACTCAGGGGCCAGTGATATGCATTGAATGTGGGTGGATGGAGTGTTATGCATTGGACTGAAGTATGCGGCGTCTGATTGTTTACCACAGCAGTTTCAGAGTTTGATGTACAGTACCAATACACTAGAGCTTAGGCTGTCTTATTTGAGTCTGCAGTACCAATCTGTTTTTCAAACAGTGTGCATTTACTTAGAAAAAGAGTGAAAAGAGAGAGAAGGAGAGAGACAGCTCAAAAGAATTCTTAAAGGGATAGTTCACCCAAAAATGAAAATTCTGTCATCATTTCCTCACCCTCAAGTTGTTCCAAACCTGTATGAAAATCTTTCTTCTGTTGAACACAAAAGAAGATACACTGTTTGGATTTTAATAGGCAAATACTTAAGAATCTATGAATGGATCATTATCACAGTGATTATTATGTTTCTAGTATGTTATATGTTTGGCAACGGTTGTTTTAACCCTTAAAAATGGAGTGTGTAGCTTTTCATTTCTTAAACAACCATGTAGGAAGACACATTATGGCCATATTCCAGGATGACAATGTCAAGATTCACCAGGGTTAAAATTGTGAAAGAATGGTTCAGACAGCATGAAGAATCATTTTCACACATGAATTGGCACCTCTGAGCCCAGACCTTAATTTCATTGAAAGTCTTTGGGATGTGCTGGAGGAGACTTTACAGAGTGCTCACCTCTTGCATTGTCGATACAAGATCTTGACCAAAAATTGATGCACCTTTTGATGGAAATAACATCGAGAAGTGCATCATTTTTTGGTCAAGATCTTGTATTGACAATGCAAGAGGTAAGCACTCTGTAAAGTCTCCTCCAGCAAATCCCAAAAACTTACACTGAGGTTAAGGTCAGTGCCAATTCATGTGTGAAAATGATTCTTAATGCTCCCTCCTATCAATTCTTTCACAATTTGAGCCTGATGAATCTTGACATTGTCATCCTGGAATATGGCCATGATACATCTTAATACACGGTTGTTTAAGAAATGAAAAGCTACACACTCCATCTTTAAGGGTTCAAAGAACCATTGCCAAACATACAGTGCCCTCCACAAATATTGGCACCCTTAGTAAATATCGGCGGCTGTGAAAATAAATCTGCATTGTTTATTCTTTTGATCTTTCATTCAAAAAATTCACAAAATTCTAACCTTTCATCGAAGTAAAACAATTGAAAGTGGGGGAAAACTCACATTATGAAATAAATGTTTTTCTCCAATGCATATTGGCCACAATTATTGGCACCCCTTGAAATTCTTATGAGTAAAATATCTCTGAAGTATATTCCCATTCATATTTACATTTTTAGCACACCAGGGTGACTAGGAGCATGAAATTGTACAGCCATGACTTCCTGTTCCACAGGAGTATAAACACGAGGAAACACAAAGGCCAAATTCCCTTAATCATTCATCACAATGAGTAAAACCAAAGAATATAGTTCTGATGTGCAGCAAAAAATTGTTAAGCTTCACAAAATAGAAAGTGGCTGTAAGAAAATAGCTAAAGCATTGAAAATCCCCATTTCCACTATCAGGGCAATAATTAAGAAGTTCCAATCAACTAAAGATGTTACAAATCTCCCTGTAAGAGGACGTGTGTCTAAATCGTCCTAATGCGCGGTGAGGAGGAAAGTTTAAGTGGCCAAAGACTCTCCAAGGATCACAGCTAGAGAATTGCAGAGATTAGTTGAGTCTTGAGTCTCAGAAAGAAAAAAATGATCAAACAGCACCTACATCCCCACAAGTTGTTCAGGAGGGTTTCAAGAAAAATCCTCCTCGTTCATTCAATCTTCAGCATATTCAGTTGTCAGACACGACTGGAACCTCAAAAGTGACCGGCTTCTATGGTCAGATGAAACTAAAAAAAGCTTTTTGGCAGCAAACCCACCAGATGGGTTTGGTGCACACATGGATAAAAAGTACCCCAAAAGTACCCCGGTTAAATATACTGCTGGATCTTTAATGTTGTGGGCATATTTTTCTGCTGGAGGTCCTGGACATCTTGTTCAGATACATGGTATCATGGATTCTATCAAATACAAACAGATAAAAACCGCTTCTGCTAGAAATCCAATAATGGGCTATGGTTGGATCTTCCCTCAGGACAGTGATCCAAAACAAACATCAAAACCAACACAAAAATGTTTCACTGAGCACAAAATGAAGCTTCTGCCATGGCCGTCCCAGTCCCCTGATTTGAACCCTAAAGAAAATGAGTGGAGTGAACTGAAGAGAAGAAGCATCAACATGGAGCTGGGAATTTGAAGGATCTGGAGAGATTCTGCATGAAAGAATGGTCTCTGATCTCTTGTCAGGTGTTCTCCAAACTCATCAGGCATTATAGAAGAAGACTCAGAGCTGTTATCTTGGCAAAAGGAGGTTACAATAATTGGGTGCCAATAATTGTGGCCAACGTGAACTAGAGAAAAAACATTTATTTCATAATGAGCTTTTTCCCCCATTTTCAATTCTTTTCCTTCAATGAAAGGTTAGAATTTTGTGATTTTTTTTTTTTAATGAAAGATCAAAAGGATAAACAATGCAGATTTATTTTCATAGCCGCCTTTGCTCATATTTATCAAGGGTGCCAATATTTGTGGAGGGCGCTGTATAACATGCTAGAAAAATAATAATCACTATAATAATGATCCATCCATAGACTAAGTATTTGCCTATTAAAATCCAAACAGCGACTTTTTTTTTGGCTGGGCAGTATATTTTGAAGAATGTTGGTCTCCAAACAGTTGATGGGCCCCACTGACTTCCATAGTATGGAAAAAAAAATAGTAAGGAAGTCAACGGTGCCCCACAACTGGTGCCCAACATTCTTCAAAATATCTTCTTTTCCCTTTAAAGGGATAGTTCACACACAAAATAAAAATTCTGCCATCATTTACATCATTTATCCTAATGTCATGTCACGTAAAAATTTCTTTGTAATGTAGAAGACAAAAGGAGATATTGTGAATAATGTTCAGACTTCTCTTTTCTATACAATGAAAAAAAAATCATAATTTATACTGTTCAGCTCTAAAAAAAAGAAAATACATAAATTCTAAATATGCCATACAATAGCTTTATATGAGGGAAAGACTAAAAGGGTTAGTTTACCCAAAAATGTAAAATTTTGTCATAATTTATTCACACATTTTGTGCCAAATGGACTGCAAAAATAATGATTGTTTTGAAATAAGTCTCACAAACAATCCCCATGTCTGCTACTGGCCTCTTAAACAGATTGCCCTGCCCCTAACTCACTCTATTGGTTCAGCTGTTGCTGTGCCAGGCTGGTCGAATGTCTTAAAAAAATACTGCACAGATAGCTACAGTGCATACACTTTACACAACTTTAAACAATCATACAGAACTGACAAAATAGGTGCTCAAATGCTTACAGGTTACATGCAGCCTCCAATCTCACATACAGACACAAAGTCAATATCCCCTGCCCTTGAAAGCACTTGATGAATTCTCATCTTCATTTGGCAAAAATGACTAAAATCTCCCACAAGTCTGCAAAACCGAGCACTCTAAAAGAAACTAAAAAAAGAACACGAGCTTTGAGCTGATTTATAAATCAAATGAATTGATTACAGTCAGTACAATCACATTGTCCTGACTGTATAAAGTGTTTGATGGCAGAACAGATGATTTTTCTCACTGTTTCTCAACATGTTCATTTTCTCTCTGGATCATACTTTTGAGGGTGAGGGGGTGGAAATATGACATACACATACACAACAGCAGTACCAGCAGCAGCTTAAAGCATGACTAATCAAGCATGAAGTGGCATGGACGCAATTGAGCAAACGAACAACCAAAAACAAATGCTAAACAAACCATGACTCATATAACAAGTCAATTTCTGTGTGTGCAATTCTTTGCCTCTGGAAACCTCACTCATCTTTGACCTTCATGCCAAATGATGGCATTATGATCTCAGTGAGCTTTTGAAGCAGGTATGTCAGGTGCTTAAGGAAAAACTCAACTTTTTTACTTGTTAATAAGTTTTCAACATCCCAATGTTCTGTCGCCATTGACATTTCATAAACATGGCGAAGCACCGAGGTAATGGAGAGGTTTCCCTTGGCGACGCAGACATGCAGAATAAAACCTCGAGCACTAGGGCTAATTTCCCACATTTGTTTGTGTGTGAGTTACGTGAACTGCCTATTAAAATGGTAATCTCAGCTCAGCTGTTTTCATCATCGTTCATATTCCAGATTAAAGTTTTGTATCCTGGTTACTCTTACATGCCACACAGCCAATTAAGACACGCAACAGATGGTAATAAACCGACATTTAAGAAAAGCAATGACATAAATCTCTGACACAAGACTTTCCAGGTTGCCACTAACAGTCAGGGACAGATGAGACAGATGAAGAGATATCTGTTTCTGTCATAATCTGTCATGACTTGACTTGTTCATGATATGTAATAATGAATAGTAACCATTAAATTTGCATACTGTCTATCCATCCATTCTCCACACTGCCAGTTCAATGTAGGGTTCTTTAACCCAGTCGCATTCAACCCCAAAATGTAATTTTGAATGTGAAAGGGCTGAGCAAAATTAGGAATGTAACATATTTTGAACTACTACTACTACTACTACTACTACTACTAATAATAATTTTATTGTTATTATATAATCATGATTGTTTAATGAGAAATGCTGTCTCAGAATCTTAGTATGTCAACAGGTTTTACTTAAATAATTGTTAGGACATGAATGAATGCTGTCATCCTCAAAAATTTCAGCAGTGCCCTACAATGTACTGTAAGTTAGGCATAAACAGCAAATATTTGTAATGGTTATGTTTGGGTTCACTGTGTTTTAGTTTGGTTTTCCCTGTTCACGTTTGTTTGAGTTCTAGTTTATTGTTTGTTCCCATGGTTTCTAATTGAGTTAGTTACCTGTTCTTTGTTCTGTTGATTATCTTCCCTTGTGTATTTAAGCCCTGAGTTCCCTTTCGAAAGGGAACTCGCTCTGCGTTTGAAACGCTATAGGGAACGGATAGCCAACTATCCAAAAACTCCAATCCCTATTGGCCGGCGACAGCCTATGACGTCATAAGGCGCAACCCGGAAGTATAAAAGGAGCGCCTAGGGAAGCAGTCAGTATCTCATCGTCTTTCGGGACTGTTTGTGTCTTGCCACTATCATTGAACAAGAGACTTGCTACGGTAAGAGTTTACAGAAATGTCTGAGGGAAAACGTTTCAGGAAGTGTGCTGATCCGTGTCCGAGATTCTTGACGCCGGAAGATACACACAACCTGTGCGTTCACTGTCTGGGGGAAGAACACGCACGGTCAGTGCTTGAGGGCGCTGTCTGTGCAAATTGTGAGCGTTTCCCTACGAAAACGCTCCGTTCCCGCCTGGCCCTCTTCTCGAGGGAAGGGCCGTCGACATCTGCGCCTGGTGGGTCTGGCCCCGCTCGTGCTGAGGCAGAGCGGCGGCTGCATTCATGGGGCTCGCAGATGGAGCTCGCCGCAGAGTTTGAGAGAGGTGTTAATGTCTCTCAGCCTCCGGCGGCGGCTGGCGGGGATGAGCTCCTGGATGACGATGATGTCCTGTCTTTGACATCATCGGATCCAGGAGCGAGTGTTCTTCTGGCAGCTAGCCCCCGAGAGCAGGAGATGCCGGTGGAGGAAGAAGCAAGTGAGACTGCTTCTTTCTCCAGGCCTCCTTGTCCAGCGTACGCTGAGTTACTGGAGGTTATGGAGCACGCTGCGGGCAGACTGCAGCTGCCGTGGGAGCGCGTAAGGAAGGAGACCATACGCGGAAGACTGGACGAACGGTTTCTTTCTGACCATAACCCAGTAACTCCGGTGAGCCTTCCATTCCTTCCGGATCTCCATGTAGAGGTCGAGAAGGCATGGAAAAGCCCGTACTCAGCGAGAATACATCCACATCAGCGGGGAAATTTCACTGATGTGGAGGGAATACGCCAGCACGGGTATGTGTCGATGCCGCCCATTGATGAGACGTTTGCAAACTATCTCGTCACGGGCAGTGCACCGACACTTAAAGCTCCAGTCCTGCCGTCTAGACCCCTTAAGATGACATTTCGTCTGAACGGCAGGGCGTACGCTGCAGCGGGTCAGGCTGGCGCGGCTTTGCACACTATGGCGGTGTTACAAGCCTACCAGGCTGACTTGCTGAAGGATCTGGATCAGGGGCAGGGTTTGTCCCCTGATGCGGTAGCTGAGCTGCGCCGCACCACAGATCTCGCTCTCCGGGCCACCAAGCAGACGGCTGCCTCGATTGGTCGATCGATGGCGGCCATGGTGGCCACGGAGAGGCATCTGTGGCTGAACATGGCGGACATCGGGGAGAAAGAGAAGGGCTTTCTCCTCAATGCCCTGGTCTCGCCTTCTGAACTTTTTGGCGGTTCCGTTGAGACAGTAGTTGGAAAGTTCAGAGAGGCGAGGGCGCGCTCAGCAGCTTATAAGAACTGTATACCGCTCAGATCCGATTCTGGGCCCAGACAGCCGGGAGGCCCTGGCCCGTCTCGAACCGAGGCTCAGAGACAGGGCCAGCGATCCAGTGTCGCCGCTCGAGCACCTCCTCCACCTCGGAGTAAGTCACGAAAGCGGCGGGATACGAGGAAGAGGCAAGATTTGAGGGAGGTGATCGAACACAGGCGCCAGCAACACCGGTGATCGATCTCTTCTCTGACAAGGGCAATATCACATCTACCCTCGCCCCTGTACATGTTCAGGAGACACCTTTGAACAGTTAGGCTGACGGCTGGGCCCATGATGGAAATTTTTCTCTGATGGCCCGCCTTCTGGCTTGATAGTGAAAGGGTTCTTTTGGCTTCAGAACCTGGATTCTATCCTTCCATCAAAATCTGAAGGAAGAGTCCCTGATCTTCGAGCCACGGGAAGGTAAGACAAGGTCCCATTTATTATTTAAATGCTTGACCTTGTTTTGTTCCTGGGTATGATTATATTTTCCTGAGCATGTAACAGTAAAATATGTTTAAGGGTTTTTTGGGCAAAACTGAAGTGGGTTTCAAGTTCACTAAGCAGGCCACAAAATGGCTGCCGCTTAGTCTCCTTTGAGCTTCTCAGCTAGTTTCAGTATAGTCTGAGTTGTCACTCACTACTTCAGTTTATATGTTTGGGCGGCCTTAATCGGCCGCCTGACATTGTGGCTTGTGAACTTCGCTTTCTTTCTCTTTCCATGAGATTTGGAAGCGAATAACAGGCTTTATTAGGCTTTTGGTGCCTGTTTTTTGTATCTAGGCCCATAGCTTAGCGGCCAGGCTAGAGCTAGGTTAATTGTGTTATTTGTATATATAACCCCTTATATACTATCCCTTTTCTGGATATATAGTTCCTAGTTCTGGCCTCCTCCTGAGGGAGTTGTTAGGCCATATGCCCATTATCCCCTTGCTATGTAGGTGCAGTTGTTGAGTTTAACAGCTAGGTTGTAGACTGTTTTTAGACTTCCTGATGCTGTTATCTCAGGTGGTAGGCCCTTATCTTTGCGTAGATAAGTTATGCAGTCATGTGCTAGGCCCCACTTTCTAGAACTTTTTATGCTATGGAAAATGGGGTTTTTTTTTTTCCTCTGAGCCACTTGTTTTCTTTAATCAAGTTTGAGTTGACGTTGCTAGTGTTTAGCATCCGTCCTCTATGGCTCAGTACAGATTTGAGAATCTATATGGAGAAGATTTATTTCCCTCTCTGAAAATAGCATATGCATCAAAGTGTTGTGTTTGCTTTGAGTTCTAGACTTTGCCCTACATTTGTATGTGAGCTTACTTATGCTGCCACAGGTTAGCACCTGTTCTCATAATAGCAGGCTTTTTCATGTAGCTGCTATTGGAGACATTGGTGACCTAATATTCCCCATTAGTAGGTTATTGGTGTTACTGAGTGCATCACCTGTTGGATTGCATACTCAGGGTAGTATAGTGCCACTTTTTGAGGAAAGATGGTTGCTATTAGCTCCCTTTTGTTATCTCTTAAACAGCTATATTGCATATAACTTGGATTGCAGGCCTGTTTATCTAGCCTCCTTCTAGTTAGCATTTGTTTCCTACATGCTGTAAGGTGATCAGTGTTTGCTCAAATATCTACACTGCCACAGGCTTGACACGTGTTTGTTTGAGGTAGTAGGCCTTATGGGCCTTCCTTAGACCATGCTGGCTTTGTTTGGTTCCCTCTAGCCTTCTTATTTAGGGTACATTGCCTGTTGGAATGTGTAGCCTAGCTCAGGTTGCAGTTAGCTTCCCATAGCTTATTTGAGTTAGAGCTGGTTCCCTGTAGCTTGGTCCCCTTAAATTCATGAGCTGAAGCCACGTGTCATTGGAAGGGTAGGCCCCAACAGGCCTCCTTTCTAGTTCACATGTTGGCACAGTTTGTGTTTTTATTCTGCAAACAGGCTGAACGCCACTTGTTGCTGAAATTGTAGGCCCCACAAAGGCCTCCTTTTTAGTTGACTTGTTGGCAGGATGCCTGGGAAACCATACCACCTAACGGCCACGCCCCACCTTTGACGAATAGGCCCTAATCAGGCCTGTTCACGTTGGGTGGTAGCGTTTTATGTATTCCTTCTGAGGAAGTTTCTCCGAATACATGGTTTTTGGTGTGGTATGGTTATGGCAGCCACTTGCTGATGCCATATGTTTACTAAGGTAGGCCTTCTTCGGCCTCCGGTGTAGCATATGGAGTTCAGCTATATACTCTTCTCGCTGTGAGAGTTCTTGTGGTGTTTTTACCGAGTACTTTGAGTGGTTAGCCCCTCAGGGTGAATGTTGTGGTGAAACCTTACTGAGGTTTGGTTTAAACTGCATCCGCCTCCTTGAGTCTGATCCTTACTCTAGTTGAGCTAATAGCCACCTAGCCTCTAAGGTGGATCTATTATATGCTCCTAGAAATGGCCACTGGACTTGCGCCATATGTCTAAGAGGTTGCTAGGCCCCATGGGCTGCCTTTTTGAACATATTGGTATATGTTTGTGTATATTTCTCTCCGAGAATTATCTGTATACACTTCTGGTTGGCCAGGGGCCCAGATGATAAATTTAACCTCCTTTGGTTCGGTTATTTATCGTTCTTGGTGCCTAAAACACTGCCACGAGCTGATGCCACGTGTCTGTTGAGGTTATAGGCCTGGTTAGGCCTTCCTTAATACGTGTTGGCGTATGTTGTACTCCTCTTGCTTTAAAGAGTAAAAAGGTGCTTTTACTGAGTACACTGCTCGTTGGATTGTGTTAGGTGGATTGTCATGCAGGCACTTTGCAGCCTCCTAATGCTGCCATTGAAGTTGTCTGTCTGCCCCCAGCAAGACAGGTGTTCGGGGTGGCTCCTCCAGGCCACTTTCTGAGTATACTTCTGTTTCACATATAGCTACTATCATGCTGTAGGCCCCGCTTCGGCCTCCATGATTATGTGCCCATTGCATGGTCTACCTGTTAGGTGAGCTTTGTACTTCCCTTTTAGGGTCATGTTTGTAATGGTGCTTAGCTCCCTAAGCTGATTATGGTGGTAGGCCTTTATCAGGCCTCCTCCTAAGATTCAGCCCTAGGCTGGTTTGTGCTCCCCTGTATGAACAGGTGTTTAGCGCACAGCCTCCTCAGTGCGTTATTTAAGCGCTGAGTAGATCCTAGGATGAGCGGATTATACTCCCCTCAATACGAGGGTTCATAGCACTCAGCTGAGTTCTGCTCTCCAGGATGCCCGTCTCTACGCGTGGGTTTGAGTTGCTCCTGCCTTTCTGCAGTCACTCTTACCTGCTCTCTTCTATGAAGATGCATTATGGAGATTCTGTACTCAGACAGGATTGGCCAAGACTAAGCTTGTCCTATTACAGGCCAGGTCGGCCTCCCTGGTGGCATTGGGGGTGACTTCGTTCCCCTCTAGTGACTGGCCAGGGTTCCTTTCAGTTCCCTGGCCACATTCCCTTAAAGGGACCACTTGGTCTGTGGACAAGTCGGTCCCAGATGCCTTTAGCGGTCTTGGTAGGCCTTTCTGTGGAAGGCCTTCTGTGGGCTCAGCTTGGGCTGTTGGCCATAGGGAATGCTGTCACTGACAGCCTGGTGTGACCCGAGGGGGAGTTGCTATGCAGTTTTTACGAAAAACTGCTTTACTTGTCTCAGCCATTTTCGTTTGGCATGCACTCTCCTCAAGCATGGCGGTGTGGGTATATCGTTCCCCATAGCGTTTCAAACGCAGAGCGAGTTCCCTTTCGAAAGGGAACGTCTCAGGTTACGTATGTAACCATAGTTCCCTGAGAACCAGGGAACGAGACTCTGCGTTTCCTTGCCATGCTTCGGGCTGCCTGTGGAACAGTCCTTCAAGACGATGGATACTGACTGCTTCCCTAGGCGCTCCTTTTATACTTCCGGGTCGCGCCTTATGATGTTATAAGGCTGTTGCCGGCCAATAGGGATTGGAGTTTTTGGATAGTTGGCTTTCGGACACCGAGTCACGTGTGACGTTCCCCATAGCGTTTCAAACGCAGAGTCTCGTTCCCTGGTTCTCAGGGAACTATGGTTACATACGTAACCTGAGACGTTTTCCTTAGTTCCTTGTCCAATGTTAATGCTTAGTTGGAAGTGTAGTGTACTCTTGCATTTTATGCTTAATAAAGATTTGTTCGTTCATCATTTTGTTTCACGCCTCATTCCTGTGGATTTACTACAGCCAACCAAGACAATATTCGAGACATCCTGTCAAATAAATACAGAGCGTCTGGTGAGGCAGCACACGGGCTGCTGAGGACGAACACAGTAGCAGAAGCTGTGATTGGTGTGCAGAAAGGGGCTTTTCTGTCTCACTCTCTGCCAAAAAAAAAAAAAAAAAAAAACATTGAACAGCTGCTTGCTGATAATTACAGAAGAGAGCCAGAGAATGGAAGTGAGACAACCATGGAGCCAAAGAAAAACCCACTACATCCTGAGACACTGAGACAGAAAAGATTACACTAAATTCTATACCATAAAAAATATTGTTTAGACTATTAGACTGGATTAGTATTGTATTATATTGTATGTAACTGTTTAATGCTCTTTAATCTCTTCACTTCATCTTGTATGCCACAACCTGACTTGAACTCAATGCCGCCATGGCAACTGAACCATGAAAGTCAGCAAGAAAGGCAAAAAAAAGGCAATCATTTTTTCACACTGTTTCTGACTTCTAGATGTACTTATGTGTTTAAATGGGTCAAATTACACTACCCTTTTTAAACTTTTTTATATATTTATATAGAAAATATAAATACTGTATATTATTTATATAATAATAATACATATTAACATATTACATATTAATATCTATTATTAAATTCTATTCATCAATGAATTTATAAAGGAATATAATTAACTGAAAGTTTTTGGCACAAGACTTTTCACAAATTTTATATGCTGACTTCATAATAAGTTTATAACCACCTCTATTGATGTAGTTAAGTAGTTAAGTCTATATGACTTGTTTAACTTGTAGGTGAAATGGAAAACCACACTTCAAAGCACACATGCAATTCAACACACAAATAATCAAACAAACCACACAACCTTCATCATTATATCAATAACAGTGGTTTTACATTTTGTTTGTTACCACTGATTTTGGAATATTATCATAAAAGTGGTGTAGAAATGACTGACGTGGGTGAAACAGTTTCACCAGAGCTCTTCAGAGAGCGTATGAGGACTGAATGACGGAAAATGCCTCTGGCCCAGCTTTTTCTTTCTTCCTAATTCACCGTCTGACCTCTCTTCAACCCACCCTCTATTTCCTCCCTCATTCACCTCATCCATTTGTCTGCACCACCCTCTCATCCTAATGGATGCCACTAGCTTTTCTTAGATCCTTCCACTCCAGCAGTATACAATCTCTCTTTGTCTCTCACTGTCTGCACCTGCACTTTTTATATGAAAAATTATTGCACGCTGAGCACTTCAGAGACATGGTGAAGCACCGTTGGGAGAGAGTGCCAGGCAAAGCGTCTGGCTGAACTGAATTACTTCTTATTCATGCTCTCACGCCTGTGCGTGTGAATGTGTGATGGGGAAAATGGAGACTTGGGTTAATGATTCATCTCTTACTCAAAACAAGTGAGGGGAAACTGTGGATCACTTAGTGTGACAGTGTTAATGTAAATAAATAATGGAGTGATTTCCAGGAATCAAAGAGCTTTCACACTACAGCCCTGTGACTATTTAGAACACTCTTTTTAGCAAGAACTATATAGTTCGTTGGAGATTTTAAAAAATAAATAAATAAATAAATGTTTTAAATTATAACTTTAAGTACTGGAGGAATCATACATAAATGGTTTTCCAAAGAAAGATGAGATTTTAAAGGATATCATTTGCTATGACATCATATATCTAGACCTTTAAAATATTCTCTTATGGAATCACATAGAACTTCAAAAGGTCATGACATCATATGGAACTTCAAAAGGTCCTATTATGACATCATAAAGAGTAGGCCCTATTATTAGGCTTGTTCAAGATGCATCGGCACAGACCAATTGGCGTATGACATCAATGTACCAGTCGTATGCTCTTTAAACTCTCTTGCGGTACTTTCATGTCATCGATGTCATTCCAACAAGCCTAACGTCATGTTTCCTTGTTGAGTATTGTCTTTACATTGTTTTGTATAGCTGTTGCATTTATTTTTTCCTGCAAACTCTCTCTCTCTCTCTGTTTTTGCCTGTTGTTATCTTTGTTAATTTGGTTTTAAATGTAAAAGCTGTATTTAGACTAATATCTCCTCTCCTCCTCTGACACTGTAGTAAAAATTATAACATAATGGAACTTTGAAAGGACATTTTATGACATAATATGGAACTTTAAAAGATTATTTAATAACATTATATTAAGCTTCAAATTGTTAAAGTCTGACATCATATGGAACTTCAAAAGGTCATATTAAGACATATGTTGCATTTCAACAGTTTCTCTCAAGATATATATAAACTTGGGTTAATGAGTTAAATAGTGTGTCATAGAACTTATATCTACCAAAACTCTTCTCAACAATCCTCTAAAGAAAGACAGAAGAGGAAGGTAAACTTTAAAAGTAACAAAGTGTAGTTTCTGCAAGACAAATAAAATGTCTGAAAACACACCTCTTCCCTGCTAGCTCACCTACCCTATTCTTTCCCATTACTGTCAGTGCAGTAAAGAAGATGGATGAGTCCATTTTTAGCTCGGGGAGGTAATGCCAGCCCCTGACACAGCTGAACACTGAAGCTTTAAATTTATATATTCTGGGGGGCTCATCATTTCCATCAGTATAAACTCACCCTGCATTAAAATGATTCAGACCTTCACACACACACACACACACACAAACACACACACACACACACACACACACACACACACAGAACAAATATCTGCTGCAAAACAACTGATTTATGTTCAATTGCTTTTTTATTCTCTCTGAAAATTGCACTTTGAGATGCACAAAGTCACGATGCAAAAAAAACTACAGCTATTCGTCAAACAACACATTTGCCAACTCGTTTAGAACAACAGACATTTCAATTCCATTCACACCAGAAGAAAGGAGGGGTTCGTGGGTGAGTTGAGAATGATTCCTGGTTCCTGGGGCTCAGACCGAGGAGGACCCCATGCAATAAACAGTACAAGGGGCATGGAAACCACAGAGACGTGAAACCACATTATAAATACCAAATTACTATAAAGACTGCACAACTAATATTACTCAAAAGTCTAAACAGTTATATTTATCGAAGCCAGGCACCAGAATATCATAAAAACATCTGCGTACTTTGTGACAGTGTGACATTTTGACGGGAACTTTGTTTACATTTTCCTGAGAAAATGCACCTATTTTCACAATTCCATTTGGTGCAGAAATCATTTACAGCAGATTTCATGGATATAAAACAGTAAACAATAGCTGAGATTGCACCATGCTTCTCCTTGATTGCAAAATATGACTGAAATCTATTTTACCATGACAGACAATAGCTTTTTCAATTAGATTGGTGGTCTTTCAAAAGGTACATTAAGCAAGATATAAGGAAGATACATGCCATGTTTGCCTCTCTGTAGTAAAATTGTGGCATAATTATAGTTTATTTTACAGCTAAAGACAGATTGCTGAAATATTTTTCACTGACACAGCACAATCTAATGCTGCTCTCTTTGGTTGAGGTGGCAAGTAGTGGTGAGGTGTACTGCTGCCCCTTTGTAATAAATATATTCCCTTATAGAAATACAGTCAAATTTCACTCTGGCTGCAATGTAAAATGTCTTTAGACTATTTTGTAAGTTTATTAGAAAGTCACAGCAGACATATTATTACCATACCCCTAAAGTTCTGTTTTTTTTTTCCCCCTTGTGTGTTAAGGTTGTCAGTAGCTGTACTATAGATGAGGCATAGTAAAGTGGCAACACCTGTCTTCCTGCCTATAAAATAGGATTGTTGGCTTCACGTCAGGACTTCTGCACCAATAATTATGTTCCTTTGCTTGTATGCTGTTTGATAATTCCAAAGTCTGACAGAAGGTTGGGAGTGGTCTTAAAAAAAGAAGAAGTTTTAAAGTTTGCATTCTACATTACATAATGAATAGTTCGATAGAGTTTTAAACAATGTTTCTTTATTCATGAATGCTTGATTACAAGTTAGTCAAAACCATATTTAGATGCACAAACTGAAGTTGTGCAATCATAGCAACTGAAGGGTCTACATTAGGATCATTATCAGACAAAACTGAAGCACTGTCTTCATCACATTATACACATAAACTGATCAGCCACAACGTTAAAATAACCTGCCTAATATTGTGTAGGTCCCCCTTGTGCTGCCAAAATATCTCTAATGTGTCAAGGCATAAGACCTCTGAACTTGTCCTGTGACTTCTGGCACCAAGACATTAGCAGCAATTCCTTTAAGTCCTGCAAGTTGCATGGTGGGACATCCATGGATCATATTTGTTGGTCTAGCACAGGGGTGGGGAACGTTGATCCTGGAGGGCCATTGTCCTGCAGAGTTTTGCTCCAACCCTGAAAAAAACACTCACCTGCCTGTAACTTTAGTAATCCTGAATACCTTGATTAGCTTCAGGTGTGTTTAATTAGGGTTGGAGCTAAACTCTGCAGGACAATGGCCCTCCAGGATCAACATTCCCCACCCCTGGTCTAGCACATCCCATAGATACTCATAGACAGCAAGGCAACACCTTCAAACTCTTTGTCATATTCCTCAAACTATACCTGAACAATTTTTGCAGACAAATCACACCCCAAAAGTGACCATTTTAAATTCATATATATTTTTTTAAATCTCCATGAATATTATTGTATTGATATTGTAATTCACATGCTGCTTATTAATTTGGGTTTAAAGTGTAAATAACTATTACTTTTGTGTTGCAGCGCATCTGTGATATTTCATCTCCTTGGGGGCAGCTTATGTTAGACCTTGGGTTATCACAATGCACTAAACAGGCTTATAAAATGTATATATAAAAAGAAATGCCTTCATTGCAGTTAAAACATCAGGAAGTCTTTGCTGAAAGGCAGAAGTTACATTTAATATTGACAGCATGTATGAAGAATGCAGCTCAATTTAATTTATTATATAAATGTTTTCTTAGGTTAATGTCCAAAGCAGTATGACGGGCGGAAACCACTAGAGTTTGCAAACCAGCCCACTTGAAGTATTATTCTGTCAGTGTGTCTGAGTTTGTGTTATTCTGTGGTAAATCTGCACCACAAGAATGTTGCAATGTATAGAATGATAAGCTCACTCAGCTTGACAGAATGTCACTTCAGTTAGTATAACATCTGCCTTAATAAATGTTTTTTTATATAATCTCATGAAGAAACATGGATGAGATGTTCAGCAAGTGATCATTTGACTAAGGCTTATGAATATGTTCTTCAAAGTAACTCAAAAGGATAAATCATGATTTATGGTGCAAATGTATAGTATACAAATCAAATGATGATGAATCTATTTTTACCAGCTACTGCATTTAACCAAATCAGGGCTCATTTCCCAGACAAATTTAAAACTCATGTCTTTAATGACTTTGTTAGTCATTTTTCTTCATTTAAAATCACTTGTCACTCCAGCACAAAAACTAATGGCTGTTTGGGGAAAGCAGTCTCTTTGTTCAGAATCAGAAACTAAAAATTCATGAATTTAAATGAAACAGAGCTGCTTCCTTTCATTCTCTGCAATCAGCAGATCCATCAGGCCGATGACTATGCAGAAAGTGCTGAGCATATTCTCAATGTTTAATCGCTTCTGTCAAAACTCAAACGCCCTCCTGTGAGGGATGAGATGTCGACTAGTGTGCATTTATACTGCAACTCTTTGGATGTTTTCCTTCTCCGTCTTTAGATGCATGCTATAATTTTTCTTTTAAGATAAATAGACAAGAAGATTTCTCTTGGCAGATGATTAAACAGATAAAAAATCCAATCCATTTACATTACAATATATAAAGATTACAGTCACCTGGGGGTTTGCTCTTTTTACTTGGAGCAGTAAGTAATCGCCTAGCCATCCATAACACACTAGAAATCACATAGAAACCTAAAACCCTAGCAACCGCACATAAACATCTTCGCAACCACTTATTTGTCTTAATGGAATATTTGGGCTTCTAAAAATGTTAAACTCAGTCAACAGCATTTGTGACAATGTTGATTACCACAAACAACATTTCAACTTGCCCTTCATTAAGCAATGTTTCACACTACAATCACAATAACACACAATTCTTTTTAAATTTGGCAATTCAAAAAAGTTTTTTTAACATTTACAGATTGCCATAATTCACTTCCATTGTAAATGCCTCACCACAACCCAGATTTTTTATTTTCTTTTTTTTAATAAAGAAAGTGGAAATTAATTTTGTGGCAATCATCATTATGCCATAAGTGCTTGTATTGAACCCAGAATATTTATTTAAGGAAATGTAAATATATAATATTGCACATCATCTGATTCTCTATAGTGTCCATGACTAAAATATTAGTCCATCTCAAGTTACAAGAACAGTTAGCTTTACCTACAGTATAGGTTTCAAGTGAGGTTTCTAATACATACTACAAAGTGTGTGTGTGTGTGTGAGAGAGAGAGAGAGAGAGAGAGAGAGAGAGAGAGAGAGAGAGAGAGAGAGAGAGAGAGAGAGAGAGAGAGAGAGAGAGAGAGAGGGAGAGAGGGAGGGAGAGAGAGGGGGAGAGGGAGAGAGAGGGAGAGAGGGGGAGAGGGAGAGAGGGGGAGAGGGGGAGAGGGGGGAGGCAAGGTTTTTTAGAAGTAAATCTGAAATTGTGGAAGCTGCCAAACCAAGTTTCCTGGCCGTCTCTTCAGCCCTGGGACTGGATGTTTGCCTTTGCCATACCATGTCCTCTATGGGTCTGAGATTTAACTTAATGTGTGTCAGTAAGTGTGCATATGTCCATGTGTCTTGTTTATTTAACAGCTTTGTAGTTCTTTTATCTGTATGGGATATTGTATAAACCCTTTGAATATGCCTTTTCTCGTATAAGGACACAGTAACTTCAAAGCATCCTCGCTATGTTCCTCAGAGGCTGGAATGTGATTATTATGTGACCACAGAAAGCTGCTAAAGAAGGTTTTTCCCCAAACAACCCCACAAATTCCTCCATCTCTTTAGAAACTTTTGGAACAAAAGTTCACCTATTTTACTTTTCAGTTACAACAAACTTTCTCTGTATTCTTGGTCTAGATATATTGTAACCAATCTATTTGCTAGTGTGTATGATATATTTGTCTGTCTTATAAGAATGTGTGTTTTCTGTGGTTGCAAGCTTTTGGGTTTCTGTTCTTCTAACTGCTTGAATATGTCCGAGGTTTCTCTGCTATGTAGACAACTGCGGATGTGTGTGTATGTGTGTGCGTGTGGTTGGCATGGTCTATTCTCTCTCATCTCCATCTGTTCTACATTAGGAATGGGAGTATAAAACTATTGCGCTAAGAGAGGGAGCTCCACAGAGCCAACGGTCTCTTAACACACTAACACGCTCTTGCAGCTATGGCCACAATGGTGTGGGTCTGTCTGCTTTGTCTTCAGGGTTGTCTGCTTACACATGCTCTGGACTGTATGGGCAGAAGTGTGGATTGCGCCGGCACACAGGTTACAGAAGTCAAGGTAAGGTTTGGTTTGAGATCTTGCATGGCTGGAGAATGCAAAACGCTCCATTTGGGATGCAAAAGCATCATAAGTGCTTTTCATCATAGTTTGCTTAAAGTGTTTTTTTCACCTGAGCTACAACTGCTTAGCGGTACTTGTGCAGTTGGGTTTACTTGTGTAATCACACAATTATAACACATTATTTACATAGTAACAGCACATTAATTACACATTACATCAAAATACAACTGTGTTCAAGTTAATTTCAGGCAAATCACTGAACTCACTATAAGAAACAAGACTCAATTTGTAGTTTGTGGTCTAAACTGGACTACAGTAAAAGCCTTGGAATGCTTAACCACAAGTTTCCATTCCAGCTTGGTTTTGCGTCACAATGGCAAAGCAAGAGAATAGGGCAATTATACTGGCCATGAGGCATTATGAGTATTTTTAGATATTAAAGGAGGCAGTAAAGACACTGACCAGATGTGTTTGAAGGGTCAGAACCACAGAGACAGATGTCATTTTACTCTTTGCTACTGTGGAGTCTGAAGAGCTGTGACTCAATAGTCTGTCATCCCGAAATACCCTGAAAATAACAAACGTCTCCAACTTTCCATGGCATTTCAACATGCCAGAGTGCTACTTGACTTTCCACTTACTAAGTTTTCCATTTCCTCTGTCTCATGTCCAGAGTTAACATACAGACATGAATTCACACCTGTACGTGAACTACAAACACACATGTACTCTCTAAGACTGCACTTCAGCTTCAATTTGGTAGGTTCAGACACATTTTCATAGTTCAACAGTACTTAGAAACAATCATTTTTTTTTCTTGGCTTTCTGAAGCAGTAATTTCTAGTGAACTATGTGCTGATCTCTGCTAGATGTGGCTGGTTAATAATGAAAGAAACATAAACGTTGTGCTTCTTTAATGCATAAACGAATTATAGTTTAAATGAATGCAGTACATTTTAAGATACTGAGGCAGAAAGGGAGGAATGAAATGGAGGAAAAAGTAGGAGTGCTGGGAGAGTTTATTAATCTTATTTCTTTTAGTAACTTTAAAGAAATTTTGAAATTGAGAACAAATAAATCATTTAATAAAACTAAATAGTGGCTTGGTCGTGAAGACAAAGCACATACAGTATAATGGTATAAGTGCACTGAGAAGCAATATGTTATATAGTGGGCAACTATCAGAGCTTTGATCAATATTTATTTGGTAATATACAGACTCCAAGAAAAGAAAGAAAAATTAAATAGACCAACTGTCTGGCTCAAACGGTCTAATGTGGATTGTTTTCTACACAAACAATCTCCAAAGACTGCCATCTTTACAAAACCAACTGTGGAGGCCAGATAAACAATAGCTTGGATCAATAAGTTGCTGTTAAAATAATTCATATCCCAGTAATAATCCTCTTTCATGTCCTTTCATAGGTTGAAGAAGATCCCTTCTCTTCTCTGGTGAGTCTGTGGCATTTTTACAGTTTAAATGTTTGGGGTCAGTAAAATTTTTAATGTTTTTGAAAAGTCTCTTATGTTCACCAAGGCTACATTTATTTGATTAAAAACACAATAAAAATTGTAATATTGTGAAAACCTATTACAATTAAAAAAAACTTTAAAAAATGCGTACTATTTTAATATATTTTAAAATGTAAGTATTCCTGTGATGGCAAAGCTATCAACAGTCATTACTCCAGTCTTTAGTGTCACTTGATCCTTCAGAAATCATTGTAATATGCTGATTTGGTGCACCAGAAACATTATATTATTATTATTATCAATGTTAAAAACATTTGTGCTCCTTAATATTTTTATGAAAACCGTGATAAAATTTTATTTATGGTTTGTTTAATGAATAGAAATAGAAAGAACATCATTTTCTGAAATAATAAACATTTATAATGTGACAATTTCTTTGATCATTAAGGCAAATTTGCCAAAATCTATTCTCTGTTCTCAGGTGAGGATGCGAAGACAAGCTCAACTCACTCAACGGCCTGGATCTTACTCAGTCAAAGGATCTCCTAACACACTCATCCAGGTGAGAAACTCATTCATGTAACAGAAGAGAAACACATTTTGTACACTGGGCAGAAAACAAGAGAGAGAATAAAAGTTCATGTACTTTATGTTCTGTGCTTTAGACCGACAGGTCGAGGCGACATTTGAATGCCAGTAAGAAGAAGCCCCACAGGTCTCGTATCGGCTCTTACTCACTTCTTTCCCACAACCACGCAACTAACCCACTACAGGTGCATATCCATGACAGCCACAATAACATTTTAAATCACAAAAGATCAAAGTGATTATATACCCAAATTAGACTAAAAAGACCAATAATATGCAATTTATCAAAATGGTACAATGGTATTATCATTTACTACCATTGTATCTTGGTACTGTACAGATGTTAAATATGTGGCCACTTCAAAAGGCTGAAAAAATAATAAACTCTGTGGATCTCTGCGACAGGTAGTAAGTGTTCATAGACACTTCGAGGATGTGTCCCATCCAAAAGGGGCTGCATTAAAGGTGAGTTCTCTTAAATATACACACATTTCTGACAATTCAGTGTCAAAGGGTCTAAGTACAGCTCCATCTCTATTTTAGTCTGTGAAGAAGAGGTCCAGAAGAAGCGCACCCAAGAGAAAGAAGAATGTGAGGAATAATGCATGCTCATGAGAGCTTCTTTGAAGCACCAGTCCCACACTTACTTCTGCTGGACTTCCTGTTGACTTTCTAACTCATTTAAATCTGAGATGATGTACTTAAAGAGCATAGACTCTGTTGTGCAGATAATGTGATCACTATTAATGACAATAATTAGATGGTCCCAGAATTTAGAATTAAACACACAAAAAACTACTTTAATATGAACATATATGCAGCATACTAAGCTTCAAAACCTGCATAATACTCATTTAAAAGAAAGTTTATAGTTTAATTATCTTTTTCTAATATGATTCAGAACAATGCTGTACTAAGTTATATAAGTCTATATACACTGCTTTAACAGATATATCTAAAAATCTTTTGTAGATTCCTGAATAAATAACCTTTCTTCAATTTGGATGGTCTGAACTACTTTACATAAAACTGATTATTTCATACTTTAAAGGTTTAAATTAATATTTGGAGAAAAAAAATATTAAAATACCATTTAATCGTTAAACATTTTACAATGTTTAATATTTAAAAATATCTGTTCACTGACCGTCTGATGCATATTGCACATGCTGGAAAGCACTCTCTCAATCTGGCAAGCTCTAATCTGATTGGCTGGTTTTGCCTTCTGGGAGTCATGGTACACATCTTATTTTATTAGGTTTATAGCTTTAGATATTGATCAAAGAATGATTTCCTACCTAAGTGGGCAATTTTTGGCCAAGTGCACTGAAAAAGTGAAGCAGGCTTCTCTGTTTAAGCAAGACCAGCCAAAAGCCAGTATGCTTGCAGACTGCCAGAGCACTTTGGCAGAGAGTTCGGTGATGCCCAATTAGAGAGAAAACACTCAGACTTCATCTATAGCTACAGACGGCCCATT
The DNA here is from genome assembly GCA_039654765.1 of Mylopharyngodon piceus. Taxonomy (NCBI): domain Eukaryota; kingdom Metazoa; phylum Chordata; class Actinopteri; order Cypriniformes; family Xenocyprididae; genus Mylopharyngodon; species Mylopharyngodon piceus. The sequence continues at coordinate 17,390,112 of CM077444.1, forward strand.
GTTGTCTGTGTGTGCATGTGTCTATAAGTAACCAAACTACCAGCCCACCTGTGCATAATGTTGTTCCAGTTCTGAAGGAGGGACTGAGAAAATGCACCGGCCCAATGCCTGAGTAATTCATTCTGTGACAGAGCACTAGGACAACCAACATAACACATTCATAAACAAACACACACACTAGCACTAGGGCTTTTATAAACACACCAGATTTCAGGACATCTAAACAAGACTGGGTGGAAGCCATGACACAGAGAGTTGAAGACATGCAATATTTCAGCACACACATTCTTCACACCTGTCTGCTTAAGTCTGTGTGTATGAGAGGAAGAGTGCAGATAGTTAACAAAAAACAGTGCTATGAACTGTGCTCTATAATGTGCTGTATTCCCATTTAGCAAACAGGGACTTTTGATTACAGAATTAAAAATAAAAGAAAAAACATATTATATACATTAATTTATAAAAAATATTTGATCTACATTAAATTTGATTTGTAAGGCAGATGCTGGTGTTAAAGTACAGTCACATTTCAATTAAAGACACAACTTGAACTTCCAAACATTTTCTGTTATGTACGTACTTGTGATATCCCATAATGCATTTCTCATTCATTATAGATTAGCAGCTGGAATTCTTAGAGTATGATTGATTGCTTATTTCTGTTTGAGTAGGTCACTTGGAATCTAATAGCTGTTTTTCTAAGATAGCCTTTAGACATTTTCAGGACATAATCGAGAAGTTTACATTATGTATGGCTGATTTAAGGTGAATCAGAGTTTAGCTTGGGCTCTTCTCCGTTGGTCTCTGAGCTCCAGGAGAGCAATGGAGGACAAATGAACCTCATCAGGTCCGTCAGCTATGCGCAAAGTCCGTGCATAAGCATACCTATATGAACATATAACCACACAAAAATGCTTTTAATATGACAGCACATTACTGAAAACCTCTAGTAATTCTCAAACAGCTATCAAATATCAAATAGCTGTAACAAGGTTGATGGTATAAAATATAAATGATGTAAAATAAAATGTATAAAATATAGATGGTATAAAATAATAATAATAATATAATTTATCTATTTATGACTTATCAATAAATAATGATACTACTAACACTAGTACCATTATTTTATTAACAATTATTAAACATCAATAATAATATATGCATTTTATTATTATTATTAACATCAATAAATAATATGTAACGAATGGATGTGATCAAAATGCTTTAGGCATCATAAAATCCTTCCTTTTCTCCCCCCTTTTGTTCAAACTAAGTCATCGGCCCTAAAGAGTCGCAAAACCAGTTCTCTTCAAAGGCCATTATCACCTCGGCTCCCATGAGCGACTGGAGCCAAGGTGATAATGGCCAGTGTCTGGAGCTCTCTGCAAGCTTCAAAGACAGAAGGTGATTCCCTGTCCGCATCACCCATCAACAGACAGTGCCAGGCATTTGGCCAGAGACTAGAGACAAACTTTCAATACACATCAGAAAAAGGACATTGACTCCATTTTTACCCACAGTCAAACTGTCCCAACTGTATATAGTGTTTGCCCTGTGTTTCATGTATGTCCCTATGTTATATTAGCCTAATTATGATTCTTTAGTTATGCTAGGGTAACTTCAAATGCTGATATCCAGGTGTATGTATCACTGCTTTAATGCCTTCAAATCCCCATCTTTTGTGGTATCAAAAGAATCCTCTCTTCATTTCATAATTAATGGTGTGTAGTATGCTATGATAAAATGCATCATAATATTTTTACCATACTTTGTGCAAAACTGCAAAAATTCTCCAGACCAACATAAACATGCAAATAGGGTGACGAGATAGAACAAAGACTTTCTCCTGGTCATCTTTGATTGGTCACCTCAACGAAATGGGTGTGAAGTGATAGGGCCTTTAAGAGTCCTCAAATCAGGTACATCTTTGCTCAATCTCTTTTGAGACACCACGTTTCTTGTCTCCTTCCGGCAACTTTATCTTCAAGTTAACTTCGCTGGATTCAGCGTGGACCACCCAGAAGAACCCAAACGAATGCTTCAGAGCACACCTGACAAAATAATCAAGAATCTCCAGAATCTACCGCATCTGGACTTATTCAGCAACCAAAGTCAATGCAAGTACCTGTTTGAAGCCTTTAGACGCATTTCTAAGTTACTGTGCCGCTTTTAAGGTGACCCTGATTCTTTGATGTTTCTCGTAGGTTGTGGTTAACTGATTGTAATCTTGCCTTTCTCTTCTCTCTCTCTGTCTTTACTCTCCTTTACTTTCTTTATTCTGTATATAATCTTTGATTAGTTTAGTTGTGTGTTTAGCCTAACATATTTTCAAATATTAAACCATTACCAATAATTATTAAAATAATGCTAACACTTTACAATAAGGTTCATTAGTTGTTAATATAAGTTAACTATATTAATTAACATCAACTAACAATGAAAAATACTTCTAAAGCATTTATTAATCTTAGCTGATGTTGTATCTGTTAATATTATTTAATGGACCTGAACTAACATGAATTAAAAATGAACAGTTGTATTTTTTATTAACTAACATTAACTTATGGAACCTTATTGAAAAGTGTTACAATAATAATAATAATAATGTAATGTGAAAAAGTAATTAAATGTGAAAAAACACTGCAAGTCTTCACTGTGTAATTAAATACTGGTAAATCCTTATTAAAGCTACAAAAGTTATTCAGTCAAGAGCACTGAATGATTTTCTCTTTTTCTTTTGTTCTTTGAATAGCATTAATGACAGACAGCAGCAGGTATATTCGGATGCCGTCACTTTAAGACCTGACGCACATGACGCAGATCTGACACACAAAAATGGGCATTTTGACAAAATTCATTATTCATTATCTCAACAAAAAAACAAAACAAAAAAAAAAAAAAAACCTCAATTTAAAACTGCACACTGTCTGAGAAGTGGCTTCTGTGCAAGCATTTTGAAAAATATTAATCACAGATGTTAACACTAAATAACATCTCTATATATTCCAAAACCTTGATTATAGATATCATGGTACTCTATGATTCATATATTCATACCTAAATGGCACTGAATATATACACCATGGTATTTTCTTCAAGATAAAAGCAATGTCTTTCAATAGTATTTTACTGAAATACAGTGATACTTGTCACTGTTAGGAACTAGTTTAAAAACTCATTTACCTCACCTACAAAATTACAGAAAATACTATATGATGTACACATGTTTTCAGGGAACAATAATTTACTCACATTTCCGCAAGTGGGAAGTCATCAGACACTCCTGCACCCCCATAAACCTGAATAGCACAGTCCACCACCTTACTCGCCATCCTGCCTGCTGCCACCTTTATCATAGCAATCTAATGAGGAAAAATAAATATATCGACAAGGTCAAGAACTTAAACGTGGGTGACAAACAGATCTGTGTGAATGCGTGTGTTTGTTTTGGTTATGTCCTTCATTTGAGTGGGTCTAATTTAAAAACGCCACACTGGGACCTTACAGGCACAGACATCTCCACAGGAACATGCAGTAAAACTAATAAGATTTCATCTCACTAACTTAATCCTTGGATGTTTCTTACAATTATAGATTTGTGTGGATCTGGTATGCATCCAACAAGACATTTAATTTTGAATACACAGACATGAGAAGATAAATATAAAATCTGCAATCATGTTCGCTCATCTGCTGGAGGACCGGGCCTCATTATAAACCAATGTGCACGTGTGTATGATTCAGAAACAGACTGCATACAGTGATGGGTGTGTATGTATCTACTTTTAAAACCTCCCCAGCAGGAGACGTGCTTAAGGTGTTTGGCTTTTCTCCGAACCCACAATATGAATCAAACACAAGGTGTTGGCTCAGCAAGAAAGAAACAGCAGGTAGGCTAACATTAACAAAATTGTTACAAGAATATGCTTCATCACTCTTTAGCAGAAGCCTGAACGCTGTGTTACCATGACTACAGCCAGCGGGATACAGAGCCCTACTATTTAGGCTGACCCTAGGGAACTGCAATGTGTGCAAATGGCCCCTGCCACAGCTGCAATGGAACACATGGAAGATGGTGAAAAGTGTGTGTACTGTATATGGATAGAGTTGAGGGCTGAAAGGGGGAACTGGATTAAGACGTTTGTTTTTATTAATGGTTTTAAAAAGGAATGGATTTTTTTTCTATTAATTTTTTCATTATTACAGCATATATGGATGTTTTTTGTAATACATCAATACCACCGTCTAGCAGCATTAAGCAGTCTGTGTGAATAAACAAATTTCGGGGGCAAATAAAGCCCCTTATTGGAAAAGTTCATTTCTGACCCTGGCCAATAATTAATTAATAGTTAATTTTGTAAACTTTAAGAGGGGCATTAACACAAGCATTTTCAAACTTTTTGATGTCAAAATACGGAGCCTCTAAAAGGGCATTGTGATGGGGAAAAAATGAAATAGAAGGAAAAATTACATTTAATTGCTTTTGAGTTTCATGCAAGGGAACTTTTGCAAACAAATGCAAAACTGGTGATAGAAATAACATATTAATTTCTCTCTTTATTTAAATATTACCACAAATGTTTAAACAGTATCATTGTTTCCACAAACATGTTAAACAGCAAAAACTGTTTGCAACATTGATAACAATAATAATAATAATAATAACAAATGTTTCTTGAGCAGCAAAACAACATATTAGAATGATTTCTGAAGGATCATGTGACACTGAAGACTGGAGTAATGATACTGAAAGTTTATCTTTGTCATTACAGGAATAAATTACAGTTTTAAATGTGTAGAAAACAATTATGTACTATTACTGTACAATATTACTGTTTTTAGTGAAATAAATGCATAATAAATGCCTTGGTGAGCATAAGAGACTTGTTTTAAAAAAAAAACATAATTTGTAATGTTTCCAAAATTTTGACAGGTACTGTATACAGTAGATGACCTCAAAGTTAATATGGACTAAAAGCCACACAATTTTCACTTTGATATGATGTAGTCTTTAAAAATAATTGTTTTTGACATTGTACAAAAAGCCATTTCTGACAGAGTCAGGCCCGAAAAATCCCAATTTTAAATTTCAATGATATTCCCAGGCTTTCTAAGACTGTATGAACCCTGTTATTATCACACTCTGCTCAGGCTCTACTGCTGTCTGGAGTTGGACACGTCCCATGTGAACATATCACTCCCACAGACACATCTGTTGACGCGGAGTGACAGAAAGAAAGGGGATGAGTTCTGAGATAAACTGCAGGAGTGTCTATGTAGCATGTGTGTATGTGTGTGTGTGTGTGTGTGTGTGTGTGATGTTATGCAAGGTCAGTCTGTCAGAGATGATTTCTGCACATCTTCTATCCTCTATTGGAGTGTCAGTTCATGAATTAGGTGGGAGGGACTGAGATCTTTAACAGTGTGAGTGACAGACAGACAGATGTTAATGTGTCAAGTCAATTTAATTATTTCAAAGGCAATTCAGAGATTTTTACATCATATCAAAGAAAAAAAAATGATAATGACAAAATTATAACAATAAACTTTACCTGTTTCCTTGCAGCCTTGTTGCCCTGTGTGTCCAGTGTGTGAGCAGCATGTAATGTTAGCAGACGTGTCTGTGCAATTGCGATTCGACACTCAGCTATCCAATGAGCTACCACCTCCTAGAGCCAGAAACAAACCCCATTATTATACCTGAATAATAACACACTGAATATATTACATGCATTAAACCAAACAAAAACTACAGGATTGATGCATGAGGTACAAATACTCCAACTGCAATAAAATGCTCATCCACTGGGCGTCAGTAATGAGCCGTCTGCTATGAGGTAAGGCCAGCCAGCGGTCAATCAGAGCAGATTCCAAAAGATTCGTTTGGCAAGCTTCTTGCATTATTGAGGTCTAAGACTCTCTATGCACAATAATATTTAAACAGAAGACTATTCCATTCCATGGTCTATTATACAGTCCTGACAGACATTGAATAGCTTCCTCTACAACACAACCTCAGGATACCCTTGTGAAAAAGAAGTACACTTTAGCATACTTTTATAAAGTGTGCATATTACAAAAATAATAGTCTTCAAAAGATACTAAATTGCAAACTGTATGCTTTTGGATACTTAGCTGCATTAAAATTATAATCAAAATTATACTGTGTTATAGTTAAATATTATTTTATATGCAATTAGCTGAACTTAAAAGTGATTTTTGTACATTTTTAAATGTAATTTCATAATTACTTCTATTGTCCTTGAAATATGTTTAATGTGTATTACCAAATGTACTGACAAGCATTTATTGTAAACTAAAATATACTTTAAATGTAATTTCTATTGATGTATTTAAATCATTGTAATTACACATTTGCAATGATGAAGCTGCAATTTAGTATATTTAAAAATATTTATTAAACAACGTGTAATGTAAAATAACACTACAGTTAGTTAGTATAATCAAACTATAATCAAGTACTTTACATGTGCTTTAGTATTTTAGTCAAAACATCAATTAAGTGTACTTCTTTAAAGCATGACAAAGTATTATTAAAACAATGATTTAAAGCACTTTTTATTATAAACTTTTTAAAAACAGTCATGAAAGTGTATCCTCTTTAAGAGCACTTAAGCTGTCTTTTCATTTTATTAATATTATATTATTTTCAAGGTTTTTTTTTTTTTTTTTTTTTTAATCTTTTATGATCTGAAGTACATTACAAGTGCACATTCAATACACTTCTTTTTCACAAGGACATTCTGACCCCAAATCTTCTTTAATTATAATTCTTGGGTCTCTTTTTATTTGCCTGACTTAATTTATTTATTTTATTTTATTTTTATTTATTTTTTCATTTTTATAATGTTAATGTTGGGTTGTACATCAAATCTACAAATGTACGTCTAATCTACCGCCAACATATCCAAGGTAGCACACATAACAAACCACAGCAACAAACTTTACGTCAATCACATACGTACATGTTGGTACAGTCTCTTTCCAAAGGCTTGTCTATGAGCTGCACGTTGACATAGCAACTCCAGTGCCCACTCTGCCAGCCCCACAGCCCTCATGCAGTGATGAAGTCTACCTGGCCCCAGCCGTCCCTGAGCGATATCAAAGCCCCGCCCCTCACCTACAAACAACCAATCAGATAGCAAACAATTAATCTAATGAATGAATGAATTAATAAATCAAATGGCAACCAGACAATAATCAGACTGCTGCACAAACAGTAATGCAATATTATATTATATAACAATCATAAATATGTGCATGGCAAACTGAGTCATTTTATAACCAGCCTTGGGTATAAAACAAATAAAAATAGGTTGAACCAGACAGTGAATACCCACAAGGCAAGTGTTAAGTGCTTCCTTTAAGGGTTCTAATCAATATCTATTATGGTTTAATAAATGAATTCCTAGTGTTCCCAAAAACAAAAAAAAATCTTATTTCATTCCTGTGAGTAAGTTATTGAAGTTTTTGTGGGCTCATTAATCTGCAAGAAGAGTACACAAACATACTCGCACACACATAGAATAGGTGCGTAAGTGCGTGCGCGCACACACACACACACACACACACAGAGAGAGAGAGAGATTCTGATGAATAAATCTCACCAAGAAGAATGTTGGAAGCAGGAACTCTCACATTGTCAAAGTGGATCTCAAAATGGCCACCATGGATCGCATCTACAGAGATAAACAACAATTCACTGTATAGTAAAAGCAAGAGAACCCTCTATAATCTGTGTCATCACATATACTGAAAAGATATGGTGGAAAGCCAGATGTGGAAGAACAGAGAAAATCAAACAGGATGCTGAGAGGGTGAATGTTGTGATAAGGGTGTGGAGCGATAGTGAGACAGCGGCTTTAAAGCACAAAGATGAAAAAAGACTGTCAAAAGAGAGAACCTGAGTTGAAGATCTGATAAGCTTCATGTGGCACGGCAGATTGTGTTACTCAGAACTTACCGTCCTGTCCAAAAACGGTAAGCGGCCTTATCTTCTTCACTCCTGGAATTTTCAGAGGGACCAGGATCATGGTGTGCAGCCCATGCCTGAAAAACATTTGCACATTTACACAAACAAAAAAACAACACTCCTGAATGAACAGACAGTAACACTTTACAATGACCATTATTAATATTATTCATTATAATTAAGTAGGAGTATGTTTTATATACATATTTTACATAGACCTACATGATTTTTTCACCTCCACTGATGGACAATACTATATGATTAACCAATAGTAGAGGTTGAGTGTTGCTATGCGGTTCTTAAGGTATTCATAAAGTGTTTTTACCCTGTTGCCCTGTGGTTGCTATGGTGTTTTTGTAAAAAAAATTCCACAATCAATCTTCTGGCCTCTAGATATGTCTCGTCCATCTTTAATGTGAGTCCAGAATGTTTTCATAACATTGTACATCAAAGGAAATGTACAATGAAGGAAAACTTGATTTCTTTAAATTTTCTACAGTTCAGAAAAAAAGTCTACAGAATGTGCGTGATTGTAAGAGATAGTCATGAGATATGAGGGTGAAGCAGTTTTAGCTTCAAACTATTTGGATTTAAATGAAATAAGAGAAAATTCCACCCGCTTTCTCTTTTCAGCCGCCAAGGTCGCTATTCACTACTAGACAGAAAGCATGCACTGCTAGACAGAAAGAGAGATGATTCTGAAAAAAAAAAAACACAAAAAAAAACACAAAAAACACGGAGGAGAGAAAAGGAGAAAATTAAAAAGACTCAAGATAGAGCAAGATAGAGCTAGAGTAAGAATTAGCATGCTCGCATGATACCAATGTCATTAAAAAATATATATATTTGCTCAGCAAAATAAGAGAGCGGTTGACTGAGGCCAATCAATCAAGTGCTTTTCAAGCCCGGTTCTAAGATTGCTTGACTATTCATAGATTTTGATTGAATTCAAAAGTGATTTTTGCAAATTCAGAATGATTGAAATGAGTGAAATTGGATTAGATTCAAATTAAAGTAATTTTATTACTTTTTTTAATGCCTTTCAAGCAGAAAAAGAAACTATTTTATTGCACCAAAAGTAATTTGAAAAGGCAACATTAAATATATGTACACAGAGGTCATAAGTTTACCCGTGCAGAATCTGCAAAATGTCAATAATTTAAAAAAAAAAAAAATCATACAAAAATGCATTTTGTTTTTATTTATTACTTCTTTTTAAAATAAGCTATTTCACATAACAGATGTTTACATATAGGCCACAAGACAAAATAATAACTGAATTTACACAAAAGACCCAGTTCAAAAGTATACATACACTTTTAATACTCTTAATACTGTGTGTCATTACCTGGATGATCAAAAGCTTCTTGAGCATCAGTGAATGTTTGCACCTTTTGTAATAGTTGTGTATGAGTCCCTTGGGTCTTAATATCATACAGACACTGCTGGAAAGGGTTAGTGAAGGATTTTTCTGAAGAACTGCGGCAGTTTAATGGCTCAGGACAAACAAGGGACTCATGAACAGCTATCACAAAACATACAAATAGTCGTTGACCATCCAGGTAACAATAGACAGTATTAAAAACTGGTTTAGGTGTAAAAATAACTGAATTTAATCTTGTTGACTATATAAGCATTTGTTATGTAAAATAGTTTATTCATGGTACTATATAAAAAAAAAATCAAAATGCAATTTATGATCCCTCTTTTTTAATTAACATTTTGCATATTCTGCAACGTGTATGTAAACTTATTATCTCAACTATACAGAGCATCATATGCTTCAGATCTTAAAGTGACAGCAGCCTAATTTACCTGCTGCAGTCTTTCATTAATGTTATTCAATGAACTAATGAAAAAGAGAAAAAAAATCACTGCTCTTGACTGAATAATTTGTGTAGCTTTAATAAGGATTAATCTAAATTTAATTTATACAGTGTTATATTACATTGGATTACTTTATTCTATTTCTGTTGTATTTCTGAGTTTGTATTACTTTGTATTATACTTTGTATTTCCAAAGTATACATCTTTTTTTACGCACACGTTAACGTATGCATACAGTTGAACATGTAGGCTTTCAAAGTATACACCATTTGATAGCGTGCGCAAATGCAGGCCGTCGACACATGCGCTCTAGAAAGTTTCATCACTGTCCAGTGTCTGTGCAATTTTTCTCCAGAAGTTATGACCAATAAAAATGCCATTGTATTCTTTTAAACTAAGTTGCGGCTATCTTATAACCCCCTCCTCACACAAGCATTTGTCATTGCGGGCATCTGTTGTTGTTGCAGTCTCCTGTATTTTGTTGTTGTTGTTCCGTCTCTTTAATTTCGCTTTCTACTGTGAAACAATGGCCTGGGCCAGTGTTGCCACCTTGTGGAAAAACTGATTAGTGCAAAACAAGTTCAATGCACATGTGCGACCTACAAAGTATGCGCAGTAACAAAAATAGGGCAGCACGTGTACAGTACCCACGTACTATTCTGATTATGAAATTTGCATCAAGCACACTGTACGCGGACCCTCACATACATGTAAAAAACCGAAGTATACTTTGGACTTTACCTGAATCCACTGAATTGGCTCTATCACTCTCTCTCTTCTCCACCTATTCATTCGGACCATGTGTGACGTGACAGTGCTTTATCGCCGCCATTTTTGTGTCCGGTCACAGCTGCGTGACCTGTTTCAGTCTACAGTCACAGCAGCCACAACTACCAGAGGAAGATCAACAAAAAACTCCCAGAAGGTTCACAACAAGGTTACAAAATTCCCGGGATATGTTGTGCTGTTAGCTGTAACAACAGTCGTCAGAGAAACCCCGAACTACAATTTTTTTCGATCCCAAAGGAGTTAGATCGGCGGAATAAATGGATGGCTTCAATCAGAAGGGACCACTGGCAGCCAAACAGCAATGCACAACATAATAACTACTGGGACTGTCATATACATAACATTATAATGAGAACACTATTATAATAAAACGTTTCTCTGGGTTTAGTTGTTGTTTCAGTGCGTTGTTGTGGGAAGAGTGCATCTACAACAAGAGTTACGTATTCTGATTAGCACATAACTTAGTTCAAGCTTCACTTGTGCAGATATAAGTTCATATAAGTAATATTAAGTTTATGTAGTATAAATATCTGATTAATCTTATATAGGATGTGTTTCGTTGAGGTAAATAACCCGCAGCACTTCATTGTACTATTGATCATCTTTAGCTTCAGCGTGCACGCTCAAACATTATAATTGTATACACTATTGTAATAAAATATTGTGAATTCTATGGGCTTAGTTGCCGTTTTTCAGAGTGCTGTTACAAAAACTTTTGGCTTGCTTAGTTGGGGACACTTGACATTTGACTTGACATTTGATATTCAACAGTGCTTTGATCTACCTGCATTGACACTATTCTTTAAGAGCTGCTGTGCAGCCAAATAATGTACCAGTTATCAATGTAAAGCTGCTTTGACACAATCTACATTGTAAAAAGCGCTATATAAATAAAAGGTGACAAAAAGAACGCATCCACAACAGGAGTTGCTACATTCTGACTACGCAACTTAGTTAAAGTTCATCTGTGTGTGATTTTGTGCAAACATAAGATGTAATATTATGGTTAGTTTGTATAAATATCTGATTTATCTTATATAGGATGCTTTCCGTTGAGTTAATTAACCTTCTAGCAAAGCTCTTCAGTTTACGAGTGTTAATTCTCTTCAGCTTCAGCACGCGGAGCTCAAACAGCAATGATGTTATTTCAAACAGTAATATTAAAGATGTTTACTATTACTGTAATATTAAAAATGTTAAATTTTTTTTTTTTTTTAAAAATTGATGCATTATTTTTAATAACTACCAATAACATTTTTTTCCAAATACCGTTTTTTTTTTTTTTTTTTCCCCAAAAATCATCTCATCCAGAATGCTGTGTTCGTTACCATGTTTGACACAAAAATGGCGGTGAGCATAGCGGAAGTGACGTCTTCGGTACCCATGAATAGCTGGTGTGTGGTGAGCGTACTGGTGCCCGATGTACTGTGGCTGTCATCACATCATCCAAGCGCGTCATTCAGTGCCGCTGGACAGGCCACCTCCGCCTCACATGGCTGTCCTGCAGGCCAAAGCACTAATAATGCACAAAGGTAGTTCTGAGCCGGGGTTGATGCAGGAACTGCGCATGGCGACGGACCTCACATTCCGGGCAATGAAAGTCGCAGTGCGCGTCCTCGGCCAGACGATGTCCACCTTTGCAGTCCAGAAGCGCCATCTCTGGCTAAACCTTGCAGAACTGCGAGATGTCGACAGAGTGCGCTTTCTTGACGCTCCCATCTCGCAAGGTGGCCTCTTCGGCAACACTGTCGAGGACTTTGCCCAGCAGTTCTCAGCAGTCCAGAAGCAGACTGAGGCAATTAGGCAAACATCCTGCCCCGGCGGGACATCTCTGCCACCAGGCTGCTGTGGGCTGCGCCCCCCATTCTGCTTGTTGCCAAGGGTGTCCCCCTGCGGCTTCTAAACCAAAAACATACACTCCAGGACGGCTCAGCCGTGACGTTGAGCCCCCCGCAAGAAGGCGACACAGCCCGTCACCCAGGCGACTGCTAAAACCTCCAAACAGTCAGCGAGGTGGCACCTAGATGGGTGACGTGGAGATGCAGGGGACTGCTCTTTCTCAGGAAGTCGTGAATGCACCACTTCTTTCCCCGGAGGAGGGCCAGGTGGAGAATCTTTTGTTTCATTTTGGTTCTGTTCTGTTCATTCTGTACCCAAATTCTTTTAGAATTAGTTTCCTCACTCTCCAGGTCATACGGGGTGTGTGTTGGCAGTGAGTGATGCTCTGCTTTCTCACTCCCAGTCCCCCTTCTTTTACCACAGGCCAGGAGTTCGAGTTTTGAGGATGTGCTGATTCCTCACACCTCCCCAGCCAGTCCCTCACAGGAACCACCTCTGCTCTAGGATGTTATGCTTTCCGGGTTAGGGTCAAAAACAATGAAAACAATAACCTTTTTGTGGTGCCTTTTTAACATTTAATCAGTAGATGTATTGTAATGGTGATACTGACCTTCATTTACTGTACTTAGTAAAAAGATGCCATTAAATATACATTTAAAATACACTGATGAGCCATTACATTATGACCACCCCCAGCCTAGTGCTTGAGCACGCCTGGCAACCGAACGGTGCCGCAGGTGCAGTTCATTGAGCAGTATATATACCACCTGAGGACCAGCTTTTGGTCAGTAGAGTGTTCGTGTGTCAGAATGGGAAAAGCTGAGTTATCGGAGTTTCATAAAGGACAAATTGTGATGGCACGGTGCCCCGGAACTTCAATCTCGGAAATGACGCGCCTTGTAGGTTGTTCATGTGCTACTGTACTGAGTATTAGGGGTGTAACGGACTGCGGTTGATCCGTGATCCATACGAACCAGGCCCTACGCATGTGATTCGCGGATTAACTGCATTTAGCCATTATATAGTGAAAGTTTATTATTTGCACATGTTTGTAAGTCTTACCAATTTAAAACACTCAAGTGTTTTTAAACAATTCAACTGCAAGAAGATGTAAATTTCACAATCGCACGTTGTTTTCTGTGCACACACACTCAAAGCACGGACGCTCACAGAGCCCACCTTTCAGATGGCGCGCGAACACATAACCGAGCTGTGTTTCGAGGCTCCTTGAGCTTGAACAGACACATACACACACAAAATGATCTCAAAATCCCGTCTCGACAAGTATTCTTGTATACTGTCAGTTATAAAGTCTTAAGTGAACATAAACAGTCAAGATAACTTGAGAAAGAAATCAGATATGTTTCATCATATTGGTTCCGTGCATTCGGTTGTGCATTCGTACACTGGTTCCATGCATTTAATGACAGCAGCCTAAAAGTAACTATGTCATTAATTGTCAAACAACAAAACAACTTTAACAATGATTAATCTATATTTAATTTATACAGTGAACACTATGCATGCAGTGCAATTACAATTATATTTATATTATTACATTTCTGTACATACTGTTAGACCTAACTTTATTTGTAACTGTTCTATAGTATTTATCTATGTTTTAATTTGTGTATTCTTATTTTTACTGTCTGTTCACTTTATTAGTTAGGAGTTTTTGCTGTGGTTTCAAAGTTAAAGTATCAAGTTAAATATTAAGTAAAGTTACATTTGTCTTAAACCCCCCCATTTATTTGTATTTTATTTATTTATTTTTTGCTGATCCGAAAAATGATGTCGTGCATTGTTCACAACAACCGCAGGGCCACAGTGTGACAAATCACCAGCAGCTACAACAGTGGTGACCAGGGCAATGTGTCACAGCACACAGTTCATATCAGCGTTCTGCATATGGGCCTGCGTAGCCGACGACCCAGCTGGGTTCCCATGCAAACCGCACGCCATCGCCAACAACGCATGAAATGGGCTCAAGATCATCGAGATTGGACTGTGGATGATTGGAAGAAAGTGGCCTGGTCTGACGAATCAAGATTCCTGGTGCATCACGTCGACCGCCGAGCGCGGATACATCGATTACCAACAGAGGCTATGGCACCTGGGTGCACTATTGGGCGGACACAGGCCAGTGGCGGTTTTCTTGGGACACTTTAGGCCCCATTACCCCAATAGCCTTTTACTCCCCTAACAATCCCTAACAGCTGTCAGATATCTGAACATTGTTGTGGACCCATTCATGGCAAATTTGTTCCCTGCCGGTGATGGCCATTACCACCATGCCACATTGCCAGAATCATCGAGGTGTGATGCGAGGAACATGATGGTGAATTTCTGTTAATGCCTTGGCCTGACATGAACCCAATCAAACATTTGTTGTTCGACTTGGAAAAGCGGTTTCGCGCTACATCACCACCACCCCACAATGTACGGGAACTGGAGGACCTACTGTTGACATTATGATACCAGATACACCAGAAGACCTTTCGCCACTGCGTCGAATCAATGCCTCGCCATGTGGTCGCTGTTTTGTGGGCTAAAGGAGGTCCTACATGTTATTAGATAGGTGGTCATAATGTAATGGCTCATCGGTGTA
This sequence comes from Mylopharyngodon piceus, assembly GCA_039654765.1. Classification (NCBI taxonomy): domain Eukaryota; kingdom Metazoa; phylum Chordata; class Actinopteri; order Cypriniformes; family Xenocyprididae; genus Mylopharyngodon; species Mylopharyngodon piceus. The sequence goes on from CM077444.1 coordinate 17,405,171, forward strand.
TACTAGGGCTGCCCCCGAAAAAATATTTTTCTAGTCCGTTAGTAGTCATTCATTTAAGCCATTAGTCAACTAATCACACGTTTATATTAATTTAATGACTTAAGTATATGGGGGAATATGTAACCTATTCCTTGCTCAACCACAGTTTTTGTCTTGACTGACCCCAACTCAGCCCTTTAAGTGCATTTTTACTATGTGCAGAATCAGAAGCAGCTGTCAGATTGTGCCATGCCTTTTGCTGTCTGTGTGGTCTGGTATGATTCTGCTGTGTTTAGCAGAGATTTCAGACTGGTCCAAATATAGACCCGCAAATACTGACCTACCAGATCCCTCCCCAAACACTGAAAAACCTAAAACCTGAAAACACTTTTGAGAGGAAAGGAAAAACAAAAAAATAAGTAACAAAAAGAGGAAAACCTGGCAGCAAGTGTTGAGAAAGACATAAAGAAAACTTTAAGGGAAAGACTAACGAGCATGACTGCTCTTAACTCAGAGGTTTAATTGGTTTAGGAAAAAACTAAAACGAAACATGAACCAAAACAAGCAGATCAAAGTCAAAGAGACAAAATATAAACAGCAACAGCAGTAAATCTCTTAGTTAAACTGCTCATTTGTCATTTTGTAGATGTATTTACTGTATTTAAAGCATCTTCCAGAACACTTAAAGGGTCACATGGGCTTTTGCTGTAACAAGTGTCTTCCACGTCGCTTGCAACATATAATAAAGTGTTACAGAGAGTTTAATTTAAAATGAGCTACTAATGTATTATTTTGTACTTCTTTCATTAAAAAACATTTAAAAAAAAAAATCTTACTGAGCACAAACTTTTGAACAGTAGTGTATCTATATATGAGTAAAGCATATATTTGTCAATTTGAACAGAAATTTAAGTTATTATTTTATTTTACCATAACATCTGAATACATTTTAAACATTAAATAAACAGTTTTAAATATGCCTATTTATTTGTGTAATTTGTTTATTTCTATTTTTAAAGTAATAAAAATTTGTTAAATTATTGACAAATTGATAATTGACTATTTTAGTGGAAATCCTAATCTTCCATAACAACAAACTTCTAACCCCATGCATTAAGTTATGCACCATTTGTGCTAAGAACATGAATGAGAACCCCAGCTCTGTAAGAGTTTAAGGCTTAGACCTAGTTATTGTTCATATTTGCAAGACTCTAATATTAATATCTGAGAGTAGTACATTTTTAATATGCTCTGCAGTAAAATGTGATTAAAGTCTATATAGTCAGCTTAGTGAAAGAATGCAGGCAAAGCAGATCTCAGAGCAGACCACAGGATCTCATGCCCGAATGTGTGTGTATGTGGGTGTGTGCAAAAGATCTGCCAATGTCAGCAGTACATTATTTCAAAAGAATCTGTGTGAGGGAATTTGCCCAGCCTGCCTAACACAATTTAGGTCCAGAAACTGACCAAAGTCAGGACCTAGTGGCAAACATTTAACCTGGCTATACTGCTGACATTTTGGCAGGTATGTCAGAGATCCAGTACCTGTCATTATTTGAGTCCAGTGACTTGCTCCTGCACATGACTATGGCGATCTCACACTTTGGGTTACCAGCACCTGTAATAAAAAAAAACACACACACATTTTAACTTTGCCACATTGTTTGTTTTTTAAATAAAGAAAGGCAAAAAGAGCATTTTCCACTAAATAACTTGTGCATTTTGTTTTTATTGTGTGTGAGATTTAATATGTGTGGTTGGATTTAGTTTTTAAACAGTATGCCATACGAATGCGTGATGTCTCATAGCTAAATATCATATTTTATATTTCATATAAAAACCCTTAATATTAATTTTAGATTATACCAACGCGAGCTTAGTTCCTACAAAGGAATTAAAGATCTAAAATTTTGGCAGCTTTTATAAACCATTGCCTGTGGAATGGAATTCTGCAATAATTTAAACTTTCGTGATTGATTTTGTTTAATTTTTAAATCAATTTTCTGAAGTGATGCTGCCAAAAAGGCTGTTGCAGGTGGTTGCCGCGATGTTAAGCACAATATGCAGCTGTCAAAGTGTTCTGTTGTGTCAGTGTCTCTAGAGGGAGCTCTTTCTCACACTGACATGCACTTTGCACATGCACTAGTGTAGAAACACAGAGTGTAGCACTAGTTTCTGTTGTACATGAACTGCAGTTGCTAGCATGTGCATGCACTTACACACACACACACACACACAAACACATGCAATGCTCAAAGCTCTTATAACGAAAATTATTCACAGACCGCCATAATGTACATCATGACTCAAAGCTGCTATAATTCACAGCAAAGTCAAGCACACACAGGCCTGGGGCCAATCTGTGATCCAAGGGACAGATGGGTGTGTCCCATGAACATTCTTTTCCTGTTTATTGTCCAGTTTTCTGACAAAGGACATAAGGACAGCAGATCAACATGATATTGCCCCGATCAAAGGAGTAAAGGCTCAGTTTATTGAATGTATAAAAGGTGGGTGTGATAGGAGCCTGCAGGGAAAACCGTCATTTGTACAAAAGGTCTATCCATACCTGCATATGTCAATTTACGAGATAATAAAAAAAAAAAAAAAAAAAACAGCAAAGAGACAAATAGCATTTTTTTTTTTTTTTTATGTAATTGAAGATGTAAATACAACATGTATTTTTAAGACAACTCATCTGCAGTATCCAACTGTAACTGTAACTGTAACTGAGACAGACCAAGTGAAACTCACTGATAGTGGTTTCGGATGGTCTAGTCTAGTGGGACATCAGCTTTAAATAACAGAGGTGCAACATTCTGTAAAAACAGACTCGGGCAGGGCCAACCACAGCTGCACACATATGGTATAAAACATGACAAGAATGAGGAGAATGTACCTATGAACATACACACACACACACACACACACACATTTACTTGTGTGATATAAATGGTATATATTACATTAATCCTCTGTTGTTGTTTTTATAAAAAAAAAAAAAAAAAAAAACACTTACTACACACTTACTTACTAATTACACTTACTGTAAACTAGCCCAAATACTGTTTTATTCATGAACCATTCATTCAATTGCGGATGTTCCCAGAGGTCTTCAAAGGGAGATTTTTGGAGACATGTTGGGCTAAATAAAGCCACACACATTTCATACTCAAACACTTAAGACATGAAACTACAGGCAAAAAAAAAAAAAATGTTTTTTTCATGCACTGGGCAGTTTTGAGGTTTTAGACTATTTGTTTTTCATAATGTGTTTTTTCAGACTAGTGGAAAGAAAACATATAAAATATCTGAGTGTTAATTTTGATTTTTACTTTATCTATTTACATCTGTAAATTTCAAATACCTTTAAAGACTTTTTTTCTCAAAATGAGTTTTCTTTTATTCACTGAGCAAGAAATCTCCACTTCAGTAGCACTTGCATACACCAAACTTTACAGTTTTATTTTCTCAAACTTTACTTTATCCAATGTTCAGATTTCTATTCTGGAAATGTATGAAAATTGGTGCATGTTTGATTCGATAATGCATAATTTGCATATTTAAGTTTTCAGAAAATTCTTTGCAATTCTTAATGTCATCAATCAGCTGGGGAAGTATGGTGATATCTATTAGTAAATTTTTTAGCCTGTTCACCTAGGGTGTATTGTGTATTGTAGTTATAGTAGCAAATAATAAAATAAAATAAAATAAAATAAAATAAAATAAAATAAAATACAGTTAGAATGGAAAAGAAATACATATATAGTTTAACACCACATTATAGTGCAGCCATGGGAAATTAAAACACAAGAACCCACAAACTCCCACAAGGTAAAATTTGTACACAATGACTCATGTACTTTTATGAGAGCATTGGACAAGATGCTGAATCCACAATTCCACACATAACAGAGGCACACCTTAGATTCTGATACACATACACACAACACACCCTTGAAACAAATACTAAAGGTTCATAATTTCTGGAAAGACTAGTGTTTTTCCTAAGGAAGAGTTAGTCACTAGCCTTCATGCGTGTTTGTGTGTGGGTGTGGATGTTTATGTGCTGGCAACGGCCCTTACTTTAGTAATTCTTCTGATGAAAACAGAGGTTGTGTTTCTCAGGGTGTGATATAACAGACTTGTCCTTTCATGTCTGCAGGTTGTCCCCGTACATGCAGCCAAACACGCGACCGTTAACTCCATGGTGCATTCCATAAAGAACAGACTCTGTCAAACAAACAAATCACACAGGGCCTTCGGAATGCCGTGCTCTCTCAAATAAAAGGATTAAGTACAGATGAGCTACTGCGAGGAATTACACCAATCAGACAAGACCATCCATAGTTTCACACTTCACAGCTAATATCCTCAATGAACATGCCATTCTTTAGAAAAAAATAATCACAGCAGCTACTTTCCTGCACAAACAAACTAAATGACTGCACTCGGAAAAGAGCAGTTACAAGACTGTAAAGTTAATTACACACAATGATTTCTTGCACCAATGCCCATAACTAGTTCGGGGAAATATGCCAGTTGGGAAGAATACCCCTAATTTTTTTCCTTTCCAAAACAGTATGCACTGTACATGAATAACAAATGCTTCCGTGATTGACCTGGTAACTTCGGAAGATACCTTTTATTATGGGTGCACAAATATGTGCAGGAGGTTACCAATATGACCCTATACTGCATGGGTGTTGCACTCAGATATTCGCATTATGATCTCAGAGTCAGTTCATATGCTCAATACAGGGATAACATATTAAGCATGAAATAAAATCTACATCTGCAGCAGCAATTTGAAAAAATAAGATGAGATAAAATAAGATTTTTGCTGCTTCTTCAACTTATTTATTTAATATGAGCTAAAGCAACACAATTGCTGAAAACTCAGTTTCATTGTGTTTAATCCACTTAAATAGATAACAATTAAAGTTTATTTAATCCATTTGTGTTGGGAATATATGAATCCCTTTTGTTGCATTAACAGAAACTTTCTATTGCTTTAACATCTCTTGCTCTGCATAGGGGTTCAGGGGAATAAATGTTCAAATAAAGTGTTTTCATAACGTGTTTATTTTATGTGTAAATTCAAGTCTGTGTTTTGAGTAAAAGGAGACCACTATCAGTGTTATGTTGACATTTAAAAGAGTTTGTTATGATAAAGTTTTTATGGTTACCATTATGCTTTCCTTGATAAAAAGTCATTTTTAGATTACCTGTAAATAAATATGTTTATAATTAACTTGTTGTATTTGTTTGAGTGATATAACCCTTTTGAAAGGTACCACCGTTATATATTATGAACAGTTATTATATTACAAACACAATATACTGTAATTTCAAGAATTATGTTTGAAGATGATCAGGAAAACACAGTGAGGGAGTCTGAGAACCTGTTGGAAAAGGGCAATCCTTATTTTCTCCAACTCTCTCTCTCCTTCCTCTGACGCACACACAAACACACACCCGTGGCCGTCCTCTTGCCCCAGCTGCAATTATGAACAGAGTGTTTCACTTCTCTGGACTAAAGGCAGCTCTTTCCTGAACGGAGTGTGACTCAGACGCCACAAACAGAGGTAAGACACACCGCTGCATTTCACATGAAACAGTCGAATTCCAATCAAAGCTGCGGGTAGCTCAAAATCAAATAGTTCTGAGATAAACACTTAGTGTCACAGCTACACAGGGGACAGTCATGAGAGTAACTTTAGAGAATCGCCATTCAAAGTAAACACTGGATTAAGAATACAGCAAACAAATGCCCAACAAAGTGACAACAGATGCTGAATTACGGACATTTACTATGCTTTCAAATGTCAGTATTTAGATTTTTTTAGTTGGTTTTATGTAAAAGTGTGATATATTCTTTGCTCTCATGTATTAAGTTAAGGCAAAGTCCTGCTTACCGATCCTCAAAAGGGTTTATGACAGGGAAGGTAAAGTTCAAAATAAACAATGACAGAAGAATTTAGGTTTCAGGAATACATTATAAATATGACTCTGTGAAAGATGTGTTTGCAAAGAAAGCTCTTGTTTCTGTATGCCAGTGAGAAAGCAGAATGGAATGAGGGTTTACCTGTGCAGTGTTAAACTGACAGGATATACTGTAAGGGTGTAACAACCCCTGAGCTCCATAATACACAGAGGTAATATAATACGACAATACATATTCAGTCATGGATTAAAGAATAAGAACAGTATATTACCTTTTCACAGACACACTTATTAAGCCTAAAGCCTTGGACAAACTTCCTGCATTAACGGTTAAACTGCAACTTTTGCAGTTTAAAAGATACAAAGTACTATATACAACCAACATTTCATATTTCTACAAAGTGGCCTGAAAAAGTATCTGGACACATTTGCCACCATTCACAATGAAAGACAAACTTGCACATAGACACTTTTAAAGCAAAATATTCCACAAAAAGTATTATTTTATCATTTTAAAAGTATAATATAGTTTGTATATGACATTATGAAATGTATAGTGCAGTACTCCTTAATGTTCAGAAATGTTGTACGGCCAAAAAAAAAAAAAGAAAAAAAAAAGGGGCTTACTATGTTGTTATTCATCAGAATTTCAAGCACAGGAGCCAAACCATTTCCTCAAGAAGAAAAAGTATCATCCCAAACAGCTGCTTTTCTGGAAGAGGCATGCGGATCATAATTAATCACTAGGATGTTTTTTGAAAAGTTTTTGATTGATGTACAACATAGTGTGGTATATCAACTTTATCTTTCCCTGGTACTCTTCAAGTAACCAAAGCATTTTATAGAAAAATTAATTGACTCAGGAAAATAAAAATGAATAGACAATAAACTACAAAAAAAGCAATCTGCACTAAGGTAAAGATCTTCGATTTACAGCTTGCTTTACTTATCACCCAGACAAAATCCGCTCTGCTCGGCGCCCAAATTTAAAGAGCATGTGTTTAGCAGATTGGCAGGTACACTCAGTACTATGTGCAACTCCAGATGAGCAGATGGCAAAAAGTCAAGGATTTGCGATTTTGAAAAACAAACGACAATCAGACAAACAGACAAACAGACAGCAGTAAGTTTTTCTAGAACCTTCACCTGAAAGCGTTCAGGGTTATATAAACTCTCCCCCAATCCATACAAACTATAGCAAAGCTACTGAGTTCATAATACGTTCAAAGCTCAATTGCCACAAAGCTGCCCATTCACTTTTATTTACATGCTTTCATGCGCTACTGAATATGTTGAAATAGTTAACAACACTGCAAGCTGCTTGGATGCTGTTGGCCAGCCAAGAAAGCTGCACACACATGCAGGGAGTTTTCAGTCAAAAGTAGATGTCTCTGTGTTGAGTTGTGCATGATCTCAGTCAAGACCCTCTGGAAAACTGAATGGGAATGACGATATGGAAGGAATTAGCAGGATGGATTTTGTTGCAAAAAAAAATGCGTCTTGCACACTTTGCTCATTTAAAACGTGCATATCGAAGGTACACATGTGGATCAAGCATACAAAAATAATACTCAATATAGAACAAAGCACAGATGACACTAAATTGACAATCGAATGAAAGAAGAACTAAAAAAACAAAATATAAAGCATGCACAGACATCTAAAATGTAATCAGATTTGTTAGTCTGTGCAGTCTAACGGCATTATTCAGACTTTATTATAGACAGATGTGAGTTTTAAGGCGCTGAATCTTAAGATAATGTACAAACCCCATAACTCAAAATACTGTCATGAAAATTTGCTAAAATTGCTTTTTTTTTTTGAAGTTGTAAATAAAGATTATTGGAGTATCTAACACCATCAGCAATGTTTACGTTTGTCCTCTCTCTCTTTAGATCATGATGGAAGTCCTTTTAGATAACGAACATGACTACCATTACCACGACCATGACAACAGTTCTAACCACAGTGACTACAACGACATGGAATTTGAATTACACACAGTTTGCGACAAACAAGAGGTTCGGTCCTTTGCTGGGGTTTTTCTGCCAGTTGTCTATACACTAGCATTGATTCTGGGCCTGGCCGGAAATTCCACGGTCGTTTTCATTTACCTTTCCCACAAGGGTTTACGGACCCTGACAGACGTCTTCATCCTCAACCTGGCCTTCGCAGACCTCCTCCTGCTCCTCACACTGCCCTTCTGGGCTGCAGATGCAGTGAACGGTTGGGAGATCGGCACAGCTGCCTGTAAGATCACCTCTGCCCTCTACACCACCAACTTCAGCTGTAGCATGCTGCTGCTAGCCTGCATTAGCATAGACCGCTATTGTGCGCTAGCCAGAGGCTCCACTGCCACCCACGCCCCAGCCAGGAATAACGGCCGCAGGCAGAGGATAATCATGTGCCTACTGGTTTGGGGGCTCGCCATTGTCCTGGGGTTGCCAGATATGGTGTTCTACACAGTGACGACGCAGAACTCGAGCGGCCGTAACACCTGCCGGGCGGTTTACCCGCAAAGCATGGCACGGGCGGCTAAGGCAACTCTACAAATTCTGGAAGTGTCTCTGAGCTTTCTTCTGCCTTTCCTGGTGATGATGTTCTGCTACTGTAGGGTGGGAGTTGCGTTGAGTCAGGCCGCTACAGCAGGGGTACGGAGCGGGAGAAGATGGCGAGCGTTTCGGGTGTTGATAGCGGTAGTAGGGGTGTTTCTGTTGACCCAGCTCCCATATAATCTGGTAAAACTGGTCAGAGCCCTGGATGTGATCTACATTTTAGTGACGGAATGTGAGCTGAGCAAAAACTTGGACCGGGCCAATCAAATTACTGAGAGTCTGGCCCTCACGCATTGCTGCCTAAACCCTGTGCTCTACGTCTTTATCGGATCATCCTTTAAAATGCATGTTCTGAAGCTCGTCAAACGCTGTGGCCAGACAGGCAGAGGGTACCGGCATGGCAACGAGCAGCCCACTGTCGAGATCTCCCTTAAGTCAGGCACACAAACTCACACTCACTCTTCGTCGGAAAATGAAGACACGAGTACGTTCACCATATGACATGGCAATAACTATGAGGACTGACAACTGTTTACCAGGACATTATATCTAAATGTAAAGGTGTTTAAGTAACTTTCATGTACAATGTTCATTAAGGCCAAAGTATACTTCAGTTTGAGTACCAAAGCTATCGTATGGATATACAGCCGAACAGACAGCCTTTTAAATTATACTCCATTTAATAGCGAACACAAGGCCTCGACACATGCACACTAGAAAGTTTTATCCTTGTACATTGTCTGTACTTGGAAAAATCCGGCTGGGTGTGTACAGTATGCATGTACTATGCTGATGATGAAATTTATGACGTGCACTGTATGCATACCCTAACATACATGTAAAAAACTATACTTATGGCTTAAAGGGTTAGTTCACCCAAAAATGAAAATTCTGTCATTAATTTCTCACCCTCATGTCATTCCAAACCCATAAGACTTTTGTTCATCTTTGGAATACAAATTAAGATCTTTTTGATTAAATCTGAGAGCTTTCTTTCCCTCCATAGACAGCTACGCAACTGAAACTCTGACGCTTTAAAAAGTTCATAAAGAGATTGTAAAACTAATCCATATGAATTGAGCAGTTTAGTCCACATTTTCTGAAGAAATCTGATCACTTTATATGATGCACAGATTGAATTTAGGCTGAATTTATTCACATATAAACACTGATCAGTGAACATAAACAGAAGTTCAACCGAACCTGCTTGACGCACAAGAACAAACCTATTCCGGAAGCTCAAACGTGCTGAGAATGAACCTCATTGGTTCTCACACGTCAAGCAAACATGCTTGAGCTTCCATTGGTTTATAACAACTGATGTGTGAGTTGATGAATGTTTATGTGAATAAAATCCTAAATTCAATCTGTTCATCATATAAAGCGATTGTGTCTCTTCAGAAAATGTGGACTAAACCGCTCAATTCATTTGGATTAGTTTTACGATCTCTTTATGAACTTTTTGAAGCATCAAAGTTTCAGTTGCATAGCCATCTATGGAGGGACAGAAAGCTCTCAGATTTCATCAAAAAGATCTTTATTTGTGTTCCGAAGATGAACGAAAGTCTTACGGGTTTGGAACGGCATGAGGGTGAGTAATTAATAACAGAATTTTCACTTTTGGGTGAAATGTCTATGACATTGTCTATTTCATGTTTAATGAGATCTTTCATTATATGTCTACAGATCAAAGCATGCTGTTTAATCAGTAAACTGAATCTGTGCCCACAGAATTCCACGGAAAACTCCGCAGAACCTGTTGTTAACAAGCCTTGTGTGTTTATTAAATATTTTAGTTACTAATGGTCTCTGCTAACAAATAATATTATTTACTCAGTTTGAGTTAATAATATTCCACAGAATTCCCACAATCAGTGCAGAAAATGTGAAAAACAGTGCACAGATTCCATGTGGGCGTATTTATCAGTTATTATATTGACTACATATAGAAAGTGTATAGTGAACTCAGGGATCTTGTGTAGAAAAGATACCCTGTGTCCAAGACATTACATATTTGTACAGTAATAATATATATCTCCAATGTAAATATATTTTTAGATTAAAGCATACTCATACACTTGGAGTTGTATTGGAGTTTTGTAGTTATATGCTGATTCCAAATTACATATGTGCTTTCATACAAGGTCTGTACAAAAACACAATACACAGACATACACAAGTCACATGAATGGAAGATTGTGCTTTATGCACAAGATAGAAGCCACAGCATCTGATTCTGGTTGTAAGTGTGTGGCTTTGAAGGAGAGTTTGCGAATTAATGGGGAGGTTATTATGACAGAGCAGATGATATGTGGAAAGCAGACTAGAAAAAGAGGTCCAGAACAATAAAAGGGTCAACCATAATTTTATTTAAATGCGGAAAAATAAAAGTAAAAGCAGAGAGAGAGACACGGAGAGAGAAACTACACAGAGTTTTTGGGCTTAATGAGCAGGGTTTTCGACATAAACAGCCATATGTTTTACTTTTATGAATTATTAATGTCTGGTGATCTTAAGACTCTAGCCTTTAAGTCCCTCCTCTTAAAAAGACAATTGAAAGTTGATGTTATTTCACGAAACTGTTGATTTGAATGAGGGCACTTAGATAATACAGTTAAAGCAACACTTTATTAAGAATAGGTCTACTTCTGCTGCAACAGTTGCCCAAACAGAAAAAAGAAAAAAAAAAAAAAGTACAGCGGGTCATTTTATCCATCGGTAATTGACTGGATCACGAAAACTGCAGTTTCATGCCAAAAGTAGGACAGGCAGTTAAAAGGGCTGAAAAGGAGGGAATCATGAGCCAAAAAGTAAAGTAATTTAGGAGACAGTTAATTGCAAGTTATCACATTTTGATGAAAGATTACGAAGATAAAACTTTATAACACACATGAATAAAACATGCACAAAACACATGAACATGAATTAAGAAAGAAAAGTAACATATTAGGAATTAGTAATTTTGATTTCATGTTGACTTTAAAATGGAAATATACTCAGACCCTGGCAGAGGTCACGCTGAGCACCTGAAGAATAATTTAACAGCTTATCTAAAGCGCAGATGGTGAGGAACTGGAAAAAGTCAGTTCATTGGAAAAAGACAAGAGGCAAAAAAAAACAAAGAATATCATGTAGGCATGACAAATGAAAAATTAGTCAAATCAAGTAATTCAGGCCAATAATGTGTCATGCAGACCACATAAACAAACACATATTCAGCCTCACAGCTCTTGATATTGTAGCATTCATGATAAATATTGCATGTGTGGGTGTCTATTTTAGCAGGGGAGTGTCTCTTATTCCACCAAAGCAAATGTCAATTGTGTTTGTGCGTGCTTTACAGTGTCAGGACATTGTCATAGCATGATCAGAAGCTGTTACTATAATGACAGAATGTTTATTACAAATGACTAGATTTCTCCGTTTGTGAGTGGGTGTTCAGACACAAGCATGGCCTGAATGTGACACCCATGTGTGGGATGTAATGACACATGAAGCGGTTGCACAATGTGCCATTGTTTTGTTCGGAAACCCTTTCCAACTTTTAATGTGACAATTTTAAGAAAATTGCCATCCAGCATTTCAACTTGAAACATTAAAGGGGTCTTGAAGGGGTCTTATATACATATTATATATATATATATATATATATATATAATATGTATATAAGACCCCTTCAAGACAGGGGTATATATATATATATATATATACACAGTTGCAAGAAAAAGTATGTGAACCACTTGCAGAATCTGTGAAAATGTGCAAAATTTTAACAAAATAAGAGAGATCATACAAAATGCATGTTATTTTTTATTTAGTACTGTCCTGAGTAAGATATTTTACATAAAAGATGTTTACATATAATCCATAAGACAAAAAAATAGCTGAATTTACCTGGATGATCTACAAATGTTTTTTTGTTGTGTGATGGTTGTTCATGAGTCCCTTGTTTATTCTGAGCAGTTAAACTGAGCTCTGTTCTTCAGAAAAAATCTCCAGGTCCCAAAAATTCTTCAGTTTTCCACCATCTTTTGCATATTTGAACCCTTTACAACAGTGACTGAATGATTTTGAGATCCATCTTTTCACATGGAGGACAACTGAGGGACTCAAACACAACTATTAAAAAAGGTTCAAACATTGACTGATGCTTCAGAAGGAAACACGATGCATTAAGAGTCGGGGGGTTATATGTAAACATCTTTTATGTAAAATATCTTACTCAGGACAGTACTAAATAAAAAAATAACATGCATTTTGTATTATCTCCCTTATTTTGTTAAAATTATTAACATTTTCACAGATTCTGCAAGTGGTTCACATACTTTTTCTTGCAACTGTATATATATATATATATATATATATATATATATATATATATATATACACACACACACACACACACACACACACACATACAGGTGCTGGTCATATAATTAGAATATCATCAAAAAGTTAATTTATTTCACTAATTCCATTCAAAAAGTGAAACTTGTATATTATATTCATTCATTACACACAGACTGATATATTTCAAATGTTTATTTCTTTTAATTTTGATGATTATAACTGACAACTAAGGAAAATCCCAAATTCAGTATCTCAGAAAATTAGAATATTGTGAAAAGGTTTAATATTAAAGACACCTGGTGCCACACTCTAATCAGCTAATTAACTCAAAACACCTGCAAAGGCCTTTAATTGGTCTCTCAGTCTAGTTCTGTAGGCTACACAATTATGGGGAAGACTGCTGACTTGACAGTTGTCCAAAAGACGACCATTGACACCTTGCACAAGGAGGGCAAGACACAAAAGGTCATTGCAAAAGAGGCTGGCTGTTCACAGAGCTCTGTGTCCAAGCACATTAACAGAGAGGCGAAGGGAAGGAAAAGATGTGGTAGAAAAAATTGTACAAGCAATAGGGATAACCGCACCCTGGAGAGGATTGTGAAACAAAACCCATTCAAAAATGTGGGGGAGATTCACAAAGAGTGGACTGCAGCTGGAGTCAGTGCTTCAAGAACCACTAGAGGAGAGGCACACAATCCACGTTGCTTGAGGTCCAGTGTAAAGTTTCCACAGTCAGTGATGGTTTGGGGTGCCATGTCATCTGCTGGTGTTGCTCCACTGTGTTTTCTGAGGTCCAAGGTCAACGCAGCCGTATACCAGGAAGTTTTAGAACACTTCATGCTTCCTGCTGCTGACCAACTTTATGGAGATGCAGATTTCATTTTCCAACAGGACTTGGCACCTGCACACAGTGCCAAAGCTACCAGTACCTGGTTTAAGGACCATGGTATCCCTGTTCTTAATTGGCCAGCAAACTCGCCTGACCTTAACCCCATAGAAAATCTATGGGGTATTGTGAAGAGGAAGATGCAATATGCCAGACCAAACAAGGCAGAAGAGCTGAAGGCCACTATCAGAGCAACCTGGGCTCTTATAACACCTGAGCAGTGCCACAGACTGATCGACTCCATGCCACGCCGCATTGCTGCAGTAATTCAGGCAAAAGGAGCCCCAACTAAGTACTGAGTGCTGTACATGCTCATACTTTTCATGTTCATACTTTTCAGTTGGCCAAGATTTCTAAAAATCCTTTCTTTGTATTGGTCTTAAGTAATATTCTAATTTTCTGAGATACTGAATTTGGGATTTTCCTTAGTTGTCAGTTATAATCATCAAAATTAAAAGAAATAAACATTTGAAATATATCAGTCTGTGTGTAATGAATGAATATAATATACAGGTTTCACTTTTTGAATGGAATTAGTGAAATAAATCAACTTTTTGATGATATTCTAATTATATGACCAGCACCTGTATATATATTATATATATATATATATATATGTATATATATATATATATATATATATATATACACAGGTGCTGGTAATACAAACTGATTTCATACTGTAAATACACAGTTTTGTCTCTGTTCCGCACTATGAAGCCCCCATCTCTTTTCTCCAATTTTTTCCCTTTCCACTAATCAGTAACTACTACTCTCAAAAGAACCGCACTGCCCTCACCAATTAAGTCATGCTAGAGGCTTCAGCATGCACATGGAAGCACACTAAGCTGCAGGGGTCCTTGGGCCTATTCTTTCCAGTGACGGTAATGGTGGAAGTCATTGGAAGCCATTGCACACAAGCATGAACGAGTAAAGGAGCTGTGAAAAGTTAAAGTTCAATACCACCAGATATGCACAAAGCTCACCATAGGTCTGGGAGCTACCAAAGGAAATTGTCTATCCCAAGAGAGAAAAGTGAAAAGAAGGAAAAGAGGAAAAAATGTGGGGAAAACAAAAAACAAAAAAACATTTAGAGGGCAGCTAGCTCAGCCTTCACATTTTTGTGGCTTCGTGGATGTAGCGGAAGTCGCAAAAGAAAAGGATATGAGAATGGTTGAAAGAGAAGAGAGGAGAAGGCCAAGGGTAAAGATGACAGCTGTCTGGTTCTGTTTTTGCTCATAGTGATGAGTTAATGTCTAAAACGTACAGAAGGTTCATTCAGAAAACAATGACAGGAAGAGTAAAGAGTACTATGAGGAGGACACAAAAAATATTTTCACACAACTAGCGATGACAAAAGACTGTACTGACCATTGGAATACAGGGAATTAGGTGGGGATAAAATATTGTTTTGATGAAATTTGTAAACATTTCCTGTAGAAACTACGAAATTGTTGAGTCTCATGGATGATTATGCAAGTCTTAAGACAGCAGCCCATTTACCAACTCAAAATACATTGATAACAGTAGGTAATGTCATACTTTTAGGTCATTCCGAACACAAAAAACTCATGCAGAAATGTGTTGCTAGGACACGCATGACAAATTAAAACAATATGTGTTCTAAAATCGGCTCAAAATATCATGCATTTGATTTTCTCCAAATAGACTTTATTATCTGATTTGGACCCGGAAAAGATGTGTGACGTCAAACTTAACAATCCTACTGTTAGGCCCCTAATCCTACCAAAAAATAAATAAATAAATAAAAATCTCAGATGCTCAGACAGTAATTCAACTTTTATGACTCGATAAAATTTGGTGTCCTGGATGTACTTTTTGCTCAATTGCTCCTGTCTGCCTCGCTGCTCAGATTGGTTTGCGTCTGTAACTCCGTATAGCTTTGTTTTGAATCTCTTACTTTTATTCATTGTTGCTTATTTTACTTTATTATTATTTTTTTATTACCTTATATGTAATATTGCCTACCACACTAATCTGACGTCGCTAGCTTGTAATCTTTGAATCTAAATCGCTGTTACAACGCGTTTGCATTTGCAGCGCTAGCTTGTTAACTTGTTAACAGTCTCTTGCGCGCTCCTTTTTCAACGCGTTCTTCAAACAGCTGTGGTAAGTCGGATCAGTCTACAAACACGGTGAGTCATGTCATCCTCTCCCAGCATTGCTACCTGTTCCATTTGCCACATGTTCACCATAGCTCTCTCTGTCATCGACGAGGGATTTACATGTCATAAATGTAGGGAAATAGTCAGGCTGACAGAGAGAATCTCAGAATTAGAGACACGCATCCAAACTTTAATCGAGGATAGTAAGAATGCAAGGGCTTCAGATACTGTTTTGGATGCGACTAGCTTAGTGAACTCTGTACATTGTTCGGTTCCGGCTGTAGAGCCCGCGCAGCAGGGCACTTGGGTAACTGTGAGGCGGCCTAGCCGCGGAAAACACCACTCTTCCGTTCCAATAAGAACATCAAACAGGTTCTCCCCACTCAGTGACGCACCCACTGAGAATCCTGTTGAAAGTGCCCTAGTTATTGGCGATTCTATTACACGGAACGTGAAAATAGAGACACCAGCCACCATAGTCACATGTTTGCCGGGAGCCAGAGCACCTGACATCAAAGCAAATTTAAAAGTGCTGGCTAATGCTAATCGTAAATACTCTAAGATTATTATTCACGTCGGCACTAATGATGTTCGACTTCGCCAGTCGGAGATCACTAAAATTAACATTAAAGAGGTGTGTGAACTCACAAGTACAATGTCAGGAGAAGTAATTTGCTCTGGCCCCCTTCCTGTTCGTCGGAGTGATGAGATAGTTAGCAGATTATCATCACTCAATGGCTGGCTGTCTAAGTGGTGTCCGCAAAATAATATAGGTTTCATAGACAATTGGAAAAGTTTTTGGGGCAGACCTGACCTGTTGAAAAGAGATGGTATTCATCCCTCCCGGGATGGTGCTGCTCTTCTCTCTAGTAATATGGCACATAGTCTTAGAGCTGAAACATGACAAACTGGGGCCCAAGTCAGGAAGCAGACAGACTGGCTAAACCGACCGTCTGCTAGCTGCCTCACGTTACAGAAGTCAGATAATTCAGATAACTCCCAACACATAGAAACTCGTACACCTAGATATTTTCAAATAGAGACTGTGTCTGTACCCCGAATTAGTAAAAACAAAAAACTTCCAAACCCATTTAATGGTAAAAATGTAATTGATGTTCAACAAATAAAAAATAGAGATAATAATGCTAAACAAATGATAAAACTCGGGTTATTAAATATTAGATCCCTTTCTTCAAAATCACTTATTATTAATGATATTATCAAAGATAATAATCTAGATGTGCTGTGTTTGACAGAAACTTGGCTAAAACCGGATGATTACATTACTTTAAATGAGTCTAGTCCTCAAGGTTATGATTATCGACACAATGCCCGTCAGAAAGGCAAAGGGGGTGGTGTTGCTGTAATCTATAGTAATACTTACAGTATTAGTCAGAAGTCTTTCAAATATAATTCCTTCGAAGTGATGGTACTTTACGTAACATTATGTAAGTTGACATTTGTGCTGGCTACTGTATACAGGCCACCAGGACACCATACAGACTTTATCAAAGAATTTGCTGACTTTCTATCGGAGTTAGTACTAGCTGCAGATAAAGTCCTTGTTGTTGGTGATTTTAATATCCATTTAGATAATAAAAAAGACGCATTAGGATTGGCATTTGCAGATATTCTAAACTCTATTGGTGTTAGACAACACGTGTCAGGACCCACTCATTGTCGTAATCATACTTTAGATCTAATATTGTCACATGGAATCGATATTGATGCTGTTGAAATTCTGCAGCAGAGCGATGACATCTCAGATCATTATCTAGTCTCGTGTATACTACATTTAGTCAAGGCGGCTAAACTGCCTCCATGCCATAAATATGGTAGAACCATCACTTCTACCACTAAAGATCGCTTTATAAATAATCTTCCTGATCAGTTTCATCGCCTTAGCATACCAGAAAGCTTAGAAGACCTCGATGTTGCAACAGAAACTATTGCCTCTGTCTTTTCCAGCACATTAGACTCAGTTGCTCCTTTGCGCTTAAAAAAGATTAAGGAAATTAATCCAATGCCATGGTACAATGAGCACACTCGGGCCCTAAAGTTAGCAGCCAGGAAAATGGAGCGCAGCTGGAAGAAAACAAAACTACAAGTATTTCGCGTTTCGTGGAGAGAGAGAATGATTGAGTACAGAAAGGCCCTAAAATCTGCTAGATCTGCCTATTTTTCAAAACTTTTAGAAGAAAATAAACACAACCCTAGGTATTTATTTGATACAGTGGCTAAATTAACAAGAAATAAAGCTTCAACTTCTGATGTTTCCAAAGAGCACAGCAGTAATGACTTTATGAACTTCTTTACTTGCAAGATTGATAATATTAGAGAAAAAATTATAACCATGCAACCGTCTACTACAGTATCGCGTCAGATGGTGCATTGTAGTGTCCCTGAGGAAAAATTCAATTCATTTACTGCTTTAGGAGAGGAAGAATTGTCTAAACTTGTTAAATCATCAAAATCAACAACATGTATGTTAGACCCTATACCGACTAAGCTATTGAAAGAAATGCTTCCAGAGCTTATAGATCCTCTTCTTAATATCGTCAATTCATCTTTATCACTAGGACACGTACCAAAAACTTTTAAGCTGGCTATTATTAAACCTCTTATTAAAAAACCACAACTTGATCCTAGAGAATTAGTCAATTACAGGCCGATCTCAAATCTCACTTTTCTGTCAAAAATACTAGAAAAGGCAGTATCATCACAACTATGTTCCTTTTTAGAAAGAAATAGTATCTGTGAGGATTTCCAGTCAGGATTTAGACCGTACCATAGTACTGAGACTGCTCTCATTAGAGTTACTAATGATTTGCTCTTATCATCAGATCGTGGTTGTATCTCTCTATTAGTGTTACTGGATCTTAGTGCTGCATTTGACACTATTGATCACAATATTCTTTTAAATAGACTCGAAAATTATGTTGGCATTAGTGGAATTGCATTGTCATGGTTCAAATCATACTTATCTGACCGTTATCAGTTTGTAGTAGTAAACGAAGAGATGTCATATCGATCACAAGTTCAATATGGAGTACCGCAAGGCTCAGTACTAGGACCGTTGCTGTTCACTCTGTACATGCTACCCTTGGGAGATATCATTAGGAAGCATGGCGTTAGTTTTCACTGTTACGCTGATGATACTCAGCTCTATATTTCTTCGCGCCCTGACGAAACTTACCAATTCACAAAATTAACGGAATGCATAACTGATATAAAAAAATCGGATGACCAGTAATTTCCTACTACTAAATTCAGAAAAAACAGAGATTCTAATTTTTGGGCCAAAAACTTCTTCACGTAATAACCTAGAATACTGTCTAACACTTGATGGCTGCTCTGTTAAGTCTTCGTCGTCAGTTAGGAACCTGGGTGTGCTCTTTGATACCAATCTTTCATTTGAAGGCCATGTTTCTAGCATCTGTAAAACCGCATTCTTCCATCTTAAAAATATATCTAAACTACGACATATGCTCTCAATGAAAAATGCAGAACAGTTAGTTCATGCGTTCATGACCTCAAGGCTAGATTACTGTAACGCTTTACTGGGTGGTTGTTCTGCTCGCCTGATAAATAAACTACAGCTCGTACAAAATGCAGCAGCTAGAGTTCTTACTAGAACTAGGAAGTATGACCATATTAGCCTGGTTCTGTCAACACTGCATTGGCTTCCTGTTAAACATCGTATAGATTCTAAAATCTTGCCAATTACTTACAAAGCACTAAATGGTTTAGCTCCCCAGTACCTGAGCGAGCTCCTAATTCATTATAGTCCTTCACGTCTATTGCGATCTCAGAATTCAGGCCAGCTGATAATACCTAGAATATCAAAATCAACCGCAGGCGGTAGATCCTTCTCCTATTTGGCACCTAAACTCTGGAACAATCTTCCTAGCATTGTTCGGGAAGCAGACACACTCTGTCAGTTTAAATCTAGACTAAAAACGCATTTCTTTAACCTGGCATACACATAACACATTACCAATTTATATTTTCAAATCCGTTAAAGGATTATTAGGCTGCATAAATTAGGTCAGCCGGAACCGGGAACACTTCCTATAACACATGATGTACTCGTTACATCAGAAGAAGAATGGCATCTACGCTAATATTAGTCTTTCTGGTTATCCCGAGGTTCACCGTAGTCAACCGGATCCGGGCCGTATCCAGGTGAGACCAAGGACCTGCGCCTTGACACGACCACAACGCAGCCCTGAAGTATCAGCAGAGATTGAGTCAACTAGATCATCCACTGTGAGGGCCTCATCGACACAACAGCCACGACACAGTTCCTCAACAACCGTCCATAACGGCGTGATGAATATGATCCTCAATTGGATGGAACTGGAATAAATACTTTGAATGTTGCGATCCTATTGGACTTACGATGGCAACCTGAATCGTAACAAAGCACTGTTGGCCAGAGGAGAACTGGCCCCCCGACTAAGCCTGGTTTCTCCCAAGGTTTTTTTCTCCATTTAAACACCTATTTGCCACTTGTCTGCCACCTGATGTCACCTGATGGAGTTTGGGTTCCTTGCCGCTGTCGCCTTTGGCTTGCTTAGTTGGGGACACTTGACATTTGACTTAACATTTCATATTCAACAGTGCTTTGATCTGCCTGCATTGACACTATTCTTTAAGAGCTGCTGTGCAGCCAAATAATGTACCAGTTATCAATGTAAAGCTGCTTTGACACAATCTACATTGTAAAAAGCGCTATATAAATAAAGGTGACTTGACTTGACTTGACATGTATGAGTCCGGAGATTTTAGTGTACAATGTGACTTTTTAAAAGCAGGCACGTGATCAGCTAAGACAAAAAAAGAAGGAAAACCTGACCCCCAATATATATATCACAACCGTTGCAATTTGATGATTGCACTAAGCCATATCACATTCTCACAACTATGCATTGTCAAAATTCATTAAAAAAAAGTTTAAAAAGTTACCAGGCAAATGCCGAGTAACACCATTTCAACACCAATTTTGACTCACATTTGGCGCTTTGAACCCTTGCTAACATGCTAAGGGTGTCCCGCAGATGACGCCACAGTTTATTTAATAATTGTTTTCGATTTCAACCATCATACAGTAATCAGTCAACCACAATTTATAGAGAGAAGTGAAACAACTGCTTAACACCAGGAATCCAGTACAAGTAAGATCAGAGTATACCAAGACATTTTTATCTATAAAGTACACAGTGTATACAGTATCTCACAAAAGTGAGTACACCCCTCACATTTCAGCAACCATTTTAGTATATCCTCTCAAGGGACAATACTATAGAAATGAAACTTGGATATTTTTTAGAGTAGTCAATGTGCTGCTTGTATAGCAGTATAGATTTACTGTCCTCTGAAAATAACTTAACATACAGCCATTATTGTCAAAATAGCTGGCAACAAAAGTGATAACAGTTGTATGTCGTTTAACCATGCAAAGCCACATGTCCTATTCATCATGTTCATGTTTTTGTCTGCTTGACAGGACCATACAAATGTGTGTATCTTGTATTAGAGCAGTTAAAATTTGGTGCTTTGGGTACAATTCTCTCATACTAATCACTGGATGTTCAACATGGCACCTCAAAGCTGGCTCACAAGAAAGCCCCCAAACAGTTTTGCTGAAGACAACCTGTCCAAGAGCATGAATTACTGGAACCATGTCCTGTGGTCTGATGAGACTAAGATAAACTTGTTTGGCTGAGATGGTGTCCAGCATGTGTGGTGACGCCCTGGTGAGGAGTACCAAGAAAATTGTGTCTTGCCTACAGTCAAGCATGGTGGTGGTAGCATCATGGTCTGGGGCTGCATGAGTGCTGCTGGTACTGGGGAACTGCACTTCATTGAGGGAAACATGGATTCCAACATGTACTGTGACATTCTGAAGCAGAACATGATGCCCTCCCTGCAGAAACTGGGTCGAACGGCATGATAATGACCCCAAAAACACCGCCAAGATGACAACTGCCTTGCTGAGGAAGCTGAAGGTGGTGATGGAGTGACCAAGTATGTCTCCAGACCTGAACCCTATTGAGCACCTGTGGGGCATCCTCAAGCGGAAGGTGGAGAAGCGCCATGTGTCTAACATCCAGCAGCTCCGTTATGTCATTATGGAGGAGTGGAAGAGGATCCCAGCAACAACCTGTGCAGCTCTGGTGAATTCCATGCCCAGGAGGATTAAGGCAGTGCTAAATAACAATGGTGCTCACACAAAATATTGACACTTTGGACACAGTTTTGACATGTTCACCTAGGGTGTACTCCCTTTTGTTGCCAGTTATTTAGACAATAATGGCTGTATGTTGAGTTATTTTCAGAGGACAGTAAATCTGTACTGCTATACAAGCTGCACATTGTCTACTCTAAAGTATATCCAATTTTCATTTCTATAGTATTGTCCCTTGAGAACATATAATAAAATGGTTGCTGAAATGTGAGGGGTGTACTCACTTTTGTGAGATACTGTATATGGAGTAGATAAAGTACACAGTATGAATAAACCAAAAATGAATATCCGAAAATCATCCAACGAAATCCAGTATTGATGCATGTAAATGCAAACAAACTGCATAAACCAAACAAACACTCACCTTCCTAGTCAATACATTCTGCTTTAATTGAAAGCATTTTATTTCTATCTGCATACTGCAAATGTGCCCAGGAAAACCAACATAACTAAAATCATTCCATCATTTAAAAAACAACTACCCTTCCAGCAAGACGATGACATGAAAAACAAGAGGTTTATGAATAAAACAATACTTTTCAATCCAATCTTAAAGTTTTTCCCACATAACAAAATTAGCCATACTTGCCGGAGGCTCCTAGGTAAAAAGTGTTTGGCCATTGAATGCCATTACACCAAACTGTCTATGATTAACTGTCTGAAATTCACTCCACATGTGTCAACAATAAAGATATGCTTAGCAATCCCCAGAACTGATGGTGGTTTATGATAGTAGTGGAAAACACCATCTGTACATCTTCAAAAACGGGAGATATGGAGCTCTTACACACGACAGGCTCATCTTGTAACCAAATGATTTGGATTTGTCATACTTAGAATTTACCCTTTGTACTGATGAATCTGTACATCTGCACGAGTTTAACAGGATAAGAGATTGCACTGGAAATCTTGAATCCCTATGACACAAAGATCACTGTTTCGACATACGCTAATGAGAGGTTTTTAAAACTCCTGAGAGAGACACAAAACAACTATGGTGACAAGTCAGATCAGATAAAAAGATCTCACAACTTGTCACTATTCATATCTGAAGATATATTTCCCATAACTATCAACCGACCACCCGTGAACTTTACAATCCACAATGTTTGGCATTAGATGTTATTTCTGAGCAACAGGATTTATGAGGTAACAAAATGTAGTTTCATGTGAAAGTAGATACCAGGGGCTTTTATCGGGCACATGGAATGGTAATGTTGATGCAGAGACATGCAACAAAATAAATTAAAAAAAATAAATAAAAATAAAAATTGTATTAGTAGATTTACCTTTCATCAAGTTTTTAGACCCATTTTCAACAAGAAACATTTGCAAGCCATTTTACTTCCAAAACATGATGCTTTCGAATGAAATAAAATGAATTAAATGAAAAACTGAGTTTACCATCAGAAACTTGATTCTATCGATCTATCTATCTATCTATCTATCTATCTATCCATCTATCCATCCATCCATCCATCCATCCATCAGGGTAAATTGTACTTATTTTGTCTTATGAGAAACGTAGGTATCTTTTGTAGCTTCTTAAGGGCAGTACTAAATAAAATAAAAAAACAGGACCTTTAAACAAAATAAGAAAAATTTACACATCTTCATAGTTCAAAAGTTTTCAAAATCATACAGTCAAAAGATGCTAGAAAACCAAAGAATTTGCAGGACCTTGGGGATTTTTCTGAAGAACATTGGGCAGTTTAACTGCTTATAAATTCAACTTTTATTTGATAAAAATATCTTATGTAAAATATCTTATTCATGACAGTACTAAATAAAAAATAACATGCATTTTGTATGATCCCTCTTACTTTGTTAAAATAATTAACATTTTGCAGATTCTACAAGCCGTGTGTAAACTTTTGACCACGACTGTATATGCATGTGTACAGTATATGCATATTTTTTAATAAAGTTTTCAACCCCTAACAATTATAACATTAATTAATAAATTAACCTTAGGGTTTTGATGAATGTTTACAAAAACAAAACTTTATATTAAATATCTCATATTGAGGATATGCATTACATTAAGGGAGTTAATAAGGTCAGTTTTGGTTTTTGTTGACTTAAAGTGTAATGTAGTATTTTGCAAAGGGAAGTTCTTTTAAAACATACTGGCAGAGATTTCATGGGGCAGTTTAAAGTCATTTCAGACTTTATGGAGTTAATTTGGTATGATGATACAGAGAACAACAGGCCTTTGGTCCTTTGTAGTGCTTTGAGGCCCCGAAACCACAAAGACTCACAGCTAGAACCATCTGGAATGTTCTACAGGGGACAATGTCTAAGAGACAAATACCAAAGCAACTCTAAAACATTCCATACAGATTATAAAAAAAATAATAATAAAAAAAACAACCTTCGGCATAGTAAACAGGAAGAAATGTAATTTTAAACCCTGATCATTGATGTTATCTCACCGAA
Source organism: Mylopharyngodon piceus (assembly GCA_039654765.1). NCBI lineage: Eukaryota > Metazoa > Chordata > Actinopteri > Cypriniformes > Xenocyprididae > Mylopharyngodon > Mylopharyngodon piceus. The sequence continues at coordinate 17,429,702 of CM077444.1, forward strand.
GTAAATGGTAAAACTGCCTTTCATCACAAAGTTCATTTTTAATCTTTGTGTCAAACAAGTGCCATTCAACACATCAACAAAATGCAATTATGCATACCTGTGGTCAGCTTTCCTAGAAAATACGAAAGAAAATGAAAGCAAGAGAGTACGAGTATACAGCTAAAAGGGCAGACTGTTCATTTAAACTGATTCGGTTTGAAAATGACTCATGATGATGATTCAGAAGTGGAAAATGAGGTAAAAGACAAGCCACAAACTGGAACTTTTACAGTGGAGTCATTTACAGTGGGAAAATCCTTCAAAATGTGACTTTTCCTGAATCTTGTCAAAGGCAGGAAGAGATCATGGCAGGCTTATCCTCGTGGCTCAGTTCTAGCTCTCTGAAGCTGTGAGGCGGGAACTTCGACTAATGGGTCTGTTTCTGCTTTGCCACCCGTTGCGATTGCTTTGAGTTCCCCAAGTCTGTGTTTATCGTTCACAGATTGTGCATAGCTGGTTTGTGTAAACATCTTAAATGGTTTTTAAATGTCATGCCAGTCATCATGAAGATTTGGACGAACGTGGTCGTTTTGTGGGATGAATCATTCTGGTGATATATTTCTTTATGTCTTTTGTGGTAAGAGAATGGTTAAAATACTAAGGCTAAGAAATCGGAACTCCTGCTGTTCAGTGTTTCTTTTAATGTGTTTAGTCTCCACAGGGGAGAAACCCTAAAAAAAATCTAAATTTAATTTCTTGACAACTGACAAACAAAATATTTCCTCTCCCCTCCTACTTTCAATCTCATTCTGTGACATTCACACACTTACCACTGCTCCACCACTTTTTGCCATTAATGATAAAATGGTCTTTGTCTCTGTGAAGGGTGCACTCCATGTTTGTGGCATCGCTTGAAGCAACATCTGGCTCTAGGATAAACAAAACAAGACAAAGTATCAGGTTCAGTAATGAAAATTATTTTAGAAAAAATAAGCAGTGAAGAAATTTTACTGAAAAAAAAAATGTAAATTTTTAAAGTCTGGTTTTTATGATAATGGCCCGGTTTCACAGACAGGGCTTAGCCTAAGCCAGGATTAGGCCTTAGTTCAATTAGGGCATTTAAGTAGCTTTTATAAACTTACACTAGAAAAAAACATTACTGGTGTGCATTTTGAGACAAAACAATGCCACTGACATATTTTAAGGTATGCCAGTACAAGTTACTTTCAGTTAGAACAGCTCAAACATGCATTTTAGTCTAGTACTAGCTTAAGCCTTGTCTGTGAAACCGGGGGAAAGTGTTTTTAAAGATGCACATTCACAAAAGAGTTATTTTGGTTATATTTTTGCTACTGTGTGAACAAAATGGTCAAGGTTTGGCTGGTAGGCAGTTGGTTCTCAGCCAGGGAGCAAGGGCCCACAAAGGAGCCTTAGCAAACTTCAGAGAGGGCCCTTAAGATGACTTAGTAATTACTTAGTAAAATTACACTTGTTAAAGTTACTTAGTAAAAATAGTAGTGCTGTAAATCATTTTAAGAGAATTAGTTCAATTATGCGTTTTTATTTAGAGACACCATTTGGTGGTGATTGTTAGTTCCCAGCATGCTTTGCATAGGGCTGGAAATGGAGAGTAAATATTGAAATTAAGTGCTATTTTACATGTTTTTGAGTGAACAGAAACATCTGTTAATGTTTAATGTTCAGTTATGTTTGACATTTGAAAGAGTTTCTGTTATTTTGAAGTTCTGATCATTACCATTGTGCAGAAGAGAAGAGCTTATGGTTAGGTTGTGGATAACTGCATGTACTAATACTATGAAATATGTTGCTTTGTTCAATGAGCAATAGCTTTGCTAATGCCAGTGCAGTAACAAGTTTGTTCTTACTTGTGCTGTGCCAGAAGCATGCAGTCTTTTAATTGAACAACATGATTCAAAGTCAAATAGTCAAACAGGTCATTTCCATTCACTCAAAATCACACACTTTTAAGAGACAACTTAAAATAAAAAAAAAAAAAGCACATATCACTAAAAATATTAAATTTATTGTGTCATAGACTAAATTATTTAGGAGATGATTTATTCAGGTAGATTCCATTAAAGAAATCAAGCTATAAAAACTACTCAAAAATATCATGTGTAATATTGTTACCATATTTTTTTAAGATAGCACATAACAATTTTTACAGTGTAACATTAAAATTTGTAATATACTTTTATATTGTAATAAATAATTTCACATTGAATCTCCAAATTAATGTAGAAACAACAAAGATGGTATATTTTAAATATTTGTTTAATGGCATGAATGAAGGCCAGTATCACCGATACCAATACTGATGTCTCTATTAAATGATTTTCTTTTTCAGTTTCTGGGGATCAGATGAGTAATTACAGCCATTCAGTATAACTGAAAGCCATATTTTTTTAAACATTTAATAGGCTTTAAAAAAGATAACAGCTTTTAATTTAAATGAACAAAACAATCTTCACATAAGCCCATTATAATAAACGTCATATTTAGCTTGTGCCTTTAATATAGCAGGGCTTAAAGGTAAGGGGAAAAAAAAAAAAAGTTGTTTTTGACCTACTGACTTTGTATTTTAATAAATAAGGTTGCTATGACACCAACATTTTACATCATAGATAAAATGCCACAATTTCTTATTCCAATTTTTATACCACAACTAATAGCCTAACTAATATAAATTTCAAACATTTATGAAGACAAGTAAAAAGTCAGTAATAAAATAAGGACAAATAAACAAATTACAAGCAATAGCACAAACAAATAGAAGACAGATACGTAAGTGCTTTAATAGTTTCAGGTAGGTCTAACAGTAGTATTCAGGTAAGAAATACTTCAGAAATTGAATAAAGTAATCAATGTAAAATAACACTGCATAGTCTTCACTGTATAAATAAAATGGATGAATCCTTATTAAAGCTTCAAAAGTTATTCAGTCAAAAGAAGTTTTTTTTTTTTTTTTTTTTTGGGGGGGGGGGGGCATTGCTCCTGGAGGGCCATTGTCCTGCAGAGTTTAGCTCCAACCCTGAAAAAAACATTCACCTGCATGTAACTTTAGTAATCCTGAAGACCTTGATTAGCTTCAGGTGTGTTTAATTAGGGTTGGAGCTAAACTCTGCAGGACAATGGCCCTCCAGGATCAACGTTCCCCACCCCTGTGCTAAAGCATACAATGCTGATCTGACACCCATGCAATTTTTTCCCCATCTCTTTACATTAAATGTCACAGGCTGATGTAATGGTTGAAGTGAGGACTCAAGGATACAGAGGAATATAGGCTTTATTAATATAAAAGTAAATCAAAACACAAACAGAAACTACCCCGTGGTCTTGACTAGGCTTGACTAGGCAGGAAACATACAGCATTGCAGACAAAACTTGACTTGGCAGGAACACACATGACAGGAATCATCAGATAGGCAGGGACAGGGTAACAACGACATGCAACAGCATGCGATGATGTGTGACAACGAACTGGCACAGGACAGCAAACACAAGGGGAATAAACAGGACAGCAAACAAGGCAGGTAACGAGGGAGGACAGGTGGGGAAACTGAACCAATAATCAGATAAGAAGATGGGCGGGGTCAGACAATAGACAGGAGAGCGCATGGCACAGCAAAGCATAACAAGACAAGCCATGTGCTCACATCAAACATGAAAATCACACACAAGCACATAACCAGTAATAACCAATCGCTAGCCATGAGCTTTCACAGAACAAAGAACACGGACAAAGACAGGAGAATATGGGAGTGTCAGGGCTCTGTCACAAAACCAAGAAACACACTAGACCAAAGTGACAGAACCCTGACAATTAATTTAAAACTCAAGTCATTTAAGACTGATTACAAGGATACTCACAAACACGAGCATTTTGAAATAATTGTGTGTGTTTTTAAGCGCAATAAGACACAAGAGAAAACTAAAATCAGTACTGGCGCACAGTCTGAGAAGCGGTTTACTGTGCACACATTTTGGGTGCGTGCACACAGAGTCTAGACAGCGAGCCAGGCCCAGTACCGAATTGAGTTTTCTTTTGCTTGAATAAAAGATTGGCTGATCATAGGACAGGCCTACACGCGGACCATCCTCAGTCGGCCACTGTCTCTTGCTTCACAGAGCTGGTAAGCAGAACTCAGATAACGTGACCATACACTGTAACAATAGCTAAAAGATGCCAGGAAAAAAATGGATGTTGCATTAATTGTGTTAAATATTTTAATGCGTTAAAAATAAAATATTAATAGCAGAAGTTAACGTTATTATTGACAGCCCTAAAAATAAGACAAAACAAGCTTTAAAATAAGCTAAAACATCTAACAAAATAATTATTATTTTAATTCACCCCCCATTTGTCTATGAAGAACCAGGATTCACACAGTCTTGGAAAACCTGGATATATGAGAGAGCCTAATTTTTAAAAGTATGATTTCTAGACCTGAAAAAGTCATGTAAATTAATATCTTAAAACTCCACGGGCATTTTTAAAATAAATATTCATTTTTCTTGATTTTTTTTTTTCCCGCCTATTAAAACTTCTGACACTTACCACCGGTTTCACAGACCAGGCTTAAGCTAGTCCTATACAAAAATGCATGTTTGAGCTGTTTTAACTGAAAGCAACTTGCACTGATAGATCTTAAAATATGTCAGTGCCATTGTTTTGTCTAAAGATGCACACCAGGATTTTTTTTTCTAGGGCACGCTTATAAAAACTACTTAAATGCCCTAATTGAACTAAGGCCTGGCTTAGTCTAAGTCCTGTCTGTGAAACCGGGCCTTAATTATTTTAATATTATTTATAATTATTTTAGTTACATAATTTAATCTATGGACAATCCTTGCGTTTGTAAATTAAAAAGGGTGGGGGTGGCTTCAAATATTGTTGTGGACAATAGGGAACCTTGAAGTCAAAAAGGTGGTAGTGGATAATCTCCTCTATTTCTGCTGGTGAAAAACAGAAAGAGACTGGCTGTCAAGGCAGAAATGATAACCTGGTGTAGATATTTCATTTGAAATCTGGCATCTATTGCAGAAACAAGTAAGAATTACAGCTGTTGTCTGTAGTATGACACATACACACACACACACTCACACACAAACACAGGAAGAAATAATGGGGATACTGTCATACATCAACACATCTGAAAACTCTGGGGGCATTACAACACCATCTGTATATGTTGAGAAACTTGACGCCTTTTTTTAAAATCACCATTACACATGTGCTCACACATACACTCTATAGCCTTCTTTTAGCTTGCTCTATTAGCAGGAGAATCAAAATCATTTTGTATTCCTCATCCACCAGCTATTCCCCTCGTTTACTCATTGAACACAGATCTCATTATTAACCTTAATATAAATCCTCCGTATAATTCGAATGCTAATATGTGTGTTACATTAGAGAGGCTTGAGTGTCTGGAGACCACTGAGTTCTGTTCTATTATGTTATGCTGCAACCAGCTGTTTAATGAATCATAAGTGTAAAACACACCAAAAAAAAAAAAAACATTTCCAGTCACTTCGGCTTTGGGGAGTCATTTATTAACTAGATCAAAATTCTGTATACATCACCTTCAGCCACTGTCATCACCAATAGACTAACATCACATAGCTTCACACTGCACCGGGGGACTAGACAAGGATGCCCACAACCCCCCAACCCACCCCCTATTCACCATTTTCATTGAACCGTTAGCAGCAGCTGTCAAAACATCTGCATTAAAGGAATTCAAACAAACACCACAAAATCAGCCTTTACACTGATTATTTAATACTGTATCCCCCATCATCATTACAAGAAAGGATTAAACTTGTTGATTCATTCTCTAATATTTCCGAATAATCAACTGGAGTAAATCTTCTATTCTTTCATTACATTCCAACAGCTTGGATATGACATCCCATACACCACCTATGCACCAATTACATCACATACTTAGGCATTAATGTTTCCCCCAGGCTGTCAGAGTTGTTTGGACTTAACTTTACTCCATTACTCAAAACAACAAGACGATGAGCTTCAACGCTGGATGAACTTATCACTATCCATTTTGGGCAGAATATCAGCCATCAAAATGACAATACTCCCTAAATTAAACTATTTATTCTCAATGATTCCAATACAACCCACCCTCACCTGGCGTCAATCTCTAGACTCAACCATTACCAAATTTTACAGGAAAAATGTAACTGACAACCCTACAGAAACTAAAAACACAAGGAGGACTGGAAGCACCACATTTCTACCACTACTTTCTGGTCAGCCAGCTTTAAAATATATACAAATGGACTCAGCCTAATCCATCAGAAAACATATGGTTAAATGAGTTTTTCAATTTTACAGTTAACAAGAAGCTGATAACTTCAGCACATGGGCAGAAAAAAGGCATGCCACAACTTCAACACATCTTTCATAATAATAACCTGCCATCATTTTCCTATACTTGGTCCAGAAACACGGAATCAGGAGTAAATGTTTTTTGGAATACCTAAAAATCAGTGAACAGTGGGTGACATGCATGTAAGTGAGTAATTTCAGGAGAATTATGGCAAAGTCATTTTAAAGTGCCAAACTTCCTTCTGCCAACAGGTGGCGCTATGACTGTAACTGAATATTGGCATGTAGATGTCTTCAGGCCAGGACTATTATCAAACATGTAAAGTTTGAGTCAGATCAGACATTATATGCCCGAGTTACAACAACTTCCTGTTTCATGGCGAAACATCGAACTTTGTCAGGCCGCCACGGACACGCCCTTCAGTGAAAACTCTAGATCCTCGCAATTTAACGTCGCAAAGGCCTTTAGATTAGACTGACCAAATATGATGTTGATCTGATTAAAGCTCTAGGAGGAGTTTGTTAAAGTACGTGTGGAAATGGAAAAAACGGCAAAAATTTTGCAGAGAAAATTCAAAATATCTCACTTCCTGTTGGGTTTACAGATTTTGCACCCAGGGACTTTTTTGTAGGTATTGGGCTGTAACATCTGTCTACCGAATTTCATACCTGTACATGAATGTAGCGCAAAGGGTGCTTAATTGAAATTTTGTAGGTGGCGCTATCGAGCCATTTTGCCACACCTAATTCTGAAACCCATATCAGATGTAAATTTTTACCATTTCTGACGCGTGTGCAAAGTTTCATGAGTTTTCGAGCATGTTTAGGCCCTCAAAAATGTGATTCATTTCGGAGAAGAAGAATAATTGGCTGAGCAATTACAATAGGGTCCTCACACAATCGGTGCTCATGAAATACTAACCTTAGTATTTCATGTGATGTTATGTCAGGACGTAGGATCAGCAGATCTTAAACAGATTCTTAAATTTGTAATCCCACACCTTCACCCTGGATTTCTTACCTTGGGCTGGTTCTCGCTTTTTTAATGCAACACATATTAGTTGAGATACATACACATCTATTAAGAGCTTAACGATGAATGCATTAAAAACACACATACACACATACACAGGGTAAGCACATGTGTTGGCCTGGGGTGAGGAGTGTCCTGGGAGAGAGGAGGATAAGCGGGTGGGCCTTGGGCCCTGTGTCCCACTGCATCTCTCCCTGACACCCCGTTGTGGCGTGACATGCGCGGGGGACTAACTTATGCGCCACTTACAACAATTTAACATTATTATTACTACTATTATTATTGTAATTATTATTTGTTGTTTTTACTATTGTTATATCTGTTATATATTTCTAGATGTTCTTTCATTTATATGCTTCCACCTCCACACCCAGATACACTTACGCAGGCACTCATTCACTCACATACACAAACAGACACACATAGATATAGGATATGTACAATACATTAGTATGTGTACTAATATTATATATAGATAGATAGATAGATAGATAGATATGTAGCCCCTGTAGTTCGGACCTGCCCGCTCCGTCTCAAGAACCCTTCAATGCAGGCTGACAGTTGTGCCTAAAGTTGCATTTCAGCCACCCCTAACCAAAGCTCACACAGATAAACGTTTACAGTGGGTGTAGAAATACATGAAGACTCATTTTTAAATATTTCTTTTCACTGATGAATGCTGTGCTGCAATGGATGGTCCAGATGGATGGATTTCTGGATGGTTGGTGAATGGCCACTCCATTCCAACAAGACTGCGACGTCAGCAAGGAGCTGGTGGGTTATTATTCATGCTAGAACATTGGGAAGAGACATGGAAGGTCCCTTTAGGGTCTCTTAGGATGTCAAAATAAATTCTACAAGATATATGGAGTTCATTACTGACCATTTTATGCTATGGTATAAAAAGAAGTATTCTGTCTTCTGATATAAAATGATTTTCATGCAGGACAACGCACTATCCCAAGCGGCAAAAACACTACAGCAATAAATCTACACCCACTGTAAATGTTTCTCTTTGTGAGCTTTGGTTAGGGGTGGCTTAAATACAACTTTATGCACAACTGTCAGCCTTAAATGAGAGGTTCTTGAGACTCCAGAGACACCAGCAGCTTCAAATACCTGTTTGCTGCTCAACAGTGGCTTTTTTTGTAGCTGCCCTTTTATTACAATTAATTTGTCTGACAGAAACTTACCTTAATAAGCCTTTATCTGACCGGGTTATTCTGTGCTCTAAATTACACAAATTTTTGTCAATTCGACAATCTCTATTCAGTTTTAACAAAATATTAGTTGTTTTTATGTATTTTGCAATTTCATGCTTTTCATCTTCAGAAAGATCTTTTTTCCTCTCCATATTTCATGAGAACTGTGACATGCTTAATAATGTGGAACAACCACTTTAAGGTTTTCCATTTACCAAAGAAGACCTGGAAAACTACTTAAACCTGTCTGAGAGTGATACCAGTTATCTAAAAAGATATGAGAAATAAAACAAACAAACACTTTCTTTGAAAAACTATTATTGTACTAAAATTCTACTGACATGTCACTTGCACAGTGTATATATTTATATATACACACAGGACTTATCAAAATTGACTTGTCATGTTTGTTAGTATGTATGTTTGTTTCCCTTGGTTATTTTGTATTTGTAACATGTAAATAGTGTCACATTTCTTGTTTGCATAATAAAAAAAAAAAAAGAATTAACAGAGTTTTACACTTATCACCTGTCATACAGAAGCAGGACCGTATGTCTCCTCTCAGTAAGGGCTCCAGCCATAGCCTCTTCTGTTCCTCAGTGCCAAACAGGTGCAGCACTTCCATATTCCCAGTGTCTGTTAGAAATTTACTGCATCAATACTACCATAAGTCACTCACAATTTACACTACTGTTCCAAAGTTTAAGGCCAGTAATTTTGTTTTTTTTGTTTTTTAAAAATTATACTTTTAATCAGCAAGGATGCATTAAATTGATTAAGACTTTTATAATGTTATAAAATATTTCTATTTCACATAAATGCTGTTCTTTTGAACTTCGAATTCAACAAAGAGTCCCGAATCCTGTATCACAATTTCCACAAAAATATTAAGCAGCACTTTACATTTTAAATTACATTTTAAAATTAGGGCTGTCGATTTAATGCGTTAGTTTAATATATTAGTAATTGGGAAAAAAATAATGTGTTAAAACTATTAATGTATTTAATGCACCCGCCCCGTGAGTTTTTGTCTCATATTTATATCATGATATAGTTAAGCAATTTCACATGAGTAACGAGCGCAATATCACACAATGTTTTTGTCCAGAATAGCATGAGTGCAAATGTGATATAGATTTTTTAAAACTGTTCCATAAAAAAGTTAATATTGTATTATATTAGACACAATATTGTCTGCTTTTGCTCAATTTTCCCAACAAAAATATTACCTATAAAGCCAGAGCAGAACTGTTGTGCATCTCAGAGCAACACACAGCAGTGTTTCATTTCTGAATGAGTCCTTGTTTTGAGAGAATCAATTGGGTGGACCAATGATTTAATGGCCCATTCATTAAGAGAGCCATTTACTTAAAGCTGGAGTCTGTGACTTTTTTTTGGTTAAAAATTATCCAAAATCAATTTGAGCAAGTACATAACAGCCAGTGTTCAAAACTATCTCCTTACCTTAGCCTGATTCACAACGGTAAGCTGGTAACAATGTTTTCTAATTGGAATGGTACTGGTAGGTTTCCGCGGGAAATTCAAGCATGCTGCCGTTCGTCTTTGTGTCATTACCTCACGTCTGTTTACATAAAGGAGTCCCAGCTAGTAGGCTATATCGCATGTAAGGATGCTGCAGGGAATAGATCATTTATAGCCTTTTCTCACAGCAGCTGGAATAATTAAACTTATCATTTTGATGGTGGATTGTATGGTATAACAAATTAACGTAAGAGATTAGACTGTACAGAAACTGAAATCTACAGGTAACGCTAATACACACTAAATACACATCATCACGCAATGCTGATGTTGTTAATATTAACAATTTGTGAACAAAGTATAACAATAATAATAATTTGCATGGATTGATGTGATATGAGCTAAGCGATCGTTAGATTTAATCACCATTGGTAGCGCAATTTATTGTAATGCTTTTTTTTCCTCAGTTGGTCAGAACAAAAGTGGCAGATTTGTTACTTACTTGTTCAGATGACATTTTCCGGTGAAAGTTCTTATTTTTGTCATACTTCCAAGACTACAATCTGTGATTTCAAAGTACCTGTACAGTCTGACAGCCACACATTCTCCTCAAAGCATTAGATTCATCTGCGCTGAGGAGCCGTGCTGATGCACAACCCACGTAAAGATTATAATTCCACAAATAACTGCAATTGCAGGTTTCAAACAGAGATGGCGAATGAATGAATAAATGAATGAATGAATGAATGAATGAATGACTAATTTAGACATTTACCGCCACCTACAGACAGTTTTAGTTTCTTATTTAGAGTATCATTTTTATAGAGTATCAAAAAATCATTTTTCCATATTAATAAAACCCATTAAAGGTATAATTCACCCAAAAATGAAAATTCTGTCATCATTTACTCACCCGCATGGCCGTTGAACTTTTTGTAATATCCATTTGATGCTTTTCTTATTTAACACAATAATGACTTTAAATGATCTTTTGGGGTTATTTCTCAGCCCAAATTTGATGTGCGAATAATTTGCACTTAATTAGATTTAATTAATCGCCACATTGTGTAATTAATTAGATTTAAAATTTTAAATGCTTGACAGCCCTAAAATATATTTTAAAAAAAACAAAAAAAAAAACAAACTTATTTTAAATTGTAACAATATTTTACAATATTACTGTTCTGAAATAAATGATCAAATAAATGCAGCCTTCATGAGCATAATAGACTTCTTTCCATCTTACCGACCCCAAATTTTTTAGCAGTATTGTAAATACAATTATGCTGACATATGTAGTATTGAGTGAGATTTTCTGTTGTAAACAGAAAGTACATCTACAAATCATATTGAAGAGGGTGGATTCTGGAATCCACTGCCGCTTCAATGTATATCTTTAGAGTGATTTATAATCAAGTTATTAATATTTATCCTTCTAAATATTAAATGATTTGAATGACTTCTTCAGCGCATGTTAAAGCAGTTATTTTACTTTCCATCTTCAATCATTCTGACTCCAGGTCTTCATTCATCATATCTGGTCTTTGGGTCTTAACTGTAAATTCCCCTACACTATCAAATGTACTTGTATGATATACATTAAATATAAAAACAAATATCAGAATTGACAAAAAAAAAAAAAAAAAGTAAGTAGTGTTCCTTAAGCAGCTTTAAAGGGGACCTATTATGCAAAATTCACTTTTACATGGTGTTTTAACATAAATGTGTGTCGGCAGTGTGTGTACACAACCACCCTATAATGATAAAAATCCACCCACTCCTTTTTTTTAATCCCCATAAAACGTACTCTGTTACTAACATAACCTCGGTTCCCTTAGATACGGAACGGAGTACTGCGTCGTCTGCCTTTTTAGGCAAGACGCAATGGGGAAACTCCTGTTTTCACCGATTCTGAAGCCTTTTTTAATCACGCAGTGAAACTGCACGACCATTGGTTCGTGGAGTTTAAGAAAAAGAACCAAATGGGCAGGGTCTCGGGCTATATAAGCGGCCGTCTCGCCTTGGCAAACTGATTTAATTCGATTGAAGTGACGGCATGAGGCGTCCTACGAATAGCACGGCAAGTTACGCAGTACTCCGTTCCGTATCTAAGGGAACCGAGGTTACGTTAGTAACAGAGTACGTTCCCTTTCGATACTACACTCCGTACTGCGTCGTCTGCATTTTTAGGCAAGACGCAATGGGGATTATACAATCACGCCATGCTATGAAGGGGGAATGACAGAGCATCGGAGCGGAGCACTGAGAAGGGCTCGCACGGATGCACATAGCATAATATATCCCGGAAGATAGGGGACTTGAGGACACTATAGTCGTCCTCCCATTCCTATATATTCTAGGAGCTCCCTTGGGGCTAGAGCATATATAGGGAAAGGGAAAAAATATGTTATTACCCGGACTTTGGTCAGGGCCATAAACGAGTACTCATAAGCTGATCACATTAGTGAGGCTTATGCAGAGAGAACCTGCGTTTGTAATGCAGGGACGTCTAGATTATAAAATCTGACAAAGGTGGACGGCGAGGCCCAGCCGGCCGCCTCACAAATTTCTGCAATGGACACGCCTGTGGACCATGCCCAAGAAGAGGCCATGCCCCTCGTGGAGTGTGCTCTAACACCTATGGGGCATTGTAGGCCCAAAGAGGAGTAAGCGAGCGCTATAGCATTGACCATCTGGATAACCTGGGCTTCGTGACCGGAAGAACTTTCGTACGACCACCGAAGCAGACAAAGAGTTGTTCCGACTGACGAAAAGAGGCGGAACGATCGATGTAAGTCCTCAGGGCCCTGACTTGACAGAGTAGGTTCAACTCCTGATCATCCTGGGAAGGAGGAAGTGCAGAGAGAATGACCATTTGTGCCCTAAAGGGTGTGGATAGGACTTTCAGGACAACTTTAGAGTCGTTAGGCCCGAACTCAAGACAGGAGGGGCTCACAGAGAGCATCTGTAAATCTCCCACTCGCTTTACCGATGCTAAGGCTAGCAATAAAGCGGTTTTTAGCGTTAGAGGACATAAGTCGACAGTCTGGAGCGGTTCAAAGGGAGGGCCCTTAAGGCCCCTGAGAACCAAAGATAGGTCCCATGTGGGAACTGTGCGGGGGCGGGGAGGGTTCAGCCTCCTAGCCCCTTTTAGGAAACGAACAACAAGGTTGTTTTTCCCTATCGACTGTCCCGCTACGGGAGCATGGGAGGCCGCTATGGCTGCGACATAGACTTTAAGGGTAGAGGGAGAACGGCCCCTATCCATTAAGTCCTGAAGGAAAGACAATATCAAAGATAGGTCTGAAGGCTCCCTTCTAGAAGCCATACATGGAGATCCCACAGCTCGGGTTTGGGGTGCCAAATCGTCCCTCCCGCTTGGGAGAGGATGTCTCGTCTCAGGGGAATTGGCCATGGCTCCATGGACGCCAGCTGAGACAGGTCCGAGAACCATGGTTGGCTCCTCCATAGGGGAACCACCAGGAGGACTTTGTGGGCACCTTCCCTGATTCGTCTGATAACCTGGGGAATCAGAGCGACCGGGGGAAAAGCGTACAGGAGGAGGCTGGGCCAGTCGTGGGCCAGTGCATCCTTGGTCTTTGAAAAGTAAATTGGGCAACGAAAGTTGTCTTCTGAGGCGAAGAGGTCGACCTCTGCCTTCCCGAAGACATCCCAAATTTCCTGAACCGTGAGGGGGTGGAGCGACCATTCCTCCGAGGGAAGGCTGCTCCGGGACAACATGTCAGCCCTTTTGTTCAGTATGCCCTGAATATGTACTGCTGTGAGTGAGAGCAGGCTGTGCTGGGCCCACTCTAGGATGGATCTTGCTAGAGTGAAAAGGGGCTTGGATGAGAGCCCGCCCTGGCGATTTATGAAGGACACCACTGTCATATTGTCTGATCTGACCAGGACGTGGTGTCCCGCCAAGAGAGGGAGGAAGGATTGGAGAGCTAGATACACCGCCATCATTTCCAGGTGGTTGAAGCTCGCTCTCTTGGCTCGTCCAAGCACCGAAGGCTGGGTGACCGTCGCACAGAGCTCCCCAGCCCATTTTGGAAGCGTCTGTGAAAACGACTTTCCTCTTGCACATCGTCCCTATAGCCATGCCCAGCAGGGGTTCATCCAAGGAGCCAGGGTTGCAACGCACGCCTGATTCACTTTGAGCAAGCAGCGACCATGCTGCCAGACATGCGGTTTCAGTCAGAACTGTAGTGGGCGCATATGAAGCAGGCCCAACTGCAGGGATGGTGATGCTGAGCCCATGAGACCTAGCATACTCTGAAACGTTCTGAGCGGCAGAGAGGATCCGGGCGTGAAAGTTTTCACGAGCTGCTGAATGGCCAGGGTTTGCTCTGGCGAGACTACGGCCCTCATGCAGGTCGAGTCGAGAATAATCCCCAGGAACGAGATACGTTGGCTGGGAGATAAAGAGCTCTTTGGAAAATTGACCCTGAGCCCCAAGCACTCTAAGTGGCTGAGGAGAAGGGGTCTGTGTGCCACTAGCTTCGCCTGGGCCAGGACGAGCCAGTCATCGAGGTAGTCGAGTATGCGTATGCCCATCTGCCTCAGAGGGGAGAGGGCCGCGTCCATGCACTTCGTAAAAGTGCGGGGAGCCAGAGACAGCCCGAACAGAAGGACCGTGTATTGATACGCCACCCCTTCAAAGGCGAATCTCAAGAATCGTCTGTGATGGGGGGCTATCTGGATGTGAAAGTAAGCATCCTTCAGATCCAGGGAGAAGAACCAGTCTCCTGGGAAAATCTGCAAGAAGATCTGTTTCAAAGTGATCATTTTGAACGAGCCCTTTTCAGGGCCCGATTCAGATATCTGAGGTCGAGGATGGGTCTGAGACCGCCATCCTTTTTGGGAACGAGGAAGTATCGGCTGTAGAAGCCTGATTCACTCAGAGCCGGGGGAACCATTTCTATGGCTCCTTTTGCCAGCATAGTGTTCAATTCAGAGCGTAGGACGTGCACGTCCCTGCTCTCTACTGAGGTTTGGACCACTCCGTTGAATAACGGGGCCCGCTGAGCAAACTGGAGTACATAACCTCGTTTTACTATGTTTAGTACCCAAGTTGACACTCCGGGGATGGCCTGCCAGGCCTCGGCCCAGGTGGCAAGGGGCTGGATTGGTTCGAGCACCAAGTCGCTGTGAGGAACTGTGGTGCACATAAGGGGTGGAAGAGGAACTGCCAGGGCGTTTGAACAGGCTCTGTGCAGGCAGAAAACACATTTTTTCGAGCGCCCGGAACTGAACGGGGTGACGGGAAAACTGAGTGAGGCATTTTGGAGGGTGGTCCGGCCGCAGCGGGACTTAGCCTCCTCCTCTTCCTTATCTGGGTATCAGGCCGACTTCTGAGGCGCGAGGTCCAGCACTATCTTGGGCCGGGGTCCCTGTCGCTTCGGTGGGGGGTGGCGTCTAACAGAACGTGAGCGCTGTCTGTGCTCAGGCCGTGGTGCGGGTTGAGTAGCGGATGGCGCAGATTTAGGAGGCTGCTGTGCTGGCGCAGGCTTTGGGCGGCTTGAAGTGGAGAAGCTGGAGCGCTTTGACAAGAAGTGTCGCATTGCCTGGGACGACTTCTGTGCCGCTGTGAAGCGTTCAGCAAACCCATCAACTGCAGGGCCGAAGAGACCAGTAGGAGAGAAGGCGAGTCAAGGAAGATGGCTTTGTCCCAATCGCCTGGGCCGTGGTCTTAGTGGCTCGCAGGGCTAGGTCTGTGGCGAGTCCTGCCCAGGCTGGTCCAGGTCACACAGAAGTTTGGCCTGGTAAACCTGCAACACCGCCATTGAGTGCAGGGTGGAAGCTGCTTGGCCGGCCGAGGTGTAAGCCCGTCCAGCAAGGGTCGACGTGGTGCGACACGGCTTGGATGGGTGGGTGACCTTGGTTTTCCAGCCAATGGCGGCGGGCGGACACAGGTGTGCGGCCACAGCTTCATCCAGAGGCGGCAGTTTGTCATAACCCTTCTGCTCTGCACCATCAACCGAGGTGAAAGCGTGAGAGGCAGAAGGGCGAAGGCAGGCAGAATACGGGGCGCGCCGCGATTTCGTGAGCTCCTCGCGTACTTCAGGGAAGAATGGAGCTGCCCGCTAGGGAGGAGCCTGGCGACGTCCGGGCAAAAACCACTCGTCGAGGCGGCTGCGTGCTGGTTCTTCAGGCGCAGACCACTCCAAGCCGAGCTCTTCAACGTCCTTAGAGAGCACGGGAATGAGCTCGGAGTCGATAGAAGCCCTGGCGTCGATCAGCTCAAGAGACGGCAAGGGGGCGGAGTCGAGGTGTGAGTCCGGCCAATCCTCAGCATCCGAGGCCGCTAGGGACATGCTGTCATCCAGCGGCTCTTCGTCAGATCCCCCGAACGAGACCAGGTCGCTCGCGATGGCAGAGGGGCGCTGGTCCGGGCGGGAGAAGTGGACGGGGGAAGGCTCTCTTTGTGGAGAAAGTGAGGCATGCGGGACCTGAGCCGACGTGAGCTCACTTTCATCCGAGCGCTGAGATCCTCTGCCCCGCTGTTTTTTCCTCACAGGCTCCTGGGAGGAAGAAAACGAGAGGGTGCGAGGGGCAGAGTCACGTTCTGAAAAGAACGCTATCCGCTTGCGCAGAGAGGCAAGACTCATACTCTCGCAATGAGAGCAGGTCGATCCAGTGAGCGCGGCTTCTGCGTGGGACTTGCCCAGACATCGCATGCACAATCGTGGCGTGACATTTGTAACAACGCCGCAGGAAATTTGCTCAATGAAAAATGCTCTTTCAGCTTCCAACTGCGGCCGCAGAAGGAAGAACACCGTAAGCACGCGCTCGGCGCTGTGGGCAACTCGGGTGCGAAGTGCTGACCAGGCTGCTTGAGAGCGGCGTGAAGGACAGAGCTGCTTGAGAGCGGCAAACTGATCCAGCTGCTGACGAGGCGGCGCGCTGATCAAGGCTGCATGAGAGCGGCGAGCTGGGTGGCGAGCTGACAGAGCTGCGAGCTGAAAGTGAAAGTAAAGCTGCTCGAGAGCGGCCGCTTATATAGCCCGAGACCCCGCCCATTTTGGCGGGCTCGAGCAGGCTCACGCGGCATTGCCGCGCCGCCATTGGTTCACTTTCTTAAACTCCACGAACCAATGGTCATGCAGTTTCACTGCGTGATTTAAAAAAGATAATATTTTAATGCACACTTGCACTGTGTTTTATTAAGCTCTTACAATGATTTTCTAGAATGAAAACAGACACTTTATATTTTGTGTGAAGTACAATAAACGTTATAAAACTCATCGGTAAACAGGCATGTACTAATATAATGGATAAAAACAAGAAGACAATATAAGTTATAACCGTAATTAAACTAAATTATACCTGTTCTATCTCCATGCAGCATATATTCGCAGTTTCTGACACTACATTGCGTCCTGACTGACTCCTGAGACCGGAGAATGAGCTCTTGAAGCTCCGCCCTCTTAGGCTGAGCACAGCAGCTCATTTGCATTTAAAGGGCACACACTGAAACGGCGCGTTTTTGCTCACCCCCAAAAAGTGGCAATTTTAACATGCTGTAAAAAATTATCTGTGGGGTATTTTGAGCTAAAACTTCACATACACACTCTGGGGACATCAGAGACTTATTTTACATCTTGTATAATAGGTACCCTTTAAGCAATAATCAAAAATCCTCATAAAAACAGTCACATTTCTGACTCATGCAGAGGCACACACCC
Organism: Mylopharyngodon piceus; assembly: GCA_039654765.1. Lineage (NCBI taxonomy): Eukaryota > Metazoa > Chordata > Actinopteri > Cypriniformes > Xenocyprididae > Mylopharyngodon > Mylopharyngodon piceus. The sequence continues at coordinate 17,447,462 of CM077444.1, forward strand.
ACCTGGGGCCTGGCAGTTGAAGACTTCGGGGGCGTAGAAGCAGTGTCCGGTCTCCTCTGCGATATGAGCATAATCCAGCTGAGAGAGGCCACTCTCTGCAGGAAGAAACAAATTCCACAAGCCTGCAGCTCGAGCCTTTGCCTGCTCACATGGATACATACAGAGAAAATCTTACTCACTCCAGTTCAATTCTTCTTGTGAATTCTTCATTATTCTTTGCAGCTACACTACTGATGAAGTTTGGGGTTGGTATAATTTACTCCAGCCATTACTCCATTGTTCAGTGTCACATGATCCTTCAGAAATTATTCTAATATGCTGATTTGATGTTCAAGACATTTCTTCTTATTATCAATGTTGATAAAAACAGTTGTGCTGCTTAATATTTTTGTGGAAACCATGATACAAGTCTTTGTTGTCACTTTTGATCAATTTAATGTAAATCTTACTGACCCAAATGGCAGTTTAAGTTGTGATAAGATGGTACTATATAATATGCCAATGACTGTATGTATCATCACCTTCAACTCTTCCAACACAGGAGGTGTGTTCCATCTCTCAGGTGTGTCCTTGTGTTTGGTGTAGTACTCCTTTACTTCCTAAAACAAAAGAGATAATAAAAGGAGAAATAAGATTTTCCTTATAGTACACACAAACAATATAATTGTACACAAACAAACAAAAAAACAATTATTATTATTATTATTATTAATAATTCAATGTTATTTATAATTTTATTGTATTTTTATTTTTTAACAATAATTTAATTTAAATTTTGTAGATTTTTAATCGCATTTTATATTTGTATAAATTCAAATAACCAGACCATCTCTCCTGATAATATGAAAGATATTTTGACATCATAGGTTTCTGTACTCATGTGGTATTTACATGAGGATTTTCCACACAGCTGACAGTAGTGCTGACCTTTTGGGCAGGAAGTACGTGCTTTCTCATGAACTCTTTCACATGCTGAAGGACAGCCTGACCTTTGGGTGACTGCATGAACAGCTGATCAGAGATCGGTAGGGCTAATGTGGGGCTGCAATCAAAAACCACGTCCTTTATAAAATACCATAATTATTTATAATTACATCCAATCAAAATTTTAAACAACATACCCTGACAATAAAAATACAACCAATAATTATACACTCTGCTTACATGGAAACACCTTTAATTACATACTCTGCTGCTAAGAGAACAACCTCAAAGATAAGCCACAAAATAAAATCGGAACACAGAATGCTTTTCAAACAAAACTTGTTGTTAAACTGAATTAAGGAAAGATATCCTTAGAAAGTCTTTTTGACCATTGGAAAACTGGAAATAACCATTAAGAGATGATCTGTCATGCAAGTAATTACTCTAATGTGCATGAAGAGTTGAGATTGTGGTCTTATACCTGAAGGCAATATGTAAACCCAGCTCAGCTAACGGCTCCACGCTCTCTCCAAACTCAGCAGCGTTAATTGAACTGGCATTGCCCAACAAATGCCTTGCATAAATCCCCTAAAATGGGGAGAGAAAGAGACTTAATAAGTTAAGCACCTGTGTGGATTTTCTCTGTGTATAGTTGTGTTTCATAAGACAAAATAAACAGAAGTTTCACCAGTCATTCGTGAACTACTGTATACAACTGGCATTCTGGGAGTAAAATCATCTACCTTCACAGAATATGTTTATTAAATATGTTTTTCTCATTTTAATACATGGCTCTGGAATACTTGATTCTGATTAGTCAGTTGTGCAGTCAAACATAATGGCCACTAACATGAATAACTGACTGTTGTCCCAAGCAATTGATTTCCTACATTAGTACTACCATTCAAAAATTTGGGGTTGGTAAGATTTTTTTAAGTCTCTTTTCTTTTAATATTGAGAAATAGCATTATAATTTAAAATAATGGTTTTCTTTTTTTTTTAAGACTTATTTGTGGAATTTTTACCTTTATTACGATAGCTCACGAGGCTATTGGCGCTGACAAAATTTTCTATTTAAATATATATTAAAATGTAATTTATTTCTGCTGGCAAAACAGAATTTTCAGCAGCCATTATTCCAGTCTTTAGAGTCACATGATCCTTCAGAAATCATTCTAATATGCTGATTTGGTGCTCAAGAAACATTTCCTATTATTAAAAATACTAAAAAAAAAGTTTAATATTGCTTAATATTCTTGTGGAAGTCGTGATTATTTGGTTTTTTTTAGGATTATGATGAATGGAAATTAATAGAACAGCATTTATTGGAAACAGATTTTTTGTGTCTTTACTGTCACTTTTTATCAATTTAATGCATTCTTCCTGAATAAAGTATTAATTTCATTGAAGAAAAAAAAAAATCTTCCTGACCCCAAATGTTTCATGTCTCTCATAGTACTACACTATCCTTTTTTCCTCAAATAATTAATATTTCTAATCAGAATGATATTTAATGTCCATTGACCTTGTATAATCTTGGCTATATTATCTTTCTACTGTCATTTTGTGTAAAGAAAAACTTTAACAGTGGGTGTTTTTATCTGATTGGTACAAACAGTTTAACTTTGTTTTAACCACAATGGCTTAACATGGCCTGCATGAACTTAATACCTGTGCAATTGCAGCCATTTTGAAAATAGCCATGGCAATGAAGAAGTTTAGCTGGGGGAGAGAGTTTGGGATCCCTCGACAACAGCAGTAAATGGAGATCAGGTCATCTGGAGAAGGAATTCCTGTTCAAAAGCAACAGATGGATTAAAACATAAAATATAGAGAGCGATAATAAAATAACATAAAAGGACACTATTTTCTTAAAAGGTTAGTTAACCCAAAAATGAAAATTCTGTCATCATTTACTCACCCTCATGGTAGTCTAAACCCATAAGACAATAAAGGCATCGTAAAACGAAGCCATATGAATCAAGTGGTTTAATCCAAGTCTTGTGAAGAGATACAAATGCTTTATATGAACAGATTTAATTTAGATTTATTCACATTTAAACACACATACATAGAGTAAAGCACATACGGTAAACACGAAAGCGTGTGTGTGTGTCACGTGTGTGTCACATGCTAGAACAAACCTCATTGGTTCTCGTGTGTCAAAAAACAATTCTAGCAAATGTTCTAAGTAGTGGTTTCATTCTTCAGGTTTCATTAAAAAAAAAAAAAGGTCTTAATTTGCATTTCAAGACTTATGGGTTTGGAACGACATGAGGGTGAGTAAATGATGAACTATCCCTTTAACTCTACAGAAATATAAAAAAAAATTAAAAACAAAAAAGGAGATTCTCCACCCTCCACTCCTGTAACACCACCCATTGTGCTGATGACTTTGTAGTGACTGGGCCAATAGTGTGGCATGAGGAAATACGCCAAGTCTGCTATTGGCTGTCCGGTAGTGGACAGTTCCCAATCCAGCACAGCCAGCACACGAGCCTGAAAGGAGATAATAAACCTTTCAGGAGACCCATATGTTACCACATGTAAAAGTCTGAAATCTTTCATGGAAGGGACTGAGGTTTTGGTTTGACTGACAGAAACACATTGGTATATCAATTACCAACGACTTACAAACAATTATGTGGGGGAAAAAAAGAGTTTCAATAAGCTTATTAAGAATGTTCTCCTAAAAGACATGTGATGTCATAATCAGTGGTTAATTAAAGATTTGCTCTGCCAGTTGGTTTAATGTAGAAAATGGAGTTTCAATAAGCTTATTAAGAATGTTCTGCTAAAAGACATGTAATTTTAGAATGGGTGGTTAATTAAAGACTTGCTCTGCCAGTTGGTTTTGATTCTTGATCTTCACAATTCTCTCTGTAATAAATCATCCACTGACATAACGGTATATAAGCTTAAAAAGTCTTAAGTCTGTAATTAGTGCCACTATAATAAAACATTTTCACTTTTTTTTTGCCAAGATTTGCCAAGATTCTATAGAGGAATTTTCCATACAGTACTTCATATTAAGTCCAACAAATAGATGTAACATTTTTAAAAATTAATACTTTATTCAACAAGGACACATAAATTGATCAAAAGAGTCAGTAAAGTCAATTATAATCTTCCAAAAGGTTTCTATTTCAAATAAATACTGTTATTATTTGATCAAACTTTTAAATGGTATATATATTAGGGGTGTAACGGTTCAGCTTCTGTTTGTATTACGGTTTGTCATGTTTTTTCTACACCTTTATATATACATACATACATATACACTGCCCTCCAAAAGTTTGGAAACGCCCTAGAAAAGTGGGGTTTTGGACAATATTGGCATGAATCCTTTTTAATTTGTGATCATTTTGCACTGATAAGGGACAACACAAACTACGAAAACATATTTTATTACATAAACAGTTTATACATGGAAAAAACTTCATCAGAATATCCACCATTAGCAGCTATCTGACCTAAACTGGGTTCTAATTGGTTCATTTGATTCTAAACTTAATTGGCAATCAATTGTTGAAGCTATTAAGGTGTGCTGACCCAAAAATCTTTTACAAACCTGGGCCAAGTTTAAACCAGTAACCAGGCATCACAGCTGGCAAAGGGGCATGTCTGACTTTGACATGTATATACTGCCATTATTATGTAATCAAAATGAAAATTATTATTGCTGGTCTTCAATGATAATGTCAAGTTACTTTAATGTATTTGCACCAAAAAATGATAAGGATTTATGCTGATATCGTCCAAAACCACACTTTGCCAGGGGTGTTTCCAAACTTTTGGAGGGCAGTGTACATACTATATATATATAAAATATGGGGGGCCAAACAGGAAATAATTATATATAAACCTGAATATATAAATGTAAATCTGAATATATAGTTATAAAATTGAATATATAAATGTAAATCTGAATATATAGTTATAAAACTGAATATATAAATGTAAATCCTGAATATATAGTTATAAGTCAAATATATAAATGTAAACTATGAATATATAGTTATAAGTCTGAATATATAAATATAAATCTGAATATATAGTTATAAGTCTGAATATATAAATGTAAATCCTGAATATATAGTTATAACTCTGAATTTATAAATATAAATCTGAATATATAGTTATAAGTCTGAATATATAAATGTAAACTTTGAATTTATAGTTATAAGTCAGAATATATATTTATAAATCCTGAATATATAAATGCATATATCAGGGTTCGTACAGATACTGTAAAATGACATTCCAGGACTTTCAAGGACTTTTCAAGCACTACTTTTTTGGTTTTCAAGGACTACAATCAAAGATCTCACTTATCAAACAAGATCTTTATTATCTTTCAAATTCTGAAAAAGGTAAATAGATAAATAAAAATAAACAAATAAAACAAAATGGTACAAATAAAGTGTAGCACATGCAATGACTGTGGTAACTTTAACCATTGAACGGATGCTACGACAAAGATATTGCTTTCCTTATTCAAACTGATTTTTTTGTCATATATTGACCTGAAGAATGAAAGCTGTATCATATACTTGGATATTTATATGAGCAATATCACGCTCATAGCCATGCGAAATGGCTCTATATGTATATCAGATGGGCTGCGGCATTAATTTGGCATGAAAAGATTGTTTTATCGATAAAATATTAAGCACTAATTTCATATGTATTGTCTTTCAATAATTCAAGCACTTTTCAAGTACCTTTACTGTTTATGGCTGTTTTCAAGGGCTTTCCAGGACTTGAATTTCAAAAAGTCAAATTTAAATACTTCAAGCACTTTAAGCACCTTGTACAAACCCTGATATATTGTCTACTTAGGGCCCGAATTTTAGCACAGAATTGTGGGTTTTGCAGATAATTTTACTCATTCCCACAAGTTCTACGCATATAATATGTGCTAAATTCCTGCAAGCAATTATTAGCATGCAGGTTGAATGATTAAACTAATTCATCCAGATGAACAGATCGAATTCATAATTTTAAATCTTGCTGTCACACTGTGATTTCAGTAACAGCGTGAGTGAATCAGTGCAACCGCGTCTTCCCTCTTTCATGAGTTCAGTGTGGCAATTGTGAGTTATAAAGTTCAAATTGCGAGATGTAAACAATTGTGAGGAAAAAAAAGTCAGAATTTTGAGATAAAAAGTTGAAATTACCTTTTTTTTTTTCTTTTTTTTTTATTCTGTGGTGGAAACAAGCTTCCATACCTTCACGTTCATTGCGGTCACAAAATTCTGGCCAGTTAATAATACATGGGATAACAAAATCACTCTTCTTAATTGGCACCCAAATATGTGAGAACACAATTTACACACCTATATGTATGAATAACTGTTGGCAGGAATTTAGCACATTATAAGAATGGAACTTTCATGTAGACAATGTAGACAACATATGAATTTATATATTCAGGATTTATAAATACATATTCTGACTTATAACTATATATTCAGTTACATTTATATATTCAGGTTTATAACTATATATTCAGATTTACATTTATATATATTCAGAATTTACATTTAATCATTTTCTGTTCGCCCACCCCATAATATATATGTGTATATATATATATATATATATATATATATATATATATAGTCATGTGAAAAAGTTAGGACACCCTATTGTATTCCATGCTTTTCTTTATCAGGACATTACAAAAAATCATCTAGTGCTTGGCAGGTCTTAAAATCTGAAAAATAAAAACTCAGATAAACAAAACACATGACATATCACACGGTGTCATCATTTATTCAACAAAAATAAAGCCAAAATGGAAAAGCTATGGGTGACAAAGTTAGGACACCCTATGATTCAATTGCTTGTGGATCCACTTTTAGCAGAAATAACTTTAAGTAATCATTTTCTATATGACTTCATCAGTCTCTCACATCATTCTGGAATTTGGCCCACTCTTCTTTACAACGTTACTCCAGTTTATTGAGGTTTGTGAGCATTTGTTAATGCACAGCTCTTGCCACAGCATTTTAGTCGGGATGAGGTCTGGACTTCGACTGGGCCATTGCAACACCTTGATTATTTTCTTTTTCAGCCATTCTGCTGTAGATTTGCTGGAGTTCTTGGGATCATTGTCCAGTTGCATGACCCAATTTTGGCCAAGCTTTAGCTGTTGGATAGATGGCCTCACATTTGACTCTAGAAAACTTTGGTATACAGAAGAGTTCATGGTCGACTCACTGACTGTGAGGTGACAAGGGCCCATGGCTACAAAACAAGTCCAAAATTATCGACCCTCCACCAGCATGCTTGACTTTTGGTATGAGGTGCTGATATGCTGTTTTTGGTTTTCACCAAACTTGGCGATGTGCATTTTGGCCAAACATCTCCACTTTGGTCTCATCTCTCCAAAGGACTTTGTTCTAGAAGTCTTACTGTTTGTTCAGATGCAACTTTGCAAACCTAAGCCATCCTGCTATGTTTTTTTTTAGCAAGAAGAGGCTTTCTCCTGACAAACATTCCATACTTGTCCCGTCTTTTTCTAATTGTACTGTCTTGGACTTTATCATTTAACATGTTGACTGAGGCCTGTAGAGTCTGAGGTGTAGTTCTTGGGTTGTCTGCAATTTCTCTGAGCATTGCAAGCTCTGATCTTGGGCTGAATTTGCTGGGAAGTCCACTCCTGGGAAGACTGGCTGTCTTGAATGTTTTTCACTTGTGAATAATCTATCTCACTGTAGAATAATGGGCTTCAAATTGTTTGGAAATGGCCTTGTAACCCTTCTCAGATTGAGAGGCAGCAACAATTGCTTCTCTAAAATCATTGCTGATGTCTTTCCTCCTTGGCATTGTGTTAACCCAAACCTGAAGTCTCCAGTATAAAAATCAAACTGCCAGAACTTCAGCTTTTATAGAGTTGATCACACTTGCTGATGATCAGTTAATCAAAGGCATTTGATTAGCAGTGCCTGATTATTACTTCCCCTCTTAATTCCTATGTTAACAGTAAGGGTATCTTAACTTTGTCACCCATGGGTTTTCCATTTTGACCTAGTTTTTGTTAAATAAATAATGACAGTGTGTGATATATCATGTGTTGTTATTCATCCAAATTTTAAGACCTGCTAAGGACCAGATGATTTTTTATTATGCCTCGATTAGGGGTTAGAGTTAGGGTTAAGATGTCCTAACTTTTTCACATGACTGTGTGTGTGTGTGTGTAATATATATATATATATATATATATATATATATATATATATATATATATATGCACCATTATAGTGTTAATCAATTATTTATTTAATTTAATTATTTAAGCCAAAAAAAAAAAATCATCAAAATATGACTTGATACATCGTAGGTATTAGTACCTCTGTAGGGTGGAATATCAGGTTGTCAATTCGGAAATCGCCATGAACAAGGGACACTTCATTGTCATTGGCTGGCAGGTTGTGGCTCAGCCAATCACAAAGTTTATCCATGGCTGGAATTTCTTTGTGGGCAGAGGCTTTGTACTGCTTTGTCCATGTGGACACCTGAAAACAAGACATAATTTCAAAAATTATTTTCTTGGTGGGTCAAAAGATGACCATAGATTTTGAGAATGATAATAGTCCAAATTTAAAATTTTGATTTCAGATCAATACCTTATGACTGATAACGTCTTTATCTCACCTGCCTTTTACAATAACTTGATCCCTTCCCGTATCCCAGGAGGCCGAGCGTATTTACGTCCAGAGAGTGAAGTTTGGCTAGAGTCTCCACTGCTGCCACATACAGAGCAGTTCGCTCTGCTGCACTGACCCCTGGGAGCCTCAAGTCCCTGAATATACGTCCCTGATGTGCAGACATACAAAATAACATCATCCCTGTTGTCCCTCCATTCTTAAACCCTTCAAAACTACACGGACTGAAAAGGTGGGATGGAAACAATCATGACTGCCCCCTTCTGGCAGAGTGCATAATTTGAACTGCTTTAGCTAGATATAACTCAGACATGGTCAAACATTGTAACAACATAAATTAAATTATCAATCAAGGTAACTTCCACTGGCTACAAGTACCTGTACATGCTCCATGATGTAGAACTCTGTGCCGATGACACGAGTATCTGGGCAGTAAATCACAGGATGAGGAACAGGAAAGCCAACAGAATACAGAGCCTTTTGAACAGCATACTCTCTATCTACCTGCACACACAAAATCACACAATACATGTATTGTTTGACTGACACCAGTATGATGATATTAATATTATACATCATTACTGTTTTATCTGTCTTTAAACAAAAAAAATAATGTTTACATTAAGTTCAACAGAAATTAAAGGGAGAGTTCACACAAAAATGAAAATTCTGTCATCATCTACTCCCCCTCAAGTTGTTCCAAACCTGTATAAAATTATTTGTTCTGCTGTACACAAAGTAAGATATTTGGAAGAATGTTTGTAACCAAGCAGATCTCGCCCCCTACTATGGTAAAACTGTTTTATATTGTGAGGAATAGGAAACCAAGGACCAAAAAATTGACAACCTTATTGCTGTGAAATGACAGTCTGAGAATTTAATACTGACACCATTGTAACCATAGCAAAATTGTCAAAGGGGGGCGAAATCTGCTTGGTTACAAACATTCTTCCAAATATCTTCCTTTGTGTACACCAGAATAAAAAAAAAAATGTATACAGGTTTGGAACAACTTAACAGAATTTTTATTTTTGGTGAACTATCCCTTTAAAACATTATAATATACAGTAGAAAAGGAGCAACGGTTTATTAAAGATTTATTAAAGATCCATCAGTCTCATCTGAAATGCACCAATAGAAAAAATTTAGCCGATAAGAATAGGAATAGATAGCAAATTATATTTTTTATGGCAGCAGATATTAGAAATCTATATGCCTTTTTTAAACAAAAATACTGTTCAAGTTAGTAGAAAAACATAACAAAATACAAAAGATGGATAACTGTTAAGTAACCTGGCACAGAAAAAGTGTAAAGCATTTACTGAAAAAAAAATGACCAAGAATCAAAACAAGTGTACAGTCTTGCACATTTCACTTAGTATTCTTCGGTTCTGTCTCTCTCTACCGATTAACTTACATCGGTAGAGAGACTTATGTGTTGCGTTGTCAAGTAAAGTCACTGGTGTCAAAGTCCTTTCTGCATGTTCACAGCAGCGTTTGATTGACCCAACTAAGCTGTATTAAACTCACCATTACATTTATTCTATAAATATGCATCAGTTATCCTGCTTTGTCACATTAATATGATACTGTACCTTATGAGCTCCAGGCAGCAGTTCTCCTGGAGGTTTCTTTCTGAGCACATAACGCTTGTCTGCAGTCTCAATGTAAAACGTTGGGTTGGACTGACCAGCTCTATTTAAAACAAATAAATAAAATAAAATAAAATAAAACAAACAAAACATGGATTTTGATTGCATAAAGTGCATATAAAGGAGATGTGTTGGGAGAATTCTTACATGTACTGCTGCACAGTTAAAGTGCTGTTGCCTGAAAAGTCAAGTTTCCCTGACAAATATCTTTTCAAGTTATTGGTGTCAAATCGATGTTCTGGACGGACGGCGGTGGTTTGGCGATCCATGTCGACATTATATGAAATTGAGAAATAAAGTTCACGGTTCAAACTGTTGTGGAAGATTTCAAATTAAAAGTCATCAACTCATCGAGGAAACAAAGATCATAAAAGTCCCATTTTTTATGTCATCACATTGAAGTACATCTGCTGAAAAGCGGTACAGGAAGCTCTGCTTAGATTTATATTTTATAGGCCCTACTGGGATAAATCTGGGGTAGATCTGCTCTGGACCCATCTACTGTTGTATGAGAGTGAAAGCAAAAGAGTGGGGTGTGTAAAGTGTATTATTTAAAATGCTGTCAAAACTGTTTTATATTGTAAGGAATAGCAGACCAAGGGCCAAAAAATTGACAACCTTATTGCTGTGAAATAACAGTCTTGAGAATTTATATTGACACCATTGTAACCATAGCAAAATTGTAGCCTTTCGTATGTTTGGTAGTATCCGCTATTTTTTGACGAAATTAATAATGGTGAACAAAGCAGTTTTAAAGCCCTCATTATCTGTTCCGGCCAGTAGGTGGGACTGATGCCTAAACAGTGCATCCGGTAAGTTTTCAAAGCGCTTCACTTTTTCCACATTTTGTTACGTTACAGCCTTATTCCAAAATGGATTAAATTCATTATTTTCCTCAAAATTCTACAAACAATACCCCATAATGACAACGTGAAAGAAGTTTGTTTGAAATCTTTGTAAATTTATTAAAAATAAAAAATGAAAAAAAATCACATGTACAGTACACAAGTATTCACAGCCTTTGCCACGACACTCAAAATTGAGCTCAGGTGCATCCTGTTTCCACTGATCATCCTTGAGATATCTCTACAACTTGATTGGAGTCCACCTGTGGTAAATTCAGTTGCATGGACATGATTTGGAAAGGCACACCCCTGTCTATATAAGGTCCCTCAGTTAACAGTGCATGTCAGAGCACAAACCAAGCCATGAAGTCCAAGGAATTGTCTGTAGACAATCATGCTGTGTGGATGTTTTTCAGAGGAAGGAACTGGGTTACTAGTCAGGATCGAGAGAAAGATGAATGCAGCAATGTACAGAGACATCCTTGATGAAAACCTGCTCCAGAGCGGCTACGGGACAACTCTGTGAATGTTCTTGAGTGGCCCAGCCAGAGCCCAGACTTGAACCTGATTGAACATCTCTGGAGAGATCTGAAAATGGCTGTGCACTGACGGTCCCCATCCAACCTGATGGAGCTTGACAGGTCCTGCAAAGAAGAATGAGAGAAACTGCCCAAAAATAGCTGTGCTAAGCTTTTTTTTTTTTTTTTTTTTTCGTAATAAATTTGCAAAGATTTCAAACAAACTTCTTTCATGTTGTCATAATGGGGTATTGTTTGTATAATTGAGGAAAATAATTAATTTAATAAATTTTAGAATAAGGCTGTAACATAACAAAATGTGGAAAAAGTGAAGCGCTGTGAATACTTTCCGGATACACTGTATATGTCTATGGGACTGTCAGTCATTTCTCAATGACTCTGCCAATAACTTTTTCCCTATAAGGGAAATGATAGGTGAATAACACTGATGTAAAAGCATAACCCTGGTTGTAAGCCAAAACTTGACATAAATTGTAAACTTGTCCCTTAAATGTAATTGGTTGATTGAAATTTTGTTCCAGGGTCAATGAAGATGTTGATCCAACAACTCCTTGGTGAAATGTTCACCATGCTGAGGCCTATATCACCCGCACTCACCCATCAAATCTTGTCCTGGACTGTACTCTGTTGCGTGGAGTGCAAGTCTCTAAAGTGACGTGACGTGTAGCCAAGTATGGTGTCCCATACTTGGAATTTGTGCACAGCAGTGAGTATTGAACACACACACCATGAACACACCCAGAGCAGTGGGCAGCCATTTTTGCTGCGGCGCCCGGGGAGCGATTGGGGGTTCGGTGCCTTGCTCAAGGGCACCTCAGTTGTGGGTAATGAGAGTGGAAAAGAGCACTGTTCATTCACTCCCCCACCTACATTTCCTCCAGGTACTAAGACTCGAACCCACAACCTTCGGGTTACAAGTCCGACTCTCTAACCATTAAACTCTAGCTCGTACCCTGTGATTTTCTTGTACCCACTGATATAAATCTATATAGATCAGTGGTTGTACCGCACATACAGAAGAGAGATGCGTCATTAACAACTAGCCATTCAGTTCTGTTCCGTACACACTGAATATAACTTTTGCAAATGCGGTTTCCACTACCTGACTTTTCAGGAAAATTTGGTTGTAAAATGCTGTTGCTGTCATTACCCCTAATTTACTGAACTATACAGAAGAGTATTACCCACAAAAAGGAGAATTGACAACCGAATTTAGCTGCAGTGTGTACATGTGCAAATTTGAATACTTAAAATCTTAAATAATATTAATTAATTAATAATAAAGCTTTTTCTCCTGTTACAACTTTCATATTAAATTATTTATAACAGTGGAATAAACATCTGACCATGGCCTTGATTAAATTTCAAGTAAATGTAAAATGTATTTCTTATTTCTGATATCCCTTGGACTTGTAACAAAAGTTAGCTAGTAGTATAAATGTGCTTGTATGTGCATTCATTTATTTCTATTGTGCATTTAGTTGTGTTTTTTTCTTTGTTTTTCTTTAGAAAATTTAAAAACAAAATTTACAAATACAAATTATTCCATCCAAAAGTTTGGGGTTGGGGATTTTTTTTTTTTTTTAATGTTTTTGAAAGAAGTATCTTATGCTCACCAAGGCTGCATTTAGTCAATTGAAATGTGAAATAATATTACAGTTTCAAATAAGAATTTTTCATTTTAATATCTTTTAAAATGTAATTTATTCCTGTGATGGCAAAGCTGAATTTTCAGGGATTACTCCAGTTTTCAGTGTCACATGATCCTTCAGAAATATTCTAATATGCTGATTTGGTGATCATGTTTGTGATACTTTATGATAAGCTACTTATTTCATGATTCTGATTAATAAAGTTTAAAGAAACGGCATTTATTTGAAACAGAAATATTTTGTAACATTATGCATCCTTGTTGATTACAATTATTATTTAAAAATAAAAAATACTGACCCCAAACTTTTCAGCGGTAGTGTAGGCTATATTTAAGTGTAGGCCTATTCAAACCTGCAGATATCTATTTTTAATATTATACATCTGACAGTTAAAAACAATACTACGAACGAACAGCAGGTGTCAGTAAACGTTAAAAAATTTGCTAATAGGCTAGCTATGATGGTGTGGCGCTATTCAGAAATAAAGGTGAAAATGAAACAGCCTTATCAATCTTCAAAACACGTCCTTCTATAGATGCGATTTGTGGAATCAAGTGGTGTATGCATATGAACTTTCTAGGAATATCTTTCTGTGAGTAAAGTTGATTTAAAGGAGCAAGTTTGTTAGCCTATAACCCGAGTATTCTTAAGAAGTAAACAACCTAAAACATAACGCAAACTCATCATATTTACACAAAAGCTTTAGTGGCACATGTTATTTATAAATTATTCACATGTTTTGCAAATCATTTCAAATATACTGTATGAATTACTATTATTTTCAATACATGATGTGCACACCAGTCCCCCAGTCAGAAATGCCAGTATATGTACAACATGTGAAACGTGACACAAATAGTTATTTTCAATGCTTATAAAAATAATCATTAAAATCCCAATGAACAAAAATAACCTCTGTAAAATATTTTGTGTCTGATATGTAATGTGCTATGCATTTGGTCATGTCCATATAGGCCTACTTTAATCACTTAAAGCACACACAGTCTATTCTTCTGGCCTTGTGTTTGTGTTCAACAAGACTTCATTGATATCTCTGGTATTTTGCTCACATGCATCCAGGTTTAGATTTGAGAAAGGGAGTCACAAAGTAATAATTTATGGCTAGACATGATGGACATGACATGTCTGAGGCTGTGATAATATTATATACATCCTAAAGAATAAAACATTTAATCAAGCATCAGATTACTTGCATGTTGCAAAAATATATAATCTCAAACACAGTTACTTAAAATGTTGGAGAAGATTATTAAAGCACCAAAAATTGTAAAAAAACAAAGAGTAGAACTTTCTCACGGGTAGCAGGGAAACATGACTGCATTACAAAGTAGGGGTGTATTTGTGCATGTGTGTATATATTTGTGTAAGTGTGTACTAGAAGCCATGAGCCAAGTGTGTGCACACGTCTTTTGTGTTCAAGTGGAAAAAAAGAAAGTTCAGCTACTGTCCATATTTGTTGAGTAGAAGAGAGGCCATAAGCTAATAAAATTCACTTCAGAAAAACGTCTTTATACATTGGCAAATTTAATTTAGCTAAATCCAAAGTCTTTAAAACTAAGGCAGAAATGGCTGTTAAGATTAATAAAGCAGTGATTTTTGTACAACATCAAAGGTCTGAGTTGGTGAAATGGGATTTATTTTTTTTTTTTTTTCCCAGTATTTGGCTATTTGAATCAGCATTTTATGTTCAAGTTCTTTTACTATCACAACCTTCCATTTTGGTAAATCCTTATGCAAATCTTCTCCAGGAGTATCTTCAGATCATCCACTAAAGCCAAAGGACTGATTCTCATAGTGCAGACTCTTTCTGAAGAAGAAATATAATTTTCCAGGCAGGTTTTCTGGGCATTGGGCCTTGAAAAAGATGAATCACTAGGACACAGTGGACTTTAAATAAAAAAACAAATATTTCAGGCCACCATCAATCTGTGCAACAGGATTAGCAACTTATTTTTTTTCCTTATGTCAGTTCTTATTATATTATCTTGTCTGCAGCATGACTCTAGGTTGAATAATGAGGCACGTTGGTCAACACAGCATCATTGTGGGCTTAGGCTACCAAATCTGATGGACAGATTCTATGTCTAGTGGTGATCTCTTCATACAGACTCTTCCTGCAGCATAAACACAATCAGAATTAGCCTCGTTTAGAGCACATCCCATCTCTTGGCAAAAATTACATGCAGGCTATCTGCATCGTAGAGGTGGGGTTCAGTGCCCCCCGTGAATGTCCACCCATGCAGAATTGTGCGCATCACTCCAAGATGTCAGTTTCAAAGGGAACCAGGTGGTAGTAGGATAGGTTGGTGACATAAGCTTCAGGATCATCGTCACTCAGGTCTTGATCCACAGGATCCAAAGATTCTCTCCCGTCCTCATCATACCTGCATATTCAGAGATTATTAAAGAATTTTAATATATGAAATGATGGGAAAACAACATCTTAAGAAACAATATAACTCCAAAACCTAGCAAGCTGCCCATTTTTAAGACATCATTGGCATAATTCTATAATAAAGGCTGTTTTTATTTTCAACTCTAACAAGACTTCACATGCTGTATTAATCAACAGTGTTCAGGATGTAATGAGGAACTGTGTATATCATGTATAATTGTGGGAATAATGTCATCAGACATCTATGGGAGGGTCTTGAGTTTCATTCCAGAGCTTCCTTCTCACACCCAGGGAAGGAAGTACCACTTCCTGTGTGTGACAGACCACTATGCACTCAAGGAAAACATTACTTCAAGCATGTAGTCAATGGCTAATGTAAAACAACAACAACAAAAAACTTTATATGAATGTAATCAAGGGTCTCCTACACCAAAGCTTTATCACTGTACATTTCCTTTATGTGTATGTACTCAGAGATTTGGACTGGGATGACACAGAAGGAATGTCAGACACTTACGAGTGCTGGGCTGAGTCAGTGGAGGAGGGTCTCTCTTTGTCCAGTGGAACGCTCTCATCAAACACAATGGTCTCAGTGTTCGCCAGGCAAAACCCATTAGACCTCATGATCTCTGTAGAGATGTCAATGAATGGTCAGAAATAAAATGATCTCCGAAAATATGTCTAATTAATTTCTGTTATTTATAAAGATAAATAACATAATAATAATTATATTAACAATACTATTCATATTATATAATGTACTTATTGTAATATTCATCAATATTAACCAGCATTTTATCATTAAAAGCCTACCTGAAATCTTAACTGGACTTTGAAAGCATGGCTGAATCTTGTGGACATTGTCATTCCTCAGGACCCGGTCTAGCGGCGAGCGTTCAAAGAATGTTAAGACAACCTCTGACCTAGAAAACTGAGAAAAACATCCTTTTATGAGCTTATGATAAGACCTTAGCAAGTCATTCAGGAAGATGTTCAGGTAAAAAAGTAAAATAACAATACATGTTTCTTGTTTGTTACAGTCACACTTTAATAATACACATGCCTTTTTTCCCTTATACTGGTGTCATCAGCTAGATCTCTCACCTTCCAGGGCATGTTAATGGCGTTTTTCAACAGTCGCTCCACTTCATTTAGTTTTGTCTCAATGTCTCTTGCTTCTTTAATCTTCACAAGCCCTGTGAGAGCACAAACATATCAGCATAACCAGCCTTTCTAAAAATCTTTTACATCAGATCAGTATTCTGCCTCTCAGCTCAAGATTTTTTTTATGTGCAGTCTTATGAGATGTGGTTCATTGACTAATTCAATAACAGGCCAATAACTATTTTACCTCTCCATTTACAAGCAGTTATTGTGCAGTCTACAAGGTTGTGGTGATATTACTTTCAGGCAACACCTAAAACAACTTTATCTCACCTCATAAAACATGTAAGAGACCACAGAGAAAAAAATCCTGTCTGGTTTAAAAAAGGTTGACTTAAATGTGAACCCCTCTGATAAAGGTCCTAACCTTTGTATTAACAGTACTCAACCCATTATCTGTCCATTCAAGGTAGTTTTTAAAAAAATGAAGACATTCCTTCTAGGTGACATAATTGAAGTCCACAAGAGTGGTATACAAGAGAGGATGCCAGATTATGGAAGTGTTTCTTTATGTCCAGCCACTGTGTGTGTATATATATATATATATATATATATATATATATATATATATATATATATATATACACACATCAATCTAATAACTACTATTAATTTTGT
Organism: Mylopharyngodon piceus; assembly: GCA_039654765.1. Taxonomy (NCBI): domain Eukaryota; kingdom Metazoa; phylum Chordata; class Actinopteri; order Cypriniformes; family Xenocyprididae; genus Mylopharyngodon; species Mylopharyngodon piceus. Next base: position 17,464,945 of record CM077444.1, read on the forward strand.
ATTTAATCATTTATAAGTGATATATAATTGTTCATGAAGGCTAAGTGAAAAATGCCTTATATTCTGGTGTGCATAATTATTAAGCAGGGTTTCTTTTACAAATAAAACGAGCCAAAAAAGAGATTTAAATTATTCAATTATTCAAAAATTATTAAATGCTATAGAGAAGGATGAGAAGGATGCTATACTAATGCAACACTAGAAATTGCAAAGTTAATGCATGACCAATGAACAGCGAAATGCTCTTTGGGTCAGCAGGGTCAGACAAAAACAGATTGAGAAGAATATATATATATATATATATATATATATACACTGATCAGGCGTAACATTATGACCACTGACCACTGACCACTGACAGACCACCTGCCACAAAGCAAAAATGGTTCAGGAATGGTTTGAGGAGCACAACAACGAGTTTGAGGTGTAGACTTGGCCTCCAAATTCCCCAGATCTCAATCCAATCGAGCATCTGTGGGATGTGCTGAACAAACAAGTCCAATCCATGGAGGCCCCACCTTGCAACTTACAGGACTTAAAGGATCTGCTGCTAACATCTTGGTGCCAGATACCACAGCACGCCTTCAGGGGTCTAGTGGACTCCATGCCTCGACGGGTCAGGGCTGTTTTGGCAGCAAAAAGAGGACCAACACAATATTAGGAAGGTGGTCATAATGTTATGCCTGATCAGTGTATATATATATATATATATATATATACTGTATATTATTTGAACAAATAAATAGTTGAGCAAAAGAGGCTTCATTCAAAAACCAAACATATATATACTTCAACAATGTCTTCTGTGTCACTTTCCTTTATATTCTCTTTATGGTTAATTTATATTTATTTCAATAATTAATCAGCATATCATCTAATAGATTTAATTACAATTTTTAATGGATTCATACTGAAAGTCATTCTGAAAACAATGACGAATGTGCTATTTTTGGTCAGCATGTCTAATCATCCAGACCAACCCAGAGCTGTAATTATGATGATGGTGATGACAACAACGACCACAATCTCTAGTCACAAAGAATTTACACAACAGCCTCTTTTTATTGAGGCTGTGAAAGACTCCACAAAACTCCAGACTGATGTAATGACTATTCTTTACTAATGTCTCATGCTGATGACATCACCCCTCAGGGCAGTATAGAGGTTTTAGGTCATTAAATCATCTTTGGAACATAATGACTCTACCAGCCCTAGCTGAGTTATGCTGTGTCTTTTTAAATCTCCCATGTTTACCTTTATCATACATCTGAAAGAACATATTTTACAGGCAACAAATCAGAGGATTTGGCTTGCTGACAGATAAAACCTATATGGAATAATTTCTCCTGTGTTCATTTTTCAAACTTGACACTTTTATGCACATCAGAAATACAAATTAAGAAAATATTCACTGAAAGGAATTTAAGAGCAAAACGCATAAAATGCGCATAGCACTGTGCTGAACAAAAAGAACTGATCTTTAAATGTTACCATGGACAGAAAACTGAGCTAAGCTGAAGTTATATAGAGCTCATTAGACTTGCAGAAGTGTTTTTGTAATAAACACTTCGGCAGTCAAGACAGATGCAAAACAAATGAAGTGATGTGTATGGTGTCCCATACTTGGAATTTGTGCTGTGCATTTCACCCATCCAAGTTCACAAACACAGCAGTGAGTATTGAACACACACACACACACACACACACACAATGAACACACCCCCGAAGTAGTGGGCAGCCATTTTTGCTGTGGCACCCAGGGAGCAACTGGGAGTTAGGTGCTTTGCTCAAGGGCACCTCAGTTGTGGGTAATGAGAGTGGAAGAGAGCACTGTTCATTCCTGCTGGTACTGAGACTCAAACCCACGACCTTCGGGTTGCAAGTCCAACTCTCTAACCATTAGGCCACAACTGCCCCCTAAAACAACATTCATGTTGCAGTAAATCATCTATATATAGGAAAATATGAGATGCTTAAGGAAGACATTGCTCTTTCCCAAACAAGACACCAGATAAAATTTGACTTAATCCAGCTGTACTGTTTGTCTGAACAGATATCCGTGCTCGTCCGGGGTTCTTCCTGTCAGGATTTGCTGTGGAAGTGTCCGTTTCCTGTGGGCTAAAGATTTAAGCTTATGTTGGGTAAAATTGCAGTGTTTGTGTGTTTAAACACGCAGACACTCTCAAGCTCTCTACCTTCAACGTTCTCCTTATGGGGAAAGAGCACATACCTCCTTCAACGTTCTCCTTATGGGGAAAGAGCACATACCTGATCCATTTCCATTTTGCCACCATTTTGGTTTGAACTGTTTCCAGATGGATAACAAAAGATGAGCCATGTGTTAACACAAACCAAACAGATGGGGGAACCCACTTTGAAACCTGGTCTTTCACCAAGTTCATTGATATTCTCCCCTAATCAGCATTCACATTTACCAAACTGCCTCTTAGGCACAATATAACACTATAATATAACATAATTTAAACATTATTCAGTACATAAAGCTGTTGTAAACACTCAGCATGATGTGGCTAAACTAGCAGTTCACTCCGGCAGATGTACTAAACTCAAGAACTGATAACAACAAAACTGTTTCACAAGAAACCTGTCTAATGATGAAAAAGAGAAATAAGAGCAAAAATATCTAGTCATGTCTGTTCATGTTGATTGCTCTGTAAACCATTAACACGTTATCTACATAGCCGTGTGTTGGGACTTTAGCACATTTTTGCAGTGAGTTATCTAGATACATGTTTGCATCAGTGGTCCAAACCAGCAAAAGCAGACTTTGATAAAATCACAAAGACAGAGGAAGTTAAGCTACATTTCTAAAGGTTTTGGCTAACTGCTGATAACAAGTACAAGACTATTTTAAAGAAATGAATCTGCAAGTTCAAAACTCTATGGTTTCTCTATGGTGTTCTGGATAGCTGTTAGCTCATTAAATGTATCGACTGATAATGTTTTTTAAATACAGATTATTTGTTTGTTTATATGTATGATAACCAATATGCAGAACCGTTTTTTTTTTCTTCTGTTATTGATACATTTCATCTTCATATCACAACGATAAAAAATGCAATTGTGTTTTAAATAGTTTTAAATGGTTTAAGTGTTGTTTATTACACTAGATACTAGTAAACACTAGCTCACTGGAATAATTATACAACTAACAAACAAAACAGTAATACATTACATCAGAGTCCATTTCAAATGGTATGTTATCAGAACTATTAATGTTTTTATTGCAGTCTCAAACCTGCTGACAGTGTCATTTTTTGTGTTTTATGGTGAGTAGCACATTTGCAGCAAATTATTATCTCATCAACGCTGTCATTTTCACCCAACACATTTTTAAACACGTTTCTTGTATAATTATATGTATTTTGATCCATGAATTTCTATACACACAAGTATAAAACTTACTCAAGCTGTATTGCAATTACTCATGGAGATAATTAATTTCCACAGAGCTGTAAGTACATGTATGATGATGTTTTGCAGTTGCTAAATTAGCTGGTTTCTAAGGAGTTCTGGATGGTTGTTTGTGCATTATACAATTGTTAAAGTGGGTGGTTGTCCACCTCGAAGACTAACATTCTGGACCCTATATATGGCTCGCTCAGATCCATCAATCAATGTAAGTCCATGGGATTTTTTTAACCATCCACAAGGCAAAAATCACTTAACAAACAAACACCTGAACTCAGTAAGCTGGATTTGAAGTATCATTGGCTTGTGCTCTGTGTGCATGTGTGTGTGGTCACTGATGCCACAGGGGTGCTAAATTTAGGAGGCGCCCCTTACAGCATACACTCAGCCTCATAATGACATATACCAGAGAACGCTATATGTCTCACTTGTTGCGAATATTATGCTTTTTCACTTAAAAACAAGCAGTGGGCCAATGTAATCAAAGATAGAGACAAGAAGGAGCCAAAGAGGTTAAGTATCCATTCAGTGCTAGGCAATTTTTGCACTTCTGAAACTTTATGCACGGTGAAAGGAATGGAATGGACAATGAAGAGAGGTGAACAGAATTTTGTACAACACTAACACAAACATAAAACATAAGCAGCACTGTCAGACTCAAACTCTGGATCCAATAACATCTTGACCACAAATAAAAAGGTACAAAAAAAGAAGTGAAAGAGGTGTGAAAAGAGTCAGTATTCTGAAAGTGAGTAATTTCCGTCTTGTTTCCATGGTACCGATGATTTTGTTTTCAATGGTTGTGAATGCTTATTTCTGTCTGAGGGATAAAGGTCAGGCATTGCAGCCACTATATAAAAGCCCTGTGGCACATGGTTTCCAAGACCGACTCTACTTTGGAGGCTACAGACAAAGACAAAATCGACAACCCAAAACAAGTTGACATGTGCTAGGTATCACGCCAAAACTGAATTGCATACCAGCCACAAATCCCCCGAGCAGGCTGCCATGTGTCTAGATGCCATGTCACACAATCATGCTTGTCTGAAATGTCTGGTTAAAAGAGTTCTGCAAGTTATTTGACTTGAAACGCACTGTTATTAACTATATTAAGTAGTTTAACACTGCAAACTGATATCTTTAAGTCACACAAAAACATGAACCATACCATTTTCTACTGTTTCACAATGAGACAAATCTAACAGTCATCTCATCTTGCACAATGAAGATATTTGTCAAAACTCACAAAACTCACAAATCTCAAAGTCCTAACAGCATTATGAGAGGACACTACTGAGGAAAGAAAGCTGACCCAATTGGGTCATAGTTGATCAAACTATAGCTGCAGGACTGATCTTTAAGTGCTTTATGGGACAATTGCAGTTTGGGCCTATTTGAAATTTTAGCACTGCAGTTATGCTGCAATAATGCAGTTATGCAGGTTTTCATTGGAATTTAAGGCTAATTTAACAATTCACTCCCAATAGAAGTGTGTATGACCTGTCTTGGCATGTGAAATCTAAAAAAAAAAAAAAAAAAAAAAAAGGCTGCTCTATATTCAGAAAGCTAGTCACTGACTCATCTGTTTCAGAAAGCAAGGAGCCACATGATAGGTCTGGTTTGTGTGTCACTGTATCTAGTCCAGTGTGAATTATTAAGCAGAATACTTGAACCTTGTCCCCAAACAAAGAAACACGTTTGCTTCAGGGTGGGTCTTTTCTGATGGAAACCATCTGAATTTTGAAAATTAGAATACAGTACCCAATATTTATCGTCAGGTGCTAAATTAACTGATTTTATTCTAGACAAAATATTATTTAATATGACTGAATAAACCTTACTACTTCATGTACAACCAACAAAAGTCATTTTAATCCAGTAGAAATAGCTTTTTAAGATTTTTTTTTTTTCATTGTTGTTTACATTTTAGAGAAAAGTAAAATAGTATTGCAGAATAAAGTAGGGAACTGTAATAGAGTACGGTACAATAGTGAATATTGTATACTCATCTAGAGTAGGGCAGATCAGAAAAGAGAAAAAAAAGCACTGTAAAGTATAATAGAATAGAACAGGACAGCGTGGTAGTAAATAAAGTAGAAATAAATAGAGAATAACAATTTGGGCAACAATTATTCGCGAACTGGATATCGCTATTGATCCGCAGCTAATTTGACTGATTTTTTTTAGCTTTGCAATCGCAAATTCAAGGAAAGGGTCTGCAGAAATATTTCGGAGTAAAAGTATCAATTTGCTCTTTAAAATGTAGTGAAGTAAAAGTAGAAGTCAACAAAATGTTAAAAAGTAAAGACGTAGCCTATTGTAGCCTAAAAACGACGTACTTGTACTTCGTTACTATATAGCCTACACCTACTGTATAGCCTAAGTTAGTGTTGAACAATAGAATAGAATAGAATAGAATAGAACTGATTGCACTTTACTTATAATAACACTTCGCACCCACCTACTATCAGAGGAGACTCTGATAAATCTCGTCTGTCTTCGGGGAAACACTCCAGGAGTCTTTTTAAAAGTCTTCCCAAATCTGAGGAGCTTCTGTGCAGGTAAAGAATGTTTCTGTCCGACCATTCAGTCCTTATTTCAAAGAACTCCTCTTCCTCTCTTCTAATGATGAGCCTGCGAATCCCGTTAACCCAACAATCCTTCACGAACATGTTCACCAGGGATGTGCCCTCAAAAATCGCCGATGCCATCTTCAGTGCCCTCACTCCAGCATTCTGTGGATATTCTGCTCAACTTCAACAGCATTTAAGTCGCTCAAATTGACTAATGTGCAAGTTTGAGGGGGAAACAACAAATGTAGGCTACAGGTAATAAATATGAGTTCGCATCCAAAAGCCTTTAAAGGAACTTACAATTTCGATTCGTTTACGTACGTCTGCAGACGGATATGCAAGAATAGCGCAACTAAATAAGTAGCCTAGTTTCTATTCTATCCTAAACATTTCTATCGTCCTTTCGTTTTTCTTTCGCGTGGTGCGTAGATGTCAAGACGTCGCGCGTTTTATCCAAAATTACGCACATCTATTCATCAAAAAAGTTTAGGCGTTCTTTTAAATGTCTGATGCAACTTAATATAACGGATTGCGACAGTTGCCTTGTACGCATCGGTAACTGAGCCTCTTTAATCCCATTAGATGATGTTAATCACAGATAAAGTCCATAGTCAATCAGCTGAGCAGAGTGAATAACGGACGCCGAAAACAGGCCGAGAGTTTGAGACATAAAAAAGACAGCGTTTCCTTCTATTGGCAGAAGTTGCGTCTTCACCCCTCCTTCCCTCTCATTCTCTTACACACAGCGCTATGCGAGGAATTCACATCTGAGAGAGAGAGAGAGAGAGAGACTCATCACTCACTCACTCACACCCAGTGAACGTCATTCTGTGAGCATGTGCTCTATATTTGGGAAGTCTGGTCATTTTACATCCGTGGTCTTATTGTCGTTTTAAAATCTATAAAATTCTGTGAAATTAATTTAAAATATACTATATACAACTATATAAATATACTATATATTGTTACACAGGGAAGTTATCACAAGGACAATTTATATGTATATATATATATATATATATATATATATATATATATATATATACTGCTCAAAAAAATTAAAGGAACACTTTGAAAACACATCAGATCTCAATGGGGAAAAATATCATGCTGGATATCTATACTGATATGGACTGCGTAATGTGTTAGGAACAAAAGGATGCCACATCGTTTGATGGAAATTAAAATTATCAACCTACAGAGGACTGGATTCAAAGACACCCCGAAAATCAAAGTGAAAAAATGATGCAGCAGGCTAGCCCATTTTGTTGAAATTTCATTGCAGCAACTCAAAATGGTACTCAGTAGTTTGTATGGCCCCCACGTGCTTGTATGCATGCCTGACAACGTCGGGGCATGCTCTTAATGAGATGATGTATGGTGTCCTGGGGTATTTCCTCCTAGATCTGGACCAGGGCATCACTAAGCTCCTGGACAGTCTGAGGTGCAACCTGGCGGCGTCGGATGGACCGAAACATAATGTCCCAGAGGTGTTCTATTGGATTTAGGTCAGGTGAGCGTGGGGGCCATTCAATGGTATCAATTCCTTCATCCTCCAGGAACTGTCTGCATACTCTTGCCACATGAGGCCGGGCATTGTCGTGCACCAGAAGGAACCCAGGACCCACTGCACCAGCGTAGGGTCTGACAATGAGTCCAAGGATTTCATCCCGATACCTAATGGCAGTCAGGGTGCCATTGTCTAGCCTGTAGAGGTCTGTGTGTCCCCCCATGGACATGCCTCCCCAGACCATCACTGGCCCACCACCAAACTGGTCATGCTGAACGATGATATAGGCAGTATAACGTTCTCCGCGGCTTCTCCAGACCCTTTCACGTCTGTCACATGCTCAGGGTGAACCTGCTCTTATCTGTGAAAAGCACAGGGTGCCAGTGGTGGACCTGCCAGTTCTGGTATTCAATGGCAAATGCCAATTGAGCTCCACGGTGCCGGGCAGTGAGCACAGGGCCCACTAGAGGACATTGGGCCCTCAGGCCACCCTCATGAAGTCTGTTTCTGACTGTTTGGTCAGAGACATTTACACCAGTGGCCTGCTGGAGGTCATTTTGTAGGGCTCTGGCAGTGCTCATCCTGTTCCTTCTTGCACAAAGGAGCAGATACCGGTCCTGCTGATGGGTTAAGGACCTTCTACAGCCCTGTCCAGCTCTCCTAGAGTAACTGCCTGTCTCCTGGAATCTCCTCCATGCTCTTGAGACTGTGCTGGGAGACACACCAAACCTTCTGGCAATGGCACATATTGATGTGCCATCCTGGAGGAGTTGGACTGCCTGTGCAACCTCTGTAGGGTCCAGGTATCGCCTCATGCTATCAGTAGTGACACTGACCCTAGCAAAATGCAAAACTAGTGAAAAACAGTCAGAAAAGATGAGTAGGGAAAAATGAACAACCCCCTCTGCTACTTAACTGACCAGATCAATATCCCAGGAGTTTAACTCTTGATGCTATTCTCTGATTAAAAAGCATTCCTTTAATTTTTTTGAGCAGTGTATTTATACAGTCAAACCAAAAATTATTCAGACATTATATATAATTTTTTATATTTTTTTTACTAGTGGGTGCAAGACACTATAGTTTATTTATGTAAGTGAGGATAGCAAAATAAAGTAAACTGTGACATATTATACCCAAAAATTCTTCATACAGTGGACTACCAGTAAAATTTATAAAAATTATTCAGACACTTTGACCTGACCATGTTTTGCTTGAGTGTTATCTGACATAAGATTAAGTTTAATTTTTTCTGACACAGTTTAACTCTGAGATCTTGTCATATTTTATTACCATTTTTTTAAACTATAGTGAATAAACTATAATAATGAATGAAATGAAATATATATATACAGTCAAACCAAAATTTATATACAAACCCGATTCCAAAAAAGTTGGGACACTGTACAAATTGTGAATAAAAAAGGAATGCAATGATGTGGAAGTTTCAGATTTCAATATTTTATTCAGAATACAACATAGATGACATATCAAATGTTTAAACTGAGAAAATGTATCATTTTAAGGGAAAAATAAGTTGATTTTAAATTTCATGGCATCAACACATCTCAAAAAAGTTGGGACAAGGCCATGTTTACCACTGTGTGGCATCCCATCTTCTTTTTATAACAGTCTGCAAACGTCTGGGGACTGAGGAGACAAGTTGCTCAAGTTTAGGAATAGGAATGTTGTCCCATTCTTGTCTAATACAGGCTTCTTGCTCAACTGTCTTAGGTCTTCTTTGTCGCATCTTCCTCTTTATGATGCGCCAAATGTTTTCTATGGGTGAAAGATCTGGACTGCAGGCTGGCCATTTCAGTACCCGGATCCTTCTTCTACGCAGCCATGATGTTGTAATTGATACAGTATGTGGTCTGGCATTGTCATGTTGGAAAATGCAAGGTCTTCCCTGAAAGAGACAACATCTGGATGGGAGCATATGTTGTTCTAGAACTTGGATATACCTTTCAGCATTGATGGTGCCTTTCCAGATGTGTAAGCTGCCCATGCCACACGCACTCATGCAACCCCATACCATCAGAGATGCAGGCTTCTGAACTGAGCGCTGATAACAACTTGGGTTGTCCTTGTCCTCTTTAGTTCGGATGACATTGCGTCCCAGTTTTCCAAAAAGAACTTCAAATTTTGATTCGTCTGACCACAGAACAGTTTTCCACTTTGCCACAGTCCATTTTAAATGAGCCTTGGCCCAGAGAAAACGCCTGCGCTTCTGGATCATGTTTAGATATGGCTTCTTTTTTGACCTATAGAGTTTTAGCCGGCAACGGCGAATGGCACAGTGGATTGTGTTCACCGACAATGTTTTCTGGAAGTATTCCTGAGCCCATGTTGTGATTTCCATTACAGTAGCATTCCTGCATGTGATGCAGTGCCGTCTAAGGGCCCAAAGATCACGGGCATCCAGTATGGTTTTCCGGCCTTGACCCTTACGCACAGAGATTGTTCCAGATTCTCTGAATCTTTGGATGGTATTATGCACTGTAGATGATGATAACTTCAAACTCTTTGCAATTTTTCTCTGAGAAACTCCTTTCTGATATTGCTCCACTATTTTTCGCCGCAGCATTGGGGGAATTGGTGATCCTCTGCCCATCTTGACTTCTGAGAGACACTGCCACTCTGAGAGGCTCTTTTTATACCCAATCATGTTGCCAATTGACCTAATAAGTTGCAAATTGTTCCTCCAGCTGTTCCTTATATGTACATTTAACTTTTCCGGCCTCTTATTGCTACCTGTCCCAACTTTTTTGGAATGTGTAGCTCTCATGAAATCCAAAATGAGCCAATATTTGGCATGACATTTCAAAATGTCTCACTTTCAACATTTGATATGTTATCTATATTCTATTGTGAATAAAATATAAGTTTATGAGATTTGTAAATTATTGCATTCCTTTTTTATTCACAATTTGTACAGTGTCCCAACTTTTTTGGAATCGGGTTTGTGTATATATATATATATATATATATATATATATATACTGTTGGTGTTAAAATTGTAAGTTATGTCATAGGCTATTTTAAATTAACGTCTTTGTAAATAAAGGTAGAACTGTTCAGTTACTTATTTGTAGCCAAGATTTTAAGGTGTCACAACACAATACACAGAATTTGACTTATAATTGTAGTATTTAGGCTATAAAAAAAAATAGTAGCACCAAGCATTTCCATCATTACACTAATGCACATAAGAGATGAAATTACAATAAAATGACTTGATTGGATTCATTTGAAATAAATAAAAATAACTTTCACGTTATCACACCAGTTACATCAGTGAAACCGATAAAGAACTTGTGTCATGAATCCATAAATAAACCTGCTCACCTGATCCCAATGCTGCTGATATCCACATATCCCTGATAAACTCTGATTGCTAGATTGTTGAGAACTCACATAATTAAAGTTATTTTATTTATTTTTTTTTTTATTTATTTTGCATAAAACATACACTCTTCAACTGTCAAATGATGGATATTGTACATTCACTAAAGAAAAAGAAAAAAACAGTCCTTTCAGGTCATTGTAGCGATCCTTTCATTTTTTAGAGAAAGGTGAAGAGAAAGACGGAGAGTTATTTTTCTTCAGTTATGGCCCATTTAGCATGAGAGCTCAGTAATGTATTTCTGATGTGTATTGAGTGCTTCCAGTATACAATCATATCCTCAGCCCGGTCTGAAACAAACCAAACAATCATAATGGCCTCATATAAAAGCATATAAAGTCAGCTGTAATTAATAGCTGGTTTCAATCAAAGGCGGAAAGATGATACCTCTAATTAAATGTTAAATGTCATTATAAAGGTATAACGATATTTAATGTAATGCTATACCCAGTCTTTTTTTTATCTGTGCAAACCAATAATGGCCTTTTCTCAAAATTAAGGCAGTGCTAAATTATGTATAGCACAATGAGAAAGGGCAATGTAGCCTATAATATTAGATTTCATATTTGTGCATGTGTAATTTACTGATTGTGGGGATTTATAAACGTTTCTAAAGAAGGGAAGTGAAACTCAGACTAATAAGTTGCTGTAACTGGAACATTACTCACACCCTCCTGAAGTGATGCTGAAATTCAACACCTACAGTCAGACAGCTTCAGTCAGAGAGATGCAAATGAAGCCAAATCATTTTAAAATTACACAAGCTTTCAAGAGCTGACAGTAAATAGATATTACTGTAGAGGGTTCGTGACTGACTGGAAGCAGAACTGTATTCATGCAGTTCTGTTAAAATGAACATTGTGAATTTACAGTCTCAGAGGGAGGAATAGAATATTTCAAGTCAAGTCATCTTCATTTGTATTGTGCTTTTTACAATACAGATTGTTTCAAAGCAGCTTCACAGTGATAATAGGAAAAAATAATGGACAGAGATTATTTTGGCTTTACAGCAGCTCTAGGAAAAAGTTATTTTCGAGCTAAAGTAAGTTTTTGATTGAATCACTTCCGTTGTAAAAATCGTTAATTATTAACTTAGGAGCCGCTTAAATGACACCCCTTTTTAACTGAAAACAGAAGACTTTTAATGTGTTTTTGCCGTTCATTTACTTGCTTAGTCTATAGGTATATGCGTTTGAATATGTACTGTATATGTGCAGACGCTTAGTCTTTTTTACAAAGTGACATTGCTAAATTACTTGTCTGGCCTGCATAATACAGAATTATTAGTCGTTTCCGCGGATCCATGCGAACCAGAATCATTTTGATAATGTTTTATCTATATATATGGAAAGAAAAGGGAAGGAGGCCTTCACAGGAGATAGTTTAGTTGACACTTCAGGGCTGCGTTGTCGTTGTGTCTAGGTCCAGGTCCTTCATCTCATCTGGATACGGCCTGGATCTGGCAGACTACTGTAAACCTCAGATTAAACAAAGAGAGACTAATATTAGCATAGATGCCATTCTTCTTATGATGTAGCGAGTACATCAGGTGTTATGGGAAGTGTTCCCGGTTCCTGACCTAATTTATGCAGCCTAACAATTTACATGATTTGAATTATAGAAGTAAATAATGTGTAATGTGTATGCCAGGTTAAAGAGATGTTTTTTTAGTCTAGATTTAAACTGACAGAGTGTGTCTACTTCCCGAACAATGCTAGGAAGACTGTTCCAAAGTTTAGGTGCTAAACAGGAAAAGTATCTACCGCCTGCGGTTGATTTTGATATTCTAGGTATTCTCAACTGGCCAGAATTTTGAGATTACAATAGACATGAAGGACTATAATGTGTTAAGAGCTCGCACAAGTACTGGGGAGCTAAACCCTTTAGTGCTTTGTAAGTAATTAGCAAGATTTTAAAATGTATACGATGTTTAATAGGGAGCCAATGCAGTGTTGACAGAACTGGTCTAATATGGTCATACTTCCTGGTTCTAGTAAGAACTCTAGCTGCTGCGTTTTGGACCAGCTGGAGTTTGTTTATTAGGCGTGCAGGGCAACCACCCAGTAAAGCATTACAGTAATCTAGCCTTGAGGTCACGAACGCATGAACTGTTCCGCATTTGTCATTGAGAGCACATGTTGTTATTTAGATATATTTTTAAGATGGAAGAATGCTAAAAACGGCTTTCAAATGAAAGATTGGTATCAAAGAGCACACCCAGGTTCCTAACTGACGACGAAGACTTGACAATGAACATCCATCAAGTGTTAGACAGTATTCTAGGTTATTATGTGCAGAGGTTTTTGGTCCAATACTTAGAATCTCTGTTTTTTCAGAATTAAGTAGTAGGAAATTGCTAGTCATCCAATTTTTTATATCAGCTATGCATTCCGTTAATTTTGTGAATTGGTAAGATTCGTCAGGGCGCGAAGAAATATAGAACTGAGTATCATCAGCATAACAGTGAAAACTAATGCCATGCTTGCTAATGATATCTCCCAAGGGTAGCATGTACAAGGGGAACAGCAACGGTCTTAGTACTGAGCCTTGCGGTACTCCATACTGAACTTGTGATTGATATGTCATCTCTTCATTTACTACTACAAACTGATAACGGTCAGATAAGTATGATTTGAACCATGCCAATGCAATTCCACTAATGCCAACATAATTTTTGAGTCTATTCAAAAGAATGTTGTGGTCGATAGTGTCAAATGCAGCACTAAGATCCAGTAACACTAACAGAGAAATACAGCCACGATCCGATGATAAGAGCAAATAATTTATAACTCTAATGAGAGCCATCTCAGTACTATGGTACGGTCTAAATCCTGACTGGAAATCCTCGCAGATACCAGTTCTTTCTAAAAAGGAGCATAGTTGTGAGGATACTGCCTTTTCTAGTATCTTTGACAGAAAAGGTAGATTCGAGATTGGCCTGTAATTGACTAATTCTGTAGGATCAAGTTGTGTTTTTTTAACAAGAGGTTTAATAATAGCCAGCTTAAAAGTTTTCGGTACGTATCCTAATGATAAAGATGAATTAATGATATTAAGAAGAGGATCTATGACACCTGGAAGCATCTCTTTAAGTAGCTTAGTCAGTATAGGGTCTAACATACATGTTGATTTAGATGATTTAGATGTTTAGACAATTCGTCCTTTTTAGACAATTCTTCCTTTTTAGACAATTCTTCCGTTCCTATAGCAATGAATGAATGGAATTTTTCCTCAAGGACACTACAATCCACTGTCTGATGTGATATTGTAGTAGACGGTTGCATATATATGTTGTAATTTTCTCTCTAATATTATCAATATTGTAAGTAAAGAATTTCATAAAGTCATTACTGCTGTGCTGTTTGGAAACGTCTGGGGTTGAAGCTTTATTTCTCGTCAATTTAGCCACTGTATCAAATAAATACCTAGGGTTGTGTTTGTTTTCTTCTAAGAGGGTTGAAAAATACAGGCCTTTCTGTATGCTATCATGCTCTCTCTCCACAAAATGCGAAAAACCTCTAGTTTTGTTTTCTTCTCCTGGCTGCTCTTTTAAGGGCCAGAGTGTGCTCGTTGTTCCACGGCGTTGGCATTATTTTCTTTAATCTTTTTTAAGCAACTATGTCAAGTTTCAGATTCAATAAGAGTGTCACTAGACATTCTCACTCTGAATCACAGAGCAGTGATGGTCACACCATTGAGACATGAAGTCACTGAATAGATCTGACCAGTCACATTGTGCATCAATTTTAGTCCAAGCTGGTTGCTGTCAGCCAGTATAAAGCTATATGAAATATATTTTATATTTGGATTATTTACGAGTTTGTTTGCATAATCTTTAAGGTATAATGTTAACTTATTTGACTTGCTGTCCACTGATGAGGGGCTCGATGAAGCAGCTTCAACTCGAGCTCTGATATACTCCCACAGTGAATAAATATAGGATATGATTACATAGTCAAGTCACCTTTATTTATATAGCGCTTTTTACAATGTAGATTGTGTCAAAGCAGCTTTACATTGATAACTGGTACATTATTTGGCTGCACAGCAGCTCTTAAAGAATAGTGTCAATGCAGGTAGATCAAAGCACTGTTGAATATCAAATGTCAAGTCAAATGTCAAGTGTCCCCAACTAAGCAAGCCAAAAGGCGACAGCGGCAAGGAACCCAAACTCCATCAGGTGACATCAGGTGGCAGACAAGTGGCAAATAGGTGTTTAAATGGAGAAAAAAACCTTGGGAGAAACCAGGCTTAGTCGGGGGGCCAGTTCTCCTCTGGCCAACAGTGCTTTGTTACGATTCAGGTTGCCATCGTAAGTCCAATAGGATCGCAGCATTCAAAGTATTTATTCCAGTTCCATCCAATTGAGGATCGTATTCATCACGCCGGTATGGACGGTTGTTGAGGAACTGTGTCGTGGCTGTCGTGTCGATGAGGCCCTCACAGTGGATGATCTAGTTGACTCAATCTCTGCTGATACTTCAGGGCTGCGTTGTGGTCGTGTCAAGGCGCAGGTCCTCGGTCTCACCTGGATACGGCCCGGATCCGGTTGACTACGGTGAACCTCGGGATAACCAGAAAGACTAATGTTAGCGTAGATGCCATTCTTCTTCTGATGTAACGAGTACATCATGTGTTATAGGAAGTGTTCCCGGTTCCGGCTGACCTAATTTATGCAGCCTAATAATCCTTTAACGGATTTGAAAATATAAATTGGTAATGTGTTATGTGTATGCCAGGTTAAAGAAATGCGTTTTTAGTCTAGATTTAAACTGACAGAGTGTGTCTGCTTCCCGAACAATGCTAGGAAGATTGTTCCAGAGTTTAGGTGCCAAATAGGAGAAGGATCTACCGCCTGCGGTTGATTTTGATATTCTAGGTATTATCAGCTGGCCTGAATTCTGAGATCGCAATAGACGTGAAGGACTATAATGAATTAAGAGCTCGCTCAGGTACTGGGGAGCTAAACCATTTAGTGCTTTGAAAGTAATTAGCAAGATTTTAAAATCTATACGATGTTTAACAGGAAGCCAATGCAGTGTTGACAGAACCGGGCTAATATGATCATACTTCCTAGTTCTAGTAAGAACTCTAGCTGCTGCATTTTGTACGAGCTGTAGTTTATTTATCAGGCGAGCAGAACAACCACCCAGTAAAGCGTTACAGTAATCTAGCCTTGAGGTCATTAACGCATGAACTAACTGTTCTGCATTTTTCATTGAGAGCATATGTCGTAGTTTAGATATATTTTTAAGATGGAAGAATGCGGTTTTACAGATGCTAGTAACATGGCCTTCAAATGAAAGATTGGTATCAAAGAGCACACCCAGGTTCCTAACTGACGACGAAGACTTAACAGAGCAGCCATCAAGTGTTAGACAGTATTCTAGGTTATTACATGAAGTTTTTGGCCCAAAAATTAGAATCTCTGTTTTTTCTGAATTTAGTAGTAGGAAATTACTGGTCATCCAATTTTTTATATCAGCTATGCATTCCGTTAATTTTGTGAATTGGTAAGTTTCGTCAGGGCGCGAAGAAATATAGAGCTGAGTATCATCAGCGTAACAGTGAAAACTAACGCCATGCTTCCTAATGATATCTCCCAAGGGTAGCATGTACAGAGTGAAAAGCAACGGTCCTAGTACTGAGCCTTGCGGTACTCCATATTGAACTTGTGATCGATATGACATCTCTTCGTTTACTACTACAAACTGATAACGGTCAGATAAGTATGATTTGAACCATGACAATGCAATTCCACTAATGCCAACATAATTTTCGAGTCTATTTAAAAGAATATTGTGATCAATAGTGTCAAATGCAGCACTAAGATCCAGTAACACTAATAGAGAGATACAACCACGATCTGATGATAAGAGCAAATCATTAGTAACTCTAATGAGGGCAGTCTCAGTACTATGGTACGGTCTAAATCCTGACTGGAAATCCTCACAGATACTATTTCTTTCTAAAAAGGAACATAGTTGTGATGATACTGCCTTTTCTAGTATTTTTGACAGAAAAGTGAGATTTGAGATCGGCCTGTAATTGACTAATTCTCTAGGATCAAGTTGTGGTTTTTTAATAAGAGGTTTAATAATAGCCAGCTTAAAAGTTTTTGGTACGTGTCCTAGTGATAAAGATGAATTGACGATATTAAGAAGAGGATCTATAACCTCTGGAAGCATTTCTTTCAATAGCTTAGTCGGTATAGGGTCTAACATACATGTTGTTGATTTTGATGATTTAACAAGTTTAGACAATTCTTCCTCTCCTAAAGCAGTAAATGAATTGAATTTTTCCTCAGGGACACTACAATGCACTATCTGACGCGATACTGTAGTAGACGGTTGCATGGTTATAATTTTTTCTCTAATATTATCAATCTTGCAAGTAAAGAAGTTCATAAAGTCATTACTGCTGTGCTCTTTGGAAACATCAGAAGTTGAAGCTTTATTTCTTGTTAATTTAGCCACTGTATCAAATAAATACCTAGGGTTGTGTTTATTTTCTTCTAAAAGTTTTGAAAAATAGGCAGATCTAGCAGATTTTAGGGCCTTTCTGTACTCAATCATTCTCTCTCTCCACGAAATGCGAAATACTTCTAGTTTTGTTTTCTTCCAGCTGCGCTCCATTTTCCTGGCTGCTAACTTTAGGGCCCGAGTGTGCTCATTATACCATGGCATTGGATTAATTTCCTTAATCTTTTTTAAGCGCAAAGGAGCAACTGAGTCTAATGTGCTGGAAAAGACAGAGGCAATAGTTTCTGTTGCAACATCGAGGTCTTCTAAGCTTTCTGGTATGCTAAGGCGATGAAACTGATCAGGAAGATTATTTATAAAGCGATCTTTAGTGGTAGAAGTGATGGTTCTACCATATTTATGGCATGGAGGCAGTTTAGCCGCCTTGACTAAATGTAGTATGCACGAGACTAGATAATGATCAGAGATGTCATCGCTCTGCTGCAGAATTTCAACAGCATCAATATCAATTCCATGTGACAATATTAGATCTAAAGTATGATTACGACAATGAGTGGGTCCTGACACGTGTTGTCTAACACCAATAGAGTTTAGAATATCTGCAAATGCCAATCCTAATGTGTCTTTTTTATTATCTACATGGATATTAAAATCACCAACAACAAGGACTTTATCTGCAGCTAGTACTAACTCCGATAGAAAGTCAGCAAATTCTTTGATAAAGTCTGTATGGTGTCCTGGTGGCCTGTATACAGTAGCCAGCACAAATGTCAACTTACATAATGTTACGTAAAGTACCATCACTTCGAAGGAATTATATTTGAAAGACTTCTGACTAATACTGTAAGTATTACTATAGATTACAGCAACACCACCCCCTTTGCCTTTCTCACGGGCATTGTGTCGATAATCATAACCTTGAGGACTAGACTCATTTAAAGTAATGTAATCATCCGGTTTTAGCCAAGTTTCTGTCAAACACAGCACATCTAGATTATTATCTTTGATAATATCATTAACAATAAGTGATTTTGAAGAAAGGGATCTAATATTTAACAACCCGAGTTTTATCATTTGTTTAGCATTATTATCTCTATTTTTTATTTGTTGAACATCAATTAAATTTTTACCATTAAATGGGTTTGGAAGTTTTTTGTTTTTACTAATTCGGGGTACAGACACAGTCTCTATTTGAAAATATCTAGGTGTAAGAGTTTCTATGTGTTGGGAGTTATCTGAATTATCTGACTTCTGTAACGTGAGGCAGCTAGCAGACGGTCGGTTTAGCCAGTATGTCTGCTTCCTGACCTGGGCCCCAGTTTGTCATGTTTCAGCTCTAAGACTATGTGCCATATTACTAGAGAGAAGAGCAGCACCATCCCGGGAGGGATGAATACCATCTCTTTTCAACAGGTCAGGTCTGCCCCAAAAACTTTTCCAATTGTCTATGAAACCTATATTATTTTGCGGACACCACTTAGACAGCCAGCCATTGAGTGATGATAATCTGCTAACTATCTCATCACTCCGACGAACAGGAAGGGG
The DNA here is from genome assembly GCA_039654765.1 of Mylopharyngodon piceus. Taxonomy (NCBI): domain Eukaryota; kingdom Metazoa; phylum Chordata; class Actinopteri; order Cypriniformes; family Xenocyprididae; genus Mylopharyngodon; species Mylopharyngodon piceus. The sequence continues at coordinate 17,483,893 of CM077444.1, forward strand.
GCCAGAGCAAATTACTTCTCCTGACATTGTACTTGCGAGTTCACACACCTCTTTAATGTTAATTTTAGTGATCTCCGACTGGCGAAGTCGAACATCATTAGTGCCGACGTGAATAATAATCTTAGAGTATTTACGATTAGCATTAGCCAGCACTTTTAAATTTGCTTTGATGTCAGGTGCTCTGGCTCCCGGCAAACATGTGACTAAGGTGGCTGGTGTCTCTATTTTCACGTTCCGTGTAATAGAATCGCCAATAACTAGGGCACTTTCAACAGGATTCTCAGTGGGTGCGTCACTGAGTGGGGAGAACCTGTTTGATGTTCTTATTGGAACGGAAGAGTGGTGTTTTCCGCGGCTATGCCGCCTCACAGTTACCCAAGTGCCCTGCTGCGCGGGCTCTACAGCCGGAACCGAACAATGTACAGAGTTCACTAAGCTAGTCGCATCCAAAACAGTATCTGAAGCCCTTGCATTCTTACTATCCTCGATTAAAGTTTGGATGCGTGTCTCTAATTCTGAGATTCTCTCTGTCAGCCTGACTATTTCCCTACATTTATGACATGTAAATCCCTCGTCGCTGACAGAGAGAGCTATGGTGAACATGTGGCAAATGCAACAGGTAGCAATGCTGGGAGAGGATGACATGACTCACCGTGTTTGTAGACTGATCCGACTTACCACAGCTGTTTGAAGAACGCGTTGAAAAAGGAGCGCGCGAGAGACTGTTAACAAGTTAACAAGCTAGCGCTGCAAATGCAAACGCGTTGTAACAGCGATTTAGATTCAAAGATTACAAGCTAGCGACGTCAGATTAGTGTGGTAGGCAATATTACATATAAGGTAATAAAAAAATAATAATAAAGTAAAATAAGCAACAATGAATAAAAGTAAGAGATTCAAAACAAAGCTATACGGAGTTACAGACACAAACCAATCTGAGCAGCGAGGCAGACGAGGCAGACAGGAGCAGACATAGGGCAAGGTACCTGAGATGAAGGTGGAGTTTGGGGAGGTGGAGGGATGCTGGAACAGCTGAGAACAGCTGAGACTGAAGAAAGGTAAGCAGCTGCTTAAATACTCTGGCTGTTGATTGGAAGATTGGATGGGCTCGCTCCTCCCTAAATTACATTTAGGAAGTTCACTAATTTGAAATTCTAAAGAAACCAAAAATTCACAACAACCCTTACAATATCTGCAACTTACCTGATAAACTATATGAACATATATGCTTTAAAATAGAAATTATATTACAGAAAAAGGTGGAAAAGTGGAAAAATGGCAAAAAAAGTTTCAAAAAAATACACCAAGGGAGATATAATAAGTAAACACACACACACACACACACAAAATCATTCTATTCTAAAGTACACGTTTAAAGGACACATCTCTATTTGCATTAAGAGACACACACATAGCCATTACACCGTTGTCATTGATATTAAAGTGTACAGTATGTGTCTGTTGTGACATAAAATATATGCTTGAAATTATGGCACTCATTCACACATTTGTAGGCATGTACACTATACAGGGGCTTTACACTTCCTGAATGTGGAGGTACACAAAAACATAAAAATGATTTCTAACACGGCAGCAACATAAATAAATCTTGATTAGATTTTTTTTTTCTATCAAATTAATTTAGTTGAAAATTATATACAAATCTAAAGACATCGTAGAAAATATAAACAGTTTATTGTAAACTTATAGCAATGTTGATTACAGTTTTTTACGATTGCTTAAGCACAATTTTAAAAACAAGGCTCATTTTGTCAAAACACTACACATAATTCACAGATCCACACACACAAGTAGCAGAACACCTCAGTTCTTCTGCAAAATGAAACACTTCATTCAAAACTTTACATTAATTTAACAAAACCCAACTTTGACACCGTATGGAACACACATGGTTCATACATTCTGATTCTGTTTGATTCATTTACACACTGCTGTGCTCAATCTTAAACACTTGTAACTTTTATACTTTTCTAATGATATAGTCTGGGTTTGATTTTTTCAGAGATATAAAGTACATGAATATATTGACAAAAAACACACACACACAAAAAAAAAAACAAAAAAACAAACACACAAGATCAGTACTGCACATTGATGAAAATGTTTATTTCTCACCACATTGTAAAACCATTCAATACATCCATGCCTTTACAAAGGTTACATTTTGCACTGAAAATCAGAACATATTCTAAATACAATATATTACACGAACAAAAACATTTGTGGAAACAAAACAAAAGCATGATTTTAAATGAAAAAAACATAGAAAAAACACCTAAGCATCATCTCTTGGCCTAGCTGGATCTGGCCATAGCACTTCATCCACATCACAGGCGATGTCTTCTCTCGCAAGACAGCGAGGGAAGAATCTTCTTGAATGGCATCGATTGCTCCTGTCTGCCTCGCTGCTCAGAGTGGTTTGCGTCTGTAACTCCGTATAGCTTTGTTTTGAATCTCTTACTTTCATTCATTGTTGCTTATATTATCATTACCTTATATATAGCTAGCTTGTTAACTTGTCATCAGTCTCTCGCGCGCTCATTTTCTTTTCAATGCGTTCATCAAACAGCTGTGGTAAGTCGGATCAGTCTACAAACACGGTGAGTCATGTCATCCTCTCCTTCTATTGTTACTTGCTCTGCTTGTCACGTTCAGTATAGCTTTCTCTGTCAGCGACGAGGGATTTACATGTCATAAATGTAGGGAAATAGTCAGGCTGACAGAGAAAATCTCAAAATTAGAGACACGCATCCAAACTTTAATTGAGGATAGTAAGAATGTAAGGGTTTCAGATACTGTTTTGGATGCGACTAGCTTAGTGAATTCTGTACATTATTCGGTTCCGGCTGTAGAGCCCGCGCAGCAGGGCACTTGGGTAACAGTGAGGCGGCCTAGCCGCGGAAAACACCACTCTTCCGTTCCAATAAGAACATCAAACAGGTTCTCCCCACTCAGTGATACACCCACTGAGAATCCTGTTGAAAGTGCCCTAGTTATTGGCGATTCTATTACATGGAATGTGAAAATAGAGACACCAGCCACCATAGTCACATGTTTGCCGGGAGCCAGAGCACCTGACATCAAAGCAAATTTAAAAGTGCTGGTTAATGCTAATCGTAAATACTCTAAAATCATTATTCACGTCGGCACTAATGATGTTCGACTTCGCCAGTCGGAGATCACTAAAATTAACATTAAAGAGGTGTGTGAACTCGCAAGTACAATGTCAGGAAAAGTAATCTGCTCTGGTCCCCTTCCTGTTCGTCGGAGTGATGAGATAGTTAGCAGATTATCATCACTCAATGGCTGGCTGTCTAAGTGGTGTCCGCAGAATAATATAGGTTTCATAGACAATTGGAAAAGTTTTTGGGGGAGACCTGACCTGTTGAAAAGAGATGGTATTCATCCCTCCTGGGATGGTGCTGCTCTTCTCTCTAGTAATATGGCACATAGTCTTAGAGCTGAAACATGACAAACTGGGGCCCAGGTCAGGAAGCGGACAGACTGGCTAAACCGACCGTCTGCTAGCTGCCTCACGTTACAGAAGTCAGATAATTCCAAACACATAGAAACTCTTACACCTAGATATTATCACATAGAGACTGTGTCTGTACCCCGAATTAGTAAAAACAAAAAACTTCCAAACCCATTTAATGGTAAAAATTTAATTGATGTTCAACAAATAAAAAATAGAGATAATACTGATAAACAAATGATAAAGCTTGGGTTGTTAAATATTAGATCCCTTTCTTCAAAAGCACTTATTGTAAATGATATTATCACAGACAATAATCTAGATTTGCTGTGTTTGACAGAAACTTGGCTAAAATCTGACGATTACATTACTTTAAATGAGTCTAGCCCTCAAGGTTACGATTATCGACACAATCCTCGTCAGAAAGGCAAAGGGGGAGGTGTTGCTGTAATTTATAGTAATATTTACAGTATTAGTCAGAAGTCTTTCAAATATAATTCCTTCGAAGTGATGGTACTTTATGTAACATTATGTAAGTTGACATTTGTGCTGGTTACTGTATACAGGCCACCAGGACACCATACAGACTTTATCAAAGAATTTGCTGATTTTCTATCGGAGTTAATACTAGCTGCAGATAAAGTCCTTGTTGTTGGTGATTTTAATATCCATGTAGATAATGATAAAGACTCATTGGGATTGGCATTTACAGACATTCTAAATTCTATTGGAGTTAGACAACACGTGTCAGGACCCACTCATTGTCGTAATCATACTTTAGATCTAATTTTGTCACATGGAATCGATATTGATGCTGTTGAAATTCTGCAGCAGAGCGACGACATCTCAGATCATTATCTAGTCTCGTGTATACTACATTTAGTCAAGGCTGCTAAACTGCCTCCCTGCCATAAATATGGTAGAACCATCACTTCTACCACTAAAGATCGCTTTATAAATAATCTTCCTGATCAGTTTCATCGCCTTAGCATACCAGACAGCTTAGAAGACCTCGATGTTGCAACAGAAGCTATTGCCTCTGTCTTTTCCAGCACATTAGACTCAGTTGCTCCTTTGCGTTTAAAAAAGATTAAGGAAATTAATCCAATGCCGTGGTACAATGACCACACTCAGGCCCTAAAGGTAGCAGCCAGAAAAATGGAGCGCAGCTGGAAGAAAACAAAACTAGAAGTTTTTCGCATTTCATGGAGAGAGAGAATGATTGAGTACAGAAAGGCCTTAAAAACTGCTAGATCTGCCTATTTTTCAAAACTTTTAGAAGAAAATAAGCACAACCCTAGGTATTTATTTTATACAGTGGCTAAATTAACAAGAAATAAAGCTTCAACTTCTGATGTTTCCAAAGAGCACAACAGTAATGACTTTATGAACTTCTTTACTTGCAAGACTGACAATATTAGAGAGAAAATTGTAACCATGCAACCGTCTACTACAGTATCGCGTCAGACAGTGCATTGTAGTGTCCCTGAGGAAAAATTCAATTCATTTACTGCTTTAGGAGAGGAAGAATTGTCTAAACTTGTTAAATCATAAAAATCAACATGTATGCTAGACACTATACCGACTAAGCTATTGAAAGAGATGCTTCTAGAGGTCATAAATCCTCTTCTTAATATCGTTAATTCATCTTTATCACTAGGATACGTACCAGAAACTTTTAAGCTGGCTATTATTAAACCTCTTATTAAAAAACCTCAACTTGATCCTAGAGAATCAGTCAATTACAGGCCGATCTCAAATCTCACTTTTCTGTCAAAAATACTAGAAAAGGCAGTATCATCACAACTATGTTCCTTTTTAGAACGAAATAGTATCTGTGAGGATTTCCAGTCAGGATTTAGACCGTACCATAGTACTGAGACTGCTCTCATTAGAGTTACTAATGATTTGCTCTTATCATCAGATCGTGGTTGTATCTCTCTATTAGTTTTACTGGATCTTAGTGCTGCATTTGACACTATTGATCACAATATTCTTTTAAATAGACTCGAAAATTATGTTGGCATTAGTGGAATTGCACTGTCATGGTTCAAATCATACTTATCTGACCATTATCAGTTTGTAGTAGTAAACGAAGAGATGTCATATCGATCACAAGTTCAATATGGAGTACCACAAGGCTCAGTACTAGGACCGTTGCTGTTCACTCTGTACATGCTACCCTTGGGAGATATCATTAGGAAGCATGGCGTTAGTTTTCACTGTTACGCTGATGATACTCAGCTCTATATTTCTTCGCGCCCTGACGAAACTTACCAATTCACAAAATTAACGGAATGCATAGCTGATATAAAAAATTGGATGACCAGTAATTTCCTACTACTAAATTCAGAAAAAACAGAGATTCTAATTTTTGGACCAAAAACTTCTTCACGTAATAACCTAGAATACTGTCTAACACTTGATGGCTGCTCTGTTAAGTCTTCGTCGTCGGTTAGGAACCTGGGTGTGCTCTTTGATACCAATCTTTCATTTGAAGGCCATGTTTCTAGCATCTGTAAAACCGCATTCTTCCATCTTAAAAATATATCTAAACTACGACATATGCTCTCAATGACAAATGCAGAACAGTTAGTTCATGCGTTCATGACCTCAAGGCTAGATTACTGTAACGCTCTACTGGGTGGTTGTTCCGCTTGCTTGATAAATAAACTACAGCTCGTACAAAATGCAGCAGCTAGAGTTCTTACTAGAACTAGGAAGTATGACCATATTAGCCCAGTTCTGTCAACACTGCATTGGCTCCCTATTAAGCATTGTATAGATTTTAAAATCTTGCTAATTACTTACAAAGCACTAAATGGTTTAGCTCCCCAGTACCTGAGCGAGCTCTTAATGCATTATAGTCCTTCACGTCTATTGCGATCTCAGAATTCAGGCCAGCTGATAATACCTAGAATATCAAAATCAACCGCAGGCGGTAGATCCTTCTCCTATTTGGCACCTAAACTCTGGAACAATCTTCCTAGTATTGTTCGGGAAGCAGACACACTCTGTCAGTTTAAATCTAGACTAAAAACGCATCTCTTTAACCTGGCATACACATAACACATTATCAATTTATTTTTTCAAATCCGTTAAAGGATTATTAGGCTGCATAAATTAGGTCAGCCGGAACCGGGAACACTTCCTATAACACCAGATGTACTCATTACATCAGAAGAAGAATGGCATCTACGCTAATATTAGTCTTTCTGTTTATCCCGAGGTTTACCGTAGTCAACCAGATCCGGGCCGTATCCAGGTGAGATTGAGGACCTACGCCTTGACACGACGACAACGCACCCCTGAAGTATCAGCAGAGATTGAGTCAACTAGATCATCCATTGTGAAGGCCTCATCGACACGACAGCCAGTGGCACAGTTCCCCAACAAACCGTCCATACCGGCGTGATGAATACGATCCTCAACTGGATTGAACTGGAATAAATACTTTGAATGTTGCGATCCTATCGGGCTTATGATAGCTACCTGAATCGTAACAATGCACTGTTTGCCAGAGGAGAACTGGCCCCCCGACTAAGCCTGGTTTCTCCCAAGGTTTTTTTCTCCATTTTAACACCTATTTGCCACCTGTTTGCCACCTGATGTCACCTGTTGGAGTTTGGGTTCCTTGCCGCTGTCGCCTTTGGCTTGCTTAGTTGGGGACACTTGACATTTGATATTCAACAGTGCTTTGCATCTGCCTGCATTGACACCATTTGCTTTAAGAGCTGCTGTGCAGCCAAAATTATATACAAGTTATCACTGTAAAGCTGCTTTGACACAATCTGCATTGTAAAAAGCGCTATATAAAATAAAGGTGAATGGCGAATCCATCCTTGCACAGATCCTGAATCAATTAGGTCAGGCCTTCTCCATGGCTTGAATGAGGCATATCCTGACATAGGGCTGGAGATTGTAAACCTTCCATGCCAAAAAAAAAAAAGAAACCCTCCTCAATGGGTTTAAGGAAGGGACAGTATGGTGGGAGGTATTGGAGTGAAAATTGTGGACGCTAATGAAACCAGTTTTTGACCAGAGCAGATAAGTGGAAATTCACATTGTCCCTTATGACAATGTATCTCATCTGCTCTGCATCCATTTGGTCTTCTGCTGTGACAATTTTGTGTAGTCTTTCTAAAATGTGAATATGTGGGCCGTGTTGTAAGGGCCTAAGTTGGCATGCTGGTGGAGGACCCCATTCTGCATGATTGCAACATACATTGTGATGTTACCACCACGTTGTCCCGGGATATTCAAAATAGCTCTGTGGCCAATGATGTTTCTCCCTCTCCCTCTTACTGCAACATTGCTTTCCATTTTGTTGAAGACACATAAACTCACCTTTTGCCTTTTTATAGGACTTGCACCTGATTGTTGAGTTTACAGTTAAGCACCTAAGTGTCTGCAGACCTGACGGCCATGTTTGATCAATTGGTTTATAGGGGTGGTATTTTGGAAAGCAGTGTCTTGAAATGGCAAAGAAGTGACATTATGTTAGATTTCTGTGTCTAATGTAGAGAAGTGTGTTTAGTGTTGTGCAAAACAATGTGTGTAGTGTTTTGCAAAAAGTGTGAGGCTGAGAATGTGCTTATAGTTGTGCAGATCTGGGCTGAGGTTTTGCTTCTTGAGTGTAAGGTTTCAGTAACTGTATGTTATTTTAATTTTAGTGTGTAAGCAATCGTAAAAAACTGTAAGTACACAACTAGTTCACAGCTTCGTTTCTCATTTGTACTGCATCTGTACTACAAGTGAACTTATAAGTATACTAGCAATTTACTATTTTAATACGAGTAGTACATTTTTAGTATATTAAAGTACACTTTGAAATATACTCAGTAAACTACTAGTTTAGTGCAAGTATACTTGTAAGTTTTCTTTAAGTGAACATATCACACTTATATAGTTTACTTTTTATATATTATTTTTGCTCTTTAAGTATACTACTATGTTCCTATTTAGGTATTATATTTTATACTTGAAATCAAGGGTGTAGATTTGGTTTCAACATTGGGGGGGTTGAACATTGGTATGCTGCCGGTTATTATTTTTTTAATTAAAAAATAATAATAATAATAATAATAATAATAATAATAATCTGTTTTATGTGTAGTGTTATTGGATAATTTATTTCTTTTATAGATCTATCTATCTATCTATCCATCTATACTTCATAACTTTATGAAATTTATGTATAATCATTCATCAAATTCTAACACAAGAGTGATTCTAAAAATTAAGAAATTATGTAAAAATTGAAACCGCCAGTAGGCGGCAGCGATTCGCTGTTTTAATGAGTGAGCCACTTAAATCGTTCATTCAGCCAATTCGTTCAAAAGTCAGATTAATTTAGGAAGAAAACAAACACCGATGTGAATACTTTTGTCATTGATAATTACAGACACTATTGAAAAATGAACTAACAAAACAGACGGCTGTTTTGGTAACTGGTTACAGTTACACTGATAGTTATGGCTAAATTGCAATGGATTAGCTAGCTAAAATATATGTGGAGTGTGTTTAGCTATTACACAATATTCTCATACCTCCTTCTCAGTACATGTTTTATTCTTTTTAACGTCCCTCTTTGACCAGCAGTTTAATATATTAGGCTGGGCAGCGGTTCTCTTCATTTTTGGTGCTACCCGTGCTCTCTCATTCAAACAGTAGAGCACCACTCGCGTTGTTTTGGTGAAAGTGCGACGCATTGGTTGGGCGTTACCAATCGGTTCAATGGAGGGGGGAGTATTTTTTTTGTCTAATTTATTATGACAAACTCATATTTGATTAGTGTAGCAGCCCGGTTGAATAATAAAGGATTTAGCTCCTGCACTGATGTTGTACTGTTTCCTTTCTTTGTTTATTCTCCTTATTAATTTCACAACACCGTAAGAGCTAGAACAGATGAATAAACAATATTGGAATTTGTAAATAATTCACATTCATATAAATGAAACAAAACAATTGACCATATAGCAAAAAGTACGAAATTAATACTAACATTTATCCTAAACAACATAAAATTACTCATAAATAAGCAAATACATATAAAACAATCACAAAGACAAGATAGGCTATAATTATGTGAGTATAAATATACATGAATACCTTGTTCTCCTTTCCAACCAGGTGCTAAACAACAAAGACAAAAAATACAAAATACTACAAAAATAAAACAACAAACAGTGACTATATGCCTAAGTTCACTTGAAAGTGTCCTTATACTATAATTAAACTCCGTGAATCCGTGAGCGCATGGCTCCGTGTCTCCGTCGTCTGCGATCTTCCGTGTATACGCCTGTTCCGCGCGCGAGCGGTCTGTATGCATTTCCGGCAAGCCGCCTTTCAGAATAAAGGTCTCTAGGCATAATAACTTAAAGCGGGCAAAATAACATTCCAAAATAAAATAAACACATAACTATTATTAAGAAAATATAGAATTACGATAAATGATATCAGAATAACATATTAATCTGCAAAACTAATTCAAATAACTGAGGGTTATTTACACTCCCACCAAATCATGAGTGACTATATATTTCAAACCTTAATCACGAATGATTTCTTATTTTTTATTTATTTATTTTTTTTAAGTAATTAGCCATTATTACTTAGCCTAGATGTAAGGAAAACAAATAACTAAGCATATTCTATTATGAACAGCTTTACTCAAAGGATATGTTAAGGAGTTTAAGCTGCTTCCAGCAGCAGGACCAGCTTCTGCACTGGACGCTCAACTACTGATGGCTTATTCAGACGTTTACCATCCTTCCCCAGTTTTCTATCTCCAAAACGTATCTTCACTCTTCTCACCAAGCCATCCTTGTCAACGACAGTCTCAGTAACTTCTGCCAAGCGCCACTCATTCCTGGGCAGATCGTCTGCCTTCTCCAAGACTATATCCCCAACTTGCATGTTCCTTCTTGGTGTAAGCCAGCATTGTCTTGTTGCAATGTTAGACACATACTCCTTCTGCCAACGGCCCCAAAATTGCTCCGCTAAGTATTGGACATGGCGCCATCTCTTGCGAGCATATATGTCTTCTCTGACAAACTTGCCAGGGGGTGGTAGGGCTTGGGTAGTTTTCAGTGTGAGAAGGTGATTTGGGGTAAGGGGTTCAGGACTTTTAGGATCATTCAGATTGTCTACTGTGAGTGGTCGGCTATTTACAATTGCCATAACTTCGTAGAAGAAGGTCCGAAGGGATGAATCATCAAGCCTTCCAGAAGATAAGGACAAAGTGGAATGAAGAACATTTCTCACAGTTCTAATCTGTCTCTCCCAAACTCCTCCTGTGTGACTTGAATGGGGTGCGTTGAAGACAAAGTCACATTGTTTTTCTGCTAAGAATGTTACCAGACGGTTGGTGTCAATCTCTTTCATGGCCTTAGCAAACTCATTCTTGGCTCCAATGAAATTACTGCCTTGGTCGCACCTTATTTGACGAACTGTTCCTCTGATAGCGATGAAACAACGCAGGCCATTGATAAAGGCGTCCGTGGACATGTCATCCAGCATCTCAATATGGATGGCTCTGCAACAGAAACAGGTAAAGAGAAGTCCATACCTCTTGTATCATTTACGACCTTGTCTGGTGATAAAAGGGCCAAAAACATCCATTCCGCAGTATGTGAATGGAGGAGATGGATCTATACGCTCTGAGGGCAGGTTAGCCATTTTTTGCTCTTCTGTGGGTCAGCGAAACTTGCGACATCTCACACACTGTCATACAAAGGAGGCTACAGTCCTATTTACTCCTGTTATCCAAAATCCTCTTGATCTGATCTCATTTATAGTCAAGCCTTTTCCTTGGTGTTCAGTTTTTTCATGACAATCAGCGATCAGAAGTTTTGTAAGATGGTGTTCCTTTGGAATTATCACTGGATGTTTAACTGAGTTTGAGACAGAAGAATTGCAAAGCCTTCCTCCCACCTTCAGCAATCCGTCATGGTCGACAAAGGTGTCTAGATTGTATAGTCTGTTGCTGCGTGGGAGCTGCTTGCCCTTACGGAGTAAGGCCATTTCTTCTGCATACATCTGACTCTGTAAATCCTTGATGATGATGCACTTTGCATCCTCACGTTCTGCCACGGTACTGTGGTCACTTGACTTGTCCTTCCTGACTCGACGAAGCAGACGTGCAACTGCCTGGATGACTTTGGACCATGAAAATAGCTTTGTGAGATGGTTGGATAAGCAGGAATACTGTACTGTTTGGGTGTTCAGTGACTGAGCCTTCTTGACCTCTGGGTCTCCAATAGGAAGTTGTGTGTTCACATCCACAGGCGGAGGTATTTGCCTTTCCCACAAGACATTCGGTCCTCTGAACCAGCTGGAAGTAACAAGATCATTAACACTCATACCTTGTGATGCATAGTCGGCTGGATTTTCATCCGAGGGAATGTATCGCCACTGTTCAGGAGTTGTACTGCGATGAATTCTCTGAACTCGATTCGCAAAGAACGTGTGGAAGCGGCGAGCTTCATTGTTTATGTAGCCTAACACCACTTGAGAGTCAGTCCAGAAATATGCCTCTGCATCTGCAAGGTTCATTTCTTCCTTTAGCATATCATTCACAGCAACTGACACAACCGCAGCAGTCAACTCTAACCGAGGGATTGTTGTGACCTTAAGTGGGGCTACTCTAGATTTTGCCATGAGCAAAGAACAATGGATGTCACCTTGTTTGTTCTCAAGCCTAAGGTATGAGCACTGGCCATATCCTCTCGTGCTGGCATCTGAGAAGTGATGAATCTCTCTCATTGTGATTCTCCCAAACCCAGCAGGCACAATACAACGAGGCACCTCGATCTTATCTAAGTTAACAAGATCAGCCTTCCAATGCTCCCACCTTGGCTGCAAACCATCAGGTAAAGGATCATCCCAGCCCATGCCATTTCTGCACATTTCTTGAAGAACAGCCTTTCCTTTGAGCAAGAATGGCGCAAGAAACCCTAAGGGGTCGAACAAAGAGTCCACTGTAGACAGTATGCCTCTACGGGTTGCTGGCTGGTCCTTTAGGTTGACACGAAATCTGAAGTTATCCTGTTCCAGATGCCAGTAAATGCCCAAGGCTCTTTCCAAAGGCTGGTCAGTGAGGGAAAGATTGACAGCTGTAACATCTACAGCACACTCAGAGGGTGGCATGCTCTCCAAAACTGCCTTGTCGTTGGACACAAACTTATACAACCTTAAACCTCCTAGTGCGCAAAGCTGGCGAGCTTCTTGAGCCAACTGGATGGCCTTCTCTGCACTTTCAATGCTGGAGACTCCATCATCCATGTAGAAATCTCGCATAATGAATTGTGAACCTAAGGGGTACAGATGTTCACCTTCTCTTGCAAGATGTTTCAGTCCGTAGTTAGCGCACCCAAGGGATGACAAGGCAACGAACAGATGTACTCTCATGCGGAATGTTTGAGGCTGTGAGTCGAAATCTCCATTTCTCCACCAAAGAAATCGTAAATAATCTCGATCTGCTTTGTCAACATGTAACTGGTGGAACATCCTCTCAATATCACACATTAAGGCCACTGGATACTGTCTAAACCGCAAAAGAATGCCAGTCAGGCTGTTCATCAGGTCAGGGCCTGTAAGAAGATGATCGTTCAAGCTGGTTCCCTTGTATCTGCCAGAGCAGTCGAAAACCACGCGCAATTTCCCTGGCTTCTTCGAGTGATATACTCCGTGATGAGGGATGTACCATTTTTCTCCTTCCCTTCCTTCATCAATGACTCTTTCAGCTTCACCGTTCTCTATTACTTCTTTCATGAACTTCACGTAATGCTCTCTGTACTCCTGGTCCTTCATTAATCTACGCTTTAGATGTTGAAGTCTCATGACAGCAAGAGGCTCATTATCTGGAAGATAGGGTCTTTTCTTGAATGGAAGGGGCATTTCCAAGTGGCTGTCTTTGTTCATTCTGATGTTTTCTTCCAGTTTATTCAAGAACATAATGTCCTCTTGAGACACCACTCTTGTGTTTTCTTCAGTATTCTTGAAATCTGACTCCAGCACTTTGATCACATCAGCTGGCATTACAGAAGGAATTTCCTTAATAGATACTCTGTGACACATGCTTACACTTTGTGACTCATGATGTGTCAAGGAAGGGCCCACAATGCTCCATCCAAGATCTGTGCGAACAGCATATGGCTCGTTGTCTGCTCCAAGAATCATTTCTCTGGGTGCTAAAGCTCTAGAACAATTATATCCTATTAATAGACCAACCTCACAATCTTGAAGTGGGGGAATTATGTCTGTCAAAGGAGCAAGATGTTTCCAACACCTGGCAGTCTCACTTGTAGGGATGTGTGCGCGGTCCACAGGGATACATTCCTTAGTGTATGCAGGGGAAAGCTCTAGAACTACTGGGGAATTAAAGCCTCTGACTCTAAGACCGGAAACTCTTTTACTTGATATCAATGAATCCTTCCCAATCATAGTAGTGAGCCTAAGTGTCACTGGGCATGAGTCAACCTTTAGACTTTTACTTACTGCATATTCAATGAAGACAGTATCGCTTTGTGTGTCTAACAAAGCGTAGACAAGTTTCTCAGAGACTGGGTCGTTTTGTGAGGACAACCACACTGGCACAATCATTGAGGTGTTAGCAGATGTGCATCCAGATTCTACACTTAAAGATGTTGTCACAACCTTTTCGTGTGCATTCTCTGGGCTTTGAACAGAGGAGGACTTCACCTTTCTAATGAAGCTGTCATCGTGTAAGCAGGTAGAATGTCTTCCCTTGCAGGTATCACAGCTATGTCAGGAACGACTGTCTCTGGCACTGTGACCGAGCTTTAAACATCCGTAGCACAGCTTAGTATCCTTTATGAACTTTCTCCGTTCCTCAAGAGACTTTGCAGAGAATTTAGAACAGTCATGAATTTGATGTTCACTGCTTCGACAGAACAGACATGGTTTAGAGACTTTACTACTGGGCTTCGGATTATCATGCTGTGTGACTATCTTTGTGTGGAAGACATTGGCTTTATTTTCACCAACCTTAAGGTTATGTTTCTCCTTATTGGCTTCAGAAGCATGAAGAGCATAGAAGGAAGTGACTGGGTTGCAGGCTACCTCAGCCTCAACTGACATGAAGTTAGCAAAATCGCAGAAAGTTGGGAAATCTTGAGTCTCACTCAGCGTTTGCATAGCTTGACGATTCCAAGGGGCAGCCGCCCAATCGGGGAGTTTGCTTACAAGTTTCCTATTTTCCTCGCAGTCATTCAGTATTTCCTGTCCCTTAACATGAGGTATAGCGTCTTTACATGCATTCAGGAAATCTGAGAAATTTCTGAGTCCTTCAGCGTCCTTTGGCTGGATTCTGGGCCAGTTTCTCTCTGAATGCTCTTTGTATAATGAATGGCTGTCCATAGCGATCTTGAAGTCTTTTCCATGCATCCGTGAAAGCTTCTTCATCGTTTCTGTGAAAGATGCCTTGTAGAGTTTTTCTAGCAGAACCAGTGACATACTTCTTCAAGTAGTATAACTTATCTGCTGAGGAGATATGTCTTTTGTCAATGAGTGATTGGAATGAAGCTTTCCACTCAAAGTGAATGGGGTCACCACTAAAGACTGTTGGCTCTGGCATAGGAAGTCTGTTCAGCGTTATACTGTCTTGGACAGCCTGCGCGAGGCAAGACACATCAGCATTGGGAGGTGGCGATGATGCCTTTTCATTGAGTGTTGGCTTAATCAAGGATGAATGCACAGGTTCTTGTGTGGGAATGCTTACAGGTTGCTGCAGCCCATCGTTCTGGTTAGCAGAGTGAATGGTTTCTTCCTTGTCATACACTTCTAGTCTTGCTCTTGCTGCTCTTACCTCCTTTACTGCTTGTAATCTTTCAAACTCACTCTTTTGAGCATCAAGTTCTCTCCTTTGCTTCTCGTCTAGAAGTTGTATTCTTTCCCTTTGTTCCTTTTCCTCCATTATCGTTGCGTATTCTGCTTCCTTAGCTGCAAGCTCTGCTGCTGCCTCTATTCGTTTAGCCATCAGGATGGAGTTCAGTGAAGGTTGACTTATGGGCGTACTCGGCTTGGAGCTGACACGTGAAACTGTAGAACCGTAGACAGAGCGAGCATAATCTCGATCAAGCAGTTCACGAAGACGCTCCCTCATTCTTTCACCGTCGAAGTCCACATCAACACCTGAAATCCTCTCATAAGCAATCTTTACGATGTCCTTTGTCACAGCATCGCATGCATCAATTCGTCTTCTTGTATCAGTAGATGGAGTAACATAACTTCGAACTCTCATGTATGCATTCATCACACTGTCTCTTTCATTTTCCAATGTGTCTATAAGTGTTGCTAGTTGAGTGTCTGAAATGTCTGTTTTCAGCTGCCCTCTTGCCTTTCGAGCCTCAGCTTTCCATTTTTCATATGCATGCATAAGCTTTCTCTCTGCCTTTTGTGACTCCTCTTTTTGATATGCAAGCATCCTTTCTGTTGGAATTCATTCGCGGACAGAGCGACGTACTTCATCTGTCTTTACAACTTCAGATTCATCTTCTATCTCATCATCTGTATCTTTGTTTTGTGCAGTTTTTAATACTTCAGTTTCTTTCACAGGAGTGCACAACTTGGATCCTTGGTCTGTCATCATTTACATCAGCATATGGAATCAATGGGAGCAAGCTCTTACTGTAGCAGCCCATTTGAATAATAAAGGATTTTGCTCCTGCACTGATGTTGTACTGTTTCCTTTCTTTGTTTATTCTCCTTATTAATTTCACAACACCGTCACAACACCGTAAGAGCTAGAACAGATGAATAAACAATATTGGAATTTGTAAATAATTCACATTCATATAAATGAAACAAAACAATTGACCATATAGCAAAAAGTACGAAATTAATACTAACATTTATCCTAAACAAAATAAAATTACTCATAAATCAAGCAAATACATATAAAACAATCACAAAGACAAGATACGCTATAATTATGTGAGTATAAATATACATGAATACCTTGTTCTCCTTTCCAACCAGGTGCTAAACAACAAAGACAAAAAATACAAAATACTACAAAAATAAAACAACAAACAGTGACTATATGCCTAAGTTCACTTGAAAGTGTCCTTATACTATAATTAAACTCCGTGAATCCGTGAGCGCATGGTTCCGTGTAATTTCCGGCAAGCCGCCTTTCAGAATAAAGGTCTCTAGGCATAATAACTTAAAGCGGGCAAAATAACATTCCAAAATAAAATAAACACATAACTTTTATTAAGAAAATATAGAATTACGATAAATAATATCAGAATAATATATTAATCTGCAAAACTAATTCAAATAACTGAGGGTTATTTACAATTAGGAACAAAATTATTGTTACAAAATAAATTAATTCTACATATTTTTCATTTGATCTACTGTGATTTTCATGTTGAAATATTGGGGGGGGGGTTGTTACTGATGGATTTGAATATCCATAACCCCCCCCCCCCCCCCCCAAAAAAAAAAAAACTACGCCCCTGCTTGAAATACCTTTAACTGTAGGCTGCTTTAACTCTTTCCATTTTAAAAACATTTTATTCTAGCTTCATGAATCCTTTCTTATCTACACTTAAATGTAGGTAAGTTTCATTTTTTTTAAAAAAGGAAACATTTTAAACAAAAAGCTGAGAAAATTGCATTTTTTTTGTCAAAGACTATGTCCGGATGGGATTCAGAACGATGATCAAAGGTGGAGTAGATCGAGTCCATAAACACCCCCAAAGCTTCATAGTCCTCATAGTCCACATAACGTTTGGCAGTTTTTATTTATATGCTGTTTAATGTTTGATGATCGCTTTATTTTACATTTGCGTGAGTAATCTTCTATCGCTTGTTTCAGCTTCTTCTTCTCCTGCATTTTGATCCAGAGATTCTGTACTCTTTCAGAAGATGCGTAACAGTGCCCCCTACCGTACAGCCTAAAAATTCAGTCAATGGCGAGGAGGGAAATAGATTTGAATTAAATTACTACGAACACTACCAGTGGACTAGCCTACACAAAAATTCAGATACTCAGAATTAGGAATATCTGTTTTCTTTATAAATCAATATTTTCAAACAATGTACTTTTATACTATACTTTTATAAATATATTTTTAAGTATATCTCGATCAAAAGTCCAAGTATAGGCCAAATATACTTAGACATTTCTGTCAGTATAAGTCAAGTATACTTAAGTGCAATTTTAAGTATATTTCTCAGAAGTACAGACTGAAAGTATACTTTCTTATTTTTAGTTTACAGTTTTTGCCTATTGCTTACACACTTTTTGCAGAATTTGGCTCATTATGTCAAAACTCTACACACAAGCCAATCAGACATAGCACTTGGAGATTAACAACTCACATCTATGCCAAAATAAAACACAGCAATCAAAACTTAACACTCCTTTCTAAAAATGAAATTCTTGCAACAAAACCATACACACAAGCACCATTTGAATTACTCTTTCATATCACCAGCAACACACTGATGGGCTTTATATAAAACACTGCAGTCTTTGTGTTTCTATTTTTATTGTCATTTTCTCAGACTCAGTCTTCTGTAAAACTCAAAAGTAGAAATTCTGCAGTAATCAAACAAGAGTTTTTACAAAAAACACACATTCTTACAGAAATAAAGAAAAATAGAATCACAAATAATCAAATTTAGCAACAAAACAAAAGTAAAACAAACAAAACAATTACTGGATAAATTGCTATTGGGGGGGAAAAAAAACATGTACTTGTTTTGTGTGTGTGCACGTGTGTGTGTGTGTGTGTGTGTGTGTGTGTGTGTGTGTGTGTGTGTGTGTGTGTGTGTGTGTGTGTGTGCGTGTGTGTGTGGTGGGGGGCTGGGGGGGGGCCTTATGGATCCCACCTTCTGTTCGGATCTGGCCACAAGACCTCGTCAACATCACAGGCGATGTCCTCGCGGGCTAGGCTTTGGGGAAAATATCGCCTTGTGTGCCGAATCCACCCTTGGATTGATCCCACCTCAATGTCTCCGCATGCCTCTTCCATTGCTTGCAGAAGAGTCATGTGGGCGTGTGGTTGCCGATTTTTTTTTTTTACAAAAAACACACATTCTTACAGAAATAAAGAAAAATAGAATCACAAATCATCAAATTTAACAACAAAACAAAAGTTAAAAAAAAAAAAAACAATTACTGGATAAATTGCTATTGGGGGAAAAAAACATGTACTTGTTTTGTGTGTGTGCACGTGTGTGTGTGTGTGTGTGTGCGTGTGTGCGTGTGTGTGTGGTGGGGGGCTGGGGGGGGGCTTATGGATCCCACCTTCTGTTTGGATCTGGCCACAAGACCTCGTCAACATCACAGGCGATGTCCTCGCGGGCTAGGCATCGGGGAAAATATCGCCTTGTGTGCCGAATCCACCCTTGGATTGATCCCACCTCAGTGTCTCCGCATGCCTCTTCCATTGCTTGCAGAAGAGTCATGCGGGCGTGTGGTTGCCGATCATATACTTTCCACTGCCACGCTGAAAAGAATTCTTCGATTGCATTTAGAAAGGGGCTGTAAGGAGGCAGGTATAAAAGTGTGAAATGGTTATGGTTGTTGAACCAATCTCGGACCAGAGATTATCCCAGATGACAACAAACCTGGGCTGCTGTGGTCTGTCCTGCACAACTGCATGTAGTGCATCTAGAAATGCAATGATCTGTCCTGTATTGTAGGGACCTAGAGTGGCATGGTGATGCAAGACTCCTTGGACACTAATTGCAGCACACAAGGTGATATTTCCCCCACGCTGCCCAGGGATATTTACAACAGCCCTTTGTCCAACTACGTTACGGCCCCGACGCCTGGTTTTGGCCAGATTGAAGCCTGCCTCATCCACGTAGATGAACTCATGTGGCAGTTCGGCGGCATCAAAATCCAGAACTGTCTGTAACAGAAAATATTGAATAGTGTTACTGAAAACACATACAGTAACTACAATGTCTATATTTTCACACAAGTAGGGGCTGGGTTGGGTCAGTATAGACAAAAACTACAAGCTACAGGCAGGGCAGGTGGCAGCATAAACCTTCATTCCCACATCACAATATATAGTATGTAAAGTAAAGTGACACATACCTGCACATAATCATGGCGCAGATCCTTGACCCTGACACTATTCCTCTCAAATGGCACCCTGTACAGCTGCTTCATTCTGAAGTTATGTTTCTGTAGTAACATAGTAACATTCTGTAGACTTAGTGTAGAAATGCTGACCCTGTTGATATTGTTGAATACATTTCTATTTGCAATTATGCATTGTTGCAACTCACAAAGTCGGATTGCATTATTTTCTCGCACCATTTCAATGATGGCAAGCTCTTGTTGTTGAGTGAAGAGCCGTTCCCTTCCACCTTGAGGAGGTCGTCCAACCATTCTGTAGAAAATGCCACCACAAGATGTCATTGGTTAGGTTCTTTTTCACATACTGTACTTTCAAACTGTACACAGTACTATAACATCACAATGGTATTCCTTTACATATACTTCACAGCACTACCCATTTTTATATAGTACAGTTTGTACAGTAATACTGTAATATGATACAGAATCATGTGACACATACAGTAGGTATACTGTGTATATATATATATATATGAAGATATACCTGTTCTCCAGTCAGAATGTCCTTATTATCGATGCTACTGTGTAGTGACTGAGGTTAGGGTGGACTCTTTGCCCAGCCTCCCTCATGGACAGGCCATTATTTATCACATGATCCACCAGAGTAGCCCTGATGTCATCTGATACACGTCTCCGCACTGGTCCTCATCTTTGTCCTCGTCCTCTTCCATGTCCGACTCCTCTCTCTCTTTGTCCTCCTCTTATTCTGACTCTCATTGCCTCCATGCTTGCAAAGTTCTCAAAATGGCTTACCTGAGGCCTATTTGTAGTGCTAAGGCTCAGACTGATTGGTGTTCTGTTTTCTGTGCAAGTGTTTTCAGGTGTGTATGTAAGTGCCTACAATTGCCAGATGAGTTTTGCATTTTGAACAGAGTGTTTTCCCAATGATAACAGGTGATTTCGTTTTTGAACAAAGTGTCTAAAGTAAGAAAACGTGTGTAGTGTTTCGCAATAAGTGTGTTACAGAATTGCAAACAAGGTGCAAAGTTGACAATGTGTTTAAGCTATGGTTACACTGTGTTTAAGGTATGCTACAGGAAGTTTAGGTATTGAGGCTTTGGTCTAAGCATTCGGTTTTAGTGTGTAAGCAATGGGCAAAAACTGTAAAAGAAGTATGCTAATAGCACACTTGAATAAACTTCTCTTTCGTAAGGGTGGTCCAAAACTGGTTTCATTAGCGTCCACAATTTTCACTCCAATACATCCCACCATACTGTCCCTTCCTTAAACCCATTGAGGAGGGTTTTTTTTTTTTTTTTTTTTTGGAAAGTTTACAATCTCCAGCCCTATGTCAGGATATGCCTCATTCAAGCCATTGAGAAGGCCTGACCTAAATGATGCAGGGTCTGTGCAAGGATGGATTCGCCATTCAAGAAGATTTTTCCCTCGCTGTCTTGCATGAGAGGACATCGCCTGTGATGTGGATGAAGTGCTATGGCCAGATCCAGCTAGGCCAAGAGATGATGCTTAGGTGTTTTTTCTATTTATTTATTTTTTTCATTTAAAATCTTGCTTTTGTTTTGTCTCCACAAATGTTTTTGTTCGTGTAATATATTGTATTTAGAATATGTTCTGATTTTCAGTGCAAAATGTAACCTTTGGAAAGGCATGGATGTATTGAATGGTTTTACAATGTGGTGAGAAATAAATATTATACAAGGCTCATTTTGACAAAACACTACACACAATTCACAGATCCACACACACAAGTAGCAGAACACCTCAGTTCTTTTGCAGAATGAAACGCTTCATTCAAAACTTTACATTAATGTAACAAAACCCAACTTTGACACCACACACATGGTTCATACATTCTGATTCTGTTTGATTCATTTACACACTGCTGTGATCAATCTTAAACACTTGTAACTTTTATACTTTTCTAATGATATAGTCTGGGTTTGATTTTTTTCAGAGATATTTTTAGAGTAAAGTACACGAATATATTGACAAAACACACACACACACACACACACACACACAAGACCAGTACTGCACACTGATGAAAATATTTATTTCTCACCACATTGTAAAACCATTCAATACATCCATGCCTTTCCAAAGGTTGCATTTTGCACTGAAAATCAGAACATGTTCTAAATACAATACAGTACACAAACAAAAACATTTGTGGAGACAAAACAAAAGATCTGGTCATAGCACTTTATCTACATCACAGGCGATGTCCTCTCTCGCAAGACAGCGAGGGAAGAATCTTCTTGAATGGCGAATCCATCCTTGCACAGACCCTGCATCAATTAGGTCACAGGCCTCCTCCATGATTTGAATGAGGGATATCCTGATGTAGGGCTGGAGATCTTAAACCTTCCACCGCCATGCCAAAACAACAACAACAACAACAACAACAAAAAACTCCTCAGTTGGTTTAAGGAAGGGACAGTATGGTGGGAGGTATTGGAGTGAAAACTGTGGACGCTTATGAAACCAGTTTTTGACCAGAGCAGATAGGTGGAAATATACATTGTCCCATATGACAATGTATCTGCTCTGCATCCATTTGGTCTTCTGCTGTGATGATTTTGTGTAGTCTGTCTAAAATGTGAATATGTGGGTCGTGTTGTAAGGGCCTAAGTTGGCATGCTGGTGGAGGACCCCATTCTGCGTGATTGCAACATATATTGTGATGTTACCACCACGTTGATGTTACTGCCAACTTAGGCCCTTACAACACGGCCCACATATTCACATTTTAGACAATGATGTTTTTCCCTCTTCTTCTTACTACAAAATTGTCTTTCATTTAGTTGAAGACACATAAACTCACCTTTTGCCTTTTTATAGTACTTGCACCTGATTGTTGAGTTTACAGTTAAGCACCTAAGTGTCTGCAGACCTGACGGCCATGTTTGATCAATTGGTTTATAGGGGTGGTATTTTGGAAAGCAGTGTCTTGAAATGGCAAAGAAGTGACATTATGTTAGATTTCTGTGTCTAATGTAGAGAAGTGTGTTTAGTGTTTTGCAAAACAATGTGTGTAGTGTTTTGCAAAACGTGTGAGGCTGAGAATGTGCTTATAGTTGTGCAGATCTGGGCTGAGGTTTTGCTTCTTGAGTGTAAGGTTTCAGTAACTGTGTGTTATTTTTAATTTTAGTGTGTAAGCAATCGTAAAAACTGTAATATCAAAAACAAGATATAGGCCTAATGATATGTAACAATCTGAATAACCATAGATTAGATTAATTCAGCTGCCCAATTAGGCAGATATAGGTAGTCATTTAAATTGCTTCATTAAATTTTATTAATTTTATTAACAATATCTGCATAATTATTTGATACTTCCGTTCCATTATTCTATTAAGTGATCACATGATACACTCAAAAATTATGGCTGTTTTCCTATTAATTAAATAAACACAAACTATAAGCTATTCAGCAGCCATTCTGAAATAAATGCCGTTCTGAAAAGATTATCTTCATTCTTATGAATCTAAAAGTGTCATCTTAATCTTCTTAAAAGCAATGTAATCTTAATGTTTAAATTCTCATCTTCTCCAAGCAAGACCAAGACCAATCGGCAATGGCAAGTTTGATAGATTCCCTCGTATTTTATTAGGGAAATTATGCATAAAAAATGTGCAAAAACAGACCTTAAAAGTCCAAATGTGATGAATTATATGGTCAGGGACGCATTTAAGGAATACTAAACATGCTGCACATAAAAATATACAGTCAAGAGAATTATTTTCTGGGCTGGCAGGACCCGAGCTCATCTGCATTGGCTGTTTTATTGAAATTACAATTTCAAGACTGCTGTATTTCCAAATATCCCCCAACAGTTCAATAAACAAGAAGCTGATATTGAGTAACTTTCTTTAATCAGCGTTTTTGAACAAACTGGATGAATAATTAATAACTCGCACAGTCAGTCGCCACCTACTGGGTTAATGGTGTGACCTGAATAAAGACTCAACGTAAAATCCACTTTTGGGTCTTTGACTCTTTTCTGTCGTTCTGTATGAAAATAGTTTGTAATCGGCACTGAAAATGAGATTGAGCTGTAGTGCACTTTTTTATGATAAAAAAACGGCATATTTTCTTGGTATCAGTATGAAAGCCTCATTATTTAGAAATGGTCAAAATGCCTATCAAAAACTTTTTTGAACTTTATTAAATATATTTATTGAATTAAAGAGGCTCCGGACAATATTCTAGTAGGGACCAAAACATCACAGTTACTGGGACTATTTTTGCAGTTTTGCAATAAATACAGTCGCGGATTTAGGCGTGGGCGACATGGGCAAATGACAGAAATATGTAGCCTAATATGTATTAACTTAAAATGCAATTCTGAATAACACACTACAGTTTACATTATATTGGTTATAATGTTCACTGTATTGTGCCATTAAGTGCATGTGCTTTATTGTAGTAACAACACATCAAAATAATTGTACTTGTTTAAATCATAACAAAAGAATATTCAAACAATTATTTAAACCTCTGGTGACCTCATTTGGGAGTCACACTTGTGGTCTTCACAGTCAAAAGTGGCCGAACACCTGAAATGTAATTCCTTTTTTTTTTCAGTAAAATCAATGTAATATTTTTGTTCAATAATATTTTGTATTTTGAGATAATTTAATGGTACTAATTAATATGTATGTAATAATTATGACATATTTGAAAATAATAAAATTTAATAATAAAATCTAATACTTTATTATTATTATTATTATTATTATTATTATTATTATTATTATTCAATTAAAGCAGTATTTCATGGTGAAATAGAGACAAATAGGCCTTTAACATTTTTGAAGGCAGATTATTGCCATCTGGTGGGAGTAAAAAAAAGAAAAACATATGTAATGCAATAGTGTAACCACTAGATAGACATTTTGTTACGCATAACATTAAAATTCAACGAAATAAAAAATATACAGACTTTCACGTGCGCACGCGTTACAGTGTCCGGATTTCCTTTGGTACCACTGCCATTTTATTAAATGGGCATGAATTATTAAAGATCTATTTGCTCAAATTGTGCAGTACCACGGCCGGTTTAACGCATCCTCTGTGACGGCCGAGAAACCGCGCCTTGATGAGCTGATGGCTCAATAGGGCTGTGAGCATTTGCCAAATTCAAGGGTCCATAAAAAACAGACTGACAGCAAAAGGTGCTCAAATTTTGGCTTTTATTAGAGCAGTACGTCTTATTTCAAGGCCTTATGTCCCCTTCAACAAATTTAACTCTGAAGGCCGAGAAACTCAACTGCGCTGTGAAATGGGCTGATGGCGCAATAAGCGGCTCAATGTGCTCAGTTTAATGGTTCATGAAGACAACTGGTACAGTAAAAAGTGCTCAAATTTTGGATTTCGTTATGGCAGTATATTTAAAAAAAATATATTGGTACTGTAAAATGTTAAAAATTTGTATTTCACAAGATCAAAACATCCTATTAAACCGGATTTAATGCATCTTTGCAGATGGCGCGGAGAAATGCTGTGTTTCTTCATTCAATTCCAACAGCGCTTATTGCGAGCAGCGCTATATATGGACAGCGTCTCATAAAGGCGCTTCAGTAAATGACAAACAAATAAGGAGCTGGATTCAGCCTCATCGTCACAGAGGATGCGTTTAAGCGGACATAAACCGGCCTGGTATTAGAGGTATACTTCCCTAAAGAAAGCCACAATTTGGGCTAATAGATCTTTAATAGCCTAAATAATCCGCATCTATACTCTAGTTTTCTTTAATAATAAAATGGCTGTGGTGCACAAAGGAAATAGGTTAGCCTATACATAATCCTGTCTCTGGTACGAGTGCGCACGTGAAAAGTTTCTCGTGATCACGCAATAGTTTCTCGTGCGCACGCAATAGTTTATCGTGCACAAGCGAAACGTTTCTTGTGAGCACGTGAAAGTTTCTCTTGAGCACGCGAAAAAAAAAAAATATGTGCGCACGCGTTACAATTTCCGTTTTTTTTTTTTTTTTTTTAAATGCTTTATTCAGTAACAAAAAAAAAATAAACAATTAAATGAAAATAACAATAATACAAAATAATAATAATAATAATAATAACAGCAGCAAGAAAATCAGTAAAAAAAAAAAAAACATACACATTACAAAACAAAAATAACAATAGTACCAAAAAAAATAAAAATAAAATAATAATAATAATAAATTAAAGACAGATAATACAAGGATAAATAACTATATACACAGGGGTATTGAAATCAAATCCATATCTCTAATTACAAAATAAATACAAAGATTCTTAAAAAGGATAGAATTTAAAGGCCTTACAACAGTTTATAGTCTTTTTTTGTATTAAACTAGGTGTATTTTTTGCCCATCGACATTCATAAATGTGATATTTCCCTAAAATAATAAACAAATTTAGAACAAAACCATTTTTTTTCTAAACAGTTATCATAAAAAAATATATATTTTTGTCCTCCAGATTAATGTCAGTTCCAGAGATCTCCTTAAAAAAGACCTCAAAATCACACCAGAACAAAAAAAAAAAAGGTGATAAATAGTCTCATCATTCAAATTACAAAACAGACATTTCAAATCAATATCTTTCTTAAATCTTTTTATAACCTGCTTAACTGGGTAAATACAATGAATAATTTTAAATGAAACCTCATGAATCTGATTGGTGACACAGTATCTCCTGGAAACTAAAAAAGCCTTCTCCCACTTAATGTCCCGGAAGCGTGAATTCCAAAAGCTTTTAGCTGGGGGTATCCTAAGTGAATGACAAATCTGTCTAAGGAAATTATAGTTGCATTTTTTATCAACAATACTTATAACCTTAAATTAAAATCAATAGTTACATCCAAATCAACAGCATTAGCACCTCGCAACAACTGAAGGAGACCAGAAGGTATAGCATCAAAAACAACTCCATAATCCTTTGTAGATATAGGAAGTTTGAATTTATCTAGAAATTCTCCATATGAAAGTAAGTGACCATCATGGCGAAACAACTGTGTCACCAATAAAATGTTGTTTCTAAACCAATATTCAAAAAAAAGTGTTTTATTCTTATATTTAATATCTTTATTATTCCATATCAAACATCTGTGGGGAGAGAAATTGTGTTTATGCGCCAGTAACCAGGATAACAGAGCTTGCCTATGAAACACTTTTCATTTGTGCGTCACTGCCTACGAAGAAAGCGAGAGTGTGGATGAGAGTGTGGATGGACGTGAATTAATAAAGCTGTATTTGCTCAAAATTTGGCTTTCTTAGACCAGTTCGTCTAGTACATGGATGAATCCAGCTACTTATTCGTTTTAATTTTTTTAAACGTGTGCCTCCCTTTAATCTAAAGTCATTTTTGTCTATGGCTCTGCTCGCAATAAGCGCTGTTAGAATTGAATGAAGAAAATAAGCATTTGTCTGCCACCTGTAAGGATGCGTTAAATCCGACAGTAGTAGTTTAATAAAGGGGCGTTTGATTCTGTGAAATACGAAATTTTAGTAGGCATACATTTTTACAGTTTCAATATTTTTATATGGGGCAATATAAATATAGCCTACTGCCCTAACGAAATCCAAATTTTTATCATTTTTACTGTACCAATGTTTTCATGACAATGCACAGTGAGCCCATTTCGTGGCGCGATTTCTTGGCCGCCACAGAGTTAAATTCGTTTAAATGGACATAAGGCCTTGAAATATGACGCACTGCCCTAACGAAAGCCACATTTTGAGCACTTTTTACTGTATCACCCTTTTTTTTAACTTGGCAAAAAAAAGACAATAGGCCTTCAGCCATCAGCCCAATTAATGGCGCGGTTTCTTGGCCGTCACAGAGAATGCTTTAAAGTGGCAATAAGGCCGTGATATATACTGCCCTAACGAAAGCCACATTGTGAGCAAATAGATCGTTATTAATTCATGCGCATCCATACTCTCATTTTCTTCATAGGCAGTGACACAATTTCTTTTTTTTTTTTATTATTATTATTATTATTATTTTTTTTTTTTACATTTTTTCGAATCGTGCCCCCAAGTGCGATAAAAGTCATCAAGCTTCTTACCATTCCGATAAAGCTATGGTTTTTAAAAATTCAAAATGTAAAATTTTTCGGTCAAAAGTGACCGAAGAGCACTAGAAGTTTAAAATGTACTTTGAAGTAAAACTTTTAAGCTGGCATTATTACAAGGTGCATTCCTTAAAAGAGTACTAAATTAGTTAAGAAACATAGTCATGAAAGTGTTCTTTCTTTAAGTGCACCTAAGTGACTTTTTAATTAAATAATATTATTTTATCTGCAAGTACAGTTTTTTAAAAAATACTTTTAAGATTTGAAGTGCACTTTTAATTCAGTTAAGTGCCCTTCTTTATCACAAGGGTGGTTCTAGCTAAATAAATGAAAAATAGCACAAAAAGGCTATTAACTAGTCTCAAACATACAGACACATCATCATATATGGTAAAAATTTGTACAGCTTTAGGCAGCAGTGGTTGGTTTTGTTTCTCTAAAAAACACAAGAATGGACTTCTAAAAAACAGAAGTAACTAAAATAGTACTAATGTGATACTTGTTACTGCAGGGTTAACCGAGAAAGTCATTGTCATTGAATTCCCCTCATCTCTCTTTAATGGGATCACTGTATTTAAAGAAGGGTCACACAATGTGGTCTGAGATATTCTGCATGCTCAGCGGAAAGCTGTTCTTTTTCTCACCTCATATAGGCATTATTCCTTTTGAAAATAAAGTGAGATTGATGTCTACAGCTCTTTTTGTCAACACATTTTTAACAAGAAGATTTGACTGTGGCCATGATTAACAAACATACATCTGATGAAAGAAAGGGCTTGGGAAATAAAGGATAATAAAGAAGGAAAGGAAGGTCTGAAACTTGAAAAGGCTTCTCTGATCCCTTGCCAGGGCCCCCGCAAAAACATGTGAGTAGTCTTGCAAACCACAATGTTCTGGTAGTTGCATGCCTCTGTGGTGAGGTCATACTAAAGGTGTTTCCACCAGTCTGTAGTAGACAAAACCTGTTTTAATACATTATTAAATACTTTTGTGTGCGTATAACATAATTAATATTAGGAAGACACTGCATCCAAAATTGAATACTTCCCTACTATATAGTATGTGAAAAATAATATGCCAAAATAATATATCTGAATTCATTGTATTCAAATAACAGTAGTCACTACAGATCAGTGTTTTTTTAGGGTCCTACAGGACTCTGTAATGCACCTAGACCAACATAGTTGTGGATACTACACTAAACACTGATCAGAGTACTGCAAGATGGTTTTTGTGTTTGGGTGCAGGGCAGGCCAGGGAGACCACCTGCAGCATGGTGATAGAGTTAGAGGTGGGCTGTATAATGAAATATTCTGCACCTTCAGAGGAAGTTTACTACCTTTTAGAACAGAGTTGGAGAGGCCTAAACTACATTAAAATCAAATTATTCACTGATCTGAACAATGTTAGTCATATGATTTAACTCAGTTTACTTGTCTTCAATACAATTTCCGCATAGAGATTGCAGTAGAACAAATTTATGAGGGTGTTCCTAGTTTTTATCTATTACATGTTCCTCTGCCCAGGTGCTGCCTAAAGTAACAGAGAGCTTTGATTAAACAGTTGTTATCAGCAGTGCTAAAGCTGTTTTATTTCAGTTGAAACCTTTGTTATGATAGCAATTAAATTCCAGACAGATTTTCTCCTTTAGGTCTTAAAGGCTGACAAACCATTTCACATTCTGTCAGTGCTAATGTCCAGTATGCATTTTGATTGACAGGCCTATCGGTATCTCTCCATTATCATATGACTGTCTATTCAACCTTTCACCTACCTGTTTAGCAGAGGGTCACTTAGTGATATGTTCTAAAATTTCATCACAATAGATGTTCTTTACTTTTATTTAAAGAAATTTTCCTCTGGATCATAGGTCTTATATCTTTGGTTTCTGTGTCTTGAGCTCCAAACTCTACGACTCATACATCCTGCATTGGAAAGAGTCTTACAGGCCCTGCTAGCATCCCCTTGCCAAAAGGATGATACTGTTGTGTCTATGCATAAGCCTGTTTTACAGATCCTTGGTGCAGTGTAAAGCCCTGTCTTTACATCGCTAAGATTTGGACTGTGGACAAGAATTTACTAGGATTTGTGATTATACTCTCCACGAAGCAAACTCATTTTGTCTCAGGGGTCATTCTGGTTTAATGCCTATGGTAGTTCTTGCTATAGAAATGTAAAAAATGCTGATGTGGGAGTATGAACCAGATGTGATTTGCATGTGTGTATGTGTGTAGTTGACTTGTCCTATGATGTGATATGTTGTACTTTATCTAAATTCTATATTTTAATAAGCATTTATCTATTTTATTATGCATACCGTTTTTGTATTAAATTAAATTAACATTCATCTGTTCATCTGTTCTATCATACACTTTTATGCATAAACAGCAATATGCACAGAGCTTAATTTTTAATCTAATCTTTTGCTTCAAAAGTTTAATTGTAAAATTAACAAATTTCACATTTTCTCAGTATTTGGATGAATAAAGTTTTGAATCCCAGATATTCAATGTGGTCTCAGACTTTTGGGCTTTTGGATTGTTCTATAGAGCAACTTAAGTCTGACAGTGTGGATGATCAAAATAAGGCAAGTCTGTAAACTGTGCCACAGTTCTCGCTCTCCTTTTTTGTTCCTTTATGTTAAGAAAAACTAATGTCTTTTTTGTGCTTAGGCTAAGATCTTAGGTTAAGATTCTAAGAAATAAATTACCGATAAGCCTTTGCCAAGGGTGTCATTCGCAACACCCTCTATCTTATAATCACTTAAAAAGGGATACAAATCTTCATGTGCATCTTTTTCTTAGCCATAAATTCTTTTCCAGACAAGGCCATATGCCCAAGGCGTGCTCTCTCGCTCCCTCGATTCTTTACAATTTCCCTCTCGTGCCCTCAATGCTGAAACCCATAAAACTCTTCATTTCAGATGCGAGAAAATGGAAAACAAACCAGGAAGACAAAAGGACAGAGGAATCTGCTGCAGACAAAGAACATCTGCAGCCATTCCACTCAATCAATGCATAAGACCATTACCTCCACAGCAACTGGGAGTAAGGGGGAAGTTAGAGCACCCATAACTCTGAATGGTGCCCCGCTTGTAGACACACGCACACAAAGCCCAGGACAGGGATGCAGGAATTAATGCCAACAGAAGGCTAGGTTTTTTTAAAACACTGTAATGGACTGTGGTCAGAGTTTAGAGACAGCAGCTGGAGTTCATGTTTTATGGGACATGATTCTGGAAGCAGACAGACGGGAGTGCTGGCAGGGCTCAGGACACCCACAGTCTAAGCGTTTAATGTGTTCTAATGGCAGTTTTGAATTTGGATGTTTTATGACATAAATGTAGATAGGCCACTAAAAGATTAGCCATTAATCCAAATGCAGTGGTCATTATTTTTAAATGTTGAGTTTCAGAAAAATTATATAGACATCATAAAGTAAAATATAGACATCATAAAGGTGCACTCAGTCATTTTTAATTTATGTTGGGCTAAGCAATATGACAATTGTCTTGGACTTATACTAAGACCTAATGACATGGATGCAGTATCATGTAAAAACAAGTTTTCAATTATCATTGTGGAAATGCTTTATTCATAATCAAGACTTAATTTATTCCATGAGCAAATGTGTCAAATAACAGGTTAATGAAGTTAAGTAATGGGATTTGGCTGGTAACATGATCCCAACATTGTGGCTGTTATGACAGGGTCAGGCAAGGAGAGGAGAGGTTGATCATGATGCAGCCGAAACATTTATTATTTATTAACAAGACAAACCAAAAAACAAAGAGTAATTCCAAAACAGAAGGCAAAAAGACAACAGCTAAGCACAGCATAGACACTACAGGACTGAATCAAACTGAGGGCTTAAATACACAAAAAAACGAGGGATTAATCAAGACAGAAGTGAACACCACAGAAATAAAGACATAAGAACAAATGAAACAGGAACTAAGACAAAGGAAAACAGGAACATACAAACTAAAAGTCCATGGAAATGAAACTAAACAATACATCGTCCCGCCATCATAGGCGATCTGCTCCATGTACAGCTTTCATTAGCTTACTCATGTTACTGTACATCATTTTTAAACATTTTTCAAAATTATTATTAATTTCTTCATCTGTAAAATTTAAATGAGAAAAAAAATACAGAGTGCACATATAATCTTTAATCTGTGCAATTTAATCTGTTAAAATTAATTAACTGTGAATTCTGGGATGGTGTCAGAATCATAGCATGATTATTCTGTTCATGATGAACATATAGCATGAATTGTTTTAATTTTATTAACTAAGCAAGTGTTACAGTAGGTACGTGTCTGTACCTTTATATCAAATAATCAAATATTCAAATATTCAGCCAGCTAGAACTTGATAATGGGACAGAATTTCAGTCCCAGCTGTCTAGGATTTTGATGACAGCTGTTTCATCCAGTTTTTTTTTTTTTTTTTCACCAGGAGTTTTTGTGACTTTCATGTGACATTTCTCATGTGCTGGTGAATCACTGACATCATTTTCCTCTCAGGGTAAGAGATGCTTGTCTGTTCTTCATTTTGTTCTCAATAACTCAAAACACACAAACCAAGCTATTCTTCTCTGTTTCACTTCTTATTTTACAACCACAAGTTTTATACAGTTTAAATAATTATAGGCCT
The DNA here is from genome assembly GCA_039654765.1 of Mylopharyngodon piceus. Lineage (NCBI taxonomy): Eukaryota > Metazoa > Chordata > Actinopteri > Cypriniformes > Xenocyprididae > Mylopharyngodon > Mylopharyngodon piceus. The sequence goes on from CM077444.1 coordinate 17,516,204, forward strand.
GGTTTCAATGACAGGGCTTAGACTAAGCCAGGATTAGGCCTTAGTTTAGTTAGGGCATCTAAGTATAGCTTTTATGAGCATGCCCTAGGAAAAAAAAAAAAAAAAAAAAACATTACTGGTGTGCTTCTTGAGACAAAACAATGGCACTGAGTGACATATTTTAAGATACGTCAGGGCAAGTTCATTTCATTTAAAACAGCTCAAACATGCATTTTAGTCTAGGACTAGCTTAAGCCTTGTCTGTGAAACCGGGGGATACAGTAATGTGAAGTTTGAATAAGTCAAAATGAGTATTGCATGTAATATTGCATGAGTAAAGGCAGTCTTTCAGGTTCAAAACTTAAAAATTTATGAAATTCTTTCATAAATTCAAAACAGTTAATGTTGTGTACACCAGATGATTGTTATATATTTGTTCTTATTTGACATGTTTGACAAGATTTTAACTAGCATAGTCAGCTAAAGTTTAACTTTCAGGCCACTTTGAACTTGTATTTGAACACGAATGAACATCGAATTATCAAACATGTTATTTTTCTTACTAATACTATTATTATCTTTGTTTAGAATTTGTTTAGAGATGTTTCTTAACATAAAGTGTTTTATGATCAGCTGGCCATCTTTGCAGTCACATTAATGTTTATATTGACAGTAAGTACCAGCAGACTTGAGTCAGCATTGTGGCAGGAGACAGGAAGTCATGAGGAACAGATGCTGCACTTGTTCATGATTTACTGAGTATCATGGGAGACTGGGCACTACCCTAATGGAAACATAATGATAACACACAAACTGCTGTATATAACCTGTCCACTGCAAATAAGAACAGAGCACTGCCAACAACACAGAGGACTCTTAAATGTTCTCTTAAATGTGTATGCAGGTTACATCCATAGGGCAGTAGGTGGCAACAAGTGACTGTTTTTAAGTGCCATAAGTAAGTAAGTCACTGAGTCATTCATTCAGCTGATTTCCATCAAAAACACAGATTCTTTTAGAAACAAACCAAGTGACTACTGCCTTTATGAGTGAGTCCAGATATCATTCATTCATGAAAAGTATGCGACTTCGGACACAGCCACTCTCTTTGGGTGTCATTAAATTATTCACTCAACCAATTCATATAGAACACTGATTCAATCAAAAATAAAACTCTACTGTTGCTACAAGAAGCACAAATGATAATTCAGCAGTCTTGCTCATGTGATATTACTTAATCATAATATATACAGCTGTCCTTGTCATTTCAAAACTTACATAAATATTATAAAAAAAAGTTTATTTGCAAGTGTATATTTTGTAAAAGCGCGTGACCGATTCAATTTCACAATGTGTCAAATATGGAAGTTTCTTCCTATTTTCCTTGCAGCTTCTGTAAAATATTTAATATAAGCTACAATTAAGATTTTAAAATCTATTTTCATAATAATTCAGAAATATTTGGTCACATTTTCAGATTAGTATGACAATTTGTCTTCTTTTAGTCTTCTGTGATGCTGCTCTTTCACTGTGAATGAATATTCTGCCAGTCAAATCATCTAATCCCTGTTGAGTTTGTGTTCAACTCCTGCTGCAGAGCCAATCGTGATCATAAGTTACAAGGTGGTAACATGTGGTTTGCTAAATGGATGTCTGAAGCTTAACTAAACTACAATGATTCAGCCTCCCAACAAAACAATATGCCATCATACACTGTCAGAAAAAAAGGTACGGCGCTTATCACTGGGGCAGTACCCTAAGGTACAAAAGGGAAAAGGTACTAATATTTACTTTTAAAGTACTAATACTGTATGTACCTTTAAGGTACTAATATGCACTTTTAAAGTACTAATGTGTACCTTTAAGGTACTAACATGTACCATTTAGGGGTAAGTAAGGTACAAAGATATACCTTTTCTATAACGCTGTGCAGCAGCTTTAATATAAATAGAAATAATTGAAAGAGGAATTATCATTGAAGTGTCTGGTTTAATGCAACAATTCATTGCGCTGTGTTTTGTTCGTAAATGTTACTGGGCTACTCTGGAGTCTCTCATCCATGAAGAGATGTGTGATAATACTTCATGTATCATCATATGTGTGAAGAAATCACATACCCCACATTATAATATAACTGATTATCTAATAAGCCTCTTCAGAATGAATAGAAGAGGGATGGGATTTGGAGGTACACCTGGAAGCTCCACTTAATAAATGTGCAATGTAAACAAGGGAATATGGTACTATCCGGGGGCCTGTACCATGATGGTAGTTGAACAAACTCAGGGTTATAGGATTAGTTTCGAGTTGACAAAACCAAACCACTCCAATCCGGCTTTGTTGGTACCATGATGCTGATCATCAACTTTCTCTGTCAACTCAGGCTTTGATCCTGAGTTTGTGGAGCGCGTGCACATGAATGCATGACATCAGTGGTGAACAGCCAATCACATTCACTTCTCGCGAGAGAGCCAGCGCGATTCAAAACTCTTTTGCTGAAGGTTAAGAGATTGAAGAAAATAAAGTATTTAAACTCATTTATACTGATAAAAATACTTGTCCATGAAAGAGGACAGATGAAAGAAATCCTCTTGTTCTATCAGTGCATGTGAAACTTGTGAAGTTAGTTTATATAGTTGATAATATATAGCGATAGAGACTCAAACATGTAAGGTCACATCATATTTAAAGTTTATTTACAGCTTATTTATATTACATATGATCGGTATATATTAATATTCATTAAAACTAAATGCTTAATAATAACTGTTAAACTAAAATTGCTTGTGTGTAATGGATTAATAATAATATATATCATATAATAATTATATAAATCATATATAAATCATAAAATAATTCTAAGTAATAATCATTAAAGCCAGACAATTTCATTGTTAAATATTTTTTTTTGCTATATAGTGACCTTTAATTTGGAGGAAGAGAAACTGGAGGAGTGACTTTATTGCGTTGGATGTGTCAATGTCACTTTGCTCACATCTGATTGGTCCGATTTTGGTTTGAGATCTCTTACCCAGAACATAACCTGCCCCGGAGCAGGTTAGCCGTGGAGCGTAAGTTACTATGGTCATGAACACCGCAAAAAGCCAAGTCACTTTCATGGTACCTAAAACCCAGGATTGGCACAAACTAATCTGAAATATACCAGGCTAGCCAGCTAATCTGGCTTCATTGTACAGGCCCCTGATTTCCAGATGGATGTGTCTAAAAGTTAATCTCAAGTCAAGTTAACTTTGCTTTATATAGCGTTTTTTTTTACAATGCAGATTATGTCAAAGCAGCTTTACAGTGATAGAGGGAACATAATTTTGGCTGTAAAGCAGCTCTAGAAGAAAATAGTGTCCAGGTTAAGGAAGTTCAGTATTCCGTTGTAAAAATAATTTAGTCAACTAATTTAGTTTATTTATCTATACAGCAGCTCTGGAGAAAACAGTGATGTCATCGTCCAGCTCAGTTCAGTTCGCATACAATAGTGTCAATGTAGGCGGATCAAAAACATTGTTGGATAATCTCATTTGTTTTATTTTTATATTGACGTAATACTTATTCATGGTCTATGTAAACGTTAAAGATGAAAAATATATTACTTTTTTGATAATCAGTTAATACCTGTAGTAGCTGAATTAAGTTGTAATTTACAGTTTTTTTCAACTGCTTACACACAAAATCCTTACTTTTCACACAATTTCTGAAACCTGACACTCAAACACCAGAACCACACACCAAATCTGCAAAACCATACATTAATTCTCGGCCTTCGACTTCGTTTTCAATTTCATAAAATACTTTTTGCAAAACACAACACACAATTCTCTATGTAACACAAAAATCAGGACATATCTTGATTTCCTTTTTCAAACACAACCAGTTTGTCCAACTACACATGGTTGATGTATTTCTTTTCTTTTGTACTATGTAATACTGTATTCACAACCACAAATGCTTACAGTAAAAAAATAAATAGTTTGGTTTGTCTTGTTTTCATGTTTACTGTGAATTTTTCAACATCTCTCTGCCAATTACTTTCAATCTTGTACAGAAATGTACATAGGAGCTCATGAAAGAAGAGCTTTAGGTTTTGAATAACTCTGTATTTGATATATCCAAAAATAGAATATTATGGCAAAGGTGTTTGCAACGCAAGACAAATGTTTGCTTTTGAGATGTTTTTGTGATATTTTGAATGCAGTGCTTCATTTTGCAAGAGATGTGAGGCATTTTGCATTTTGTGTGTGCAATTCTTGGATTTGTGTGTAAAGTTTTGAAAAAAAGAGGCAAAGTTTTGGAGTAAGCAAAAGTTGTAAGCAGTTGAAAAAAAACTGTAAAATAAATGTAATAAAATTAATAATTTAAAAAAATTATTTGATAGCTTTTCATGATGTTGTACTTAGTAAAACATCATCCTTGTGGAGAAATATTGCATCCTGAAGTCTGTTCTGCTACACAACTAGTTACTAAGAAATGACTTATTAATGGAAGAAATCCAAATACTTGACTTGATTCCTTTTTAGTTGAAGCTGGAATGAAATGAAAATTCAGTGTTTTGTAAATTCATGTTACAGATCTTATTGTGAACAATTTATCCATCATATAGGTTTTCTTTTTTTTTTGACCTTATAATGTTTAATCAAAATGATACTCAAACTTCTGGTGTAGACAGACATCTCCAATCATTTAGTCCACTTAAACAGCATCCTGCCTTAATCTACTGCAAGCTCACACTCAAAACTTAAAATACTTCCAACGACCAATGGATAGAACCAAGTGCCTGTTACACTCGGATGTACATCATGTTATGAAATTACAGATATGTCGTTACTTTCATTTCATCACAACTCATCTATATTACAGATCTTAAAATTTGTTGAGTCAGAATAACCATTTGCAGCAATAAACTTACATTATAAATATTAAAACGAAGTATTTGGTTTCACTACCTCAATCTGTATGTCAGCTAGACCATAAAAAAACCTTGTGGGCAAGTTGTTAGATGTAGGAAGTCTGAGGGTAGGAGGCAGAATTTTTGCAGGTTTCCACGTAGACATCCAAATGACTGCATTGGGGAGTCAAAACAGAAAAAGCCTCAGCATGTCTCTGATGTCACAGCATTCTCAATTGGCCAAAGATGATGTAAGCTGCAGTTGACTTAAAACATGTTACATAACAGTTAAAACAACATCTTAATACATCAGAAAAAAGAAACCTTTTATTACTAAAATGATAACACTCAAGGTGTCATTTTCCTTCACAATCCTATCTTTCGAGTTTATTATGACCCAAAACAAAAAACCCCAACAATTTTAATTTCCCAAATAGAAAAAAAAACAAAAAAAAAAAAAAAAAAACTTTTACATAGCAAAAACTGTGAAGTATTTACATTGTGAAATAAATGATCATCGGTTTGTCAGGACCCATCTGTGAGAGGCTTTCTATTATGGTTCAATTCGGTCACAAAAGGGAGGCACTTCATATCAGATAACCTTTACTTTAGGGACTTTGAATACAAACATTTTAACAGGTGCAATTACTGGTATGCTGAAGTTGTATACAAATATTCAAACCTCAGAAATAACTAGTACTAACAGTTTGCTGATGGACACCATTAGAAACGAATGAACCAAAAAGTAGATCTTTCAAATTAAAACAAGACCTTTGGACACTTGGAAAAAGTGAAGTGAGGCAAATTGGCCATTTAGCTGACTGTCTAAAAGTGACAACTTATCCACTTACTAAGATTTAATTCAAAAGTTCATGTAAATTAAATTATTCATAAAATCAATCTCTTAATAGGACAGGCTTGTAAAGTCAATAAAATGAGACAAGAAAATTTCTAGTGTGATCTACAGTACCAATTTGAGGTAAATGTACTACACCAAAACCAATATTTTAAACAACTGTATGTGATGAACTATTGTGTATTGTTTTCAATAGGAAGGAGACTGTATGAAGTTACTAACCAGCAAAAGTTCTGATCACCTGGTGAATGAGCAGTTTGACACCAGTGCACTCTGATTACATAAAAGGAATCAAAACTGAAGCCACTGGTTTAATCAGTCAACAAAAGTGACACATTTGGATTATAATCTGCTAATGTCAAAAATAATTGGTCTTTAAATACCCCTCTGATGTACTGGCCAAGCCATTTCAATATCTGAACAACTCAACTAAACTTTTAACCTTTGTGCTCTGCACAGTTCAGTCACTTCTGAAGTTAAATAAGAAAGCCCGATATCCACTAAACATGCCTCTCTCTCTCTCTCTCTCTCTCTCTCGTTGAATGACAATATGTGCATATGTACAATAAAAACAAGATCATTCTGAGAGATTTGAATCAAATGACTGGGCAAAAGAAAAATCACTAGAAAAACATGAATAAAAATAGAAAATTTAAAGTCTTGTGATGATTCCGAACATTCTCATTTGGGAGTCTGTTGGCTCAGTCCTGGAACAATGGACGGTCAAATGTCAGAGGTGAAAGCGTCATATCTTCTCCTGAATGAAAGGGTGCTGCAGGGCCTGGTTGATGCTGATGCGTTTAGCAGGGTCCAGCATCAGAGTCCCATCCAACAGATCCTTCAGCTGCATGACCTTTTTCCTTTGATCCTCAGGTAACCTCTGACCTCCGATCATGTCCGCAAGCAGGTCTTTAGTGGGGTTAATAGTGCTCATCACAGTTACCTTCTCCTGAAAGATTAAAAGAAAGTGCAAGAGAAGGGTATAAAACAGGAAGCAGAGGTGTGTGCTGATATCATAGTTGTGTAAATTAAATTAGAGTAAACTACAAAATCAATACATGTGAGATCTGAGAACATACCCTTTCAGTCACTTTGTCTACCTCTATGTACAGGAAGTTCAAGTTCTGGTCAAAATGTTGGTCTTTAAACAAGCCTTTCCGGATCATCTACACAAAAATGAAAAATAAAACACCATGTAAGAAGAGACTTAGGTCACATCCACACGAAGTCAGAGCTTTCCCTATCCATTTTTTTTCCCCCCTCGTCTCAAGAAATATCTGCATACACGGAACCACTGAAACTGACTCAAAACGATGTATACATGCCAGATCAGTATGTGGTGCTGTAATTCTGCCACAGATACACTAAAAACAGAGAATAAGACTTGGAGCATGCGCATAAACCTTGCACGCTGTATACAAAATTTAGTAAAGCTTAGAAATAAAGCTTTACTTTAAGTAAAGCTAATAGGCTCAGTAGCTTCTGCGGCACACAAGCATGTAGTCCGCTATTAGTATTGTTGTTGCTGTTACACGACGTATCGGTGTCTGTCTAGAGTCGAGACGTGGGGTGATGACATCGTTTCACAAAATATACAGATTGGCTGTACACACGAAAACGCAAGGGTTTCATTTTCAGATTTATCCACTCTGGGACCCGGTTTATAAAAAAAAAAAAAAAAAAAAAAAAAAAAAAAAAAAAAAAAAAAAAATAGCGGTTTCAGACTCCCAAAACGCCGGATCAGTCTGGACAAAACACCGATACAATACAAAATTTTTACATATACATCTAAACACGTCTCCATGTGGACGGGCTCGTAACTTTTTTCCTTCAAAATTAACAACTTAAATGAGTCAATACATCAATACTTCTTCCAAAACATGTTTGTCTTACCTTAATTCGCTATGGTAAGCCTGTTATAAGTGTTTATGTTTTAGACCTGACGAGATGGTTTTTGTGGGAAATTGTGTACATGCGTCACTCGCTCAAGCCTGTCTCATATCCGTAAATAGAGAAAAGTTGCTCCGGTTATTTTGATGCATATATGGTGTGGGAGTGGGAGTGGCATAGGTTAGTTGTCACAATGAGTGAGAAAGGTTGACATGGAGCATGCTAAATCTTGAACCTCCGGGGAATTACCCGTGTAAAAAAAAAAAAAAAAAAAAAAAAAAAAGCAGAGTCTGCTGCAAAAAGAGAACGTGACAGAGCTTGTAATAAAATGAGAATCAACACTGGCTTGACTTTTCAGAAATGGCAAGACCTGAGGGAAGCCCTATATGTGCTTCTATCGCTTGTTTCTGCTTCGCTTGTGCTTTGATCTGGAGATTCTGTACTCTTTCAGAATAGTGCCCCCAGTGTATAACAATGTAAAAATGGATTGCCAGAAAATTCCGTCAATGGCAGGGAAAGAGTTAATGGCTGTAGCTGCAGTAACGTTTTCAGCTAGTCAGCTTGAGATGCTTTCCATCTAAACTAAGGCTAGTAGTGAATGTTTTATGAGCAGTGTGATAATCTCTCTCTTTTTTTAGTAATGAAAAAGAATCAGTGTGGAATCTCAGTAGAAACTGTGTGAATTCACAATACCTTGTTAGGCATCTTGCCCTTCACATCCATGGCCAGTTTCAGCATGTGGTTGTTGGAGGAGCCAGGGTACAGGATCTTCCCTGTGTACAGCTCATACAGGGTACAGCCGACTGACCACATATCAATGCCATAATCATACGGTTTACCAATGACTAGGAAGGAAGAGAGAGTTCCAATTACTAGGCCCACATAGAATCGGTTCACATGTTCTGCAGTAATTGTACACACTGTAATCACAAAATTAATCACACAATTACAGTGCAACTTACCAATTTCAGGTGCCCTATAGAATCTGCTGACTAAGTAGGGAGTGATTTCATTGTCGGCGACATGAGACGCAGAGCCGAAATCACAGAGTTTAAGAATGGTCTTTGACTCATTTACCTGCAGACAGAAAAGTGAGTGAGTGAGTGAGTGAAGTCTATTTGAGTAAGGGGCCATATAGATGATACGAACCAATATGTTGTCTGGTTTGATGTCAGCATGAAGGATGTTGCAGCGTTTCAGTAGTTTGAGGGCCAGAAAGAGCTGCTGACTGTAGGACCGCACTGCCTTGATGTGTAACCCTACGTCTTTACCATACTTCTTTAGCACTTCCCGCAGATTCATACTGCGAGACACAAATATGGCAAAAAACAGATGAGAATAACTTTTGCATTATCTTTGAGATTAGTGATGCATTATGTTATTGACCTTATCAACATTAATATTCATATTTGTTACCTGATATTTATTATCAGAATATGTCCGATTAGGCTGATAAGGCAAACAGATAATATCAAGGCAGATTTTCTCCCCAATTCAAATAGAGCACTCTTTTTTGCATTTCAAGGTTTAAAAGTACAAAACATTCATTTATAAAATGTTTTGATGCCTTTTCACATAAAGAATGTAAAATCGTACATGCATCTATGAATTTACACCAAAGGTTCAAAAGTCTGGAGTTGGTAAGATCAAATGTTTATGAAAGTCTCTTGTGCTCACCAAGGCTGCATTTATTTGATTTAAAAATGAATAAAAAAATAAAAAAATAAAAATTTTTTTAAATTGTAGTAATATTTTACAATATTACTGTTTTTACTAACTTAATTTTAAAATGTAATTTATTCCTGTGATGGCAAAGCTATATTTTCAGCAGCCATTACTCCAGTCTTCAGTGTCAAATGATCCTTCAGAAATCATTTTTAATATGCTGATTTAGAGACTCAAGAAACATTATCAGTGTTGAAAGCAATTGTTCTGCTTAATATTTCTGTGGAAATCGGAAATCAATTAATATACTGCATCCTTACCAATTTTCTAATGTGATGTATTGAGGTGGCTCACACAGATATTTCGTCCCCTTGGAATTATAAGGTTCTATTTGACATTTTTGTCAACATTATTCACATATTCTTATTCTGTGACAACTTATTTACATTGTGATGTTTCTTTAAGTTGTGTACATTTTGGGACTTTAAGAAAACAAAAAAGATCCTAAGTCGAACTCTAACTTGAGTTTTTGTCTTGTGGACTTTATGTAAACATCGTTTATGTAAAATATCCTACTCAGGACAGTACTAAATAAAAAAAATAACATGCATTTTGTATGATCCCTCTTATTTTGTTAAAATAATTCACATTTTCACAGATTCTGCAAGTGGTTCACAAACTTTCAAGCAGCACTGTATATAGTCAGTGAAACATTTTTTCAATGTTAATTAAACTTTGTTAAACACCTTTGCTGCATTGTCTGTTTTCTTGCAGTTTTTCTTAATGTCTTAAATTTTACAATATTAAGCCTTAAAGGTCAAATAGTCAATTTAATTGATGGGGTCTTAATTACAACAATAAACGGCATGTTATTTCAGCCATACTGATGTCTAGAGAGAAAGTAATTTTACCTGCCCCACTTTGTGTGGAATAAAGTCCTGGTCAAATGTATTACAGTAGCTGCTTTCTGTCTAAACAAAAGGAAGCTTAAACTTAAATGGTTCCTGCAATAATGTGTTAAATTACCCACCATATTCCTACCTAAATTTAACATCTGCACTGGACAAAATATTTAGCACTGCCTTTTATACTTAACGAACAAGGGGAAAGAAAAAAAAAAAAAAACATTCTAAAATAAGAAATAAATGTCATAGAAAGCATTAAATTTAACTTTCTCATGCATGTCAACACATTGTTACAACTAATTTTGTTTTAAAACAAATTATAATTAAACTCTTTGTGCTTCTTGAAAATTATTGCTTCAATTAATGTTTTGCATGATAGAACCTTATAATTCCAAGCGAAAAGTGATTTTTTTTTTTTTTTTTTAGAATTAGAAGGTTCTATCTGCATTTGACCCGTTCCAAAAATCCCCATTTACAAATCTGAGAGGATTTTGATATTGTGCAGTTAGAATACATTTAGCATCTCTGTCATTTTCATGCATTAAAAACTTGTTCCCCATATAATTTTTGCTATATGGAATGCAAAAACTTTGAAGCTCAATATCTCAAAACTGCTCAGAATGCAGATAGAACCTTATAATTCCAAGGGGACGATTTGTCGATTTCAACAACACACTCCCACAAACACGCACATAGCAGGAATCTGAAGTACCTGAGAGGTTCAAACACCAAACAGAGATGCTGTTTGTGGTAAAAGTGTCTGAAGAGACGCAAACAATGAAATTTATCGTCAGGATCTGCATCATTCAGCTTCTTCAGAAACTCAAGCTCCTTCAGTCCCGTCTTCTGCCTGCAATTAGACAAATGAATTTCAGCATTTAGGAATATTTACATAGACTGTTTAATGCAGCTCAGAGGTGGCATGAATATTAATAAGAATTAAAAAAATGAAATGCTATATGCTATGATAAATATGAAACTAAAACCATGAGTAAGTGGCGGCAAATCACTGTCTTAAGTGACTGTCTTCAGTAATTCATTCACATGGATGATTAATTTAGGAACAAAGCAAGTGAACCGTCTCTTTATGAATGAATCAATGGCTCATTCTGAATCAATGGCTCATTCGATTTGTTAAAACGTGAATTCATTCAGGAATGAAACACTGCCGTTTGTTGCTTGGAAACACACAACAATTCTGCAGTGACTTTATTTTAGACAATATTGTCAATACTGTAACACAATGAGTGCGTTTAAATGCACATTCTTTAACCGATTATGCTTAATAAGCTGACAATGAACGTGGTCATGTAAACCCAGTAACCCGTTTTCTTTTATCGGAGTAAGGTCATAAACGGCTTAAGCATAAACCGGTCGGAACAGGTAGTTTTTTGGCTCTTACACTGATTTCGCGTGGCATGTAAACGCAGTAACCTGCTTTCTGTCGGCTTATTGAAGTGCGCATGTGATACGTGACAGAAACGCATCCTTAGTGCAGATTTAAACGCATCCAGACAAAGTGAGTGTTTTGCGGGAAAGGAAGAAGGAACTATCACAAACGCAGACTCTTTCAAGACCCAGAAAATTGTAAAAATGTGTTTCTATCTCTCGTGCAGCAAAAGTAGAATGTTTCAGTCAAAACGCAGCATCTGTAACTGCATGAGAGAACAATATGAGCCGCAAGTTTCCCGCTGACATGTTGCAAGCTTTATTTAACATCACAACTGACATAACATATGAAATACTCAGAGTCAGATGCGCAAATGATTATTTTTTGATGTCACTACAGGGAAATAACCCGATTTATTAATAAAGTCATGTAAACACGGTTTACTTGCGTTGTCAGGTTACTGGTTTGCATGTAAACCAGTGTTAATTTTGTTAATGAAAACTATGACGAAAAATGTTCGTTGACGACCTTTTTTTCCATGACTAAGACGAGACGATACCAATGTCATTTAACGATAACATGACTAAAACAACACATGCAGTATCGTTGACGAAAAAAGACGAGACTGAAATGTGGCTAAAAGACTAAAAACTTTACCAAAATCACTCTTTTGAAGTCACTTTTTGTTTTTGTCGAATAAAGGAGACAAAACATTAGAGACTGTTTTTACCAGCGTTCATGATTACGATTGTCAGATTTCCAGAATTTAAACCCCCAATCAGAGCTTTTCTGCTAAAAGAACATGTTTTACTTAATCTTTGCAATCTGGCAACCACGCACACGCGCTCTCTCTACACTGAGGAAGAAGCGCGGATGATCTGAAAACACAGACAAGTAAGCTGGAGTTCAGCGATCTTCATTTCAGATTTTCTACTTAAATTAAAGTGTCATTCAGTCAGTCTATATTGCGCTGCTCCTTTGCTAATCTGCGACCAAAGTGTAGGCTGATATCCAGCAATGGCTCTCAAACTGACGCGAACTAAATGTTTTGCCGTTTATTTTTTTTTCTACTCCACCTTAAAATAACATTAAAACTGAGCATGTATTTCTAACAGGTAAAATGCCGTAAATACTCGACATTCGTTCAAATTACCTCATCTTTCGCGGTCAAAACTGAATGCATCCACGCCAGCAAATTGTGCTACATTAGTGCTGTTCTCGACAATATACTTTTGTAAAAGTGGGGATTTATCACTTACTAACATGAACAAATATAGACAGACTGCATAGAGTTTAAGATTAAAACTCTCTTTGATACAAAAACATACCCTTCTGCGAGTTATTGTTTTGAATGTTGATCATATTATACGAGCACGAATGCAATGTTTCCCAAATATCCAGACGATTTCAAATGTGACATTGATTTTATACAACAGTTTAACAAACAAAAGGGTAATATTAAGTGATGTGCATTTTAAACATTATTGTCAGTATTTTTGATCTATTTTGCAACAAAAGCCACAGCAGACCTGCAGCACACAAGCTGTGTTTCGTGAACGAATCTGCGGCTTTGAACAAATCGTCAATGATTCAATGACCCATTCATAAATACAGCTGCTTGCTTTGATACTGAAAGAATGAATGACTCTATTCACTCATAAAAACACTGACTTACCGCCACCTACTGACGGATTTAATGTAATATTTAAAAGTATCACTTCGTTTTTATAATCATTGTATTTATTGATTTTTTTTCTTTATTTAAAGCATTATTTATTTTATTAAGGTATTATAAAGGTAAAAAAAAAAAAGCACTGGAAAAATCGATTTAAGAGGGCAAATATTGTCCCTTAATGGAAAAGGTGTAACTGCAGTCTAAGTGGAAAAGAGAGGGTACGCAGAAGGACGTTAAATCCCTCAGGGGGTACGACACTCTAAAAAGTTTGAGAACCACTGAAAGAGGATATGTAGAACTGCACAAGTGCTACTGCTAAGAGTGCAATGTCAGTACAGCCTGTTACCTTGATTCAGATTTTTCATAAGCTTAAATGAATTGGTCTAAAGAGAAAAATTATAATGACTTTTGTCTAAAGACTTCATATGAAAAAGCTATCAAAATTAATGTTGGTAACTGTAGTATGACAAAGTAATGACTAAGACTTGACAAAAATGCAATGACTTTTCATCAACTAAAACTAGACTAAAATATGAAAGACAAAAATGACTAAAATGTGACTAAGACATTTTGATCAGCATTTTCGTCTGAAGATAAAGACTAAATCAAAAATGGCTGCCAAAATTAACACTGATGTAAACAGAGAAAACTGGTTATTTCAATAAGCTGATATTTGTGAGTTATCAGCTTACTTGTGTGCATGTAAACGTGCTCAATGTTAACTTCTTGTTTATTAAACTGTTGTATAAAATTAATATCACATTTGCAATCGTGCAGATATTTGGGGGAAAAAAACTGCACTCTAGCTCGTGTGGTTTTGCTAAACTATATATTATATAAATGAGAAATTTTTTTTTGCCCTCATATCTTGAATTTTAGTGGCATTCTAATAGGCTTCATCATGCAGTCAGTCATTGCCCTGCATCATGTTTGTAACTAAACTCAATGCAATGTACACAGGTCTGGGCCGGGGTCCAAATTAACATGTTAAAATTGACAACCCGTGTTAAAATATAAAAAAAAACACAAAAGCAAAGTCACAGAGATGGTCATTGTTTAGTAGGATACTTACATGAGTTCATTGTTTCGGATGATCTTGACTGCCACCTCCTGGCCAGCCCGGGCAGTGTCTCTAGCTCTGACCACATTACTGAACACACCCTGCCCAGTGTACCCATACACATCATACCGCTTTTCCAGTATCTCACCGATGTTCACACCTAAAAATAGTTATTTGTAATGATTCATTCTTGCATTTAAAATGTATTTCCTTTCTGAAAGTAGCAAGACTTTGGATTTAAAGACTTAAATAAGGGCTTACGGTAGTATCCTTCTGCATCAGTCCAGTTGTCCCTGAGGTTGGGGTTCTCCTTAAAGTCTTTACCAATGCCTGCAGCCCTGAGTCTGGCACTCTGTGGAAATTGAGAGACACAGAAGTCAGATCTCTCAAAATTAACCAACTGAAAACTGGTTTAATCTCAGGCCTGGAGAAAAAAACGAATAAGCTTACATCAAAATCTGCAGCAAACATGTCATCTGACTCAGTGAACATGTCAGGCGCTGAGGGCTTCTTTGGGTTGGCTCCTGCATAAAAGACAATAAATTGTTAGTCATTCATTAGCTTATAGATTCTTTGATATGTCATAATGAGAAAGACCACCCAGATTAAAAATTGTCCCTACAATCTGAAACATTTCCTGAAAACTTCAAGCAAGAACCCTGCTAATGTGCCAGCTTCAGCCAGAGTACGCCACCTTCTTTCTCCTGAGCGATGAGGTTGTGCTTGGCCTTGATGTTGGCCTCAAAAGTGTTTACATTCTCTCGCTCATATTCCTTCACGTCGGCTGCTACCCGTTCCAGGATGTCATCAGGGGAGGGTGAACGACTGCGGGTGCTACTCTGAGGACTGCTGGGCTCTGATGCCATGGAACCCATATTACTGTCTTCATTTACTGCTTTATATTTCTATATCAAAACAGAACAGTTTTATAATCAAATCATCTCTCTCAATAGAAGGAAGTTACTGTGCCTCAGGAATATTGCTGTATAGCGTTACCTGTACGATTGCAAGCCGCTGTTGTCGTCGCTGCTCAATCAGAGCCTCTTCATCCTCCTCTTCTGCATCAAAATCTTCCATCCTAAACAAATTTCCATCATGGCAACTTTAACATTACTATGTAAATCAGATGACTCAGTGATTGTAGAGCACTGCTTCACACTTCTGAGAAAATATTAGCTGCATTAAATAACCATATTTCAAAAAAGGTTGTTACAATACAATATCAGTCAAAAAAACAACTTTAACACTAAAAAATAGCTGTTTTTTCACTACGGTTCAAAATTTGAGAGTCAATAAGACTTTTTAAAATGTTTTTGAAAGTCAGTCAGTCTCTTGTGGATGCATTTTAAATAGAATAAAATAAATAAAAACAGTAATATTGTGAAATATTACAATTTAAAATAAATTCTATTTTTTGGATTTTAAATGTAATTTATTATCGTGATTGCAAAGCTAAATTTTCAGCAGTCTTCAGTGTTATATGATCCTTCAGAAATCATTCTAATATGCTGATTTGGTACTCAAACTTTTTTTTAAATCACTGTTGAAAACTGTTGTGCTGTTTAAAGAGGACCTTATGCTTTTTTACATTTTCAATTTTCTTTAGTGTGTAATGTTGCTGTTTGAGCATAAAAACGTCTGCAAAGTTACAAAGCAAGAAGTCCACTCCAAAGTGAGTTATTCTTTATATAAGACAGCACTGTTTCTGAAGTCCCCAAAATGCCTCGATTGTGGCTTGAGTTTTCTTCCAGGAATGTACACATCACAATATTCCTCATTGAAATAATTCCCACCCAAGGCATATGCAAAAAAGGGGTGATGCCTGGTTGAGTTGCATTAGTAGCGTGTTAAAACTTGCAATTATGGTAAGCGGCATGACATTTCCAAAACACATTTGAAGCGGTTGGCCAAATCACAACACACTGACCCAGTGCGCTTTATAAAGACAGGAACTAAACAGTATTATTGACAGACTAGGAAGAGAGGTGCTGTAACAACTTAAATATGTGAAAAATACTGTTTTTTTTTTTTTTTTTACATTAAAGCATGAAAACCTATTTTAGTAGACCACAAAAACAAAATCAAGACTGGAAACAGTGATACTTTTAAAAAAAAGTTATGCATGTCTTTAATACTTCTATTCAGCAAGGACATTAAAATTAATCAAAATTGTCAGTAATTTCTTTTTTTAAAAAAATCTTACTGAATTGTAGTGTAATTATTTTAAAAGTCAAATATTACAAGGAATATGAATAAAGAGCTTTCAAGTATTTCTCGGTTAAATAAAGATTGTTTTATGCTTAATAAAAGTAATTATTCAAGTAAACAGGTTACATTTTCACAGCCACAGCCTATTTTGACAACTCTGTAGGGATGGGTATCATCTGAATTTTACGATTCCAATTCCAAATCCACTTATCGATTCCGATTCTTATCGATTCCCAGTTTCGATTCCAATATGGTAAAAAAAAATTAAGTCAAACATTTAGATATCAAACATATTTATTCTGTGTCTTTTTGCAAAACATTGTCGCAGCTGAACAAAAATCAGCAGCCTAAAGAACTAATAAACTAGACTAATATAAATTTCAAACATTATTAAAGTCAAGTATATAGTCAGTAATACAACAACAACAAATAAGCAAATTAGCAATAGCACAAATAAATACAACTGAACAAAGTTCAGAAATTGAAATCAAACGTAAAACACCACTGCATTTTTATAAATAAAATATAGATTAATCCTTAAAGTTACAAAAGGAATTCAGTCAAGATCAGTGAGTGATTTTCTTTTGTTCTCTGATTAACAGTAATGACAGAGACAGCAGCAAGTTTATTAGCCTGCTGTCACTTTAAGACCTAATGCACAGATCCAGTATACGGTTATACATACGTTTTCTTAACTGTTTACGTTCATTTAAAACACAACCCTAAGTGTTTACGAGGATATTGACAATTTTGTGCGTATTTGTCCATTCAAATGCAGGAAGACGCGAAAGAGAATTCAATTCAGTATTGCGCACTATATGAGAGGCTTTTTGTGCCCAGCACGAACAAAAAACAGTGTGCGAGTTCCGAATTGAGTTCTCTTTCACTGCTGCTTGTGCTTGAATGGTTTAAAACCACATTAAAATGCATACACAGGAATCGATAAGCAGAATCAACATTTTAATTTTATAATAAGTATCCGATCCCTGAATTGGAATCAATTTTCGATTCCCAACCCTACAACTCTTGTTTTTCATTTTGTGATTTTTCAAACTTTTTTTGACATCAAAGACAACCCCAGTAGGCTTAAGCCTTGAAAATAGTACCATTACTCACACTTCTTCAGAGGAGGAGTCTTGGTCTGCTTTCATACCCTCTGACAGACTGCCTTTAAACTTGTCTTCATCTCGGCTCCGCCTCCTCCTCCTCCTCTCGCGATCTCTGGAGGTTGATCGTCGCAGTCTGGAACGGCCAAATCGATCCCTATCAGCAGACCTGCCAATACAGAACAGTACATTACAAAATTATCTTACAGCACTACCAGACTGGACTGGGTTTCACTGACAAAAACTACAGTTCAAGACAGTATTTCTCACTGTGTCTCACCTGCGTCTTAGGGGCGATCGACTTCGCCTTCTGGGGGAGGAGCGAGACTGTCTCCGTGGTGATACAGACCTACGTCTGAGTGGTGAGCGGCTCACTCTGCGCCGAGCTGGACTCGTTTCCCGCGATCTCCCAACTCCATCCACACGAGGACGCTTCCTATGAGACATGATGCATTTGTCAGATCAGTTATTTTATCATAGGTCATGTTTGTAACTAGGAGTTTTCAGGACACATATAAAACACCAATTCACCTTAAATAGTCAAATCTTGCCATCTATTATTCTGCCCCTAGGTTTATCACACAGGAAACCTGTTGCACTCTGGTAAACCTGAGCTACATCAACTCATAAATGTACGGCAACAATTATTTGACCTATCAAGATGATAACTGACAAGTTATTCAAGACAAGTATATGAATTTTAATTTAACCCCAGGCTGTTTCAGTGGGCCTTTTAATAGTGTACAAGACATTTTAGACTATAAAACTGCCAAAAAACAAAATTAGATGAACGAAAGCGAATGTTTGGCTCCCTTAATGGCACGATCTACTCAAAAGGGAGATTCCCAGTGACTGGCCAGTCCTTCACCTTGATATCAAACCTAAAAATAGTTCTGATCAGCTTTCAACAGTGCAAGGGTTCCACTTGCATTTGCAACTAAACAGATGCGCAAACTGTAAAATAGGGATGTGCGATATCACAATTTTTGATCATGAACGATTATAATGTCTCCACGGCTATATGACACATCTTTGTGTGGAAATAAAAAACAATTGTTTTTTAGAATAATACTTAACTTTCTTATTTAGGTTAGCATTATTTACTGATATTTATTTCATAGTTTTACAGGCTGTAGTGTGTCGTTTCACTTAAGGAATAGCTAAAATAAACATGCACGTCTGTTACAAAATGGATGTTTGAGCATTTATTTATTTTTTTATATTTCAAAATTTATTTCATTGAGGTATATATACACACAAACATACACTCCAAATATTTATATGTATGATTACCATCATATTTAATATGTTTTTAAAAATAGGCTAGTTAAATAAAATAGTAAAATAGTTCCAACAGATTTTCCTGTGGTACCGAAGTTGGTACCGAGAACCGTAAAATTTTACTGGTATTGGTACCGACTACTGGAATTTTGGTACCGTGACAACACTTATGTATTATAACAAATGCCTGCAGAGGATGCCAACGTTTTAGTGATTGTTGTTGTTACTCAGAAAAAATCCTTAATACTGGCCAAATGTTTACTTAATATTTAATAATTGGCCACTTCTTTACGATGTAAATGCTACAGCCACTGTAATTTCTTGAACAAGAATATGTGGACATCAAAACATGAAAACTCAGAGTGAGGGTTTAAACTTATTTTGAAATCGTGATAAACAGTTTGCATATTTAGAAACGTATGTATTCTCCTGTGTTTGCTTAGGTTTATAAGTGATTTACGTTACAAATCTGATGAAATGGCGCACATTGCATTCCCAGATGAACGTTATAAGCAACCCAAACTCACTGAATATGCAGAAATTGAGTTTGTTAACCATGCTGCTGAGACGAACTCCACTTGAAAAAAAAAAAAAAAAAAAAAAAAAAAAAAAAAAAAAAAAAAAATTGCAAAACTTAGTATGAAACACAAAGCATGTCAGATGTTACGCATTCCCAAATGCAGGTTATTGGAAACCCAAAAAAACAACACATGCTAAGATCGAGTTGCAAAGCTATGAACGGAGCTGCTCTGAGATGGAACAAACTTGTAACCTGCACGCATGTAAATAAAGCGTCGCACTTCACCCTCAAAGTATATAGGAATCGCCGCCTTAGTGATTACACAACAGCACTATGCTATATTATCATTTTTAAATGGTTTTAATACATCGTGCAGCCTTAAAAAACGGTCTAATAATGCAGTTCATGGATTCTCGTCCATGGAATGCACCACTTCCGGTATTTTGTTTCGGTTAATCGACATGGGCAAATTGCAATCGAGGATTTTTAAAAATGGAGTACCCAAATTGAAACGAGGAATCGTGACAGCCCTAAACTCGACGTACATTCACATCACGTTAACGCAGAGGTAGGCTTACGCTCACGTGATGTTGCAGTTATTCACAATGAAAGTTTATTATTTGCATATGTTTTCAAGCCTTGCCGGACCGGTTAAACATTTTATTCGCAAGCTGTTCTGACATGCACCCAAAAGCGTGCACACTAAAAGCCTGTCAAACAACACGTGAGTACTAGTTATCTTTCCTTCTTATTGGGCTTAAACTGTCAAATACACACAAGGTTTACATAAGCACAGTCAGTTATATCTTAAAGTCCCCATGGAACCAAGTAAGTTTTTTGGCTTATAGTATATGTTAGCCTTAAAGGGGACCTATTATGCCCCCTTTTACAAGATGTAAAATTAGTCTCTGATGTCCCCAGAGTGTGTATGTGAAGTTTTAGCTCAAAATACCCCACAGATAATTTTTTATAGCATGTTAAAATTGCCACTTTTGGGGGTTGAGCAAAAACGCGCCGTTTCAGTGTGTGCCCTAAATGCAAATGAGCTGCTGCGCTCAGCCTAAGAGGGCGGAGCTTCAAGAGCTCGTTCTCCCGTCAGGATTCAGTCAGGACGCGCTATAACGTCAGAAACTGCGAATATATGCTGCATGGAGATAGAACAGGTATAGTTTAGTTTAATTACGGTTATAACTTATATTGTCTTGTTTTTATCCACTATATTAGTACAAGCCAGTTTACCAATGAGTTTTATAACGTTTATTGTACTGTGTACACAAAATATGGAGCATCTGTTTTCACTCTAGAAAAATCACTGTAAGAGCTTAAAACACAGTGCAAGTGTGCATTAAAATATTATCCATAAACTCTCTCTCTCTCTCTCCCTTGCATTATCATCAACATACATAGCGAAGTACACAGAAACATTCATTACAACTAACAGTAAACAAATATATAAAGACCTTATGCCTTTTCGGGTGGTGCTTAATAAACTGGTAAACTTTATATCCGTAAATCAACTCCAATGAACTGTAATAAAGTGCTCTCACCTTCATTACTGCCGTATCCAGTATCACTCTGGAGGCTGTAAGCTGGATCACGAACAGTTTACTGATCGATCCTTGAGTAACAACTTTTTTAGCACAACCTCTGTTTTGTATTGTCCCTTTGTATTGACATTGGTTCACAAAGCAGTTCAGTGTGAAATGATTCGCGCAGACATAAACGAATTTCGGTAGAGTTGAGGGAGCATTTTCTTCAAAAACAAAATGAATCCACCTCGTCTTCAGCAGCTCAGATTTAGGGAGTAAATGGAGATAACTATGTGGATTACTCCATCCAGCTACAGAACACCTAAAATGCTTGGCAGACGTTCTCATCAGTGCAGCAATGGCGGACTGTACAACTCGCTGTGAACTCACTCAGGGTGGTTCTATGTTAAAACGGCAGTGTCCGTCAACATTCGGGGGTGGGGCCTGTGGCTAATGTGACGTCACACTGCCAGGGATCTGTTGTCGAATAGTCTTTTGATCTCGTATGACCTATGTAAGGGCCTGCAATAACGCGGTTTGACCAGCGGGGCGCTTTAGCGCAATACTGTAATGCAGCTCTCCCAGATCGAATTCAATAGAAGACACGGTGCTTCGGAGTGCAAACGAAGTCGAACCCGTAAAATGTGGGAGTTTAACATGGCATAAAACATAAACATAACGTTTAGCATAACTACAAAAAATGCTGTCATGCAGGGCCACCAACTCATTCAAACTCACTGTTCTTACGCCACACGTCCATTTTCTCACGCAGTGAAAGATACATCGTAGGGCTGAACGATTTTGGAAAATAATCTAATTGTGATTATTTTTACCAATATTGCGATTGCGATTTAATATGCGATTATTTTTTAAGCTCTTTATCTTCTGTATTATTCAACAAAGACAAGCAGTAAATCATTTGTAGGAGTGGGAATCTTTAGGCACCTCACGATTCGATTCTGGAAGTCACAGTCCGATTCCACAACAATTCTTGATCTTTTTGTCTTATTGATTAGTCTTATTAATAAAACATTTTTTATCATTTAATTATATATGTAATAAGTACTTTTTAAAATAATTACACATTAAAAAATTTAATTAAAACAATTGCATGTTAAGAATTTTAAATAAACTAATATAAGACAGGGCTTAGATTAAGCCAGGATTTGACCTTAGTTTAATTAGGACATCTAAGTAGCTTTTATAAACGTGCCTTAGAAAACAACATTACTGGTGTGCATCTTGAGACAAAACAATGGCACTGATATATTTTAAGAAATGTCAGTACAAGTTACTTTCAGCTAAAACAGCTCAAACATGCATTTTAGTCTGGGACTAGCTTAAGCCTTGTCTGTGAAACTGGGGGAAAAGCTAGTAAATAATAAAGAAGGAAAAAAATAAGAAAAAAAATAAGCAATAAACAAAGAGTCCTTTCAGTATTTAAGAGTATCTGAACATTTTCCTTTCAAGAGGTGTGATTGATTTTTCTCTTTCTCAGCTTTACTGTTGTTGATTATTATGATGACATCATAGAGAGCGGGAGATCTAATAAGCTGCATTCACACTAATGCACAGATCTCTTTTGAAATATAAGATGTGGTTTGGCCTGTCTGTTTGATCACTTAAGACATAACTGACTGTGTTTACATTAATTTCACGTCATTAAAGCATTTTGAAATGCAAGTACATTTAACCACTTAAACGGAGTTGCGCACAGCCGCATGCGCGAGCAGCACTCTTCACAAAGCGCGTCAGCATTTGAAATTGACATGACATGACTGAGGCAGCGTTCGTAGAGCATTTGTAAGGAAAATACCGGCGGGCGAGACGACACACTGCAAGCGTAAGCAAAGCACGCGTTTCTCACGGCGCATCCTGTGCAATGAAGCCTGCAAATGTAATTTGTTTCAACCTTTCCGAACTTTATTAAAGATTAATTTATGGATGGTTCGAGTGGTGTGTGTGCGTGTGTGCGTGTGAGAGAGAGAGAGAGAGAGAGAGAGAGAGAGAGAGAGAGAGAGAGAGAGAGAGAGAGAGAGAGAGAGAGAGAGAGAGAGAGAGAGAGAGCGCGCAATTGGAAGCAAGCAGAATAAGTTTCTAAAGCACACGCAGCGCCATCGCGCATCTGTGGTTAAAAACTAAGCTCAGAATCGATCCAGAATCGTTAGAGAGAGAATCTTTTCTCCCATCTCTTGTATAGTATGACCAACACAATATAAGATAGATTAAACAAATTGTGCTTTCCTGTAGGCCAGGCATATGCGTAGCGTGCCAAGTTGATGCTTCCTCTGCAGACTGCTTTCCTCTTGCGTGTCACGTGACGAGCGTATGATCGCAGCTTTTGCGGTTATTTAAAAAAAAAAAAAAAAAAAAAAAAAAAAAAAAAAATTCCATTGTCATATCGCGATTAATCGTTCAGCCCTAATACATCGCAGAGCAAAGTGGACAGACAATGCGCCGACAGATAACTGTTACTTTTGATATAAAACAAAGTCTCAGCTTTTAAATTGTCAATTTTACTAAGGGATTCAAACAATACATGTGGTTTTGACGCTCTTTAATGTGTAGTGACAGATCGCTGTAGGACCTCTGGTCAAGCGGCATGTGAACCTATTATCTCTGCTATTACAGCACGAAATAAACATAAATGAACATCAAAAAGTATGTTGAAAGATACAGTACAACTTACTGAAATGAATCCATTTCTAATGTAATCACTTAATCAGAGTTTCTACCGCAGAAAGACGCTTGAAAACAAATGTCACAAAATGTTACATTTACCTCAGGAAAGCCATTCAATGACAAACTTGATAGTTATATAAAAATATAAAAAAGAAATCTAGAGGAGCATTTTCAAAAAAAAATATGCACATTACATATTGCATATTTTTACTTATTAAAAAGTTATTACAATTCCCAGACTTAATAAAACACAGTACCAGTCATTTTAACAATTTTTTTTTAACAAATTAAAAATACACTTTCAAAAGCTGAAGAGATTCTTGTTTTAATTTAGTTAAAGTATAACCCAATATTTTAACTAATTGCTAGTTGAATAATCAAACAAAGCATACTGATTAATCAGTGTAATAATCGATGATTAGTCGATTAATCGTTCCAAATAATAGTTAGATTAATCGATTATCAAAATAATCGTTTGTTGCAGCCCTATTGTGTACACACACTGCCAACATACATTTATGTCCAAACACCATGCAAAAGTGAATTTTGCATAATAGGTCCCCTTTAATGTAATCTATAAGCTAGTGTGCCCCAAAACACTGACAAAATTTGCATTTAGAAGATTAGATACAAGTGTTCAAAACGTACAGCCTCTATATCAGGATAGACGCTGAAGCTACGGCTGAAATCAGTCACTTGTTCACATAATTACTATTTTATTTATAGTGAATGGCACACAATGCACTATATAAGGGATAGGAAACGATTAGGACAGTGTAAATATGCTTTCCATTGGGGCGAATAAAGTCTGGTTTTGCGTTAATGTCACACAAACCACCACAGTGTGTGCACAGTCTGCTTCGGTCCAGAGACACGATAGCACAGAGCAGATCATATGCACGAGCCGGCACAGACCACAAAACATATCGGACCCATTTGAATTCTACACAGAATCCTATATTCTAAAGCAATGAGCAGAATAGGAGGAGAAACTGTTAGATAGACTCGGCATTAGAAACAGCACTGACGGGTAGAAGAGTTGTCAAAAGTACCGACTTCGGTACCTATCGGTACTGAAATTTTAAAAATGCGGATTCGTAAGCACCTCTGATTGGCCATTGTGTTGACCCACTCATCGGATATGTCTGTGATTGGCTTCAATGATCAATGCACGGCAGCGTTTGAAAGCACACGGAAGTGTCTGAATTTGAAAGCGTTTTAAAAGTGTAAGCGGGAACGCTTGAAAGCAGGCGTCTATCAGCGGACTGGTCCGCGATAGACGGCTACTTTCAAATGCTCCTGTGTGTATCTGTGTAAGCGCTCGGTGAAGAGCGTCATTGATGACTTTTTACTACGTTTTTACAGCGCTGATCATTGAAGCCAATCACAGACATATCCGATGAGCGCGTCAACACAATGGCCAATCAGAGTTGTTTACGAATCCACTCAACAGCGCTCAAAGCATCACATTTTTAAAATTTCAGTACCGACTAGGTACCGAAGTCGGTACTTTAACCAGTGCCATGCACCAATATAAATTAGGGCTGCAACAACTATTTGATAAAATCGATAATGAAAATCATCGACAACGATTCTCATAATCGATTAGTCGGGTCTGCCCACCGTGTACAGAAAACTTCTGCCAGTCTCGTCAAATTACAGCACTGAATAGCGGATTTCTGTGGACAAAAATGCATATAAAAATAGTGGAGGAAGCAGAGTGAGCTGCTGCAGGAAAGGTACGTGATCCAAGCTGCCCAAAACATGAGAATTCTTTATTTTAAGTTTTAAGCTAACGTAATGGCTTGCCCTGTCAGGCACTTTGACGCATGTGCGTCCTCAGCGCAAAACGTTCATTCTACGGCTATATCCTTATCTGTAAATGTTACAAATTCACGTGAACATTTCCATTTTGCGTAAATGTTCGTCCTGACAGTCTGTGTTAAACTTCAAACTTTACTGAATGAGCGCCGGCGCGCACACCCGCATCAGACAGACAGATCACGGGAGAGAGGTATATTCAGCGCAAAAATATTCATTTTGCTGAAATATCTGTTTAAGTTAAATTTAGATTTAAAAGTGAGTAGTAACTGTAAAGGGATAACAACATGTAATTAAATATAAATGTAAGACATTTCTTATAGCCTATTTACAGGATAAAGAAATGACAGTAAGAGGTGATTGTGTCCAGAGTGAATGTGTGTGTTCCTGGCTGCAGAACATTTATCTTGCCTGTTGGTTAACACTGAGTTTGTGTTTTTCTTTATTATCTTTATTATCTTAATTTTTAATGTAGAGATTTACACTATATTCACTATACAGTGCTTAAATTTATTAGACCTCTGCCACCCAATGTAAGGTTTGTGCCACAGCTGTCCTAAACTATCAATATTGGTGATTACTAAAATCATTTTTCATGTTTCTGTAATGTTAATCCACCAGTATATGTAAGTTCTTTAGTCACAGCAGAATTTCTAATGCTACAATATAATTATTGTTCCATGAACTTTTGATTTTACTGTTTTACAAGAAAGGCAGGAAAAAAGTAAAGCACTTTATAGTTGTTTTTTTTCAGATGCCCAATTACAGTCAGTAACAACAGTGACTGTTATTAAGGGTTTTTTTTGGATATTATTTCTGAATAATCACTATTTAGTTTTTTCAGTTTGTTATTTGTCTAATAAATGCCAATAACATTTTTAGTTTTAAACAAGTTTTTGATAGATTCCTAAAATATTTGTGTTCTCTTTATTATGACAGGTAGTCTAATAAATTAAGCACTGTATGTTTTCATAGTATTCAATTGGCACATTTGTTTGAAGTACATTGGGCAGGATGTGCAATAGTGTTTTTTGTCAAAAAAAAAAAAAAAAAAAAAAAATTATCCGATTAATCGAAAAAATACTCGGCCAACTAACTGATTATCAAAATAATTGTTAGTTGCAGCCCTAATATAAATTACCGAGCTCAACAGCACTGTCCAAGCTGTGATATATAAACAAAACGCTATTGGCTGTTTTAAAAAAGGGGAGGATCTGCTCGATGTGTCACACCCGGTCTTTCCTTTCAGTAAAAATTACGTCAACACATTGAATAACACTGTGTGTTTCAAGGCACTTCAGTGGGCCTTTAAGTGAACGTAAACAGTAGTGGGAAAATGTGATTATTAAATTTCAAAAGGCGATGATTTAGGGTGCGTTTGCAGTTGTAGTTCGGTTGTCTTGGTTCTTTTGGTCCGGACCAAAAAAAAAAAAAAAAAAAAAAAAAAAAGAAATGATACATTTAAGGGGCTTTCACAGTGGGCTCGTTTGCCGTGGTCCGAGCCCGGGCGCGATTGTTCCCGGTGCCACCCGTAGCGTTGGTCTGGTTTCACACTCAAATTGATTCTATCGAACCCTGGTGCGTTTCCGTTCATCTTGCATCATCACAGACGTGCAAGGCGCATGACAAAACAGAACGCGGGTCAATAAATTGTGTTTTTTATTAATGTGGTGCTATTATGTGCAGCAGAGTAAACAACACTTGTGTTTACTGTATGTGCGCCGCATGTAGACAGTTTTCCACTGCTTGTAAGCAGACTATTTTGAGGAGACAGCTGATTGTTATTCATTTGCCGCTCTGATTGCACTCGCAAAGCACTAATACACTGCAGGCTCACTCCTGCTCGAATCCAAGATAAATCATCAACACTATCATCTCTTACATGTGTTTTATTTAAGTAAATACATTACAATCGGCAAAAAACACATGCACAGGTTACTTTACTTCCTGAACAAGTGTGCACCTGAGTCCGTGTTGCTTTCATATTCACACGAACCACGGCACAGTTCGAGTGCAACCGAACTCAGGCCACCTCCTTCAGGTAGTCTCGGGTTCGGTACCCCGGTGCGCACCCGGGTTCGCATGATTTTTCATGCAAACCGCACCCTGTTTCGAACTAAACTGCCAGTGTGAAAGCCCCCTTAGTCATTGTTCACTTAGCGTTCACGCTGTAATTTTTAAAACAAGACCTAAAGATTTTAAAACAAAAATAGCGACTTTATTTAACAATTTGAACTGTTGTCATACGCAGTTGACGTAGTGAACGCAGTTCAGCGCTTCCGTGTTCTACGCCAGAACTCTGACTCATTATTGGCTGGCTTCTGCGTCAGCATCATAGGCATGCATCGGGCTGCTCAGGTGTACAGCGTCGGCCAATACTGAGCCACGTTCAGACGGAAGTGCTGAACTGTGTTCACTACGTCAACTGCGTATGACAGTTCAAATTGTTAAAGGGGGGGTATCACACACAGTTTCTGCCAATCTCATGTTAATCTTAAGTACCTATAGAGTAGTATAGCATCCTTCATATCGCTGAAAAGTCTTTAGTTTTATCATATTTATAAAAAGATACATACGCTGTACCGAGTCTTTCCGAAAACAGCCGAGTGCCTGGAGGCGTGTCGTTGTGAGCGGAGATAGAGTGACAAGCTGTCACAAGCACGCGCAGCTTTTGTGTAGAGATCGTAGGGCTGCACGATAATGGTTAAACTGATAGACGATTATTTTGCTCAAAATTATAATCACGATTATTCTATCAAAAAGGGTAATGTAGTTATGGCCATTTTGCACGTTCTTTACCAACCTACACTTCACCCAAAAGGCTTGTAGGTGGCACACCGACTTCATTTAACCAACTATGATAACTTCGTTAGATGGTAAATCAATACAAAACACATGGTTTTGGTGAACCCTTTGTTTGATTTTTAAAGCAACACAATTCGTTTGCAAATGAGACAAACCACAGATTCAGACTGCCCTGCAAATTCGTAAAGCAAAGAACGATGCTCTTTGATATATATATATATATATATATATATATATATATTAAAAAAAAGTCCCTGGCTAGGGGATGCTTAACGTGAAAAACGCTTAACGTGGCTTACTAAGACAGTGATATTAAAAGACCAAACTCCGTAAACATCATAATAAACCATACTGTACAGCAAAGCAGATGAGCCCAGAATATGAACGCAATGTGTTTAATTACACGTTAAGTGTTTTCCTCCCATAGAAAACCGTTAAAGAAAAAGCTTAACGCCACTTAATGTAGCCCATACTAAGTGATATTAAAAGATCAAATTCTGCACAAACCAATTTTTCTGTATAGTATGCTTTATTAGTATAGTGTTTAATAGGTTTGGTATTTTAATGTCACTGTCTTACTACATTAAGCCACGTTAAGCGTTTTCTTTATGGGAGGAAAATGCTTGATTAAACGTGTTGCGTTCATATTCTGGGCTCATCTGCTTTTCTGTACATAGTATGCTTTATTAGTATGGTGTTCACCAAGTTTGTTTTGTTAATAACACTGTCTTAGTAAATTAAGCCTTTTTTCACGTTAAGCGTTTTAGAATGTCCCAGTGGCGGTATCATTTTCAACTGATTAACATTATGAAAACTGGTAAAACCTTTAGGAACTTCAAAAGATAAAACAGCGAAACTCCTAATATTATTTCCAATAATTTCAAACTATGTTCATTTTCCCGATTGAATTGTCACATAGGTTGCAAAAGTGCATTCTGCAAACAGTAAGGTGGAGATCCGTGTTGCATTTGTTGGAATTCATCGCTGAAGGTTTGATCATGGCAGATTTAGTCACACAAATAGTACGAGTGGTTTGTGAAGAAACAAAGACTGGCTGTATGACACTTTCATTGAAGCAGAATTTCGCTGTGGATCGCTAAACTCCAGCGCACATGTTTGTTTTCAGATCATCAGCGCTTCTTCCGCATTTAGAGGGAGCGTGTGCACAGAGTTGCACAGATTAAGTAAAACACCGGGAAGACAGTATAATTTTCTTTCTTTTTAATAATCTTTTTAAGGGAAAAGCTCTATTTGGGGGATTTAAGCTTTTTGCATCTGGCAACCACAAGCATATCCCAAAGAAAAAAAACGTTTTCAGGATAAATAACGAGCGGGCCAATATCGTGACGATTATTTGTAATCAATCGAGAGAAGCAGATATCGTTATCGCGATTAAAATACGATTAATCGTGCAGCCCTAAGAGATCGGCTGCAAGCTATCAATGGTTAGCTAAACAAATATATTTAAACAAGCAATACACCATCGTGTTATCCATGGATAACTTTTGAATCACTATAAGACGAGTTCAGCAAGGTTACCAGCTCACACTGTACGAGTAGATTGCGTGCGATGTAAAGCCAAAGCGCACAATTTATGTGCTCACACTATGCGGTCCGATGATCGAGACGTGACTTGACTGCTCACACTATGCGTTTGAAATATGCACGATAAACCTTGTGCTGGGTTGTGCCGATTGACCATATGTTAGCCTACCAGAGATATCGTCAAGAGGACTTAGCATTTTAAAAATATATATTAAATTATTATTAAGCTAGTCCTACTTTTATTATTAAATTTATATTAGCCTACAATTCAATAGGCTAATTTCATAGCACATCACCGCATAACCGGCGCGCTGCAAGGATAAAAGATTTGATAGATTAGCTCACTGAAAATTATTTAAAGTCATTTATACAATGAATTATAGGCCTACAATTAAAATTATTAATGTGTCCGAACACTGATAATGAAAAGCAGCTTTATTTCAAAAACAACTTGTTTAACACGAAATACTTCTCGTTTTTTTTTTTTTCCACTACGTACAGTAGGGTGAAATCAGGGTGATTGGGACACTTTTTGCCATTGAGATGACTTGGAAAAAGTGTCCCAATCAACCTGAACCACAAGATCAGTATTAAGAAAATAAATTAAGATATAGCCTACCGTTATCAGCATGTTGAAGTAGGATTTATATTTAGACTATATTCTAATATTGCGACGTAACATTTTTCTTTATCACCAATTGCCATATGATGGACAATGGTTCACATTTCCCGTGATAATAAAATTAGCTACATAAATATTAAATAGCCTAAATTAGTAAATAGAAAGTGAAAAGTGAAACAAGTAAATTAATGATCAAATTAATACAAGAGGCACCGGTGTAGCCTATACAGTAGGCTATATGTACACACAGGTGGCTTGGAACACGTGGGTAAGCCTATGGTTTATTCATAATGCAACACAAACTGGAGGTAAGCAACAGTTTGCTAAACTGTAGCTATCAGACTAGCTACAAAACTTAAATATCTCCCTCTTTTCGTTTTTTTTTTTTTTTAAATTGATTTATTTTTCTGGCTGCATTAATGATATGGTTTAATTTCTGTTTTTGCGCAGGCGCAGTGAGGGAAAAAACACATAGTTTAGGGCGAGTCGCACGAGTCAGAATTCGGCTCAAAATCGGACGAAAATCGCACAGTGTATGCCCAGCTTTAGGCGCCTATTGCCAACAAAACAGACATTTGAAGCAGTTTTACTCACCACCTGCGTTTCCGACTCATGACCGGGATCATTACTGCTGTGACCGCTCCATCTTTCAGTTTCAAATGATCTGTAAATCCAGCGTAGAACTGGGCCTTGTTTATGAAACCATAAGCGCCGATCCCGAGGGCTCGAACAGCCACGGAAAAACACGAGATATTCTCCATTCATTTTAACCAATAAAAACGTGATTGCAACTATCAGTTTCTATGGTTATTTTAATGACAAATATCGAGAGTACATCAATGTAACGCGTGATCACAAAACTCTCAGCTCCACTTAACGCTGGGTTCTTTGGGAAGCAAGGTTATCTTTCCCTCACAACCAAAAACACACTTCTTTGGTGACATTGTTGATTTTGTGAAGTCCTGTGATCTGTGCAGCGCTGCCGACGACTTCCATAAAGCCGAACGCGCGTTGATGGGTGTGCTCTTGCTCTCTCTGGTCAACGTGTGCGCGCGCACTTCCGGGAGAAGTGCCCGTACAAGGAATTCCGCCCCCGTTTACGTCACTCAGGCCCATACTCGAAAAAAAAAAAAACCCCGAAGTTCGTAAGGATTTGGAAGAGTATTTTTGGCACAGAAATACTCCGTCATACGTCCAACTTTGGCCATGTTTAGCATGATAATCAAACTCTTTAACAGTGCAAATAAGTCAGAATGCATGAAATAGCATTATACCCCCCCTTTAAATAAAGTCGTTATTTTTGTTTTTGCGCACAAAAAGTATTCTCGTCGCTTCATAACATTAAGGTTGAATCACTGTAGTCACATGGACTATTTTAACAATGTCTTTAATACCTTTCTGGACCTCAAAAGGTGCAATGATGCTGCTGCCTATGTGTGGTTCAGAAACCCTCGGATTTCATCAAAAATATCTTGTTTAATTTGTGTCTTGAAGATGAACGAAAGTCTTAAGGGTTTGGGATGACATAAAGGTGAGTACTTAATGACAGAAATTTCATTTTTGGGTGAACTAACCCTTTAATTTTTGGGCAATTTTTCCCTTAATAGAAGGTGTGCTGATGATTACCTGGAAGGGGAATCTCTCCGGCGCTCATTCGAGCGGCTTCGTGCTCTCCTGGCTGGTGATCTGTTCCTAGACGGCGAGTGGCTCAGTTTGGAGCTCCGGTCTGCAGAACCTGAGGGGGGCTGGTTGGACTGGCGGTCCCTGTGGCGAGGAGAGGAACTGCGTCGGCGTTGAGGGGTAAGAGCTCGTCGTTGATGAGGCGACCGATTCTCTTTCCCAGAGGACGTGTCTTTGGATGGAGACTTTCCTGGCCTCTTTTCTCTGTCAGTTTCTGATCGACCCACCCGGGCATCTTTAGAATGAGATCGTCGATCTTGCGACCGGCTCTTGCGCCCTCGTGAGCCTGATCTCTGCCTGGCTTGTTCCCGCTTCTCCTCAGTACGAGGAGAAGAACGTCGATCAGTATGTCCCTTCTGGTCTGGTTTTCTCTCCGCAGAGCATCTTCTCGTAGATGGGGACTGGGACCTCCTCCCGCGCTCCCTGGATTTGTCCCTGCTCCGGGAGCGTTTTTTCTCTTTGGACTTGCTATGCTCCTTAACTGTCTCTTTTGCACTTTTGGTCATTCGTTCAAGCTTAGCGTCTCTCCCGGCTCTCTCTCGGGAGCGGCTGCGACTGCGTCGTTTAGTGCTTGGTTTGCTGGTGTCTGTTGAGTCCCGTCGGGATCTACCCCCCCTGCTAATCTGGTCTTTGGGCGAGCGGGTTCTGGCCCCGCTACCCCTTTGCCGTTGCTCCCCGTTACGTGCCCTCTGTCCCTCTCCATCCTCTTCAGAGCCAGAATTGTAACCCTGTAGAATTAGGCCCATTCCTGACTGAACTTTCCCCTCCATCAGCTGGCTGTCCAGCTCAGCTTTAATCAGTGCTCTTTGTTTCTCCAGATCTTCAAGAAGCGCCTTGTCATCCAGAGCTGCATTGCCCAGAGAAGGGGAGACATCCTCAGCCCTTCTGTTGATGGCCCCAGATGGCAAGGAGGACGGCTCCTCTTTGCGTCTGTGCTTCTTATGTTTGTGTCTATGTTTCCGTTTGCGGTCCTTATCTTCCTCAGATGCATGTTTGTGTTTTTTGTGCTTGCTACGGTGCTTGTGTTTCTTTTTCTTGTGTTTGCTGCCGCTGCTGCTGTGATGTTTAGAACAGCTCTCTTGCTTTTCTCCATTCACCTCCGCTTCCTCTTCACCCTCCTCTTCATCCTCTCCAGACATTTCACCATTTTCATCCTCATTCCCGCTCTTCTCTGGACTCTCCAAATCCTCTGACCTGTAAATATAAACACCACAAGCATATAAACAACACAAGCACATTAACAAATAGAACCAGTAAAACTTAATGTAAAAAGAAACAATGGTCATATATACAAAATTTCAGTTTTACCTAATCATAGACGTTTAAAACTTAATGTTTCTTTAAACGCACATTTTTCACGCTTATTATATTTCGGTACCAAATAACATGCTTAGGTTTTGTTATGGTTCGTAAAGGCAACACGGTGTTCTTCACAAGGACACACATACTGACCATATAACTCACCAACAAATTTATATAGATACGTTTGTTAAAGTGCTTAGGGACTATGATGATAAATTATACTACTTTACTACTTTTATGGTTTAACTTACATAGTAATTTTGTAAATTCGGAGAGATAACCAACAAACTGAGCGTGTTGATCATATCAAGACTAACTACGGATACCTTGCGAAAAAAGCTAACCAAATAAAATGCTTAAATTCATAGAATGTGGTAGGCTTTTAAAAGTGAGAATTTCACAGAACCAACCGAAATCATTTCTAACAAATGAATCTTGTCAACTGGCTGGTTGAGAGAATTTAGCATTAGCATGCTAACACTAGCCGGACATAAAAGCAGAAATCAAAACCCTCACAGTTTACTATGAGAGAAACGCAACCCTAACAATATCTCTCCCTTTTCCTTAAACACCCCCATCTAGGCTCTAAAATGCGTTGTTGATGGGGTTATACAACACACGTGCTCTTACCCGTTATTCAGCCTCTTGCTCCGTAAATCCATTTCCACGTCCGCCATTTTGTTTCAACAGCGACCCGCTGTTATTCTTCTGCAGTAAGTTTATGAGTAGGAACAGAGCGCCGAGGAGTGCTTCTGCTCCCTAGTGTCTGCATTAACAACTGCAGATAATTTATATGAATTTATAAGTGGAAATGTACATACTATGGAAGACCACAAGTGTCACGGAAATAGTAATAAAGCATATCATTAATTAATAACTAATTGTACAATAAAAATGTGCATTAATAAATGTGTTTACAAATTAATTAATTAATTAATCTAAAAATAAATAGATTAAATTGCAAAGTAATTCATTATTTTATTTTTTAATAGGCAATAAAAGCAGTAATTATAAAAATAATTTATAAATGAAATATTAATCAATCAATAAATGGTTCAAATTAAAAAGGGATTTACTAAAAACAACATAAAACACTCAATAAATACATCATTTAAAAATACATTTATGAATTCATAAATAAATAGTGGAATTTCAAGTTGTATTTGAAAATGCAATTTAAAAAGAGAAATAATTAATTGGATTCAGAAATTGAATTACAAATATAGGTTTTAATCATCCATTAAAAAGGGCAATTCAATTAACCATTTGCATTTGCCGCTGTTTTTCCTTTTTCTATTAGCTATTCGATTTGCTTAACCATTTAGCTTCTCTTTTTAGCATCTCTGTTTAGCATTTATGTGACACTTTGGGCCTTGCACGCTGGGGAAACGAGGTAAACTTGGGATGGGTGTAACAAGCTCTCTGATTGGCTATTACTTGGCAAGTCATGTGTAGACGTATGTCATTGATGTGGAAAGGAGAAGGTGATTGATAGAGAACCTAAACGTACGGCAGTGGTGCTATATAGCACCTTAACCACCCCAAAGAACCACTGAAGAACCATACAGGGCCTTAACAGGTTCTGTATACAGTAGCGGTGCTACCTCAGTCATCGCAACCGGTGCAGAACCGCTGAAGAACCACTGAATATACAGCACTTAAAGTGGTTTCCCTTTGATTACGAGCCAAAGAACCACTTTTACTATATAGGGTCCGTGTATAATCAGGGTATCTTCCGTTCATTCGTTTTTTGATTTAATATTGAAATCAGAAAAATGAGAAAACGGTACTTTTTTTCGTTTTTCATTTTTAAAAATTGGCTTGATTTTTCGTTTTTTCGTTCTGGGATTGGAAACGAATAATCAGCTTGAATATTCGATCTCTACATGTGGGCGGGAATGAAACGCCTCTTTCCGCTGATTGGTCAACCAGACATCAAACCATGTCGTCATCAGTTGTTCATCTGTTCCGCTCAACAGAATAAAAGTCCCTCGCTCTACATCTGTACAGATTCTTAACACATTTATTGCAACTACATTTCATCTCTTTCTCATAAATATTAATAATATTCAATAATATTTACTTTGCAGCTGCACATAAACTACCCCCTAGCCTACACGTTGGCACACTGCCTGTTTTATTTAACTGACCAACTATAAAAATATGTGTGGCAAAGCTGCTAGACGCACTGGGCAGCCGGAGCAAATGTAGGCTACAATACATTGAAGTAAAGCGCAAATCAGTAGCCTAACGATTTAAGTGTAAATATGCAGCAGTCAAAACTTTTGTTTTAGACAACACCCTGAGTTTTGGATGAATTTGAAATATGACAGATATGAAAAGATATTACATGTTATTAGTTCCTCAAAGCGGTGCTATTAGTTCAGAGATTTATTGTAATGGGAATTGGACGTCATGATTTGATGACGGAGGTGAACTCGTTTGAGATGCCAATTTGAAATAGGCTATCACACATTTTAAAAAGTAAAATTATTGACTTTTAAATTTAAATTATTTAAATTATTTACGAATTAAATGTTAGGGGTAATGTTAAATAAATATAGTGTTAAATATAGCCATTACAGTGCTCTCTCAGTTATAAGATATCAAAACCCTGAAATAACACTAACAATAAAGAGATGAAGAGTATTTTTATAGCCTATTTATTGCCATCTGTTGGTGTCAGAAATTAACTTTACCATAAGGGCAGTTGATTTTCAGGGGATTTTTTTTACGTTTATATAGGATTTTTGTCCTAATCTTATTAAATTTGTAGGTATGCCATCTTTAATGTGAAGTTAGAATAATATGACGCTATAGGTTGTTACCAATTAAATCAGTATCAACCAAAGGCTTGCAGTGGTGGCAAAGAAGCAGCATCTGAAGTTGCTTTTAGATCTATTTAGCCTATTGAAATGTTAGATAATGTTGCTCAGAGAGGGCAGTAAATGCGTAGCAATTACAATTGCATAATGTAATGAGATTAATGTTTTAAACAACATTTTGAATACAGAAATATTAAATGACAAAATGAAACGATATTTGGATTATGAAATTAATGTCGCCAGTAGGTGGCAGCAAGTCATTGTGTTAATGAATGAGTCATTTATTCAACCGATTCGTTCAAAACACTGATTCATTCAGGAATAAATATCAAGTGGATCTCTATAATCTATTGGGCCATTGAATCACTCGGTCAACTGATTTGTTCAAAGACTCCGATTCATTCAGGAACAAAACACTGCTCTGTGCGCTAGGAGTCAGTGGGAAGTTTAGTTGGCAGAGAAAATAAAACGTTTTGTGTGACATTCATTAATACTCAATATTAATGAAATAATCTCAGAATATTGCCTAAAACAAAAGTTATTACTTTAAGGAAAAAATAGCATGTAGCCTATTATATATATTCTGTATATTTGACATATCATACGCCAGTGATAACCTACAATTCCTACACTCCTACACAAAAAAAAGAATAGGCCTAATATAGAATAGGCCTAATAGATATGCTGTGACTGTAAAATACACAAATAAATATCTTTTCATAGCCTATCTGTCATATCATTTCAAATTCATCCCATGTTGTTTAAAACAAAAGTTGTGACTGCTGCATATTTACACTTAAATCGATATTGGTACTTTGCGCTTTACTGCAATGTATTGTACATCCGCTCCGGCTGCCCAGTGCGTCAAGCAGCTTCGCTAGATTTTTATAGTTGGTCAGTTAAATAAAACAGACAGTGTGCCAAAGTTGTAGGCTAGGGGGTAGTTATGTGCAGCTGCAAAGTAAATTAATATTTATGAGATAAACTAATATTGCACGTGTAGATGAATTTATGTCTACACAGAATTAAGCCCTGACTCTGCACCAGTACGATTTGCGTCAAGCCATTCACTAGTCTGGTTATTTGATGAGAAAGAGATTAAATTTAGAATAAACGCGTTAAGAATCCGTACAGTTGTAGAGCGAGGGACTTTTATTCTGTTGAGCGGAACTGATGACGACATGGTTTGATGTCTGGTTGACCAATCAGCGGAAAGAGGCGTTTCATTCCCGCCCACATGTTGAGATCGAATATTCAAGCTGATTATTCATTTCCAATCCCAGAACGAAAAAACGAAAAATCAAGCCAATTTTCTGTTTTTTCGTTTTCTTTTTAAAAATGAAAAATGAAAAAAAGTACTGTTTTCTCATTTTTCTGATTTCAATATTAAATAAAAAAAAACGAATGAACGGAAGATACCCTGATTGTGTATCTTTTGGTCATTCGTTTTTTGATTTGATATTGAAATCGGAAAATGAAAAAACGGCACCTTTTTCGTTTTT
Source organism: Mylopharyngodon piceus (assembly GCA_039654765.1). Classification (NCBI taxonomy): domain Eukaryota; kingdom Metazoa; phylum Chordata; class Actinopteri; order Cypriniformes; family Xenocyprididae; genus Mylopharyngodon; species Mylopharyngodon piceus. The sequence continues at coordinate 17,553,949 of CM077444.1, forward strand.
CATTTTTTTTCAAACAAAACGAAAAACAAGAATTCGGCTTGATTTTTTGTTTTTCATTCAGGGGTAGAAAATGATAAACAACTTAAATATTTGATCTCTACATGTGGGTGGGAATGAATGATTCTGATTGGTCAACCAAACATTAAACGGTGTCATCATCAGCTCTTCCGCAGTTCAGCGCAGCAGAATAATAGTCCTTCGCTGCTATGGATTGTAACGTTTATTGCAACTACATTTAATCTCTTTTTAATTTACATTTAATCTTAATCTCTATCTCTTTCATCAAACAGCCAGACTAACGAATGGCTTGTCACATAGGCTACCATATCAAGGCAGAGCCTAGACAAGGCTTTTTTCTGTGTGTCCATAAATTCGGCAACCTACGCGAATTGTTTAAGTCAAGTCAAGTCACCTTTATTTATATAGCGCTTTTTACAATGCAGATTGTGTCAAAGCAGCTTTACAGTGATAACTGGTATATAATTTTGGCTGCACAGCAGCTCTTAAAGGATGCAGGCAGATCAAAGCACTGTTGAATGTCAAATGTCAAGTCAAATGTCAAGTGTCCCCAACTAAGCCAAAGGCGACAGCGGCAAGGAACCCAAACTCCAACAGGTGACATCAGGTGGCAAACAGGTGGCAAATAGGTGTTAAAATGGAGAAAAAAACCTTGGGAGAAACCAGGCTTAGTCGGGGGGCCAGTTCTCCTCTGGCGAACAGTGCTTTGTTACGATTCAGGTATCATAAGTCCGATAGGATCGCAACATTCAAAGTATTTATTCCAGTTCCATCCAGTTGAGGATCGTATTCATCACGCCGGTATGGACGGTTTGTTGAGGAGCTGTGCCACTGGCTGTCGTGTCGATGAGGCATTCACAATGGATGATCTACTTGACTCAATCTCTGCTGATACTTCAGGGCTGCGTTGTGGTCGTGTCAAGGCGCAGGTCCTCAATCTCACCTGGATACGGCCCGGATCCGGTTGACTACGGTAAACCTCGGGATAAACAGAAAGACTAATATTAGCGTAGATGCCATTCTTCTTCTGATGTAACGGGTACATCTGGTGTTATAGGAAGTGTTCCCGGTTCCGGCTGACCTAATTTATGCAGCCTAATAATCCTTTAACGGATTTGAAAATATAAATTGATAATGTGTTATGTGTATGCCAGTTAAAAGAGATGCGTTTTTAGTCTAGATTTAAACTAACAGAGTATGTCTGCTTCCCGAACAATGCTAGGAAGATTGGATCTACTGGATCTACTGCCTGTGGTTGATTTTGATATTCTAGGTATTACCAGCTGGCCTGAATTCTGAGATTGCAATAGACGTGAAGGACTATAATGCATTAAGAGCTCGCTCAGGTACTGGGGAGCTAAACCATTTAGTGCTTTGTAAGTAATTAGCAAGATTTTAAAATCTATACGATGTTTAACAGGAAGCCAATGCAGTGTTGACAGAACTGGGCTAATATGGTCATACTTCCTAGTTCTAGTAAGAACTCTAGCTGCTGCATTTTGTACAAGCTGTAGTTTATTTATCAGGCGAGCGGAACAACCACCCAGTAGAGCGTTACAGTAATCTAGCCTTGAGGTCACGAACGCATGAACTGTTCCGCATTTGTCATTGAGAGCACATGTTGTTATTTAGATATATTTTTAAGATGGAAGAATGCGGTTTTACAGATGCTAGAAACATGGCCTTCAAATGAAATATTATATCATATTATTTCAAGTTCCTCCATTGTCCAAATCTCAGCGTATTGCCCGTAAAGTTATGACATCTGTTTATGATGACATAAATTGATGGTCTGGGCTTCACCATATCTCTGTGCTGTCCCGGGGGTGGGGGGGCTTGAGCCCCTGCCCCTTTCGAAAGTGAAAGTGCCCTTTGTGGTTGCATCGCGGTGCATTCATTTCTGGTTTAAAAAAGGAAAAAGGAATGGACGCAAAAGCACACGGACCTATGCTTTACTATTTCGTTTTAAATAGTCCTGCTGTTTAATAAAACAAATATCCCATGTAGTATCAATTAATATGAGGTTACAAAATACGCATGCATGATAACTATACAATAATTAACGAAATTTTAATTTCCTTTTTGTGACACTGCAGGATATTGCTTAGGCTACTGACGGTGGTCCGTGTTCGTTTTGATAATTTCATTTCCTATTTGGAATGGAATAATGACAAATGAAAAGACGGCTCTTTTATTCGTTTTTTTCGTTTAGTTTAACGAACGGAAAATGAGATTTTGGCCCGATTTCTCATTTTTCGTTTGTGATTTACAAATCGGTTTATGCCTTTGATATTTCATTCGCACATGTGGGCGGTGCTGAAACGCCCCTTTCATCTGATTGGTCAAACCGCGCCGTCTTCAGGATGGCCTTATTTCTGCCAAGTAGAATAAGAGTCTGTACGGCAGAGTCCTGCACGGGTCCTGTTTGATTAACCCGCACCCGCAGTTATTAACAGCACACCCGACCAGATATCCGACAAAAACAATAATTTTAGCCGACCCGTTTGACATAAAAACCGCGACCCGACCCGCACCCGCATTAAATCTCCTACATGAGGTAGACAAAAATAATTTTCTCATGTAGCCTAACACAAGCAATAAAACCAACATTTGGCATTCTATGTCGCTGCCTTTAATTAAACATTGCGTTAAACAACACAAGTAAAAATAATAGAACAAAGAATGTTTTAATTGGCCTATTTTTAACTGTAAGCGTACAGCTAGTTAAATATTTTATCAGATTCACTCGGCATTTAAACGCGGTTGTCTCTTCTGAAACTGAGCATTGTTTACCTGTCCTCTGGTCCTCTTTGTAGCAGCGCGAAAAATATTCTAAAACTTTTATTCAAATTGTGAATAGCCTATATTAAATACACAAAGCGAGCAAAGCGCACTCTCTTTAATAATTGTAATCATAGCTTTCAATCAGATGCCGCGCGATTGGCTACAATGCTCAGCGCTGCAAATCGTGCTGTAAGCCTTAACGGTCTTCAGACAGAGCGTGAACACAAATAAGCACGGGACCATTTGAAAGCAGCTGTCAAATGCACCGAATTGAGTTGGAATAGTCTTGGCTATTGGACCCGCAGGCCACCCGCGCCTACCGCGCGTCCGACCCGCACCCGCACCCGACACGTAGCTATATTATTCCACCCGTTACATTAAAATTGGCGGGTCACCCGTGGCCCGCGTGCAGGACTCTGCTGTACGGCATTGTCGAATCATCCCACTTTACTAAGCTTTTGTCGCCACGCGAACCACCACTCGCTGACATTTACATCAGAAATGTGTTATATTGTGCTACAATTAGTGCTGCTGCGAAGCTTCACCTCTAATGTACGACACTTGATGTACGACACTTGAGAGATCACAAGTCATACAGTACGCTGACACGGAGTTTGGTGTATTATATATTATTTATATTTTTAGTAGGTTGATAAATGCAATGAAAATATTTTATATAATAGCCTATGAATAAAAATGAAAATGTTTACTGTATGACGTATGGGCAACAAGGATTGCACGTAAAAATCAATGATAAACATGACCATGAGAACATGTCCATAACATTTCCCACTCGCCTTTTAATGAGATCACTAGGTGTGTGTGTGTGTGTGTGTATTTGTTCTCCATCGTGGATGTGTTATGGTGTCAACCCTTCACTTCTGTGTGTGTTCTGCATTGTAGCTGATTATTTATTTGACAAAATATGTAACAGAGAGCATTTTTTTTATAATCTCCCATTCAAATCAAAATCAGTTTTGGTTGCATGCATTGTTGTTACGATAAAATAATGTTTTGCACATTACATTTGACATTGTATTGACTGACTGCACTCTCAGAAAAAAGGTACAAAAGCTGTCACTGGAGAGGTGCCCTATCAAAAGGTACTTCTTCTACCTAGAGTGTATATTAGTACCTTAAAGTTACATATTGGGTACCAAAAGTGTACATACCTAAATGGTACATATTATCACACTTTTAAATGGTAACATCCCAGCAACAGCTTTTGTACCATTTTTTCTGAGAGTGTAGCCTGCATAAAGCAGTTGGAATAAACAATACCTTGAAAGAAGTTAGCAAACTTCAGAGAAACATCAACCAATTAATCATGTAACAATAATAACTTTAAAAAGTGCTGTCTAAATAATATACAATGTTAAGAGGGTTGATTTTAAGTTGTATTCCACATATGATAGAATCTGTTAAATGTAATTTGTAGATTAATGTATTTGATTAATTTTAAATCAGCATGGTCAAATTAATTTTTGATTATTTGTTTAACACTGATATTAATTCGAACCACTGCAGAAAATCTCCTCAGTTCACAATTCATATAATTGCTATTTTTATTGGATTGTATTTCTAATCCAAAGTAAACTAATAACAACATTTTTTATAACCAAAGACTGACACTGTATTCTAGCCTATAACTTTAACATAACAGATCCTATTCATAATTCGTATTTCAATTGAAGCGCTATAATACTGTTACTCTCCAAATCTGCTAATTTTGTCAGGTATTCAGCAGCCTACAAGTTCACTGATTCAATGATGTTTTTTATTCTCATTCTTTCTGTGTGAACTGAGTACACAATGCTTACAGTCATACTTTTAAATTTCAGTTTTCACAATTATTTATTCAGATCTCTCTCTGTTTATATATATATATATATATATATATATATATATATATATATATATATAATACACCAAACTCCTTGTGACCGTACTGTATGATTTGTGATCTCTCAAGTGTGGTACATTAGAGGCGAAGCTTTGCAACAGCACTAATTATAGTTAAATAGCCTATAACATGTTTCTGATTTAAATGTCAGCAAGTGGTGGTTCGCGTGGCGACAAAAGCTTAGTAAAGTGGATGATTTGACAATTCCATACCGACTCTTATTCTACCTGGCAGAAATAAGTAATGCTGCTTTTCATTTCTCGTTATTCCATTCCAAATAGGAAATGATCAAAATGTACACGGACCCATAACAAATACCATCATTTTACATCGCTAAAGTCATTAACACAAAATTAATTGGTGTTGCTACAAATAGCAGTTGCACTATGCAAAATAACATAACATTCAGAACAACATGAATTGCTTCTGGAATGTCAGTCCAAGATTTCTTCTTGTTTACGTTTGCAGCTTGTGAATGTTAATGAATGAGGATGTTTCATAAAAAAAGCTTTCCTTAGGTGTTTATGTGATCCTAGAGTCTCTTCCTATGTGATCAAGAATCTCTTCAGAATGATATAGCTTTATTGCACTGCACATGAATATGTTAGAACTGATGTGAAGGATTAACTCATTAGCTCATTGGCAGAGAAAATAGTACTGCATTATAAACAGCCAGATTAAATATTTAAGCACTGTTTAGTATCACTATTGTGTTTTGCTGTAACTTCTTCAATAGCAAATTGTGTCCTAGTAACATAAATGCACATTTCAGAGACAAGCAAAGACAAACATTTTATATATATTTTTTATTAAAACCATACAAACATTTTTTTGTAATCTGATATAAAATGAACATTGAGAATTTGTTCCCAGTCTAAGGGTGCTAGGCACCATGACTCCATTTTGATCTCTCTGTTTAAATGTAAGAGAGGGCACAGGGATTCCTGCTTTATAGAGTAGGATATTTATACTAATTCTGACCCCTGATGCCACCTAAACTCTTGACTACAGTTTACAGAATGAATATGTATTTACAAGGATGAAAAAACATAAAACAAATAACTATTAAAAAAACAACAACAAAGCAACCAACATTGTTTATACATGTTACATTTCTCAATGCCCAACCAACAGAATGGAGTTTTATGTTTCATGTAACATGTAAAGTCATAGGACTCTTTCCATACACGTTTTATTTTTGGCAGTGATTCTTTTGTATGGACAGGCATTAATAAGGCACATACCTTAGGCTCAAACCCTTTTGTCCTTTCATATGGGAATGGGTCATACCACTTTTATGTTCAAAACACTGATACACAACTACAGAAAAAGTTCAAATAACTGTACAAAAACAAACAGAACCTAATTACCAGATTACCCATTTTAAAAAGCTGTACATATGCAGGCTAGAAACTGCAGGATAGTTTTAATACTGCTGAAAAGTCTCTTAGCTCTTGTAGTGGAGCTTGATGTGTCTTGGTGTTTATAAGTCTTAATTTTGCTTATTTAATCATAAATGGGTAGGTAAAAACAGGTTGATCTAAAAAGCATACATGATTTCTCGCTATAGATGCACTGCACTGCTGTGACAAAAACAGCACACAACTGACTGTTATAAACAAAGAAAAAAAATTTCTGATATATTTAGATAAATTGAAGCATGAATTGACACCAATGCGTTTTGGCCACAAATTCAAAAATCTTTGTGCAATAAGTATGTTGAGATTGACTAAAATGACCACAATGTTTTTTCCACAATTGTCACATAATGCACTGCCTAACGTCAGCACCAGTCATTTACAATATGAACAAAATGATGTAAAATGTAATTTTTTTACAATATAAAAAGGAAAAAAAATATTAACATTTATTTACAAAGATACAGTCAATAGAATCAAGATACTGAGTTATCAGCTCTAGCATTCTTCTCCACACTTATACAACAAAATGGTCCCTCTTACTTGCCATGAAGGGAAAAAAAATGGATCCAAACAACATTTGGTACTTATGAAATCACTGAAATATTGTTGATTTAAGACACTTAAAAAGACAATTAGAATAATCAAAATTTGACACTTGTTAAGAGTGATATTCGACCCTGTCTTGACCTGTTGACAGTTAAGTCTGTCTGTATTCACAATGTCTTTGAAGTACGTAATGCACTCTAAAATAAAGGTACACAATACATGAGTTATTCTACTTAGTTTAGTGGACACTGTGTTCACTTGATAAGAAAAATAACATGCACTTGTAGCAACAGTGTACAACAAAACATATAGCAACAACAACAGAGAATACTGTTTCAATGTGATGGAAAGTGTCTCCTGTCATCATTATATAGCGATATAAAAGAAAAAAATAGCCTCTCTATATGTATCTATATGGTTTTATTGGTCACTGCCTCTAGGACGATGAGATAGCTTCAAAATAGATTGTGAACTCTTTGTCAACATCGCCTATTAAACTATTTTAATAAGTATAAGGTAATAACTTTTTACTCATCCCACATTTAAACATTACATGCATAAGTCTGTTATATTTGTCTTATCTATAACATTGTTACGATTTTTTTTTTTTTTTTTTTTTTTTTGGAGGAGGCATTCACAGACTACTGCATAATAGCCAGAAATTTACTCTCTTCTGCGAGGGTGGTAAGGAGGGAGCTCATGTCACCTATAGCCATGTTGTTAGTGCCTGGATGCATGCTGTGAAATGCAGCAGAAACACGAGGAGTAGTCAGTCGAGAGGAAGTCCGAGACAGACCCTGGAGAAAACTAGGACTGATTATGTCAGACACCACACTACCCTGCTCATAGCTATCCTCAAGGATGGAACAAATATCTAAACCCACATTATCTAGGGTACCTGGGCTTCCTTCAACCGTGCTGGTAACCTGATCAACCCCAGGGGACAGAAGAGCCTCAGAAGGTGTTTCTGTCTCTTCTGACAAGGACTCCATTAGACATGACTGTGCTATGTTGTGAGAAGATGAAGTTTTGGACTCTGCTGCGTCAAAACACTCAGCAATAAACACTGGCTGTTGTTGCTGAAAGGAAGAGCAAGTGCTAGTGTGAAGGTGATCATCTGCCTCAAGCTTCAGCCCTGAAACCTGATTTGTAAGGGAACAATTGGTGCCATTTCCCTTTCTTAAGCTTTGCTGCTGGCATGAATGTGCATTTTGACTGTTGCTAACCTGCTGAATGGAGTAGAACTGTGGGTGATATAAGCCTCTACGGCCACTGTTGACAGGTGGGTGGGACATAGGAGGCTGAGGTTGGTGAGACAGTAGTGTTGCCGGAGACAAGCTGCAGTTGGCTGGTCTTTGCAACAAAAGATTACCTCTGATTTGATGTGTTATTGTGTGATTTTGCTGGAGGTGAGTTTGGGATATAGTTGTCTGCTGGGCACAGCTAGGGCGGATGGGGCCCAAATAGATATGAGAGAAGTCTGGTCTACCAAAGTTATTGTGCCTTGATTCCATTTGGGAGGTTGAGGAAGACTCAATCTTAATGCCTGGATTCATCTTGGACTGCTGTTGGGTTGGTTTTGCAATTTGTTGATGCTGCTCTGGATGTCTGCACCCGTAGCTCATACCTGTCATGTGTTGAACACCATCTCTATGAAGACTTAAGTGTTGATCTATGAAATCTGAATGCAGTTGTTGTTGCTGCACAATCATGTTTCCAAAGCGACCAAAGGGGTTGCTCACTATGCCACTCGGGTCTGACCATCTTCCGCACCTCTGAGATTGCTGCCTGGGAGAAGTAACATCAGCACTACCAGAGCTCACTTCATTCCACTGGATAGGCATTACATCTTTACTAATGCCTTCCCCTTCTGCCTCTTCCTGTTGCTCTTGTGGGCTGAGGAAGTTCTGGCCATCTGCAATACCCTGGTCAAAACTGGATCTATGGGGACTGGAATCACTGCTATGGTTTTGAGCCGATTCCTGATCTTGGGAATGGAGATATTGCACCAAATCATCTGGTAGGATGTCTTCATCAACATGTAACAGAAGTCCATCCTGGTCCATGGCCAATTCCTCAAGTGCTGATTGCTCCATGATGCTAGGAGGGCATGGGGAGTGTAGACTCTTCTGAAAGCTACCTACTTGGCAGGTGTAGTTCTGCCAGCTCAGACTGTGATCTTCTCCATCTGAGTAATGATTACTAGCAAGATGGGGTAATGAATTCATGTTGTTTAGACTGCTGAAACGCTGTACCTGTGGCAAGCCAAAAGCACTAGGATCCCGTGGACGCACAGGGTCACTGGCTCTTCGATCACTATTCCCTGGACCTTCACCAGGGTACAGTCCTCTCCGTTGATACATTGCTTGACTGCCTTGTAAGTTGTGCATACCATCACTACAGCGACGTGGCCTGACCAGTGGTGGTAGTGTAAGCTGGCCTGTGTCCTGTCCATCTCCCATCAAAGTCAGGCGAGTCTTTAGGCTCATTTGCTCCATGTTGGGCAAGGGTGTGGGAGGAGGCCCACCTGTAGCAGCTGCATATTTGGCCTTCAGGTGATAGTGTTGAGCTGGAGTGAGGTTCAAAACACCTCTTGCTCCCATCCCACTTCCTCCAATACCTCCACTTCCACCACCACCCCAGCTTCCACCATACACTATCCCACCTGAACTTCCTCCTCCACCTCCACACTGGCTGGCTTCACTGGAGCGTCGGGAGGCATCAGTAGAGATAGGGTCATAAGAGTCAGTGGCACTGAGATTGTGGATACGCCGATGATGGCTGTGCTCAGACTGCGAGGCCTGGCTAGATCGGCGGCTGGAGAAGCAGGGGGAGATGCCAGAGGAGCGACGGCTGCTGCTCAGGTAGGCCGAGCTGGTGTTGCTGCCACTGCTGTCCCGCCGTTCATGCAGCAAACTCAAAACTGTCAGCTCTGTGTTGGACGGTTCAGGACGTGAAGGAAGCTGGGGCACTCCCAAAGAATTACTCCTACCAAGGCATGAACCTAATAACGAGAGATACTCTTGTTAGGAGAGGTTAATGTTATCATTATGATACCATTATAGTCATATTTAGACATAAATGTGTAAGTTCACTCAAAAAGAAAACTTCTGTCATCATTTACTCACCCTCACATCGTTCCAAACCATCAAAATATCTTCTTTTGTGTTCCGCAGAGGAAGAACAAGTCATGAAAATGATGAGGGTGATGACAGAAGTTTCATTTTTGGATAAACTAATCCTTTAAGTTTAAAAGATTATAAGAACACTTGGTGGCCTGCACTTAAATTTGTAGAGTTCGGTATGTTGACAAAGCTCTGAAAATAAGACCTACCCTTTCCTGTGAGGGCAGGCAGGGCCTGGCCTTTAGGGGGTGGTGTTGGGGACAGATGTCCTAGCCTAGGCACAGCTCCATTCACCTGCCTTAACCTCTCCATCTTAACATGTTCCATCCAGCGTAGGGGCCGTCCTACACTTCGGCGTGTCTGCAAAGCTAGTGTTGCTGCAGTGGCTGTTGCAGTGGATACTGTAGAGTCCATAATGGGGGCATCCTCCTCCTCTCCCTCTCCTTCCTCCACCTCCTCCTCCTCTTCATTTTCCTGGTCCTCAAGTACTGCCACCTCCCCCACAAGCCCAATGCTGTTTACAGCAAGCTGGACTCCACGGCCGATATGGGGGCCGCCGGTGGACTGGTCACTGCCGCATGAAGACTGACTGCCAGGGCTTGACTGAGACGTCTATGAGGGAAAGAGAGAAGAGAACATATTTTTTAAATTTTACTCAATTTATGACAAAAATGTAACAATCCTGATCTTTTGGCACATTTTATACAGGTGAAACAGAAGAATGCAATGAGGAGAATGAAATGCAATGTTGAGAAAATTTCTCGCATTCTGCCATATAACAAGACCTAGTAGAGCAGATGTCTCCAACCCTGCCACTGGAAACCACTGTCCTGGAAAGCTTATTTCCAACCTGCTTGAACACACCTGCCTGTAATTTCCCGAAGACCTTAATTATCTGGTTTATGTGTGTTTGATTAGGATGGGAGCTAAACTTTCCAGGACAGTGGGTCTCCAGGAGCAGGGTTGAAAACCTCTGTAATAGTATATGATTAGTGTGAGCAATAACTTCTACACATTTTCTACATCTTTCTACCAAATATACATTGCTGTCTACATAAAACTGTATTTGAATCACTTTCATCTCTACTTCAGCACGGAATGTGAGAAACAGGTTTCCTCATGCTCACCAGCTGCCAATACCAGAACTAAATGACCAACAGTGGGAGTAGAGGTAAGCTTGCTTGCCCCATTTTCAGAAAACAGGGCACATGAACAATGGTCTCCCTTTAGAGCTGTTGGGCCCTAATTATGTTTTTTTGTGTGTGTGTGTGTGTGTGTGTGTGTGTTGCAAATGGATAATGGCTGCTAAAGAATTGACTGTCTCATTAGTAGTGGTGTAAGAAAGCTTTTTTTTTTTTTTTTTTTTTTTTTTTGCGATTTGCGATTGCGTTTTCTCAACCTAGAGCTGAATAAAGATCCAGAACACAATGAAACCATAAGTGCAGTCAAAGCTCACTGATTTAAAACTGCAACACAGTTCTAGAGCAAAATACATAAACAGTTACTAGAGTTAGCTGTATCATGCAAGCTGATATAATACTCATGTGACCATAGGCAACAATATTGTGACAATAAAATATGCACCATGCTTTAAATAAAATAAAAAAACACTACTAATAAAAAGGTATTTTTACATACAGCATTAATATTAATGTAAGAGATGACATGATGCTGTTGACCGATGACTGAATGAATAGCCAAAATTGATCCAGATGGCCCAGACTTGAAAGGATAGAATGAGTAATAAAAAGAGAGAAGATCAGACCTATAATGACATCACCATTCTCACCTGATCACCCACTGTCCTTATTAAGAGAGGAAAAGTTATGCGTGTGGTAGTGGACAAAAAAGATATTCAGTTATTAATTTGCTCATGCAAGGCAAAATGTAGCTGAGCAGTTATGAAACTAGGAATGGAAGGGGTAAAGACACATTAGTTTTGGAGTAAACATTTGTAAGACAAAGGCCACATACACACTGCAGTTAATTTTGGTTGTCAGTTCACCTCTTTAATGCTTAATCCCTTTCTGTCCTCACAAAGTTCAGAAATTTACGGGAGTGACAACCGCATTCTACAACAAAATTAACTCCCGAAAAGTGCAGGTAACAACTGCATTTACAAAAATTCTACACAGTGTGTATGTAACTGAACAACTAGTTAATAATGACATATTTAATTGCACATCAGAGATGTTTCTCTCTTCTGTATGCGTGGTGCAAGAAAATCACAGAGAACAGGGTACTAGGCTTGACTCAAATTATGTTGCCAGATTTTGCTAAAAAAACAGCAGACATGAACAAGCCCATAATAAACCAAAATTACTCCAAATGCTTTATATCGGAAATAAGACCAAATTATTGCGATCCGCACCTGTCTACTTTGATAACTCTATAAACTTGATCGCTTTATGAGCCAAGCTCAAAATAACAAGCCCAAAAACACTTATATGTGAACAAACATAGCGGATACCAAACATCCAAGACGGCAGAACATTGCTATGGTTACCACTGTGTCAATCATCACAATTTCAGGAGTGAGTCATGTTCTGTACACACACGGAACAATAATTGAGGGGTTACTCCTGTATTTAAATGTGGTTGCCACTCCTGAAACTTTATAGTGTGTACATGGTCAAAAGGACATACAAGGTTAGATTTAAGTTTAATTTTTGGAGATGAAACTTTAGCATAAGCGTATTGTATAGCCTACCTGAATAGCAAACCATTAATTTTGTTCTAATTTTTTTTTTTTAATATGGAAGGAGGCTTACCATGGGCTTTTCTGTTTTGATTGACTTGACTTGTAGACATTCATCCTGTTTCGAGGTAGCATGGTTATACTCCCTTTGGTCCGTGATCGCTCCGAGAGGCAGTTGTCCTGGTGACCTGCTTTGTCCATTACCTCCAGGTTCTCGTGGCTGAGGTGGGGGTCGCGGGTATGTATCCCCACGCTGTTTCTTGGTGACATGGGCTTCAGGACCATGTACAGTCTTAACATGTTTCCGTAAAGAGCTGGGGTCAGTATATCGCTTAGTGCAGCCAGGGATTTTGCACACATAGGGTTTCTATGATAAGTAAAGAGAGAGGAAGCATCTGCATCAAAATGGAAAGTTGTTTCATAGGTGGATTAAGTCATTACGTTTTGGAAAAAAGTTTACAAAGGCACTGCTTTCCTCACTGCAATAATGTGCACAGGTGAATTGTTCACAATAAGACCAGGAACAAGGAAGAAGAAAGTAAATAGGGTCAATTTTGATTTTATGTTGACTATAATTTATACATGTCCAAACCTGACAGTGTTAGAAAAAAATGCCTGCTTATGGTACATTCACATGTGTGAATTTACCTCATTGGAGTGTGTGCGATTCTGGTGTTTGGCCCGGTCTGAAGCGTTGGAAAATGCTTTGTTGCAACCTTCGTGTTCACACACATAGGGCTTCTCTCCTGTGTGTGACCGCAAATGTGTCTTCAGGTTCTCCAGTCTGGAGTAGGCCTTTGAACAGCCTTCAAACTGAGAGAGAAAAAGACACACAGTTACATTGATTTGTTCTAGACAGGCCAAGGCTTTTACAGCAGGTAGGTTCTTAGACAAAGCTGTCTCAGATCAAAAGCTGTCCTACCTAGTGAAATGAGTGTCTAAAAACAAAAAATAAATGCATTTAATTTAATTCTCACCGTGCATTTATGAGGCTTCTCTCCTGTATGTCTGCGCATGTGCACCACCAGCATGTACTGGGCCTTAAAGGGTTTTTGCTCTCTTGAACATTCCTCCCAGCGACACACAAACTCCTTCTTTTCTCCATGGATATGGTCATTATTTATGTGCTGTGAGAGGAAGACAAGGTCAAAGCTCATGTTAATGAATAATATATATAGTATGAAACATTTACCATGCTATGGTATGCCCTGATAAAAATCCTTTGCTTATGTCTATTTTTAACAAGAGTTGTATATTTAAAAATATGTGTTCTACTGTTATCTACTAATGTTTTCCATGTTAGTTTGAATGTTAAAATGATTCCAGTTCGCATGGATCTGCGGAAACGACTAATAATTCTGTATTATGCGGGCCAGACAAGTAATTTGGCGATGTCACTGTAAAGAAAGACTAAGCGTCTGCGCACATACACATTCAAACGCGCATACCTATAGACTAAACATGTAAATGAACGGCAAGAACGCATTAAAAGTCTTGTGATTTCAGTTAAAAAGGTGTAATTTAAGTGCCCCCTAAGTTAATAATTAATGATTTTTACAACTGAAGTGATTCAATCAAAAACTTATCTCGATAATAACTTTTTCCTAGAGCTGATGTAAAGCCAGAACAATCTCTGTCCAATAATTTTCCTATTTCACTGAGAAGCTGCTTTGAAACAATCTGTATTGTAAAAAGCACTATATAAATAAAGATGACTTGACTTGACTTGACTTGAATGTAGCCTACTCATTAATACTAACATCTACTTTGTATGCAATGCAATGGCATTGTTGTGCCACTAGAGGGCTTCAGGATCACAAAATTGAGGCTTCAGTAACTGCTCAACCGCTTAACCACGGCAAGCACAGAGTATACTGTATACATTTTACACAAAACAATAAATATCTATGCAATATCTGAACTTCTAGAAGAGATTCTGCATCATAAATCTAGGGGTTACACTATGGAGGATGTCTAAGGTTAAAGTGTTTCATTCTCTAGTGGTCGACAACAGCAGCAGTCTTTAAAGGAACTTTGAGAAGTTTACTACAGAACTATCTGCATCAACATTGAAACGCCTGTTGAACATCAAAAGTAGCTACTCAGATATCTACATGACTTTGATATCCACACTACTTTTCCTTGTGTCTTCTGTCAGGGTTTATATGCAGTTTGTATGGAAGCCAAATTCTGCCATATAAGAAAAAATTAGCTTTTTTAAATCATACAAATTTTATGACAAAGTCGTAATTATGGCATAAAATGTCAAAATTATGACATAAGTCATATGAGATAAAAAGTCAAAATTATAGGATAAAAGGTTAATTATGACATGAGTCAAAATTTTTGTCATAATTTTGACATCATTATCATGTACTAAAGGATGTTTTTTTTTTCTTTCTCTAATTTGGCATAAATGGGCTTCTATAAATTTATGATCAGTTAGTCCTGAACACTTAATTTCAGTTACTTTAATTCTTACAATCAATTACTTTAATTGGAAAACAATGCTATATTTATGTTGTATGTTTGTGAAAAGTAATTGTTAAAACTCTCTTTTTCTGTTTAATGTAATGTAGTCATTCAGACATCTCTATTTTTTCTTTCTTTCATTTTTTACTCCCTGCTTCTTACAGTGATCTTTCTCATGTGTCAGTTTCCCCTTATCTTTCAATTTCTCTCTCTCTCTCTCTCTCTCTCTCTCTCTCTCTCACATCTGTTCAGTATGCCCAGTCTGTTGTGAGTGAGCATGGTTTGTGAGTCTCAGTGTCCGATTTAAACGGGATTTCAAATAAACCCCTGTCACCTCCCATCACTATAGGCCTATGGCCTTGCCATGACAAGCGCTGACAGTTGTGCTGCTGTGGCAACTTTTGAATCTAAGGTTTTGGAAGGGGTGGAGCAGGAGTGGGGGATGTGTTTGGGGGTGAAAGATATCAAAAGTTTAGTGAAAGCATCTCTAATGCCAGAGCTTTCCAACTGCAGCCCATCATCTTCATTCGCCCCTGTTGTTGATACTGTCACCTCTGGCTTAACCAAACCCAATTACTTCCTCTCACTCACTGTCATTTGCCCCTTCTCTCTCCTACAAGCCATCAAATCCCTGTTGCGTTTCTTCTATCTTTCTCTCAACATGCTGCCTCCACCTAGGTCCTTCTCATTTTCTCTATGTAACCCCTTTTTTGTTTGTCTGGCCATCTCTGTCACGCACACACGTGCAGCAAGGGAGTTGTGAAGGGCTGAAGGTTTCAAAGGAAAACGCAGTTTCACGCAAACCGCTGAGCGAATGAGGTCAACATCTGGCATCCACACAAAGACAACAGTGTGCAGCACTTATGAGTGCTTTTCCTGTCCTGAAGCCATTTGATTTAAAAGGAACAGACACAATATCCTGAACATAAGCGAGTGGGATTAATGCATTCCAAAGCAACTGAGCATCTCCGCAAGAGAAGAAGACAGGGAAGAATATGCAAGAGAAAGACAGCCAGACAAACCAAGAGAGAAAGACAAAACAGAAAAAGAAAGACAGCCTGAGTTGACTTCCCTTACATACAGAGTAGAAGAGGGGACAGACCAGAGTGACAGCTGGAAGTCCAAGAAAAGGCAGAGTGAAACGGCTTCTAAAAAAGAGTGAGAGGTGGCAGCAGAGACAGAGAGCGGAGCTCATCCTTTATTCCTCTTCATGACATAAAGGCGGCCTGCATCACAGTCCTCCCCGTCACCTCGCTGCAGTTACAGCCAAACTTTCACAGAGTTTGTTTGAGAAACATGCACATTTGTGTGTGAGCTGAGTGAGTGTATATGTGCACACTCTATATTTGCACTTCTACATCACTAGACGTCAAAGTCGGACTGTCATTCAAACATTTCTTTTCGACAAAGAGACGACCTTCAATCACCTGTCTGGGTTGAGTACATGTCAACTGATCACCATGAGAATGCCAGACCTTAATTGGTGTAACTGTCCAACAAACTTTTAACTTTTAACATCTCCTAATTATTTTCACCCATAAAATGCTGCATATGGAACAGCTTTCTTAAGCCCAAAGTATTCAGTTTTGACACAAACGCTTAGTGTGTAACCGAAAGCATAAAAAAAAAAGCATCTTTTTAAAATATACTCCATTTGATAGTGTGCTTGAACACAGGAAGTGTAATTTTTTGTGTTAAATTTTGTCCATTTTCTGTTATGACTAATAAAAATGTCTTTGTACCCATTTAAATGAGAGTTTCATGCATATTTAAATCCCCTTACACAAGCGCTCATCAGCGGGGGGTCTATTGTTGTTGTGGTCCGGTGGCCTGGGCCTGTCATCATTATGTTCAGTTTAGTTTTGTTCATGGACTTTTAGTCTTTATTTCTTCAGTTCCTGTGTTCCTTTGTTTGATTTTCCTGCCACTCATCTGTTACCATGGACACTAACTATCATCACATCATTTAGTTCATCACCATTGTCAAGTCAAGTCATCTTCATTTATATAGCGCTTTTTACAATACAGATTGTTTCAAAGCAGCTTCACAGTGATAATAGGAAAATTAATGGACAGAGATTATTTTGGCTTTACAGCAGCTCTATAGGAAAGTTTTTATCGAGCTAAAGTATGTTTTTGATTGAATCATTGTGTATTTAAGTTCCTCCTGTTCACTTAGTGTTTGTTTGGTCTCGTTTACGTTATGGTGTGTTTCTCTGCCTTTGTTGGATTACTTTGCCTGTTTGGATTAAACTTCATATTGGATTTTTATCTTTCTGACTCTTCGTCTATTTGTTTTTTTTACGCACACACCTGAAAGTGTGACGAGGCCAGTGTTGCAATGACAATGACATCACTGTTTTTCCAGAGCTGCTGTATAGATAAATGAACTAATTAATAACCAATGATTTTTACAATGGAAATGAATCAACACTGAACTTACTTAAGCTGAACAATGACACTATTTTCTTCTAGAGCTGCTGTACAGCCAAAACAAACTTTGTCTGCATCATTTTCCTGTTATCACTGTAAAGCTGCATTGAAACAATCTGTATTGTAAAAAGTGCTATATAAATAAAGGTGACTTGACTTGACAAGATTTCCACATATATAAGCTCACCAGGAATCTTTACTATATATTTAATTGTATATTTTTGTATATTTGTGTGAAAATCTGAGAAAAATATGTTGGGAGTTGATTTCTTTCTTTCTCTCTCTCTCTCTCTCTCTCTCTCTCTCGCTTTCTCATTTTTTTTTTTTTTTTTTGTAGCTGAAAGTATTATCAAATTAGCTAAAGTATTGAAAAGACATATGGAAGATTTCTGCTAAATTTATAGAAATCACAGATTCCTAACAGTTCTAAGCATAGCTAAACACCCTTAACATGAGAAGATTCTCTCAGATTAATGAATATTTGTTGATTTATTTGCAGACGACTCGATTTAAAACTATTCTTTTCATTCATTCATCCTCCTTTTTATTCCTCACTCCAAGTGGGATTCCCTGTGGCATGTGATCTGTCTGCCAGCCCTGTCGCTCGATAACACAGAGAAAGAGCAGCAGAGAGAGATTGCAACACATCCCTGAATGCTGGTACACTCGCTTGTACAAATGAGCTTAATGCTGTCGTGCGTGATGCATGACCTGGCCATGCTGATAAAAGGATGGAAGAGGAAGCGAGGGAAGTGTTTTGGGGGGTGACACTAATGCCCTAATGGCCTGATGTAATGGCAATGGTTATTGAGCGGATGATGGCGTTGTTGTAAGCGAACGCGGCTGCAGCCAAGGGAAATAGACTAACAGGTGCTGATGCTACACGTGCAGCTCTGAGGAAAGATCTATTCATCTTCGGCCTGCCACGGTACAGGACAACAGCAACCACTGGGACTTCCAGACTCTGAGGAAGGAACAAGATGCTTACTTTTATTTGTTTGCTGCATGCAAATACAAACACCTACACCCTGGGGCATAACCCCAGAGATATATATTTTGCTTTCTTTACTTTAGCGCAAAATGGCCCCTGTGAAGTAGAATATTTTCAGATTACTGCTTTCCATCATAGTGCACACGTGCATTAGGGCTGTGTATTGGCAAGAATATGGTGATACAATACGCATTGCAATACAAGGGTTACGATACAATATATTATGATACTGTAAGCAGGGAGCTATATTACAATATTTCTTTTTTAGTGAGAGATCAAATTTTAGGAAAACTGTCATAAAGAACACACCATGATATGTATAAAACCTGAGCCAAAAAAAAAAAAAAAAAAAGTTTATTTTATTTAATCAGAACAGTGGGATCTGCAATTGCATTTTTCAGTTCATGTATCATCCAACATCATAGCACTACTTTTTGTGCAGACTGAGTAAAGGAAAAATCAACCTTAATTTACCCCTATATATTCTTTGATCCCACATTAAAGACACACAGTATACCAGGTTTTATTTTCTCAAGTAAACAGCAGAAAGTGCATAGTCCACTCATGACTGTAACATCCAACATCATAACACTATTTAGTGAAATTGAAGATTGAACTGGTGTGACATCATTTCAAAAGAACTTGTAATAGGCACTGAATTTGTAATTCTAGCTGAAAGTGACACAGTTTTTTCATGTTTTATACTGTACAGCTGCTTTCTTTAATGCTATCTATTGTGTAAAGTGCTATATAATGAACATAAATTTACCTGAGTGCCAAATTGCAGAGCTCGTGCAAACATATCCACATTGCTATCATCAGATGCTTTCTTAACTGCGGTTTCCTCACCGCTATCATTTTTGTTGTATTTATTTTGTTGTATTTATGTAAGAAAGTGCACAGCACATATTTACATATTCAGCTAAACGTTGCCCCAGCAGAGTGGATGGCGCCGAGATGTTAAGTGTGTTCTTAGATTTGATGTGTTCCTCGAATATTTGATTTTGCATAGCTTATTTTGCAAACAGCATGACTTTTGTTGATCTCCTTAGTGCCTCAGAAGCCAAAATGAATGCACACCTCAGCTCTGTACACTGCGGTGGGAGCTGGTGTATATCCATAGATATCTATGTAGATGCCATATTCAATTGCTCCAGACAGGTTGATACGCCATCTTGGAACGGTTGCCATGACACTGTTCATCACTCACACTAACAAATCAATGAATTTTCATCGAAAATGTCACAGCATTGTGCACCCTATGGCTGTAAAATCCACAGAGTTATAAATTCCAGACGAAATGGGATAACGTTTCAGGTTTGTGATAACTCAATATGCAATATCCATATGCAGAATTATCACATTAATGGGTAACACTTTATAATAAGTATAGTGTAATAAAGTTTTTACAAATCATTTGCAAACTATTAATTTATAGTTAATTAATAGTTTATAAACTATAGTTAATACATTAATAGACTATATACAAATAGTGAGTTCTTCATTCATTGTCACTGTAATAAAATGTTACTGTTTAATTAGCTCATACGTACAGAGTTAAATAATGCTTTGTTAACAATGTATTAACTGTAAATAGTTATCACTTTAGTTTAGGTCACAGGAAATGGGAAAATTACATTAATTAAGTATATATACACTATATATACACTGCCACAAATCTTGGATGTAAACAAATAATTAAATATTGAGTTTTTTGAGAATTGTGTATCAATATTTTCTTGCACCCCTAACGTGCATGAGTACCCTAATTTGCAGCTCTCTTAAATTCATCTGTATTGTATTTTTATCTGGCTACTTTTTCTAGGCCGTGACCTACACCATTAAAATGCAGCCACACATAAAAAGTGCCTGTTTACACGGCAATTTCACAAAGCTCCGGGATCCGTAACAGCATTTAGCGTTATCACATACATACTAATAAATCATGCTCTCTTTTTTCACGTCAATTGCTAAAGCGCAAAGAAAAAAGGAGGAAAAGCTGACAAGAGGCATAAAAAGATGGAGAGCAATAGTAATGTGTGCGGGGGGAGTCAATTGGCATGTGTAATTCAGCGCAGCTTTTCCATCTCCGCATAAGATACTCCAAACAGATAAGGTGTCTAATCCTCTGCCTGATCAAAAAAAATCTACATTTTGCCAATTAAAGGGTCCTTGCCAGCAGCCAGATAGGGGTCCGCCTTCCCACTCAGCCCGAGTTTATCTCCCCCAGCACAGGGAGGAGCACAGAACAGCTTAAAAGTGCTATTCTTACTATACACACACACAAGGACATAGACCACCCCACAGCGCCACCATCAGTCAAAACCACCTTGCGGGTGGAGGGAGAGATGGAGTCAGAGAGAAAGAGAGTCTGAAATTAACTCTCAGTAAAACAGCAAAATGAGAGTACAAATGGACTCTAAAACATAAAACAAAATAGGGTATATGGTTAAATATTACACTTTTGGTATTTCAATTAAGTTAATAATTAAAAATAGTAGTTTACTTCAACAAATCGAATATCAATTCAACGGATTATGTAAAAAATAAAGACACTTTATGATTTCAGATGTTGGATACAGTCAAGGAGGTCAAGAATTCTGAGGCGGGACAGAGCAAATTCACTATTTTAATGAGGGTACAGACATTTCATGTCTCTCTGTTTCGCTTATCACTGGGCATCCTTGTTTACCAGCAAACCCACACGCATCAGCTAACATTAAAGAGTCCTTATGTAGAGTACCCCTATTGAGAGAAATGCAAAGAAAAAGACTGAGAGAGAACCGAGGCACCTGTATTGGGGGTAATAAGGGCCAGAGTGTTGGGGGGGGGGGGGATAAAAAGGGAATAAGTAAAAAAAAAAGGGAAAATAATTAAATAAATCAGTACAATTTGACACCCGATTGGTTTATGCTGACTGTGTAGAGCAGATAAGTGTGCTAAGTTGCAGAGATTTGATGTTTATCTTATTGAGAGCACTAAGCTGTTCCGATAAAAAAAAAAAACGCAGCAATGTGTCATGGTGCGAGCATGTTTTACATAGCTGAAAAAATGTACAACCGCAGCACAGAAAAACTATATCCCAGCCTAAAAGTACACTGTGATGTGTTGAAAAAGTAAGATTCACTAGCATAGAAACAAAACCACTGAGCCACTGTGATATTTTAGAACAAAACTTAACAATATAAAAACTGCCAGCACATCAATGATGTAGGCTAGTAAATCTACAGTATATAAACATTTATGTAATAAATCATTTGTTTGTCCAAAGTGTAAACAGAAGATCTGAACAGAATGGAATGTTTGGAATCTTATTTTCTTTTCTTTTTTCCCTCCAAAAAATCTTGTGGAGGTTGTGGTATATGGGGGAGGGATCTTATATCGCTTTGATATAAGGAAATCCAACCCCCCACCAATACCCCCCACCACTCTTTGTTGGATGAGACACTGTGGTCCACACACTGCACTCATCCTATTACTGAGAAAAGAGAGATAAGAAACCTCATCCCTTGCTCAGCTGAATTAGAGGGGAGGGAATGAATTAGATTGTAGGAAAATATATTTATTAGCATGTGACTATGGCAAAATAAAACACAATAACTGAAAAAAGGCAAAATAACTGGAAAACAAGCTGATTTTTATGAGACAGAGTGATGAAAATCTGATTTGAGGAATAACAGATGTTGATATAAGATTTTTATATTTATATATAAAATATATTTCATTTTCAGTGCTTTTTATAAAAGAATACTAACTGGGTTGTTGATATGATATTTAAACTATCCTGCAATGTGATATCCTTGAACTATTTTAAACAAAAATGTTTTAAATCTAAAATAATAATAATAATAATTATTATATATAATTTTTTTTAATCATTTTTATGTTTTAATTATCTGATATAAATGAAGACTATGTGGAATATTTATACTTTTTAAAACGTAATCTGTGATACCTCAGGACCATTGAAGTGAAGAGCGAAAAAAGCTAAATGAAGATTGTGAAAATTTTGAAAATGTAAAAGAATAGGGTTACACTATTTGTCCTTGTTACAGTGTAACTATACATTCAAGTACCCATTAATATTAATTAACTACATGCTCTTACTATATGGTTAGGGTTAGGATTGGGTTTAGTTTAAGGTTAGCTGCATGTAATTATGCATAATTTATAGTTATTACATGTAATTTGTCAACAAAATTACTAAATTCAAAAATTTTGATTTCAAGATTTTTCTAAAACATTAAAAAAAAAAAAAAAAAAAAAAAAATGTGTCACACATAGAGAACAACATGCATATCCCTCTCTCAAATACACAGTCAAGAAATTGTCAAGATCTTCAAGCTTTGAGCACGGGCCTTCAAATGTGGGAGGCAGGCCATTCCAACTGGAGGCTTTCAATTATAGATAGGGGTTAGCATGGCCGCCATGGATTGCCATGTCAGAGTAAGGATAGACAGCCATGGAGAACTGGGAATCTTTCTATCAGATGTGTGCCTTTGGGGTTGGTGTGTGTTTCTGTGAATGTGTATGTGTGTGTGTGTGTGTGTGTGTGTGTGTGTGTGTGTGTGTGTGTGTGGGTGTGTGTGTGTGTATGTGTGTGTGTGTTTGTGTGGATGATAGGAGACAAGAGCGGTTAAAAGAACAGCTGTGTGTGTGTTGTCCAGAGAGAAGTGGTAAAGGGAGACAGAGTGGTGTATTTTCACAAGAAGTGGGCTTTCATGTCCTTTCACTCTATGCCTAAACTTGGGAGTGGCTGTGACAAATGGGATGTCTGAAGCGAAATATATGCTTTCAAGGTGTTTGTGTGTGTATGTGTGTCTTTTCTACCTATTTGAGACCCTTATCATGAATGATTCTATTAAGAGACTGAACATTTTCATAGATGAAACACAGATATGTTATCCACTCACGTGCACAAGCTGCTCTTGGGTGTCGAACTCCCTGCAGCAACCTTCCCAGTGGCAGTTGGTCTCATATACTACCTCCGGCTCCTGCTTGCCCTCCTCTTTATCGCCCTCTTCTTTTACCAGAGTCATTCCATCCGTTTGCTCCTGCACAAACACATGCAGCAAATTGGTGAAATTGGTGAGGGCATTTGGGTCAATAATGAAAACATATTTGAAAACACACAAATATTACACTAATGTGTATTACTGCAGCGTGATATGAAGGAAATTACTTCATTCAAAGATAAAAAATTCTATGTGTGGCCTGGTATTTGAGAGTTATTCAACAGTGCATGATAAATGATGTTATTTGGAGTACATGACAACTAGATGAGTCCTCACACCTTATTTGTATCATGAACACAATGCTAAATGTAATAAAAATGCATCTGACATTTGGAATACCTCTTGAGAAAACATGTAGCTGTATGCCTACAGGGTTGTTATTCTTTTTATCAAGGAAAAAATGCCCTGGAAAAAGAACTTTGCTCGATAGGTGCCACAAATTATGCAGAATTGGTGTTAGTTCTAGTAGTGTTAACAGCTTTGGAAATAGAGACCAGGTTTTACATTTTACAGTTATACATCTGATTTAGCTCTGTTTGGACCACAAAGTGAGAGAAAATAAATTAGAAAAACAATAAAAACAGAGGTCTGTTTATTCCATTCAGCAGTCGCCCAACCATCAGTTGTGTCTGTAAAATGTGTCATCTAATTTTGCTTTCATTTTTCCATTCAGTTAAGCATCTGAAAAGAAAAACAATTTCCTTCTGAAGCCGTGGACATCAATGGGGCTTATCGCATCTGAAGCAGTGCCACAACAGGCGACCAAATCAAACACACAAATAAATAGCTTTACAGTACGTAACATAATTGGTCCCAAAGCTCTTGCTGTGTGTGCATGTGTGGGAACTGTGTCCTTGAGGGTTTTTTTTGTTTTTTTTTTTGGTTGTGTGTGTGTATTTTTAGCCCTATGTATATGCATGTCTGAAGATGCATACCTGCATGCTAACAGCTCCAGGGCTGGGCGGCTCCTCATCTGCTTTGAGTTTGGAGCGTTTGTGGTGCATGGGGTCACCTGTGCTGCTCACAGCCGACTCACTGGTGGGTTTAGTCTAGAAACAAATATTTTAAAAACACATATAAAAATAAGTTACTACATAAACAGTATCATCATCATCATCATCAAAAATGTAGGTCCAAATTCAACTTGGAGGCTGAATGATTACCATATTCATGTTCATGAGATGGTACTCTATGGTAATTCAAAAAAACATAGTAACATAGTATTGCTTTTTTTTTTTTTTTTTTTTTGACCAAATTAAGGACTTACTAACTTTATATGTAATTTTATAACTCTTATTGAAACATGGTTAAAGTGTATTGCCGTATGTACTGACAAGCTGACAAACTGCACTTTTTAAAAGTATGCTTAAATGTATTAAGAAACATAGATATTGTCATGATAGTGTACTCTCTTTAAGTGGCGTTTTAATTCATTAATGTTACATTATCTGCAGTTTTTTTTAAAATATACTTTTGAGATTTGAAGCACACTGCACATTCAAATAATATTAAGTACACTTCTTTTTCACAAAGGACTACCATGGTACATGGAAAACCACTGTATTGCTATAGTTCAAAAAAACATGATATTACTACTGTATTGTAGAGAATACCACAGTACTGCGATGGTACATGATATTAACATGGTACTATTCCCCCCAAAAAATGTTTCTTCTTTGTTAGTGTAATAATACGCATGCATATAACAAATCCACTCCAGAAAAAACAAACAAAAAAAAAAAAAACGACAAAAACAAACGCCATTAACATGTCGAAACACAGACATTATTCTCAATTTCTCCCTGAACAGCAATATCCCCTCCTCTGACTCTATCCGCTCATTCACTGCCACTCTCTCTCACTCTCTGCCAGAGGAAGTCCCTTGCGACTGACCAGAGCCAGTAAAGTAAAAGAGCTCAGTGGGAGGGAAAAAAAGTAACATTCCCTGGATGAGAGAGCATGATTCCTTGGCTCTGAAGGAAGGTTCATCCTGCCAGACTCCTCTAGCAGAGCGTTTAACTCTGCGTTCAGCGTCCTTTGCTCTTAAATCACATAAAAATACACAAATAACTGGAGACGTGAAAATACTCATTGACGTTATTGTGACTCTTTAATTAGCATGTACTTAATTAAAAGATATTACTCAAAAAGAAGCCAGAAAAGTAATCATTTTGCATTGAGTATTCAAAATAGAGCAGATAATTCTGACATTTTACTAGAGATGCAGGGTTTCAGTCAAGGATGAAACCAAACATATTCACTATGATGTTCAAAATTGGTGGGGGTGGGGAATGCAAACTAATTTATTTAGCAGAATGGCCAGGATGTTTGTTTTCATGCAAAAAAAGTTGTATGAGAAAAAAAAAGAAAAAAAAGAAAGGAAAAAAGAAACTGGAAAAAAAAGGACAAAAAAGTACCCTAAACATAGTCCAAGACTAGTTCACTATTTTCTTCTCAAGTCATGCATTAATTTGCCGAAAACACCAGTTCAAACCATACAAGTTTTTAATGATATGAGGGTGAGTAAATGATGACAGCATTTGTTTTTTGATGAACTATCCCTTTTAACTCAAGTATTCATGTTTATGAATTTAAATACACTTTAAAGACAATCTTGTGAATATATTGTACACCATATAAGGTGTACAAACTAAAGTATAAAACTAAAATAAAATAAAAAAGATCCTTGAGAGCGTAGAGATCTAATAAAAAACAATGATCTGCTATTTCTCTGTCTGTCACTTTGAGGAATGCTCACACCTTCTCTCCTTTTCCATTAATTGTTCTTTTACAACCACATGGTGAGACAAATGTCCCATGATGCCCTTCTATTAAAGAGGTTGGTGCTGTCTGTGGTAAGGCGGGGGAAATGGATGACACTGAGTTGGGACGGACTAGTGGGGCTATAATGGTTTGAACGGAGAGACTGGCATTGGGAAAATCTCTTGAAAACTGATTCACCTTCACACTAAGTGTTGACTTGCTAAAGTACAAAAAAAAAAACAGGGATCGATACAAAGACGGATAAAAACAACAAGATGCACTCTGTAGATTTTAATCGAGTGAACACGGTGAGTATAAATGGATGGGGCATGCTTGGGTGAAAAAACTAAAGATGAAAAACACTTTTATGCTCATCTTTCAAAGGGAACGTTTGGGAATGTATCTGTGTCTGATTAATGGTGGAGGTGGCGGGATTTTTGCTGTTAACAAGCTAGGTGTTATTTCTCAAAATACCTTCCGGGCAAGCTCACCAGCTCTCCACATCGAGACACAACATAGAGACTACGTGCACACAAGGGAAAAACTCCCATGAGGCCTGTCCGCAGCCACACTTTCTCAGCTGTTTATATATGCTGCCGTGTTGGTTGTGCGTATTTTCATGAGCCACACACAATAACAAATAGCACTGGCTCTTGTGATGATAAGCACTGAATAAATTTAAGCCTTGAGGGGGAAAATCACTGTGTGATCTAAACGAATTCTGTTGCTGTTTACACCCAAAAGCAATCATGTTAAATGATTTAAAAATGCATTGTGTTGCTTAAACTCCAGAAAATCTTGCTTCATCTAATTTTAGTTCTCCCAGCTTTGAATGTGTATTCTAACTGACTTGTGAAGGCAGTTAACACATGTGCTCCAATAGAACTGAGATGTGGTGCTCATATGGGAAACACAAGTTCAAATCCAGCTTGTGTTATACTGTCTTGTCTCTGTTATCTCATCATCTCTCCATTTTTTCCTAAATTCTATATTTTCAATATCAGTATTATATTGAAAATAATTTGTACAGTAGCGAGAACTGACCTGTGAGTCATTTGAGGCTGTGGAACGTTCTGTAGGTGCTAGGCTGGAGGGGGGGATGCCAGGAACAGGTCTCTGGGTGGCAAAAGCCGGAGCTGGGTGCACGAGGGGTGGACTGTGTCCGAAGGCAGAACCTACAATACCCGGTTGCCGACCGATAAGCTGCTGATGCATTTGTAGTGCTACAGGCGTCGGAGGATACGCAAAACTCAATGCAGGGCTGAAAGACAAATAGAGAAGAAAAAAAAACAGCTTATGAGAAAGATTCAACCATGAGAAAGTTCATGTTGCAAATAAGTGAAATTTGGTGATGTGGTACATTATAGGGATGCACCGATACCATTTTTTAAGGACCGAGTACGCGTGCCGATACTTTTTTGCTTATACATGCCTATATACATTTATTAATTTCTTTTTTTTTTCTTGTTTGATGTGGCAGTTTTCCAAGCACAACACAGTGAGACTAATGAATGTAGGACAGCTTCTTTATTATTATTCCAATGAAAAAAGTAATCATTTTTATGTGCTTGTCACAAACTTAGAGCAGAAATTTCACAGTGTCCAATAACCTGCAAAGGGCATAATTACCAAAGTCATAATAAAAACAAAATAAAAACAAAAACAAACATCATGTCTTTTTTAACCTGCCTTTCAAAAACTAAACAAATATTACAGAGCAAATGTTTATAACATAACACTGTGAAGAACCAATGTAAACAACCTAGGGTGACCAGATTTCTCATGGTGGAATACAGGACGAGTGGGCAATATGACCATGATATGAGAAATTTTATTTCACGATATATATTATATATACATTTATTTAACATCTTTTGTTGTTTTATTAACATTAATTACAGACAAATATTTAATTAGGCTACTGTCCTTTAAGACCGAATCCATGGATGTAATATACTCTGACATATCCTGTTTTCACCCACCTGTTTACGTCCACTTAAGCCATAACCGACAGTATTTACGTGAGATACTCCACACGATGAACATTTTGACAACTACAGTATGTGTGCATTTGACCATTCAGGTGCAAGGAGAACTGAATGCGCGCTGTCTGAGAGAACTGAGATCGCGCGCAAGAGAGACATTCAGCGCGATTTCGCCTATTCCGCCTTCACATGCAGTTCGCAATGTGTGGGTTGTCATCATTAATTTTGAAGTATTTCCACACCCCTGAGGCTGACATTGTTTCTGCTGCTGCCGCCGGTGTCTCTGTGCACGGAAAATTCTGTTAGTCACGTCACATGAGGTATCGGTCTTTGGTATCGGGGGTATTTTTACGAGTACGAGTACAAGTACATGAGCTTGGTATCGGGCCGATACCAATACTGGTATCGGTATCGGTGCATCCCTAGTAACATTACAAACTATTTCCTTTATATAAAATTTGCCATTGTTTAAATATCATTAATTTAATATTATTTATAATTCACTACTGTTTAAAAGTTTGTGGTCGGTTAGATTTTTTACGTTTTCTGAAAGAATGCAGTAATACTGTGAAATATTATTACAATTTAAAGTTTTATTTGAATCTATATTAACAAGTCATTATTCCTGTGATGGAAAAGTTGAATTTTCATCATCCATCACTCCATTCATCAATGTCACATGATCCTTCAGAAATCAGTCTAATATGCTGATTTGGTGCTGGAGAAACATCCTACTTTTTATCAATGTTGAAAGCAGTTGTGTTACTTAAAAGTTCATTAGAACAGCATTTATTTGAAATAGAAATGTTTATATTATTACATTTTATATCATTTTTATATGAAATAGAAAGTCTTTACTGCCACTTTTGATCAATTTAATGCAGACTTGCTGAATAAAATAATTAATTTCCCCAAAAAACTTTTGAAAGGTAGTGTATGTAATGTAATAATATTTTATAATATAAAATAATACTATCAATAAAATACAATTATTAATATAAATAATTAATAATTATTATTAACCCAAAAATTACAAATAGAATTTACTACGCTATTAATCTTAATTAATAAACAAATATAAAAACAACAACAAATATAAACCCTTTTTTAGAAAAGGTTCCAATATAGTTCATGTAAAAAAAATATGAATCACCCGAAGAGAATAAAAGCTGTATTTAAGCACACTATTGAACTTTCATATATCACCTCCTCTTCTATAGATGCCACAGTCTCTTTAATGATAAATCCCTGGTGCTCAATAACAGACATTCATGGGGGTTTCATTCATCGTGGGACATGCTGGCCGCTCCATGCGAGCTCATACATCTACTGGTCTTATTAAAGGCAGAGAGGAAATCAATGTAGCTGGACGCTGCGTGGCTGATGCAGCTGTCTCATCACTCACTGGGCCTGGACCCTTGCCTGCCACGTCTGTCCATTCATGTACACACAAGATATGACTGATTAGCTTACAAAAACAAATCACTGATTAATCACTCTCAGTGTGGGAAAGAGGAACATTTCTGTCATCTTTTCTCTCTCTGAGACCCCCACCCAAACCAGGTAAAGTCGCTTCCTAATAGTGCTGGATGGCAGATGTCAAACTGAGTGACACATCGCCAGGGATGCTAGTTCAGTTTGATAAAGAAATTACAAGAACTGAATGTGTTCAAATGTAAGAACTTCTTATATTCTGAAATGCTGCAAAATCTGCAACAATCTCCTGTTTAACATCTGTTGTAGTACTCATTACATAATTTTGATAATGTTTTAAACAATACAGGATAGGTTTTAATAATTAATAATTAAAAAACGTGTATAAGGAAATTAAAGACGCATTCAATTGATCAAAAATGACAGTAAAGACATTTATAATGTTACAAAACTTGACATTTGATATTCAACAGTGCTTTGATCTGCCTGCATTGACACTATTCTTTAAGAGCTGCTGTGCAGCCAAATAATGTACCAGTTATCAATGTAAAGCTGCTTTGACACAATCTACATTGTAAAAAGCGCTATATAAATAAAGGTGACTTGACTTGACAAAAGATTTCTATTCCAAATAAATGCTTTTGAACTGTCTATTCATCATATAATCCTGAACAAACAGTATCACAGTTTCCAAATAAATATTAAGCAGCAGAACGTTTTCAACATTGATAAAAATAAGAAGTGTTTCTTGAGAACCAAATATTAGAATAATTTCTGAAGGATCATGTCACACTGAAGACTGGAGTAATAGCTGTTATCTTAAAATAAAATAATATTTGTTATTTAAAATAATCATTTTAATTATTATTTAAAATAACAAAAATTAAATTAATATTTTAAATAATAATATTTCACAATATTACTGTTTTAGTGTATTTTTTTATCAAATTAGTGCAGCCTTGGTGAGCATACGAGACTCCTTTTAAAAACATACTTTTTTTTTTAAATATTTGACACTAAATATTTGACACTAAATATTTGAACGGTAGTGTATATCTGTACTATTTTGTAGTAGTGCAAGTAGTGTGTTTACAAATTTTAGTGGCATCTAGCGGTGGGGTTGCGAATCGCAGCCAATGGCTCAGTCCACCGCTACCCTTTCAAAGCGCATAGAGAAGCTACGGTGGCCAACACAGGACAGAGATGTCGTCGTCTAAGACAGGAGAGAGTAGCCAATCAAGCAATGAGGTTTCTTTTACTTCTAACAAAGAACTCTAAGGTCTCTGCTTCTAATAAACCAGATGACTACTACTACTACTATTTCTTCTACTTCGTGCGTATTTAATGTAGTGACGATGCAAGCTGCCTCTAAAAACACCAACGAAGAAGAAGAACAACATAGTTACGAAACACGCTCTGTAGAGCAGAAACATGCCGGCGCAAAATGGCGACTTAACATGTAAGGGGACCCGCGGTGTATCTAGATAGAAATGGCTCATTCTAAGGTAATAAAAACATAACGGTTCATTATGTAAGGTCTTTATACACCACTGAAAACATAGTTATTTATATTATATTGCATTTCTGTCAATAGATCCTCCTAAATATTACACACTGGACCTTTAAACAAAAAAAAAAATTGCTTACTATTTTTGGCAGAGAGTACCCAGTAAACCGCAATATAGGAGTGTCTTGTGACTGAAACAAATTTAGATATCCCAGCTAAAAGTGGCATTTGGTTGATCAGTATCTGAATATTGATTAGCCCCCATGTCAATAACAGTCTCACTGATGTGACAAAAGCTTCATTATCCACTTAAAGTCTGTCTGAACTCCTGCAATGAACTGACCAAACTAATTGAGCCCCATACAAGTGAGATCATTTGAAAAACATGAATTATTCAGCTGTTGAAACAGATTAAACATGTTAGAAGGCAGGACGGTCAGTGAACACTTAAGAACAGCCCTCAGTTTGAACCGCTATTGAATTTCAACTAAGATATAGTGAATGGGTGAGTTCTATTCACTTCATCCACAACAGATTCTCTCTCCTTCCCATTAAAGCTTGTGTTACTGTCCTCAGCCCAGACTTTGCTTCCTTCCCTTGTCCCCCTCTTTATGACCCTTTCATTTGTCATTCCGCCTTCCTCTCCTCCTTTCCAGCATGAGCGATTGCGTGGCGGCAGTGTTAGGATAAAGCTCTCCTCAGCTGATGGAGAGAACATTAATCAGGTGATGCATATCAGACAGACAAGTGTGAGGGAGGAGGGGAGGAATATGTTCACACGCTTCCTCCTAATAGCGCTCTCTATGTTCCCTCGTTTATTTCGCCATCCAGTGTTCATTCATCACTCCACTGCTGAGGATATGCTGGAGTGTCCACTTTCAGCACAGGTCCTTTTTCCTGTCTATCTCTTTCTCAGAATCTCTCTTGCATTCTCTTGCCTCTTGTCTGTTCCAATACACACCACTCTCTTTATTTTCATACTTGGTACAGGGTCCAAGTTTGGAATGACATGAAGGTGAATAAATGAAGAATTTTGGGTAAACTATCCTTTTAAAACCCGTCAAGTGAGATATGAAGACTGGCTCATCCCAGAAGGATGTGAGTGACACAATAATCTGTCCTGAAGGAAAAACTAAACAATTCCACTGACATATGACGTACGATAAATAAAAAAAAATAATAATAATAATTTTAAAAAAAAGTATTTTTAAACAAAAATAAAGCAAAATCCAGCTTTATGGCCAGTCAGAAAAAAAGATACAATTTTTGCAAAACAATATTCTTAATTCACTGTTGTACATACCTAATAGTGCCAGCTGAGAGGTGTCCGTAGGATCCACTGGTGGATGAGCTGGAGCGGGAATTATTAAGGATAGTGACTAGAGAGTTGGGCGAGGTGCGAATCATGGCCTGCAGGTCAAAACTGGGGTCAGACAGGGAAGGGGAGCTGGGAAGGGGTCGTTTTCTGCTGGGCCGATTTGTGAACCTAGGACTGGGAAATCGAGAACCTGAGGAAGATAGACAGAGAGAGAAAAAAAGAGAAAGAACATAATAAGTTATGTATTAAAACCTAATAGTAACACAAATGGCACAAGACATAAAAATGTATTCTATTTTATTTTAATTTTATTGTATTGTATTTTTTATTTCTAAAAAGCTTTTACAATCGAGGAGATTAACTATCAGCCAGATATTTTATGGTCATGTCAGTCGAGTATAACTATATCCCTATTGACATAATTTCCAAAAAAGTTCCCATTTTCTTGTGGTCCGTATATATATATATATATATATATATATATATATATGTGTATGTATGTGAACTAACCACACAGAAAGCTTTACGGACTAAGAATCATGACAATTTTTTATTAATATGTAATTTATTCATCATAGACAATGCTTTCAACAATGATTAAATTTCCTGCATTGCATGCATTTTGCACGCACTGTAAATACAAGTTCAACTCCACTTTACCCACTGCTTGGCAGCATCACTGTGATATTGAATCATGTTTAATTTGGTTGAATAGTGTGTCAACACTGAATGGAATTGCACTAGTTGTTTTTGAAAAGCTTTCGTTAGAAAGCAGATCGAACGCAGACAGGCCCTCCACTCACGCACAATGACTGGCACCTACAGATTAAGAAATGACTTTTGTTGTCTTTTCATTGGCGGATGTCACAAACAAGAAAGAAGGGAGAAACAGAGGGAGAAGAGAAAGGGGGAGGGAAAGAGAGGGGTGCGCGGGGAATGGTGGTCTTTTGTTGTATGGAGTGACACAATGACTTTGTGACTCATATTTTTCTTTCAGTTGTTCTGTACTTTTTTTTAACAGAAAGCATGCAAACAAAACAAAATTACGCTCTCTCTCTCTCTCTGACTCTCTCGCTCTCTTTCTACTTTGACACATACAGTGATTACAGGGTCTGTCATTCACATTTAAATCACTGTGTGTGTGTGTGTGTGTGTGTGTGTGTGTGTGTGTGTGTGTTTGTGTGTGTGTGTGTCTGTGTGTGAGTATTCCCACATTTGGAACATCTTTACACATTGTTAGCATTCTGTTTAGAACTGTGATTAAGCCTTTGAATGATTGTGGATGTGTGGAGTATAACAAACACAATGTGAATAGACACATGCACAAGCTTACACACCCATACACACATGAATCCTTAAGTACATGAGCACGAACACTATACACATATAATTCACACCCATATACAACACTATGTACAGTCTATAAGTCCATATTGATTTTCCTGCTGCAAAGACCAATTTGGACCAGCATAAACTCCAAGATGTTCTCAACTACTGTAGTTTAAATCAGCAGTTCTGGTTTATTTATGATATGAGCTGGTTAACTTAGGTAGAACAAGGAATACAAAAAGATGGTTTACATTAGTAATTTAAGCTTGTCACCAGCTAAACCAGCATAAGTTTTCTAGGTTTTTATGGATTTGTTTTAGATCAGCAATGTTGGTTTATTTCTGACAAAAGCTATTGGTAAAACAAAACAAAACAAAAAAAACATTTTTAATTTGTCGTTTAAGATTATCACCAGCTGGTCTAGGTTTTCACAGACTTATTATTATGATATTTGATTGGCAGTACTGTTACATTACTCACATTGGCTAGTTAAGCAAGTTTAAACAGCTTGACCTCTGTAACTATGATGGGTTAACAATCAAAATCCACATGACAGTTCCCAAAACACCTTATACTGGTCAATATGGTGAAAATAAGATATTTATGTAGTTAACCAGTCATGCAGTTAACCGATCTGGCCTATTACTGGCATAAGCTGGTTAAGCTAGGTAAAACAGTTCAGTGGTTCTCAACAAGTTGGCCGAGGCCGACAAGGGGGCCTCAGCAAACTTTTAAGAAGGCCACAAGATGACTTAAAATAAGACAAAACAAGCTTTAAAAATAGCTAAACTACTAAAAATTAAGATTTAATTTACCCCCAAACTTCTGAAATTCTAAAATTTAATTATTTTAATTTTAATTATAATTATTTTGGTTATTTTAATCTATGGACACACCTAATTTCTGTAAATTGAAAAGAGAGGATCAAATATTGTTGTGGACAACGGTTGGCCTTGGAGTCAATAATGTTGAGAACCACTGGACTAGTTTAACCATAATGGTTGAACAGCCAAAGTAAGAAATTGCCTAAAACATAATTTTTAATTATGTTTGAATATGAGCCAATCTTACAATTCCTGTAGTATGAGTAAACATTGGATGCTTGGTCAAACATTTTTTAACAAAAAAGCGTGGAAAAAAACAATAATTCCATCTACATCCTGCAGAGGGTCCAAATTGAGGTGTGTAATACAGAAGTAGAATCTAATCGACATTGGCTAATTAGCAGCTAACACATTAAACAATGCACGGCTTGAACACACATACGCAGGACAGGTTCATTCTTTCATTAGTCAGTACTTCTCTAAAAGTAATTACACTGATGTGAACTGAGCTCTAAACTACAACTGCGCCTTCCCATCCCCATTATTAACAAAAGCTACTAGATAACGCACTTCTCCTTATTCACTCCTCTTCTCAGAGTCTATACATCATAAAAGAGAGCTTTAAAGTGTTAATTTGGCTGGCGTGGAACACACATTGTTAAAATAGGATGAGTTATTACCAAGAGCTGATCATAGGCGATTTGAAGTAAGGGGGACGCGACATCTTCATTTGAAAATGGTGGCCCTAATTGTTTTGTTTAAGTCTATTAATCTTAAACAGTGCCACAGTAGAAAGGATTTCTCTGGTGATGAATAGTGGGACATTCCTATTCCCACCTAACAGCAATTAATTTTCTGATACCCATGCAATTTTGGCTAGTTTTAATTAGTTTGTGAGAAACGAGAGAGTGGAGAAGCTGATGGGCTAAATGCATTCTCATTAAAGACTAACGGGCCAGTCCACCTGACCTCACTTCAGTCACCGTGCCTTTAATTTCCTATTTACTCTTTAAAATAACTCATTTGCATACATCCTGTGCACACCCCTCCCCCACACAAAAGTTCAATTTAAACAGTTTAATTATTTTGGAATGGTTTAGAAGGAAATAAAGATTTGCTGTTTCTTTCAACTATTCTATCTTTTGACCATCTACCTTCTGAAAACTAAAGCTATATATATATATATGTGTGTGTGTGTGTGTGTGTGTGTGTATTCAAAAACATGTGGCTTTTGCTTTTTTTATTGATTAAAGTTGTAAACAGTCTCAGCCTAAATCTGTCCCTCTGATAGGTGGATAGGATAGGTGGATGTTATAGACATCAGAAGAGAGTATGCAAGTGGAGAACTTACTTTCCATAGCCTGCAGGTACTCCATATGCAGGGCGTTGCTTGCAGGCCCCGTTGTGGATGCCACTGAGGGAATGATGTCAGCATAGGGGCTGCGGTGACCTGCAAGCAGGGCCATCTGGTGGTAGTACTCTGCCGTGGTCAAACCAGTGTGGGGTGCTGAGGGGTCAAAAAGGGTGGAGAGGACATACAGACATCAGTCATTTGATAAATACAATACCGTTCAAAAGGTCAGTAAGATAAATAAATCAATAATAATTTTACTTTTATTCAGCAATATGCATTAAATTGATCAAAAGTGACAGTAAATGTTACAATGTTACAAAATATTTCTATTTCAAATAAATGTTGCTCTTTTGAACTTTCTATTCATCAAATGATCCTGAAAAAAAAATCAGTTTCCACAAAAATATTAAGCAGCACAGCTGTTTTCAACACTGAGGAATGGATCACCATCACAGCAATGAATTACATTTTAAAATAATATCCAAATAGAAAACTGTTACTTTAAATGGTAAAAATATTTCACAATATTACTGTTATAATGAATAAATGCAGCCTTGGTGAGCATAAGAGAATTATTAAAAAAATAAAAACCCCAAACTTTTGAATGGTAGTGTAGAAAAACATACATGCCTGCCAATGCCTTGAATACCTGACTTTTTTACTCTCAAACTTGTGCTTCAATGGTTTCATTAATCATATGACTTCAGATGAGTCATATGGACCGTGTCTGTAAATGCCCCTTTCCACTGATTGGTCCATCAAACCGTGCTGTCATCAGTTGTTCCTCAAAACGCAAAAGAATAATAGTCACCTGCTGCTACAGTTGTAGGCATTCTTAAAGCGTTTATTGCAACTACATTTCATCTCTTTTCCATCAAACAACCAGACTAACGAATGACTTTACACAAACAGTGAAAAGCACGATGCACTGGATAGAGCGGAGCGAATGCATTTAGACTACATTGGTGTGAATCGCTGACCAGCATCGATTCAAATGTACACTTTGGAATAACACTTTAAACAATAAAGCCAGAGATTAATTTTTCCCATAAGGGGAACTATTTGCTCCCTCAAATTGATTTTCAGGGGTATTTTTACCTAGTAATTTTTTTCTAACCTTATTAAATATGTATGTCATCTTTAATGTTAAATTCTTAAATTTAGTCAATTAAATTAGAATTATATGACTATATTATAGGCTGTTACCAATTAAATCAGTATCAACCAAAGCCATCTTTGCACTGCGGAGGTGGCAAAGAAGCTGCATCTGAAGTTGCTTTTAGAAATCAGAAATCAAAAAGAGCTTTATTGCCAGGTATGTTTACACATACAAGGAATTTGTTTTGGTGACAGAAGCTGTATTAGATGTATTTACACAGTTTAATGCTGCTAAGAGGGCAGTAAATGCATTTACACAGCAGCTGCAAATGCATAATGTAATGATATTAATGTCTTAAACATAACATTTTGAATACAGAAATGTGAAATGAATGACAAAATGAAACAATACTTAGATTATGAAATAACAGGCGACGGCAAGTCACTGCGTTAATGAACGAGTCATTTATTCAACCGATTCGCTCAAAACACTGATTCATTCAGGGATAAAAATCAAGTGACTGTCTATATGGGTCACTGAATCACTCACTCAACTGATTTGTTCAAAGACTCGGATTCATTCAGGTATTAAACACCACTCTGTGCTCATATGCTACGAGTCAGTTGCACAACGGTTGTATGACTTTGCTTTGGAAGTTTAGCTAGCAGAGAAAATAAAACACACCATTTTGAGTGACATCAATTAATACTCAATATTAATTAAATAAACTCACTGTATTGCCTAATGTATTACTGGATCTTGACAGGCCCCATTCTCTTTCATCATATGGAAAAGTGAAGCTTGGACATTAAGCTACATATATATCTAGTTCAGTCATGAAACTTTGGAGGGCGTAGGCTGATAGGTCCTTTGCATGCAATCTGCAAGTAATCACATCTTTACCACATGGCACATGTTGATTGGCCTCTGCTGATCCTGCAGCCAAATGAGAATGTTTGTTCAACATTTAAATAGTCTGGTTCAGTGTTTGTGTAACGACTCAGAAGTATGTTGATCCATTTGCAGTTTATTCAACAATAAGGGCAGTACAGGAATCATAAACCAGGTAACAGGCAGAGGGTCGAGGCAGGCGGCAGACAGGGTAGACAGGGTAAACAGGGACAGGCAAAGAGGTCGAGACAGGCGGCAGGCAAGGGAAAACAATCAGGAATAAACGCTCAGAAATGATAACCGTGGCTGATCAAGACTTCGCAAAGAGCTGCGTGTGAGTGTGTGTTTTATAGTGCATGGCTAATGAGGAAATGGGCGTCAGGTGCGTGCGCGATCAGTCCCAGGTATGTGGGTGTATGGGAAATGAAGTCCAAATGAAACTAATACTCGGGAGAGGGCTCCCTCTGGCGGCCCGGGAGATCTGGTGCAGGAGACCCAATCGTGACAGTTTGCTGTAGGGTAGTCAGATTTACTACACCTTCCACCTCCCCCAGCTCCACATGCCTAGATCTGCTACAGGATTTATGTACATCTATTTATGCAGCATTAGCATGTCTTAAATGCTCACAGAAGCATGTCTGTGTATCTATTAGCAGTAGCAAGTCCATACTTGATCTGCAGCAACAGCAGGGTAGCAGATCTAGTCCACCAAGACCAAATACATTAACATATTCATTAACATGCTAAAACTATTTTGAGAGTTGTCATGATTGAACTTCTTTTATGAGTTTGAAATTACATGAGGGTGATTAATGAACAAAATTAAAAATTTTTAGTAAAAAAAAGTACAGAATTTTAGATGCAAATCTTTAAACTGCTTTTTTTCTCTCTTTTTTTCTTTCTCTTTCATGTGTTCCCTCTATCTTCTTTCCACTCTTTAGCTACAGAGTGATACAGGTCCTAGAAATTTATCCTAAAAATAAACGTCTGGCAACATGCTTAAAATAACAAACAAACACACACATATACATTCACACAAAAGGAAAGAGAATAAGAGAAAGACTAACACAGTGCTTCTCAATGCAAATACAAAATCAGTTTAGCTGCACAAAGTGTTGTGGCTAATTCCTGTCTTCCCCAGAAGAAATGAACAGAGCAGATGAAAAGATCTCGACTGACGCCCGGACTGAATGCATGGAATATGCATCTCTGATTGGTTGTGTGAACGTAAGAAGAAATTCCAAATTAATTCGATGTGGGTATTTTGTCTTAAGTAGTGAGGGAGGGGTTAGGGGGGCTTCCTTAATTGTCTCCGTTGTTCTGCTTTGCCTCGGCTCTCGCATTGAGCCGTAATGTGCCTCGTTTCACGTACAGAAAGAGCTTTGCGGAATTTCTAAATGGGAAATGTTGGCACCGAATTGCAGGACTGGCGGTGGGGAACGACTGAAGCGAGCATGTTCTACTTGTGGGATATCAGAGTGGCAGTTTTTAAAGATGAATATGCATCCTCAGTATGTTGCGCCACCAGAGCCAGGAGGCATTCTGCTGGTGGACCATGTTGGCATCTGGGAGAGTACATGAAAATGTGTTTCAAAACTGGGTTGGAAAGCAAACAGAAAAACGAAATGATAAAATGAAACAGCAATTAATCTAGCACCTATGTTTAGTTATTCTCAGCCACCAACATGAATTGGTTATATAAGTAACACAAAATATGATTAATAATTATTATTTTAGAAATCTAGGTATTTTATGTAACTTTTTAAAATAACCAAGAGCAGCATTTTTTTTGAAGACCTGCTAGTTAAAGTTGACTTAGTTAAAGTTGATTGATAAAGGAAGTTTTACTGGTTAAGATGACAGGTGGAGAAAGAGTGACAGCAGAATCCAAAACATATTTTGTTCTTTTCAGCATGGGGTGGGGGGTGGGGGGGTTGGGGGGGTAATGGTTGTGGAGAATGCATATCAGAAACGTACAATAAAAATGCACAAAATTTGTTTACATAGACCTCATGTTTAATATGATGGTTTCATCCTTACATCTATACTATAATACAATATATTGTTAGTCTCGAGAGTATCTACATTAGTCAATAAATACATAGATCCGCATCAATAGTTAGCTTGTCTTGATGCACTAGTGGTAGAATTTTTGTTAAGCGTGCCAGGGTTCTAATCTGCCCTCGCATTGTTTATTTTATTTTTTTCTCATTAAAACCAAAGATGTTCATCAGTGATTGTATATCAAGAGCAGGGATACGTTTATGTGCATTTTGTTTTGTGATTTCACCGGAACGAACAGAGTCTCCGCAACAGCGTTAAGCAATAGATTGAAGCGCTCGTCTGTGTGAAGACAGCGCAGTGTGCAAGAGCGCCATGAGAACACTGTTGCACCACTGATAATAGCGGCAACGAGCACTCAGCGTGATTTCAAAAACAACAGATCTCCTGTTATTTAAAACAAAAGAACGAATTGCTAATCAACTGGAGATGTTTCTTTTGTATTAGATACATCCATGCCGCGAGATGTTTCAAAAAGTGGTGGGGACAATATCAACCCTGGCAAAAAGTGGTGGGGAAATGTCCCACCCATCCCACCCGCAAATTACGCCTATGCATATAATATTTAGGAATATAATATAGGAATTGTATTAATAATAGAAATAATTATAATTCATCAACGTGTCCTATATCATAGTTTTTACAGAGCTGTCCATAATTAATCAATCAATCAATCAAACAATCAGTGTGCCCTTTTTGTAGTTTGGGTGAAAAGTCATTTTTGGCAGATAAACATATCCGCCAATAAAGGTCTTTTCAGTTTTCACCCAAACCAAAAAAGGTCACATCAAAACAAACTGCATCAGCAAGTTTAATTAAGCCCTTAGTAAGTATACACCTGGAAATGTTTCATTTTTTCCTTTGACACATATGGTACTTAGCAAGACCTGGCTGGTGTGAGATGGCCAAAAAAAAAAAAAATAATAATAAATATAAAAATATAATAAATATAATAAAATAATAATAAATAAATAAATAAATAAATAAATAAACAAACATGCACACTGACACAGAAGCTAGGATAGGTGTGGTATGTGTTGGGTATGTGTCATTATTTCATTATTACATTATTATTATTACTATTGTTATTTTATCATTATTATTATTATTATTATTATTATTATTATTATTACTGTTATTATTATTGATATTACTGTTGCCGTCATCACAAAATATTATCATCATCACCATCTTTAGTATTACTATTGTTATTATTATTACTGTTATTATTATTATTGATATTACTGTTGCCGTCATCACAAAATATTATCACCATCTTTAGTATTAGTATTACTATTGTTATTTTATCATTATTATTATTATTACTGTTATTATTATTGATATTACTGTTGCCGTCATCATAAAATATTATCATCATCACCATCTTTAGTATTACTATTGTTATTATTATTACTGTTATTACTGTTATTATTATTACTGATATTACTGTTGCCGTCATCACAAAATATTATTATCATTATTATTATACATGCTATTACTACTTAAATACTTCTACTGTTA
Organism: Mylopharyngodon piceus; assembly: GCA_039654765.1. NCBI lineage: Eukaryota > Metazoa > Chordata > Actinopteri > Cypriniformes > Xenocyprididae > Mylopharyngodon > Mylopharyngodon piceus. The sequence goes on from CM077444.1 coordinate 17,595,441, forward strand.
CCCGTTTGTCATTTCTGCTTATTTTTCATTGATGTTACTATCATTGCTGTTTTATTGTTGTTTTTGTGTTTTATGTTCACCGTATGTTGTATGTTTTGCACTCCTAATAAAAAAAAACAAACAAAAAAAAAAACAAGTTAAATTAAGCCCTTAGTAAGTATACACCTAAAAATGTTTCAGTTCTTCCTTTGACACATATGGTACATAGCAAGACCTGGCTGGCGTGAGATGGCAACGCAGTTCGATACAGCCATGATTATCTGTAGCCTCCGAGAGGCCCCTCTGATTGGCCCCCTTTGGTATTTGAGCTTCAGGCTTCAATTAAAAGTCCATGCCTGAAGAGAAGGCCAAGAGGTCGGCATACTGCAGAGACTCTTTAAAAACAGTGGGCTCTTGCTGACCCTGTAATGAATTTCCCAGTCCAACTTCACGCAAAAGACCAAAATGGCTCCCTGAAGGCCTCTGGAGTCCATCCTCTAAACCATTCCCACTTCTCATTCTTCCGTCCCTTCTCGTGCCCTCTGCCCTCAACCATGGCCTTGAACTTTACCCTCTCTTAACTCAGGATGTGATCGCTAGTCTCTGCCTGACACGCTGAATGTTCCTCCTGAGGTTTTCTGACATGAGACAAAGAACACAGAGAGTGACCCCAGCCAAACGATCAAACTATGGTCTCCCCCTCCAGAGAGAAGCGAACTGTAATTCTAAAGAAGAATTATACATTTGCCACATCCCAGACTTTACCAGAAGGAACAACAGAACCATAGTAAGGTAAAATTGGATGGATGGATGGATGGATGGATGGATGGATGGATGGATGGATGGATGGATGGATGGATGGATGGATGGATGGATGGATGGATGGATGGATGGATGGATGGATGGATGGATGGATGGATAGATAGATAGATAGATAGATAGATAGATAGATAGATAGATAGATAGATAGATAGATAGATAGATAGATAGATAGATAGATAGATAGATAGATAGATAGATAGATAGATAGATAGATAGATAGATAGATAGATAGATAGATAGATAGATAGATAGATAGATAGATAGATAGATAGATAGATAGATAGATAGATAGATAGATAGATAGATAGATAGATAGATAGATAGATAGATAGATAGATAGATAGATAGATAGATAGATAGATAGATAGATAGATAGATAGATATAGATAGATAGATAGATAGATAGATAGATAGATAGATAGATAGATAGATAGATAGATAGATAGATAGATAGATAGATAGATAGATAGATAGATAGATAGATAGATAGATAGATAGATAGATAGATAGATAGATAGATAGATAGATAGATAGATAGATAGATAGATAGATAGATCTGCACACAATGGGCTGACATTTAGAAGACTTTTAGTGGGCCCAGAACAGGTCTCTGAGGTACTCACCATCTGCAGGACTGAGGCCTCTGGCTGCAGAGATCATAGACAGAGAGGGACTGCTGTGCAGTGAGCGGATGTAGTCCATGTAGGGGTTAATGTATGGATGTGGGGGGTTAAAGGGTGACTCCGCCCCCACAGAAGGGTTCCGGTGCGGCGAGATCCGGATAAGGGGGATATCAGAAAACGCTGGGCTGGCTGCCAGTGCAGGAGGCCTGGAATCAGAGACGAAGAAAAGCATTTAAGCACCTTAGGAGTCTTTTTCAGATGGTGTATTCTTCCACCATTCAGTGGGGTGGGATGTTCCAAGTCTTTGAGTTTATTTGCAAAATGACATGTTAACTGTGCATGTACAAACCAAAGCACATGCATACATTTAGAATGAAGCATAGAAGAAAACAGAGCTCAGCACAAGCCACAAAAGCTCGGCATGTGATCTATTCTTTCTGGATCCCTGCTCCAGGTCTAGCGTCTGCACAGAATGGTGTAGGAGCTTGAGCAGGAAATGAATGGTGACACTATCTATCGGCCTCCATCTGCAGGGCCAAATCACAGAGTGAGCGGGAGGGAAAAAGCCCAAGCTAAATTCCAACTGCTCCCTCGCAGACATTTCCTAAGATCAAAGCCAGCTTTCAACACATCACATTTTAATCAGACAGAGACGGCCAGGAATTCTTACCGCTACCCACAATGCCTTGCCATATTTTCTTGAGATGGTGAGTGTCACTCAGTCTGCTGAGGATTTTGTTGTTGTTGTTGTCTTAAACAGCCCCTATTCAACCATTATTATTTTAGTTTTCTTCAAGTAAGACTATCAATGTGGGTTTGCATGACTTAGGATGAAGAAAACCAAATACATTTTGGTTTTTCTGTATGAATTTTAGGATAAGGCGCTTTTAAAGAAACAATAAAATAAAATGGAGAAGATAATCTTCACTATTGCTGAACACTGCTGAAAAAAATGTTTGGCCTAATTACTTAAAATAATAAATTACTGACTCTTGCAAACATAAGAGGTATGAGAGAGTCAAGCAGCACACACACACACAGACACACAGACACACACACACACAAACTAAATAAACTAAATGAAGTACAGTAAAATCCTGTAGAGAACTTTGACTTCAAGTGACCTCTCTGAAGGACCAGATGGACCCAATTACAGTAAAAAGCTTGTCTACTCTGAATTCTCTCCTGTCAGCCTCAGGAGTCTACTTCACCAGCCACTAATGAAAGAGTTTGGCCTGTATCTTAAAATGAAGAACTAGAGCGGAAGCAACAAAACTCTCAAGCTAAAAGTTAATAATAAATGAAGTTTAGGTTGAAGTAATAAAATTACTAAAACTACAACTGAAATAAAAAAATAAAGCTAAATAAACATTAAAAAAATAATAATAATAAAAATGACAGAAGCACAAAATGACTAAAACTAAATGAAAACTGAAAATATTAAAATTAAGGCTGTCAAAACTAACACGTTAACGCATGTGATTAATTTTTTTTCAGTTTAACGCTGGAGGGCCACTGTCCTGCAGAGTTTAGCTACAACCCTAATTAAACACACCAAAAGCTAATCAAGGTCTTCAGGATTACTAAAGTTACAGGCAGGTGAGTATTTTTTTCAGGGTTGGAGCTAAACTCTGCAGGACAATGGCCCTCCAGGATCAACGTTCCCCACCCCTCGTTTAAAGTGACAGCAGCCTAATAAACCTGCTGCTGTGTCATTAATGTTAATCAAAGAACAAAAGAAAACAAGAAAATCACTCACTGTTCTTGACTGAATAACTTTTCTAGCGTTAATAAAAATGTACTTTATTCAACTTTATACAGTTTCTATATATTTCCTACCTGTTAGAACAAATATTTAAAATATACTGTCTTTATTGTTTCTACATTAATTTAGAGATTAAATGTGAAATTATTGCAATATAAAAATATATTAAAAACTTTAATGTTAGGTGTGATTAATCACGATTAATTTCAGAAAAATGTGATTATTTTTTAATCGATTGACAGCACTAAATAAAATAAAAGCTAAATAATTTCAAAATATTAATAAAAACTATAATAGTATATATAAATAATATCAGTCTACATCTTGCTAATTTCAAGTTTTACTAATTCTCTGCCAATTCTCTGTTTGTTTAGTAAAACCAGCAAAAAATGTGCATCATTTAAGCAAAATAACTATTTAAGTAAATTCTGCTGTTAACAACTACAGTAACACTTTATTTCAATAGCCCACATTAGACATTTCAACTAGTCATTAGAGTATTAGTAGACTGTCTTCTTAAAGGGGTCATGAACTGCATTGTTTTATTGTTTTAGAATGTTTCATGTGGTGCACTTATACTGTTAGTATGATTTTTACATCAAAAATTGTCATAATTTACAAATAAAAGGCAATTTTCCTACCCTGATTTTAGCCCTCTGATTTGAACACTCTGTTTGAAGGGGCGTGTCTGCTGTGAGACTTCAGTGTAAATGCTTCAGTGTAAATGCTATGATTGGCTAACGTCTTTGCATATAAAATAGCAGTATTACATGAAAGTATTACATGTTTAACTCTCTCAAAAACTTTTAGCACATTTTTACTATTACAGCTCTCAAGGTTAACTAATCGTGTAAAGTGCCATTATATTTAGATCGTGGCATATGAAAGGTTGCAGTGATGCCGATCACAGCATGTAGCCGATCACAGACATGTTGAGCACATGAATGCAGCGATCTCATCACTGCAACTCGATTTCTGCACACTAACGAATGCTTTCATAACTAACAGTGCAAACACACTGTAAATAAGAGATTCGTTGATTATTACAGATTATTACAGAAGTTGACCATTAAGTCATCCCTGGTTTGATTTACTGGCACGTAGACAAAGAACATCTGACTGTACATGAATCATTACAAATCAGAAATCACTGGTCATTACTGTTGAGTCCATATCGTAAACGTTTCCAAAGCCTGCTCCAAAATTGCAACTGATTTATTAAAGAATCCACAGTGAAATGTACCTAATAAAAATAAATAATGCTCAACTGAGACATTCACATTGTCGAAAATAAATAAAATAACCACATTCCTAGCATTAGGATCCTTTGGAAGGTGTTATTTTTAGTCCAGTGAGTGATCCTGTGCTCTTTTCTCTTCCTCCTCTCACTAACGCCAGTGGGCTGGGCCAAAGTTGCAATGGTGAAGTAGGTGTTGATTTTCTTCTGCAGAGGCGGTCTTTTACCTACCTATTACGTCATAAATAGGCACATTCCAGGACGAGTCATTCGCTGGGCTTGGTAACATTTAAAGCTCTTTTTGGACTAACAAGGAAATTTTCAGTTCTGAAACTTACAGGATATTCTTATAGTCTGATGACCTCTTATATATCAAAAGCTCAAGGAAAATTTGATTTCTCAGCTCATGACCCCTTTTATATCTGCTAACACTTCATTTTGATGGTCCCCTGAAAAACATTTTACTTACTAAAATACTTTGCAACTAGGCCTATATGTCAAGTACCAGTCATTAGAGTATTAGTAGACTGTCTGCTTAATATCTGCTAACACTTTATTTTGATGGTCCCCCAACAGACATTCTACTAAGTAACTCTGGAAGTACATGTCAGCTTATTCTACTAACCCTAACTATAACCAAAAAGTCAACTAATACTCTAATGAGAGTTAGTTGACATGTAGTTGCAAAATAATTAGAGTTAGTTGATATGAAGTTGCAAATTTAGTTATAGTTAGTAGAATGTCTAAAGTGGACTGTCAAAATAAAGCATAACTATAACTACATTTTCAGTACATGTGTTAAACAGACAAAACAAAAATATCAAGTCTGCTCAGAAATTCCATGAGGTATCTCCAAAGGTGCACTTTGGTAGGGGAAAAAAAAAACTTCAGGTGCACTCTGAAGAAGGCATTTGCTGCTGAAATGTGTCAGCTTGCAGCCCATTATTTGTATTTTTAACGTTTTCTATATTAATTAGCCAGTTGAATAAAGGCTTTTTAATAATTTGAATCTGAAGTGTGCTTTGGGCTATACCATTTTTTGGATTACAGATTGTGTTAAATGTTGCTTTGGTTTATAACTTTCCACCACACAGTTTTACTTCCAAACAGCCAAGTGATGTTTAAACGTATTGAAAATCATTTTGACTATTAAGTAAATAAATATTGTTCAAAATAATGATGTGTGCAAACTACTGTATGGATGCCAGGTCACAAGCTCACCAACATCGCAACAGCACTTTTACGACTATAAAGTCACACTAAATGTTATCTATTAATCTCTGAATGTCACATGACTTTGCAGTACTTTTCAAGATGAAAGATTGTGCCAGTTTTGAGATTCAACAGATCCGTTCAGGTTCACGTGTTAACAAATATGTGTTTAGCTTTCGGAAGGTCTGAGTCAACTGCTTGCCATGTTTTCTCACTGGGCACTACGAGCCATTTTGCACGTCTTCAATCACAAGACATGTTTATACTTCCTCCCCTAACACACACTCCCAAATCCATGCTACAGCATACTGGTAGCAGGGGTGTGTTCAGGCATGCATATGTGAGTGGTAGCACCCTCAGGTTGTGTGTCTTTATAATCAGTATAATACACATCAGCAAACTACTAAAGACACAAAAAAATACTTATGCCATATCAATGCGATGAAGGATTATGGCCCCTATCGCCCAAACTAAACATACACGTACACACGTACACACGTACACACACACACACACACACACACACAGTGGGACAAAAGAACCTACAATGATTATTTATCTCCTATCATGACACTTTACTACAAAATCAATATTTGCAATAGTAGCTTTCACACTGCTACAAAATCAATCGCCCTTAGCAGTGGCAAAAACAAACCTAACATGAACTGCACTGAATTTACACCCCCTCAAAGCCATAAATCGATTGCTGCCATTTCAAAATACAGTAACATTACACACTAATCCTTAACTTGTTTTAGAAGGTACAGGAAGAGAAATAGCCACTTGTTTTTTCATCCCAGTGAGGCAACCATGTTTTTGGTGTAATAGAGCATTTCAGAATGAGTGACCGTCACACATTCTAGCTGTTATGTGTTTGCTAAATAGTTCTAACATAGACGAGTGTACAACTGATAGCACAGGTGATTATTTATTATTTATTATATTTTTTGAGACCACTGCATTTTGGAAGTGAAATGTTGGGGGAAAAAAAAAAAAAAAAAACATGTACAGTGTTATCAGAAATCCTTTTTTTAACATTATAAAAGTCTTTACTGTCACTTTTATCAATTTAATGCATCCATGCTTAATAAAGATATTAATTTCTTTGAAAAAAAGAGAATAAAAAGAAAAACAACAACTTTTGAACCATAATGTACATGAGAGAGACAGATGAAAAGAACAATGCTTAAGGTATTTAAGAAAGGATGCATGCAAATTCAAATGAAAAGGCCAAGGTGTTATATGTCTGTGGATGTGAATGTGTTTATGCCAATATATATATATATATGTTCTAAATTTTTTTAGGAACATTGGCAAAGATAGCAGCATTGATTGTGCAGCATCTTCACACTGTATATGCAAGAACCTGAACTCATAAATCAGCATGATAGAGGACTTTTTGATACGTAGAAAAAGATGCATTCCACCTCTTGAATAGTTATATCATGAACAGGCCAAAAAAGAGAGAGAGATAGAGAGGGCGCCACATATGGAAACCATTTCCTGACACCCCCCGCCCCCCCCCTTTGTTCTCTATGTCTCATTCCCTCCTTCTGCACGCTGTCGCGTGTTCATTCTCCTCATGAGTCTGTGCTTGCAGTGGACAGCTTAAATGAACAAATTTGGACTGACATGCTTGTGTTATTCTTCAACAGGAAATGGTGTCACGCCGTGTTAATATTATGCTGGCAGCAGAGCTTAACAACATTGTGACTTTTGCAGTTTAAACAAACTGGTGTAACGGCTCCCTGCTATGATCAGAGCAGCCGGTCTCCAAATATATACTTGTGGTGAGAGTAAAATAAATATTAGCTTGCATTAGCTTACATTGTTTGAGACACAAGCAAATGCGTGTCTGATACGAGAAGGAGGCACACTAAACTTTGTTCTTCTCTGACATCAGCTGCGTTTAATTAATGATAATGTTCAAGATCACAAGTAGCAATAAATAAATAATAAACTACTGTTTCTGTATGATAGTAAAATATTATATTTAAAATATTATCAAACATATATATTTTTTTAAAAAGTTACATGCTAAAATGTAATACTCAGGGGCGCGGGAAGTGGGGATGCTTCAGAACCTACTGTTTTCACAGGACAGTAAATGCAATGCAAATTTTTGTTCAGTTACATTTATTCATTTTTTATCATTTAATAATTTGTTTGTAATAAACACTTTAAATGGGCTATAAAATGTTGTTGGTTTTTTAAAGAACAACTAAGATCAAATAAAAACGCTTTATACGTTATTAGTTTCTAATAACGTGTTTTTGCAGCGTTGTGCAATGTAGCCAATCACAGACAAATCTGTTGATTTCTAGAATGCAATGAGATGATAGGATCCACTCACCGCTTTTGTTTAGCGCTGAATGCTTTGCATGCTGGCAAATCCTCTGATAAACAAAGTGTAGACATTATTATTAAAGATTCATTGTGCAGTCATTGAAGCGTTGTGAGATTGCGACGAACTTTCATCTTTTTAGTGATTATAAAGGAAGCGCTCCTTGCGTGCATTCTGCCATGCCAAATCATGCACGCAGCACTGCCTGTGCTTACTTTTATGTTTCTGAATGTTGTTGATACTTTAATATCAAATAATGTATCACCGTTTATGCTGGGATCTGTAGGTTGTGGCTAGGCGACACGTAACTTAAAAGTGGAGCATGCCATGGAAATCTCATGGATGTACTAAAAAAAACGTTTTATACTTTTTATTTGTTTAAACGCTTGTATTTCCCGTGTGCAGTCAAATGTTCTGGTGTATGGGCTATGCAGTGTTCTATACAATGCTTGTTGTTTCACGGAGTTTTGACATGTTTTATATACTCGGTATTGTTTCTTAATGGTTTCTTAATAAAGCTTCCCCCCCTCGGTGCGCACAGCACCCCCAACCTAAACATCTTCCCGCATCCCTGGTAATACTTAACTTTAGAGGTTTGTTCTAATCCATATAAGCAATAAAATAATATGGAGAGCTAGGTCATAAAATAAGTAATGATCTCAAGAAAATTAACAAAAATGGATAGTTAATAGTGTTAGCTGTCCTTTATTTTAACTTATTATTAAGTTGACAGGAATTCTGAATTGAGCAGATCCCTGACTGATGCGAGAGAGAATGAGATCCCAGAATTCTCTGAGCACAAGTTCTTCTTGGAGCACAATGCCAGAAATTCGGCACAACAGCGAGAGACGAGACGAGACAGAGGATAGGGGAGAAAAAAGAGTGGGCATACGAGAGCAAGGGGTGTAGGAGAGTGGTGAAAGAGAGGAGAGGACAGGAGAACGATGAGGGGAAATGGGAGAGGGCCCCTGACAGCGGAAACAGGGGCTCTTTAATGTTTCTCTTTTCACTGAGATCAAAGAACAGAGACACAGAGAGAGAGACTTGGAGAGAGAGACAGAAAAGCTTAGAAAGTGTAAAAGCTAACCTGAGAGGAAGAAATAAATAGCGAGAGGGGTCGAGAAAAGCTCAGGGTGTGAGAAATGATGTATGATTTGCACGCTGGAGAGATAACATGACAGACGTTGAGAAATATTGACGATAAAGAGTGCAGAAACAAAAGACAGCATGTATGCATATTGTTGTGCCAGCTATTAGGAGATATACTGCAAGACAGTGTGTGTGTGAATGGATATTGAAACTTTATGTCAGTATGTGAGTAAATATTAAAGGACTACTGAACCATTTGGGTAAAAGTGTTGCCTTTAAAGAACTTTTTTACATTTCGGTGACACCAGTGTCACCAAACAGAAATGTTTAGCTATATCCAGAACACTAGCTTAAAGGGATTAGTTCACCTAAAAATTAAAATTCTGTCATCATTTACTCACCCTCATGCTGTTCCAAACCTGTATGACTTTCTTTATTTCTTCTGCAGAACACAAAAGAAATTATTTTATTATTTATTATTTATTTTATAATTATAATGTTGGTAACCAAACTGTTTTGGTGACCACTGACATTCATTGTATGGACAAAAAAGAAAAGAAAAAAAAAAAAAGAGAAAAGAAAAAAACTGTGTTCAGAAGAAAGTCATGAAGGTTTTGAACAATATGAGGATGAGTAAACAATTACATAATTTTTATTTTTGGAAAAATTTACTTATCCTTTATATTTACTGTACAGTAGTGGGGTTTTTTTGGGGTTTTTTTTTTTTTTTTTTTTTAAATAGTACGTGAATCAGAACACATTATGCAAGTATTACATTGTTGTCAAATGACCTCACTGCATATTTTATTCAGTGAATGGCATCTAGTTATCATCTAGGGAATTTAAAAAAAAAAAATGTATTTCACTTTTTGTAAAGTTAACTTGGCAGTCTGATGAAGTGCACTAAATTAATTATCATACATAACAGTAGAAATGGAAAGTCAAGACTAGTGCATTGCATTGGGAGATACAGTATGTGGGCAGTTGTGGCCTAATGGTTAGAGAGTCGGACTTGTAACCCGAAGATCTCAGTAGGCAGGAAATGTAGGTGGGGGGAGTGAATGAACAGCGCTCTCTTCCACTCTCATCATTAACTGAGGTGCCCCTGAGCAAGGCATCTAACCCCCAGTCGCTCCACGGGCACCGCAGCAAAAAAAAAAAAAATGGCTGCCCACTGCTCCGGGTGTGTGTCCACGGTGTGTGTGTTCAATACTCACTGCTGTGTGTGTGCACTTGGACAACTGAAATGCAGAGCACAAATTCTGAGTATGAGACACATATTTCATGTAGTAAATGCTATTCATAATTAAAATTTGCAGACTGTGCAGATTCAACAAACTGTGTACACTAGCAATTATTAAATGAACACTAGTATGTTATTCTGAACAACAATAGCATACTACTTTTACTATTTCCGCTATGGTAGCAGTGCTGTTCTGAATGCACCCAACCTTTTTCAAACAGATTTCATAGACACGCCATTGTGTTCCATTGGTTGTACAAACTGATACTGCCCCCCCAAACTCATGCCATTGTTTTGATATCTTCACTGAACCACAGTGTTTGTAGTTTTCAAGAAAAAATCAACCTGCAAATGACTGCATAATAAGTTGAAGGAGAAAGCAGTTTTGCATATAATAAATACATACTTTAAAGGAAAAACAACTAACTTGCAAGTATTTACGGCAAAAAATAAGATAGCAAAATAGTTTCTGCACAACCAAGCTTTAAGTCTTATTCCTTATTAGCTGCAGACAGGATTTCAAAGAAGCCATGATGTTGTATTAGATCATGTCCTTGTGAATGTCTGACACCCCATTTGAACTTCCTCATGCCTGAGCATCAGTGGCACTGCACAAACCTCTGATAATGTCAAAAAGAACATCTAAGCTGTAACAAAGCCTGGAAAGGATGGTTTTATGGGAGGTGAGAGGATTTCTGAACAAAAGGGGAGGAATAGTGTCCTCCCTTATTTGTGAATTTATGTTCTTTTCACACCCACAGTCAATGAGAGACAGAGAAGAGGTTGAGATGAAAGGGATGAGAGGGGGAATGGGGTGGAGATAAATGTTCTACTTAATGAACAGCGCCTCCCTTTAGGACCACCAGGGACCGCCTCACTGTCCCCAAGAGAACCAGAAAACTGTCCCTGTCTGTGGCCTTGAGACAGTGAGAGAGAGAGAGAGACAAAGTGAAATACAAATGGCCAGAAAGATTAAGTACGGCTTTGTAGTTTATTTCTAATTTCCTACTAAATGCATGTGTGAACTTTTCATTTTGGGTTCATCTTGAGACAAAAAACCCCTATACTATGGATGCCCACAGCTACCCAACACACACTTACTGCTAACAAACCACATCTACCTCATACAGTATAAACCTTAGAAATACTTCAGTATAAATTGCTCGCAAGAATTTAAAGTTTAAATTAAAATAATGTTTGCATAATCATAAAATAAATAAATATAAAATTGATAAAAATAAAATAAAAAAATATTATTTATAATAATGTTTTAGTTATTACAAATACAAATATTTATTTTTAGCTTTTTTGTTGGCATTCAAGTTAACTCAACAGTTTTTTAAGCTTATTTGTAAAGTGTGTGTGGCTGTATTACAGCCAAAACTACCAGACATGTAGTGTATACCACTATTTGCAAAGCTTATGTTCCAGCTGAACTTTAAAAGAACTTGTTACACTATCTCTTCAGCTCTGTTTGTTTCTGTTCCACAACATAGTAAAACACTGTTAGGTGGCTAAACAGCAACTTGTAAAGGAAATGTTTATGTTCCAGCGCTCTGCAAAGCAAAGCTCCCTACAAGATGTTTGAAACATTTCTCTATCATAATTAAATGTAATTTTAACCACTGCAATAAGGGCATTACAAACAAGTCTGTACAGGAAGTCCAAACAAAAAGACATCAAAGTCAAGTGAACTAATGAAACTAGCTATTTTGCTGGGCTTTCAAATGTGAAACAGTAAACAAATAACCAGTTATAAAATAAACAAAAAGAAAAAAATCAGCCTTTAAAGTGTCTGCTACATCTTGTGGTTCAAAACTTTTTTCAGTGTTTTTTTGACCTTTTAAGGGACATATGGTGCGTTAAAAAGAAATCACTACTCGAAAGTTTCAACCCTAGAGAGCAATAAAATATTTTACAGTTCAATAGTACTGCTTGAGAAGTGCATTTTGGAGAAGTTTAACTTATTTACGTGTTTTCTGTGTGAGCATACGTGAGGTTAACCTCTCACTCCAGTGCTCTCCTGTTCCTCCAGCATGCCTCGGGCGAGAGAAAACAGAAGGCCAGAAGAGAAGTGTTGTTTTTCAACACAATGAAAAGAAAGAAAGAGAATATATCAGTTCCTCTTCTCAAAACAGCTCTCACCTTCAGACTCGGGCATGGAAACAGCGCCCAGAGCCAAACACAAAGACAAGGTTAAGCAACCCTGGACAGTGTCAATCTGCTACGTAACCACCTTGAGGAGTTAACATAGCTGGGACAGGCACGAGGAGAGACGGTGATACTGGAGGTGAGGGAAGGATTTTGGCAGAGTAGCTATGTGTGTGTTTGATGGACTTTCAGACTGTAAAATAAGATTTCAGTTGAGGACTCAGTTGTGTGGCTAGGGAAAAAATTACCACAGGATGCGGAGACCAAAAAAAAAAAAAAAATGATTTGCTCCCAAAAGTCTCTCCCATATTTTTTCCATGTAAAAGGCAGGCAGGCTTTTGGTAGGGTGTGGGCTGCAATAGCCTACTTTAGTCACACCAGTAGATCCATCTTGTTCAACTAATAAAATGTCAAGGACGGTGCGTTGATATTTAATCATGAGTGAACGTTCGGGAGGGACTCAAACTGTGTGTGTGTGTGTGTGTGTGTGTGTGTGTGTCACAGTAGTAGAGAACATCACATGCTATACTACAGAAGACCAGAAACACATTCTATAATAAATGTGCATGCACACAAACAGACATGTTCAGAAAAGAAAATCACAATAAGACTAAAATCTCAATTTTTTTTCTAGACAAATATGAGATTTAATTGAGAGCAAATGAAGACTTTAAGTTTCTTGTTTCTTGGATTCTTCCTCCTATAAGATAAAAACATGTCTAGATGCTAATGCCTGCAATATTTGTTTCTATTTTTATTTCTCCTAAAGCATGAGAGGAAAAACATTTGAGAATGCAATGAAGAAAATTTTCATCTGGGAAGACATTTTTTCTGGAAATATTAAAACAAAATTTCTATAATTTCTTTGGTGTTTCTTATTAAAGCCAAACACAATCGGCTTCCAAGCTTTATAATGGGAGTGAATGGTACCATTTTTTTTTTTTCGAAGCCCAAAAAACCACTTCCATCCATCATAATAGTAATCCATACAGCTCCAGGGGGTTAATAAAGGCCTTCTGAAGTGAAGCTATGCATTTTTGTAAGAAAAATATCCATATTTATAACTGGTAACACTTTACAATAAGGTTCATTAGTTAAACATTTGTTACTGTATTTACTAATCTTCGTTAATGTTAGTTAATAAAAATACAGTTTACAGTATCACAGTGCATTAACTAATGTTAACAAGATTTTAATAATGTATTAGTAAATGTTGAAATTAACATTAACAAAGATTATTAAATAATGTATAAGTGCAGTTCATTATTAGTTCATGTTAACTAATGTAGTTAACTAATGTTAACTAATGAACCTTATTGTAAAGTGTTACCTTATAACTTTATAAACTATAATAACTGGCTTCCAGAAACGACAGTACTCGAGTCTACTTCTGGTCAAAGAGTAACCTCTAACCCGACGCAAGACGTACTGACAAACGCGGAAGCGCAGAGGATAGAGCAAAACAAAACACTGATCATGATTTGGAAGTCTAAAACGAATTTTTTTAAAGAGAAATGTCCCTTGAACTGCTTAATCATATTTTTTTGTTTTGTTTAGTTTTTTTTTGTGTGTGTTTGTTTTGTTTCATTTTTTTCTCTTTATGGGTGTGTCTTTATTTATTTTACTGTTAATATCATTATTATATTTGTCCTTTCCTGGCAATTGCTCTACTCTCAACTGTGACAGTATGATTGTTTTATTACGACCCCTCTGAAGACAGCTATTTTTTTTTTTTGTTCTTTAAAAAAATAAATAAATACAGAACAACAACAACAAAAAAGAGAAATGCTACATCTACTTCCTTCGTCATACACCGGAACTCGATTCTCTCATGAATGTGTGGACGGCCGTTAACAGAAAGCTAGTGATTACAGTTTATAAAGTTATAATTATGGATATTTTTCTTAAAAAAATGCATTTTATTATAAAAAATAAAAATAAAAAAAAGAGAGAAATGAAGTGACAGGAGTTAGGAGAAGTAGAAATTAATTCATTCTTAGCATGTCTAGCCACCTCATTCCAGACAACCAAATGTTTTAGCAGCTCCATGTGGTAAGATCGTAAAATACTTCACTGGTGTTACATACATTTACACAGAGCTTTAAGAGATCATGCTGGCATGAGAGAAAGAGAGAGTAAGAGAGTGTTTGGGACACAGAGAATGCGGGAGAGGTTTCTGGCTGAGAGCAGGTAGGATTTATTGCTGTGTTCTGAAAAGCTGGTTGAACACTGTAACTGCCCCCCTGAGCGAGAGACCAGGGCCTGCTGCTCAGAAGTCCTTAATGGAAACTGCACATTTTTAGCCCGCTCCCCTCCACAGGGGCTGAATGCCACAGCACACAGATATACGGCAGACTTCTCCACATTAACTCATCCACTAATGTTCACCTGAGTGCAATCAGTTATACTAATCACTGGAATCTGAATGTATACATTTATTTCCATACATGATATAAGAAGATTTATTGAGTAGTGCAATTCAGTTCCAAATTCCTGTGAATATGAAAAAGAATGACTTCATTAAAAAATATATTTGTAATTGTCATATTCATCAGCAGATTCTGTGATGAAAAACTGGATAAATAAATTAATAAATTAACTTGACAATCAGTTGTAAACGAGTGAAAGAGTGTGTGAGAGGGGCGTGTCTTCTCAAGCCAATTAAAAGAGGACGTGGCCCACTGAGTGACACTGAATGACTGACAGTCGCCCTCCTTAAACTGCCTGAATTTGATTACATGGATTTAGCCTGTCAAGATTTCAAAATTTAATATGAATAATAAATGAAGCAAAATTTCAGTTACTATACATTTTAGGTATGACATTTTATAAAAAGGAATCACATAATAAAAGGTTTTTAAAAAATAAGAATACTAGTTCCTTTTTTGCTATATGTACAGTATTATAATTAGTATTTAATCCAATTAAAATTGTCACACATTGACAAATTCATATGCATCTATTCATACAAAATACAAATGATTCTTGGAAGATTGGAGGCCCCAGAAAATGTAGCTTCTTTCTCACTCTTTTCACACTCTTTTTTTCTCTATCCTCTCATTTGCTCATCTGTTACTTGTAAGTATACTTGGATAGCTCCATAATACCCACCTTCTTCATACTGGCTTAAAGCTAAAAAAGGGGGTTGGCCATGCATTTAAGTGATGAAACCAATGTATTACCAAGCAGCAAAAAAAAAAAAAAAAAGATATTACATCAGACTGCTCTCATTTCTCCTAAGGAATTTATCTCACTTCTTTCCAAATCCTGAAATTGCTTGAGAAAAAAATGGGGAGATATTTTGCCCATTCTTGAGCATCTCCACAAAGTGGCATGCAACTTTCTTTGCAACCCCCTCCCCGCTCTCCCTTTCTTCTCTTGTGAAAATTGAAGAGGCTTAATGTCAAATACGGCTAAAGCCAGCCTTTCCATATCATATGACGCAGTGTGAAAATTACTAGGGTGATGATAAGACGGCCAGATAGCAGAAGAGAAGAGAGAGGAGGAAAAAAGAGGGAGGCCGACAGAGAAAGGAGGTAAAAGACGACAGAAGGGAAGTGACTCCACTCAATTATACTGCAAAATTGGTATGAGTGAATATTTTTCATTCAGGTGACTGATGATATCTACAGAGCAGCAATGCAGATAAATAAAGGAGCTTTCTGTCAAGTATAAACATCATTAATCATGAGGCCAGCCACGGCCTGACCGCCTGTCCTCACACCGCAGCACAGGAGCGAGGAATTAAAGAGAAAATGAGAGAGAGAGAGAGAGAGAGAGAGAGAGAGAGAGTATAAGAGAGGAGAAAGCTAAGCTTTTAAATCTGGAAAGGGGAGGGATGAAGAGGACCGTTCTTTAGACTTAGTCTCAATGTGGGGATATTAGAAAAGCCATTGTAATGCCTTATTCACGATTACAGCACTTTATGGACTTTCTTTCCACTATTTGAGAATTATGGAACTTTACAGGATTCTAATTTGTCGTACAAGATTATCAGGAATAACTATTTTATTTTATACAACATTTACTATTACCCTGATAAAAAAAAGAGAAGATATAATTTTTAAGACTACATTAAATACTGTTAAATGCCCTGGAGAATCTCTTACATAATGGTTCAAATAGTATTACAGTGTAAAATAACTGTTTTTTAAATTAAGTTATTTGAAAATGTATTATAATATTATTCATGTGATGGCAAAGTTAAATTATCAGCAGCTATTACTCCAGTCTTCAGTCACATGATCTTTCAGAAATCATTCTAAAAAGTTGATTTGGTGCTCAAGAAATATTTATTATTATTATCAATGTTGGAAGCAGTTGTGCTGCTTAATGTTTTTTTTTTTTGAAAACTGTTTTTTCAGGATTCTTTGATGAATAGAAAGTTAAAAAGCATTTATCTGAAATGGAAATCTTTTGTAATAATGCAAACGCCTTTACTGTTTTTATATCAATTTAATGCATCCTGAAAAGAAGTAATTTCATTAATAAAAATTAAAAAATATATATTACTGACCCCAAACTTTTGAATACCAAATACTCAATCTTAAAATTGGCTTTGTAAATGTATATATATTTATACAAATATAGAGAGTATATGAAGAAAGAGAGAGTGCACACATGTTTGCATCTGCAGGGGGCTGTTGAGATAAAAGACTGTTCTTTACGCTAAACACAGCGTCGCCACTCAGATTGGGCAGCCTGACAACAGTTTATGTAAATATCACAATTCAAAGCACTCCCATCTCACACACATACACACAAACAGTGCAAGCATGGACCGATATTTTATGCTGTGTTTTGCTTTCTAAAATAGGCTTGAGATGTGCAGCTGTATTATCACAATCAACACAAATGGTCATCTTATTTTTTTTATTTTGCTTAACTTGCATTACTTTGAAAACCCACTAACAAACAATGCTTCAAAGCCTTCAGCCAACCACAAATATCTGGGTTACCTCTCTTAAAGTGACAGAAAAATAGCAAGGGAGAGTACAAATATTACAGTGGCCTATGTATAAACATTTCTCTTTAGCACTGCAAATTATCTGAGCCACTCCGAAAACAAAGAAAACAGGAAGAAATATCTTGCTTTATTTTAAATTATATGTAGTTGAAAAACATGAGACAACAGCCTGAACATTTTACTTTTGCCTACAAAAACACATTCCAGCACAGCGGCCATAAAATCTGCCCAGTTAAATCTCATTGGCTACCTGGGGAAAGACTGAAATTACTGCAGCTATTAATTTGACCCCAATTAGTGACTGGAAATGAACAGTTAAGGTGCTTGTAATTTCCCCTAATTGCTTGGTATTAGGCTGAATTCAGTGATTATTGATTGAAGAGAACGCAAAGGGCAGACTGTGGATAACGAAATTATGCACTTTAACACATTTGATGAGTGTTGATTTACCAAGCAGTTTTTTTTTGTTTTTGTTTTTTTCTGAAAGACATTTTTGCCTTTACTACAGTTCTCGTAAGTAGCTGTACTGCTAAGCCAAGCCAGTGAGTCTATTAAGTATGTGAGAAGTGTGTCTGGTAATGCGTGTTATTTTATTGCTTGCTCTGAGCACAAGAGGTTCTAACTCTTGAGTAAACTCTGGTGTTGGGCAATTGACTTGCGACGAATGCCTCCGTTTGTCCAGAGCAGTCACCGAGGAGACCGAATCCTGTCACTTGGGCTTTGTGTGTGTGTGTGTGTGTGTGTGTGTGTGTGTGTCTTTTGTTTGGCTGAGAAAATAACACTCAAGCAAAAGAGACACTGAGTCAGTTGAGGGAACACTTACTATTAAGCACTAGACATAATGAGCAAGTCAGCAAGATGCATTCACAAACAGACGCCCTGCAGAGAGTGTCTCTTTAGCATTTATTGTATTTGTTTAAGGAGAAGTGATCTGTTTTAACCAGGATGAATAGAGCCAAGCTGTTCCCAGGTCAGGGCTGGCAAAAGGTCAAGAGAGTGATTAAAATGATTATTTAATTTATAAATTGTTTCAAAAAGGAGAATAATTTTTTTTTAATTACTATAAAAGCTCAAAATATTTCTATAGTTTTACAGCTATAGTTTTGCAAAAACAAAGATTCAGAGATTCAGTCTGGTGAGTAGTTCATGTGGCCCGATAAAATAAAATAATAATAATAAAAAAAATATATATTCAACACAATGGCTGACTTCCTGTGTAAGTCAAATAAACCGAACAGCCACATTAGTCGACACAACCCCCCGCCATTTAATATTGAATACCACACCGGTGCCCTCTCCCGTATGAATTCATAACCCACACGATTATCCTCTGCAGTAATTGCGCTTTTCCATGGCCTAATAAGACTGCCGCGGGAGAGAGGGAGAAAACACAAAGGACAGTTAATTTGTGATTTCCTCTGCTCATTCGGAGGCAAATTAAGTGTCAAACTGCTAATATGAAGCATATTTCATTTTATGAGCTTTTAATTTAATTCCGTCGCCTCATATCATAGCCATTAGTGTCGTTTAGCGCGCTACGCTAGCAGCTTCCACTCAGAGCAAAGAGGGCAATAAATAAACATGTTTCAATTAAAGTCTTCTCAAATAATAGGACAGGACTGGCTAACTCTGCCTCGTCAACCAGCAAATCAGCACTGGTTGAGGGAAATGAGATGGCCATTACCACTGTGTTTTTTCTTTCTTTCTTTTCCTGTTTTTTTTTCTTTTCTTTTTTTTTTTTTTTTAGTCATAGATGCCCACTCGTAGCTGAGAAAGGCTGTGTAGATTGATAGCACTGCCGCAAGGTGAAAGCTACTGTAATTACGAGCTGTAATGAGGAGCTGCATGGGAAAGTACTGCAATAATATCCCGCCTGTTCCTAGGCATATATTTAAGAGTGCTAATAACGATTAATTCTGTTCACCAAGGAGAACTTGTCTTAAACAATTTAATTTTTCTCTCTTAACATCCACTCCAGCGTCTATGTCACCTCCTTACACAAACATACACTCTGTGTACTTTCTGTTCACTTACAGGTGTAACAAAATAGCAAAACAAATTTGGTGACACTCAAAATTGAAATGTCTTCAATTACTAGAGAAAATAATTTTACAAAAAAAAAAAAAAAAAATACAGAAATGTACACTACTGCTCAAAAGTTTGAGCTTGGTAAAATATAAAAATATAAAGTCTTACTGACCCCAAAAAATCATACTGACCCCAAACTTTTGAACAGTAGTGTATTTACAATGGGAATCAAGCAACTGTTTTTGGTTGCCCCATAGTCTTTGTTCCCATAGCATTTGTCTGTCCCTTCTCTTATTGTGTTATGAAGTTTGGATTTGAAAATGTCAGAAAACATGCTGCATTGCCAGGAGACATCTGACATGTTTTGATTTTGCAGGAGGGAAATGTGCCCACCTTTACAGCTTCTGGGCTGTCAATGGTAATCAATACAATGAATTGATGGATAAATGCCAAGTAATCTAGAATTTCGAAGATGGTCATTTCAAAATGGCAGCTATTTGTGTTTTGTTTGTTTGTTTTCAAAATCAAATTTAGGTCTTATTATTTTTTGATCAACAAT
Organism: Mylopharyngodon piceus; assembly: GCA_039654765.1. NCBI lineage: Eukaryota > Metazoa > Chordata > Actinopteri > Cypriniformes > Xenocyprididae > Mylopharyngodon > Mylopharyngodon piceus. The sequence goes on from CM077444.1 coordinate 17,615,459, forward strand.
AAATTTAATTTCCATAAGGACTACTAATCCTACTTATTTAATTCACATACAGAAGATTAAACAATAATGTTCTAAAGTTTAGGGTCAGTAAGTAAGTTGTAAAGTAGAAAAGGTTTCTATTTCAAATTAATGCTGTTCTTTGAACTTTCTATAGTACTCATCAAATAATCCTGACAAAAAAAAAAAAAAAAAGTATCACAGATTACACAAAAATATTATTAATAGCATTGATAATAAACAGAAATGTTTTTTGAGCACCAAATCAGCATATTAGAATGATTTCTGAAGGATCTGACACTGAAGACTGGAGTGATGACCACTGAAAATTCATCTTTGCCATCACAGGTGTCATGTTGGGTGGGGTCTAATGAGTGCACGAAGACGAGGGCCCGTTTTCACAGACAGTGCTTAGCCTAAGCCAAGATTAGGCCTTAGTTCAATTAGGATATTTAAGTATCTTTTATAAACGTACACTAGAAAAAAAAAAACATTACTGGTGTGCATCTTGGGACAAAACAATGACACTGACATATTTTGAGATATGTCAGTACAAGTTGCTTTCAGTTAAAACAGCTCAAACATGCATTTTAGTCTAGGACTAGCTTTAGCCTTGTCTGTGAAACCGGGGGGAGGAGTACTAAACAGTCTTTGATAATTAATCCACTAGATCACAGGTGAGAGAAACTCAGGAAATAGAATAACACAACCACTTTGCCATAAACGAAACGGGACAAATGAACAAATATAAGGGAGAGTAATCAACATAAAACAGAACATGTGCATAAATGAAGTTAACACCCATGGAGACTAACTAGGAACAAAGGCAAACGGAAACAGGCAGAACCAATACTAAAACACACTGAAACTAAACAGAACTAAACAGAACTGTTACAATAGGAATAAATTACGTTTTAATATATTATGTTTAAAATATATTAAAAAAGAAAACAGTTTATTAGTTTTTAATTTTAATGACTGTAAGGTCTGCAGTGCTGAAGAAACTTGTCTATATTGCTTTTATAAAATGAAATGTGTCTGACTGGGGTCTGAACACAGTAAATGCTGCGTTACAGATCACTTACTACCCAGTATTGGGGAAAGTTACTTTTAAAAGCAAAGCGTTACATATGTTACTCCCTAAAAAGTAGCAAATTGTGTTAGTTACTTTTTATGGAAAGTAATGTGTTGCGTTACTTTTGCGTTATTTTTTCTCACCTGGGCTGGGCTTACCTTTTTGTTTTTTAAAAACAAAATAGCAAAAGTTATATTTTTGGCAAATGTAAAGGCCCTTTCACAACAAAAGTGAAATGAATAAGCCTTAAGCTGAAGGAAATGCAAATTCACACCTGTACAGTAGAGGGCACAGCTCAAACAAACCTTTCAGCTGTGCTGCCATTCTGGATTAGGACACAGGAGAAGAATGTTCAACACTCGTACTTCAGCAATAAAAAATAAATAAATAAATATAAATGTGATGTTTATCTAAAGTGATTTTTGCTTATTGGTATGGTTGAACTTTGGTATGGTTGAACATTCAAGGTCAGCAGCAAAGACATTGTAAAAATTTAGATTAAATATATAAATTATATTTGTATTTTTTTAAATATGTTTAATTATTCAAGGTTAGCATAATGTTCTGAGTTTGCATTTCTCTGTTTTTATTCATTTTGAGGAATTCTGAATCTTTTTTTTTTTTGTGCAAGTGAGATGACTAAATGCATGCTCACATTTAATAACCATCATATTTAAACACAATGCCTCTGCACCTTACTCCCGATTTCTATCAACATGGGGACAGGAGAGGTGTCAGTCAATACATGGTAAGTGGTAAGTAACTTGCATTATTTGAAAAAGTAACTCAGATAGTTGTAAATATAAAAGTAATGCCTTACATTACTCGTTACTCGTTAATTGAGAAACGTAATCTGATTACGTAACTCATGTTACTTGTAATGTGTTACCCCCAACACTGCCAACTACCATCGTTTTACTGTCAGTTTAAATAAAAGTTCTTGCTGTGTCACTAAACTATATTAATGGGACCGGACACTGTTATCGCTGTTTGTCATATTCAAAGACTCAAAGTAAAGTGATTTGTGGGACGGCTCACACTCTGTTAGGTACGTACATAAAGGTGCGTATGTCTACTGCAAGGCAAGTGTAGCAAGTCAGGCGTGTACTGTGAATACAGCCGCCCCACCTGTAATTTAATTCACCTGCTTTCCCTTTCTTCATCTAACCCACGCCCCGCTCCATGCGTCTCTCCAGCGGATGATAAACCATGGCAGATATTTGTTTGAGTCTTGCGTTGCCCCATTATCTCTGCATAAGCTAAATGCTAAATTATATTTGCCATTTTGTTTATACTGACATCGGACATAAATCAAGCCCCCCGGCGCGTGTTTCTCCCCCCTTTTCACACCTCTCTTTAGCACGCGAGTTACAGCGAGGAGACGACATAAAAAATTCATTATTCTTAGCAGTGTAATGGGCACAAGAGAGATATGACTCTCGAGGATGTAGAAGGGGGGGCGTGGGGAAAGCAAAGGATGTAATGATGAACAATACAAAATGTAATATGGACCAAGTAGCTGCCCCATTTAATTTGTCCCACCAAAGGCTATGGTGGTTTTGCGTGTCATGCAAAAGAGGTGGAGATAGGAAGAAGAGCGGAGACAGATGAGGAAAAATTGATCAAAAAGCAAACACATAAAATTGGAACATGGTGTGCTTTAATGCTGAATTGAATACAAGACAATCAGAAAAAAGGAAATGATAAGTAAAGAACATGAAAAAGAGAGTTTAAAAGATTAGAAATGCATACTTGCACATCTCAGACATGTGAGGCTGAGAGTAGGGGAAACTGCTGTGGGAATCTCCAGTAAAGAGAGCTATACAGAACCCGTGAGGGAACACAAACATGCACAAACAAACATACACACTTACATAGACTTCGATTTTATATAAAAACAAAAATTCTGAATTTCTGTAATTGAAATTTCTCTGTCAATACAAAAAAAAAATGTAATTCCAACTTTATATGTCATAATTAGCCGTGATACAAACAAATTAACAGAAACAGTCATGACTGAATAAGTATGTGTCCTCTTTCTTTTGTGAAATAACGGTACATACCACTTTATTTCTGTAACAAATGTGCAATCTTGACACAAATAAATTCATTATGATCAATGTATCACTTATTATTGTAAAACTGTGGTAGAACATTGATGCTTGGGTTTTTAAATCTTTAAGTGAACAACAAAAATGGTCGTGCTCGTTTTGCGATCTCGCTAGTTTCCAGTGATTTCTTTCTGATTAGTTTTCTTATAAAACTTCCATTTGTTGGTGAAATGATGGGTTTGTGTGACATTGTTCCAGAGAGGTGTGTTACGGGCGGGTTTTAGTAAGGTGCTGCGGAGCTTCTGGCCCGACGATGGAAACGCAGCGTGATTTTGGGCTCGGTGCTACAGGTTCGAGGCTATTAGACAAGCCCGGCCCGTTGAAAGCCCTGGCTTGCACTGGCCCGACAGTGGAAAAGTGGCTATTGTGACTTTATATCTCACAAAGTGACTTTTTATCTTGAAGAAGGTAACATCTTCATATAAGTTTTCACCCAGTGTACAAAAGCAACAAAAATGTTCCTCATTTGGCGTTGATGTGGGGTATTGTTGCGCTACATGTTACAGCTTGCAGAACAGCTGTGAGAGAGAGGAGTTTGTTACATCTTCTCTGAGAGGGCCTGATGAGCAGTTTTAGAGGAATCATGCACTAACAGGCTGCCATGTCTGTCACTGTGTCTGACGCATTCATTAGCATGTCTCTTGACAGTGTGTTCACCCAAACTTTGATCTCTGACACAGAACTACAGATCATCTGAGAGATGTATGGATCACATCCCATGGAAACAGCTAATACACTGTGTACTGCAATACCGCTAGACCAGACACGGACACTCCTTCCTATGATACATCTGCCTAGATGAGAACTGATGATATTATGCAGATTATAAAATAATACTATCAAGTCATAATTTATATTAAAATCAAATCGAAAACATGAAGAAACTCTGTTCTTATTTAGATTGAAAGTTTGGATACATTTAAGGCATATCAAAGCAGCACTACAGATGAATAGGGTAAACATTTTAACAGATATCACCTTATTTTCCCCAGCTGATTAATCACATTACATTAAGATAATTGTTTTGTATTACAGGTTTTCTGAAATGTTGTGTTTAAATATGCAAATTACTCATTATCTAATTAAATATGCACTAATTTGCACCACAGAAACCTGAACACTGGATGAAGTCAGGTTAAAAATTCTTGTTTCATGTTGTTAACATTTTAGAGTTAAAGGTTTTTACAGAAGAGATTTTGGATATCTCTTTTTATCTCTCCATAAAAAATACTGCCAAGGTTGGTGAATGTAACTAATGCTGAAGTGGACATTTCTGGCTCATTTTGAGAAAACATGTTTTACATATGTGTTGAACTGTAGTTGATATCTACAGATACAAATAGGTAAAGTGTAATAAAATAAATCACTTTAAATGTGTATTTTGGATGTTTTCATACCAGTAGCCTGAATGACAAGTTATGGAAGCAAAATGGCCAAAAATCTCAAAATTGACCAGTGCCTGTAGTGTCTTACATTAGAATGGGATAGAAGGCAAAAGACATTAATGGTGACATTAAATATGGGAATAGACATAAATAAAGTTGTGCGAGTGTGTGTGTTTACTCACACGTGTAGTGGCGGTACCGGCGAGGGTTCGTAAATGTACCGGCCTTGTGTGTGTCTATCATCAATTGGTACCGGATGATGAAAAGCAGGAAAGAACTGAGGTGTAGCTGTAAAAAGAAAAAGAGAGATTATTAAAAATGAATTGTGATTAAATGTTTAAACAAAAGAACCATGTTACACAGTAATTTGTTTCATAAGGGTGCATTCACAGATTTGTTTTTGTAAACCAACATAAAGCTATAAGTACACGAACGCCAAAAAATCCACAAATTTGTGTGCAGCATCATCACAAAAACACACAGTTGCTTCAAGGCTAATCAACAACAACAACCTTTTGTGATAAGATATCCTGTATAGTATGTCCCACATGTGCTTGTGTTTACATAGTGCAGTGTTGGATTGTGTGCTCCTCTGCATTTCAACAAGCTTCAAAAAATGATTCGTCACAACAGTCAGAGAGAAATGGGAAGACTTTATAAAATCCAGAGATAAAACATTAAAACACTGGGATAAAATCTGATCACAAACACAGTCTATATTTAGACCTGATAGAGGAGGCTTAAAAAAGTATAATCAGTGTTACACATCAGCATAAAAATCTTTCAAAGCAACTCAACATTTGAGTTTGAATCACTTTGAGTTCAAAAGTGCATCTCTGTTTTAGGTTAAAAAAAGAATCTGTAAGACCTGAAAATGTAATCTGGTTCCCTGAACAGGGAATGAGATACTGTGCCATGGTGTTGATGCTATTGGAGCGCATCCTGTGGAACTGGTGTCTAAAGCATGTGTGCAAACATAACAATTCTACTGGGTAATGTAAGGTCAGTGACATAGTGTGACATGTCAGCGAGATCATAAAGGGCATCTAAAATCAGCTTGAAAATGCTATTTCATGAAATAAAGGTGAATCTGTAATTTCTTTACAAGGTACACTGTGTTATTTCATCAGTCAATCGTGAAAGCTTCTGGCAACATTAAATGCAGAAGAGAAGACAAGTTTAGAGAAAGAGCAAGTATATTCATGAGTGCACAGGACAAAATTTACTGTGCGCACACATAAAATCTGAGCGAGCAGAGCCATGAGACAGTTAAGACCACTGTATATTTGAAAGCGCGCATCCAGTTTTGTGCTAGAGTGAAGGAAATCCGCCTGCGAGCGGAGAGATTCATTACATGGATGCGCTCTCGCGTTACAGTAATGCCTCTCGACATTTGTCATTAAAATGATAAACGGCCTCAAATAAACTATAAAAAAGAGATCAAAATTGTGTCTGAAAGCTGCACTAATTGTTTTTGTTGGTTAAAATGAATGGAGAATATCTTGTGTTTTTCCGTGGGTGCTCGACCATGGCGATTGGCGCCTATGATTAGGGGTGTAACAGTTCTCGGTAAAAAATCGAACCGTACCATTCTCCACCCACGGTTCGGCACACACTTGCACTGCGGTATAACTTAAATCTGGTCACACGTCTATAATATGATTTAACCTTGCATACACATAACACATTATCTACTTCTATAATTCAAATCATATAAATTGTTAGGCTGCCTAAATTAGGTCAGCCGGAACCGGCAACACTTCCCATAACACCTGATGTACTCGCTACATCATAAGAAAAGAATGGCGTCTACGCTAATATTAGTCTCTCTCTGTTTATCCCGATGTTTTCCGTAGTCTGCCAGATCCAGGCCGTATCCAGATGAGACGAAGGACTTCCGCCTAGACACGACGACAACGCAGCCCTAAAGTGTGTCAACTAAACTATCCCCTGCAAAGGCCTCCTTCCCTTTCCTTTCCCTATGTATAGATAAAATGTTATCAAAAATATTCCAGTTCGCATGGATCCACGGAAATGACTAATAATTCTGTATTATGCGGGCCAGACAAGTAATTTGGCGATGTCACTTTGTAAAGAAAGACAAAGGGTCTGCACACATACACATTGCATACCTATAGACTAAACACGTAAATGAACGACAAGAACGCATTAAAAGTCTTCTGTTTTCAGTTAAAAAGGTGTCATTTAAGCGGCCCCTAAGCTAATAATTAACGATTTTTACAACGGAAGTGATTCAATCAAAAACGTACGTTTGGCTCGATAATAACTTTTTCCTAGAGCTGCTGTAAAAGCCAAAACAATCTCTGTCCATTAATATTCCTATAATCACTGTGAAGCTGCTTTGAAACAATCTGTATTGTAAAAAGCGCTATATAAATGAAGATGACTTGACTTGACTTGACTTGACTAATGAATGTTTCTATCAATGGATACGCATTCTGGTTTCCCAATACATTACAACAACAGCCATAATAATAATAAAATAAAATAAAAAACGTGGACAAAACACTCTCTTTACAGAGTGCCGTACGCTCTGTATGACCTGTCATTTACGCCGTCATCACCCGAATGTTGATAGCGTGCGAGCAGAGGACAGACCTGAACAGCACATGTTGCTATCTGTGTTTAAACTAAACTCATTTAAGCCTTGCCAATTTAAACATTCAAGAGCCAGAAGACGCAAAGGAGAACTCGCACATGCTGTGAGAAGATTTGTGTGTGCACTCATCAACCCACGTGGGTTTACTCACACAAATCTTCTCATAGCACAAGTTCTCATTCGCTTCAAATATTGAGTTCTCTTTCAAGTCTTGAGCTTGAACGGACAAATTCACACAAAAATTATGTCAACATGCCCGTCTTGGTGAGTATCCTAGCAGACATAGTCAGTTACATCTTAAGTGAACGTACAGTATCAGTGTACTGGATTCATTATGTCTTAAAGTGACATCAGCCTAATATTCCTGTCTGTGTTTTTAATGTTAATCAAACAATAAAAGACAAGGAAATCACTCACTGCTCTTGATTGAATAGCTTCTGTAACTTTAATAAAGATTAATCTTTAATTTATAGTCAAATATGCAATGTTATTTTACAACTGATTACTTTATTTTTACATTTAGATATCTGAAAAACCTGGAAAGCAACTGTTTATTTTATTTGTATCTTTGTTCTCTTGTATTTATTTGTGCTGTTGCTTGTAGTTAGATTATTTGTTCTTATTTTCTTTATATTTATTTGACAGCAGTCCTTTTTTCCCTGAACATATCGAAACCGTGACTCAAAAACCGTGATACAAACCGAACCGTGAATAATTTGAATCGTTACACCCCTAATTTATATATATATATATATATATATATATATATATGTATATATGTGTGTGTGTGTGTGTGTGTGTGTGTGTGTGCGTGTTTTTGTGATTTATGAGGACACAAATTTGTATAATGACATGGGTATTGCACTGGTATTATGACGTAAACATGAAATATGAGGACATTTCATGAGTCCTCATATATAAATAGCTTTAAAAACATACTAAGCAACGTTTTATTAAAAATGTAAAAATGCAGAATGTTTTCTGATGGGTAAGTTTAGGAGTAGGGGTAGTGTAGGGGGATAGAATGTACAGTTTGTACGGTATGAAAACCATTATGCCTGTGGAATGTCCTCATTTTGATAGCAAAACAAACCTGTGTGTGCGTGTGTGTGTGTGTGTGTCTGTGTGCATATGTATGTATGTATATATAATTGGTAAAATATAAAACAGAGGTAATATAGAGAGAAGCGGATCTGTTTTTAGCTTGAAAACATCTGGCATCCTTGTGCCAAGGTGTTTAAGGGCTGTGCCCAGAGACCAATGGCCAACATCTGGGCCTAATGCCGCACCATGCCGTGAGCTCCTCACATTTGTAAAGCCCTGCTTTACCTCATTCCTCACCTATTAGGGGCTGTTAGCGTTTCATACACCATGTGACGGCACTCAGAAAGCTAAATGGTGAAACTGCAAGTACTGCAGCTCTCATTCCAACACTAGTCCTTGAGAAAATCACATCTGATCAGATCAAAAAGTCCAGAAAGCCAGAAAGAATTTGACACTGGACCCAAATGTGTTTTTGAGGGCTGCTGGACTATTTCTTGTCCTTAAATGAAAAGAACATAGAAAGAAATCAAACAGGGAAGCAGAAAGAATTCATGAGCAGCTGCATGCAGGGAAACACATATAAACAGAAATTATAAAAAATTTGTTATCAAATCATTACAAAATTAAAACAACAAAACAATACAGTGATATGTTCCAAAGAGTCCAGATTTTCCCATAAAAATCTGCATTCACATTGCCAAAACATTGTTATACAGTTGATAAGAGTATTTTTTTAGGAATATTTTAGTGTAATTACAACTTTTCTATCCCCACCTCTTTCTTTGTTCTTCCTTTAGCACGCCACAAAACATTTACTCTCCATATGTTGTACAGCACTCCATTAAACCTTCAACTCTCTCTCTCATCGCTATCTTTCAGCACTCGTTTTATTCCCCCTGTTCCTGTCCCATCACTCATAATATTCTGTTCATCCCTCACATCAACACTCATCTCTCCCTTGCTCCTCAAAAGTTGTATGTTCCCAAATTCAGCTTCCTCCACTCCATCAGTAGCTCATTTCAGAGTTGCTCTGCACTCTGTCAACCCTCCTCTCCCACGTTCCTCTCTGCTCCTTCATCAATTTCTTCTTCCTCTCCTGTATCAACCCCACCATCTTTCCACACCAATTCTTTCACTTTTTCTTGTTCCTTTTATCAGGTGTGTCTTTGCAGTTTACTCTTTCTCTCCTATCAGCCTCACTCACATGCAAGTGATACTTGTTAGGGGCACCTTTAGTTGATATATTGAAAAATCTAACTATTTCAAACTATGTTTCATCCATGATAAAGATCTGGAATTAAAATTTGATCATGGTTTTGATCATGGTCAACCTTTAAGTGAATTTTTATATTGTCTGTATTGTTGCTAATATAACAAGATAGCTAGCAGTAAAGTAACTTGAAAACCACAATTGTTTTCTAAAATGCATTGTGTGATGGTAATGACAGAAAAATTGGTGACAACAATTATTATTTTTTAAATAATTCTACACATAAATAAATATAATAGACATAAATTTAATACAAATTCTTAAGTTCTTTGTTATTTTCTTTTTAAAAAGTTTTGTAATTTTAAGAAACTTTCAATTAATTCTTTGTTCAAAAAAATTCTAGGTAGGGGACAAGTAAAATGAACATTAAAAATGAGAGATTATGAGAACTAATGAGAGAATTATATAATATAATACAAATTCTTAAGTTCTTAGTAATATTAATTTAAAAGTTTAGCAATTTTAAGAAACTTCATAAATTTAGAAATCAGAATCAGAGGAAATCAGAGGAAAAGGGAAAAGGAAATCAAAATTCATATCTGATGCTTTTTATTAATTTTTTTCCTATTCTTTCCCCACAACCCATTGAAATGAACTGCTCTCTCTTTCCTTCTCACTCCCCCCCCCCCCACCATTCTCTCTCTCTCTCTCTCTCTCTCTCTCTGCATGAACAACAGATGTATATTTGACTCTCACTCTGTTTACATTCATAAGTCTGTATCTAAATAGAGTTTCCCATCGCCTTCTTTTTCCTAGCCTTTGCACTCCATTTCAAAAGAAAGCATGATATATAATGTTATCTGTCCATGAGAGAACAAAAGCAAACAGTTTAGGGAGAACAAAAAAAGGAATATATATCTCCAGTAATCCATATCCTCCTTTTTTTCGGAAGAGAACTGCACTGCTACACTTAGTAAAGGCCTGAATTGTGCATTTATAAATTGGTTGTTATTAAATAAAGCTGCACATCTGCATAAAAAGTATGAGAAAGTTACATACCCTGTTCCTCTAAAAACCCTGTTCCTCTAAAAACCTCTAAAAACACTGTTATTTTACAGGTATTCCCTGAATTATTACAATAAAACACCTTCACTGCAAAACATAGTCAAAAAAACAAAACAAAAAAAACAGGCAAATGACTTTCAGCAGCGGCTGCCAAACAAAGTCTGTAAAATAAATGTAAAATATCCTAATTTAAATAAAGTGCAAAACACTCTTACAGAAAAAACACGGTTGTTTTACAGGTATATCCTGAACTGTTACTAACAAAACACATTCACTGTAAAATGTGAATCACTTGCATTTAACCAGAAAGAGCACACAAGAATGAATTAATGTAACTATATGTTGCTGCCTCTGAATTAAAGCAACATGCAGCATAACATCAATGTTTTTTCAATAAGAACCTTTGTATAAAATAAATAAAGTCTAGACTGTAATAAGTGAAGATGCTGAGATCTAGAGAGATCTGTTAGTGAAATACCTGTAAAATAACAGTATTTTTTAAAATTTAAAGAAAATTTATGTAAAAGTTTTTTGCACTTTATTTAAATTAGGATAACTTACTTTAATTTAAAGTGAAGATATTTGATTGTAATAATTCAGGAATTACCTGTAAAATAACAGCGTTTTTCGGTTTATTTAAATTAGGATATTTTACTTTAATTTAATGGTTTTTGTTTGGCAGCCGCTGCTGCCAGTCATTGACCGTTTTTTTTTAAAATTTCTTTTAAAGTGAAGGTATTTGATCGTAATAATTCAGGAAATACCTGTAAAATAACAGTGTTTTTTGGTTTATTTAAATTAGGATATTTTACTTTAATTCTAGGGGTTTTTTTGGCTGCCATTCATTTGACCGTTTTATCATTTAACTGTTTTGTTACTGTTTAATTACTGATTATTTTTGTAATTTTACATACATTTGTTTGTAATTTAAGAAAACAGAAAAAATACTGTATAAAAAATACAGTAAATTGTCTGTAAAAAAATATGTGAATTAGTCATTTTTCATTAATGCCATAATACTTAAAATAACAGCTGAGTTCTTAATTTACATACATTTTTTTGTAATTTTACAGGGTTTTGAATATAATTTAAAATGAAAGAAAATGACCGTAAAAAAATCACAGTTATTTTCTGTAAAATTAGGATATTTTTTTACAGTGTAAGATGCCATCTTGTAAAAAAAAAAAGAAAGAGAGAGAGAGAGAGAGAGAGAGAGAGAGAGAGAACACACATTTCAATCTATAGAAGTTTAATTCTCTATCCAGCTTCCAGAAAAGTAAGTTTCAAATCTTCAATTAGCAGGGTTTTTTTTTGACAAAATGACAAAACACATTTTATATTTTTAGGTTTTCTTGTAAGATAGTAAAAAATAAACAAGTGAGTCATAATATTTCAAAGACTAAGAGTACAGCTCTTATAAATAGTAATAAATACATAAATCGATATAATAAAAAATATTATTAATTAGGGTACAGATTTTCAAAGGTGTGGTACCTTGCTGTAGCACTATAATTCTGCATTTTATAAGTACTTTTATTTATTTATTTATTTTTTATATAGTTTTTGAATTTGCAATGAAGCTACTGTATTGAGATAAATGACTTTGGTTCTGCAGCCAAAGTAAAACAGGAGGACAACCAGTATTTGGCTAAGAAATGGCCTCTAATCTCTAGTACACCAGTGCATTGCCTCCAAGGAAGTACTTCATCAGGCCTATAGTGACACAAGACTTCCTAGAAAGGGAGCAAATGGAGCACCCTTTCTCAAAGTTACTCATTTAGTTTAAACGTTTTCAAAAGCATGCTGTAAAGTTCGGTCTACCTTTCCCAACAGCCCTGCCTTTGAACTACCACTTTTTGTGGCCATGCATAATGCAGAGGCAATTTTTTGCTGTCATTATTTCATACCACATTCATTAGGACGTGATTATAAAGGGTTTTAATGAAAGAGCTGATTAAAGGCAAACTTTGACCAGACTCATTAGTTCCTGATGGAACACAAGCACTCGTTGAACAGAAAAGAGAGTGTGAATATGATCACAATTACAGCTTATTATTTTAGGAGGATGATACGGCCTGAAGCATTTACTAAAATCACTCCCATAATCATTTTATGAAGACTTACTTTTTCTTTCCTTCTCCTATTCTCTCTCTTGAAGTTTCATTACACATGCTCTTAGGGGGACTGCCATAATGTTATGTTAACTCCCTGATTGAGAGGTAATTGTATTGTGACCAACAGATCAGATTGAGAAAACAATAACTGCTTCTTGTGCCACTTAATAAGTTGTAAACAAAACCAAGAAGAGAAAACTTTTAATGATCAACAGCGAAACATTACTGACCATCCTCCAAACACCTCTGGGTCAATGATGTAACATTCCCTCAAAAACCAACAAACAAAAAACACACACACATTAAAAAATGCAACTATACATACAAATACTTCAGCTATGATGAGTATGTTTTTTGGGGCATTTGTTGGGCAGCATAAACTCAAAAATGACAGGGTGATACAACTGTCCTGATATCTTATGCCACATGTAAAGAATTATAAGTTCTTGAAAAAAGACCTTGTGGAATATTCTTCTATTAACATTGTTATTATTATTATTTTTAAAATACAAATAAAATCTCACATTCAAGGCTTAAGGAAAAAATGTTATTGCTATTTTTCCAAACCATATGAAACCAGATTGAATACAAAAAGCACATTTCTGAAAACCTGGCACATGTGTTTTATACTAAAAAAAAATAAATAAATGATAAATTGTCAGAGGTGTGTAGAAGATAATTATAAGGAAAGGGAGAGAGGCTGGTGAGTGAATCAGTAATGTAGAACATATGATGGCTCTGTGCTGTTCTATGCTGTGTGTGTGCCTTGCACGTTGCCAGATTTCATTACGCCACTTCACTTGCTCATGATCTCACTGCTCAAACATGCTCGCCTGCACAGAGCTGATGACTGAGGGGCCAACTAGCATTAAACCCTGTGAGTTTGTGCAAGTCGTACGTGTCAATGGGAAAGCAAGTGGTTATTTCACTGTACATGTGTGTGCAAACCAGAAAAAACTAAGTATCACAGGCAACTGAACACACCCATGCACACCTGTGCGTGCTTGTAAGCAGTTGATAAGCTCATGATGTGAAGCATTCCTTAAGGACATTGAATATTGCGGGCAGTATGCGTCTTGTAAAGCATTCCGAAAACAGGCTGCAGGATCCAGCTGTGTCTGCATGTAAACACACAAGTGCTGTTGAGCACTGCTCTGTGGGGGTTGCTGTTGACTTGTGCATTCTGTTTAATTATAGTTCCCGATTGGTGTGACGGTAATGGGCTAATTACAGCTGTATAAATTATCCAAACGTACCAAATGTGTCTGGAATTGAGGTGGTGGAGTACAGGCATGGGAAACAAAGCAGAAATACAAAGGGAGGGAAGGAAGGAGAGGAGGGATGGACGGATAAATATTTTGGTTGTTAAAGTGAGTGTTGTGAGTTGAACTGTAGATTTCCGGCCCTCTCTGCTGTTCATCACTTAGTTTAAACACTAACAAATTCCACCCACTTGAGAAAGAAAGAAAGAAAGAAAGAAAGAAAGAAAGAAAGAAAGTCAAATTAGACAAATTAGTTCAGACAACCCATCGACAACTAGTCAAGTTTGCAAATATGTAGTTGTGCACAGCCCTACTGCTTTTTTTGGACAAAAAAAAAACAAAACAACAGTGAATAATTGCTTGTTAAATGTTTTTTTTTTTTTTTTTTTTTTTTTTTTTTTTTTAATCAAATAATATGATAATATATTGTGATAACATATAATTTGGTCAGTCTTGCAAAAGCGACTAAATAAATGTTACTTAATATTTCTATTTCTATCCTGTCCCCTGCATAAATGTAGGAAATATGTAACAAAATGTATGCTGAATTTAGGAATGAAAAATCATGATTATCCGTTTGTACAGTCCAGCATAAACTGGAAAAGGAGGGATCAGGAGAAGAGAAGTTGTGGTCTAATTGTGGTTTTATCAAATAAAGTGCCAATCACAGAACAGAATCCTTCTATTCATCCCACAGCGGGATAATTAAGGAGGGCCAGTATGGCAATAATCCCCTGTGCTTCTTTTGAACAAGGGACAGCAAGAGTGAAGAGAGACAAGTCTGCATCAAGGTAATCAGTGTAATCACAATCAGGTCTCAGAGGTAGATAAGGGTCAGCACCTCAGGGCAAATTAAGACCTACCTAACTTGCTCCATTTGTCTCACTCCTAAATTTCTCACTAGCTTTTCTCTTCCTATTTCAAAAGTGTTAGCCACTACACTTTCTGACTTTCCCATTTTAAATACATTGTAAATAAAATTAGCTTTGGTTTCAACAGCTGATGCTCTCTGATTCTGCTCCAACAGAAGATAAATTGGCACAACTCCCTGCGTTTTCATTTTTCACATTTGTCATTTGTTCTCCTTTGTTTACACATCCACATTCTGCACTTCGCTCCGTCCCTCAGTGAAAACCTGCATCCCTCTTGTCACCCTGAGAGTTATGGCCCCAAAACAAGCAGGAGTTGTAATCCATTTATTCTGTCCCACCAAACAAAAACTTCCCAAATAATCCTCGACAACACAGGTCTCGTCGAGAGACCAGGCCTTAGGAGAGAGAGAAAGCGCAACTTAGACAGTCAGGGAGTGAACATCTCTCTTCCTGTCTCTCACTGTCTCTCGCTCTCCCTCGTCGCCTCTTTATCAAGCAGGTGGTGCCCAGGGGTGGCTGGCCAGGGCTGGGAGACAAAAGCGTATGTGTGTAAACTTTAAAGCTGATTAACCCGGCCCCACTGCCTTAATGAGTGCGCCGAGTAGCGGGCACCTCAGAGACCTTCGCGCTGAACCCTTCCTGTGCTTCAGACCCAGCCAGTCATCCCACTCCACACACATCAAAGAGCTTCCAGTACAGAGCGGAGAGGAGAGGTGAGGAGAGTGGGGGGATGGTGGGAGACGAGGAGGGGGAGGATGGACAGAGGGATCCCTTATCTCCTCCTGAGAGGGTGCTGCTCTGCAGAGTGAGATTGTCTCGAGCTGCCACCTGTCCCAGCCATCTTTGAAGGCAATGCTAAGCCTGTGATGGCCCTGACCTCCTTCAGCTCCCATTCTTTTATGTTTCTTTTTATTTTCTGCTTTATTTTCTGGGGGGGGGGGGGGGTATATAGTAACTATAGTAACTTCTTCCCCTCCACCCCTTTCTGTCTTGGCTTTTCTTGTGATTAGTACCCGAGGCAGGCGTGAGTCCCTTATTACCACATACAGACTCATAATAATAATTAAAGGAGGGAAATGTTATTAGTGCTTTCTCTCCCTTCAAATTCAGGCCAAGGAAAGCACCAAGTGGTGGTTTCACTAACATTAAAAGGGACAGGATTTCCTTGAAAGAAGTGGATACATGCAGTTGTAACATTCCAGAGTTATTACTATGTGACATTTAAAACACATAGTAATAACTCTGTAAATAGACACTCTGATCTTTTATCAGAGTGTCTATTTACACCAAGTGGAAATAGCCCTCCTTGACAGAGGGTATTTACGCTAACCCTGCCCACCATTATCGTATGACAAAGTTACAAAACAAATCATGCTTACAACAGAATCAGTGGCATGTAGAGTAAGACGTGTGGCGTTAGATTTTGATGCAACAGAACCGAGTTTGAATCCTTTTACCAAACTCATTCTTCTCCCTTTTCCCATCGCATATCAGCTCAGAGTAGCGTTTAATTTAAATAAAAATTAAGAAAATATTCGAAAAGTGGAAATAAAGTGCCTAACAGATATTTAACAGTGGGAATAAAGTGTTTAACAGGTAGGGTTAGGGGTAGGTGTAGGGGAGGTAATGTCAAGTACATGTAATGTCCCAAAAAAGCAGAATCCATTTATGATTTTAATAAATATAATCATATACACTGAATATGTTGTTAATATTCCATACTGTTTTATAATACACTACAATACACTGAGATGCTAATAATATCTGCTACTATTTGCGCTAAGTATAAATAGCATCTAACAACTACAGTATTTACACTTAGAGAAAATAGCATCTGTTGCTATTTTTCGAATTTACTGTTAGCCAAAGTCACGTGATTTCGTTTAAGCGATCCGATTTGTAAAGCTTCGAAGCAGTGTTTTGAAATTGGCCGTCACTAGATATAGTTGAAAAGTCGTTATTTAGTTTTTTTGGTGCACAAAAAGTATTCTCGTCACTTTATAATATTAAGGTAGAACCACTGTACTCACATGAACTGTTTTAAATATGTCTTTAGTACCTTTCTGGATCTTGAGAGGTTCAGTGACATTGCTGGCAATAGAGGCCTCACTGAGCCATCGGATTTCATCAAAAAGATCTTAAAGGGGTGGTTCATTGCGATTTCACTTTAGTTAGTGTGTAATGTTGCTGCTTGAGCATAAACAGTATCTGCAAAGTTACAGCGCTGAAAGTTCAATGCAAACAGAGTTATTGTCTTTTCAAGTTATGGCAGTTTAATGCCTACAAAAACAACTGGTTTGGACTACAACAAGCTTCTTCCCGGGTTGGTGACATCATAAAACCTGCAAAACACTGCCCCAGGAACACGCAACAAAGTGGGCGAGGCCATGTCGCGCGGCATATGGAAGCAGAAGAGTTGTCTACACTGGACGCGAGCGGCGCGACACGTCAAAAGATAATAGAACCCATTATAATAATCAGTGATATTGTCTACACTATAGACTGTAAAAAACACTGTCTACACTGGATGCGGCGCGGAAGACAGCTTCCAGAATCTACACAAGTTCAATGCTGGATTTGCACCAAGGCTATTACTGAAAGATGAAGCAGTTCCCACTTTAAAAGCAGAAACTGCTGTTTATGGGCCCCTAACTGTAAGTACGTTTTATTGTTTGTACATGTTTTTTAAATGTATAGTTCTGTTGCTATTTTTTGGTTGCATCAAGGACGTAAACAAAGACCAACGCGTTTTTGCTTCGCTAGCCAGTTAGCTAAATTCTATTCCATACTTCTCTAACAAAAGCCAACAAACACCAACAAACTTCTATGTTCATAGACAAACAGTTGTTTATGCTATAAATTAAATGCTACCTTTACAAAAATGCTACTACTCAGTCATGTATTCGGCTACAGTAAAGCTTTAATCAGGATAAAACCGTATATTAAAAGCTAACAAACAGCAGTAACATTTACAAGTGACAGCATATCTAAACACTTTGACACAAATACAAATGGAAATAAACCGTGCTTGCAGAGGTTCTGCTTGACCCTTTTCATCATTACTGCTATCTGGGTCTGATTCGGGCTCAATTTGATAATATAGACGCCATTATTTACATTTCCACTGAAGCACATATATAACTAATGGTAAGGGCCGTGGCGTTTCCGGATGCTTCAGCAAATCACAATACACTGGGCCAGCTAACCAATCTGAGCACATTGCGTATTTCGGAGGGAGTGGTATCATAGAAGCAGGAAGTCAATTTGGCCGTTCAAATGACAATGAAAACAGCGGTGTAGAATAAAGGTAAAATATATGAAAAATACAGCGTTTTTTTAAAAACGAAGCATTAAGACATGTTAAACTGCGCCCCATAAACACAATCAAGCCTAGAAAAAAAACAGTGAACCACCCCTTTAATTTGTGTTCCAAAGATAAACAAAGGTCTTACGGGTGTAGAACAACATGAGGGTGAGTAATAAATGACATAATTTTGGGTGAACTAACCCTTTAAGACGTCCATCAAATAAGACGCATATCTTTGATGCATAGACGGCTAATAATAAAAATAATAACAATAATAATACATAGAAAATTATCAAATACATATAATTCTGGATAACAGCAAATAAATAATAAATCATTTACAAATGTATTCCTCATATGATTGTTTAGAGCAAATTCACACAGACAAACAGACACACACACACAGACACAGACACACACATACTGGTTTCCATGTTTCCATCTTACTCCTAAACCTACCAATCACATTTTTACATTTTCAAAAAACTTTGAAAACAATTTCTAAGCTGCTTTCCTCATGGGGACCTAAAAACATTTGGTCCCCATAATGTAGGGAATACCAAGTACACAGTACACACAGGACTGGAGCGAAAATAGTGCTGTCTGAATACCCTCTGAGGATGAGAGTAAGAAGCAGTGGTGTGATTTATTTACACAGTAGTAGTCCACTCAAAAAAGAAAGAAAGAGAAAGGGACCTCATAGGTGTCAAGCCATTGTTGTAGTCTCCCATGTTTTTAAGCCAAAATTTTACAGTGGGTAGTGCAGTTACTGACAGCAGTTGTCTCTATCCTTCAAAACAGGCTTTCTTAGACAAGGTTCAAAGCATTTCTCTCTACGAAATCTCTGAGATGGCTTATGCATTTTGATAATTTCAACAAAACACAAAAGCATGAAAGGAAACACATGTCATGTGAATGACTATGGCATATCCAATGGATCTAGATTTCTGGAGAAATTTCTCACACAGATAAGAAGTTTCCAAGAAAAACTGACGTCCATTACTGCAGTATCATGCAGTGCTGAGGAACATTTCCACTCTATTCCAACATGCTTCACCCTGAACACTCCAGGTGAAAGAAAAAAAAAAGGCAAAAAAGCACAGGAATCTAATGGTACAGCCATACACGGCAAGACTCCTTTAATAACCTCTATAAAAGAGGATCATAAGATTATCTGTGGTGTACTAGACCAAGATGGATAATAACAGTGAAAGATTCACTTTCAGAATGAAAAGATCAGGATGAATGATCAAAAGAGATTTCTTACTAGTGCCCAAAGACTGCTCCCAGTTTCTTGGCCCCTGTGAGCTCTGGCTGGGCCATAGCAGGGCCCCTCTTTCACAAATCCAATATGGAAACAATCATGCTGACCATCCTTGCCCTTGAAGTTGTCAGTGGGAGCCTCTCTATGGCTTGTATCTTCATTTTGAGGCATCATTGTGTTTTTATGATTACAGAGCAAAAAACAAACAAACAAAAAAAAACAGCCATTACAGCCATTAAAGGCATAGAAAGTTCCCCTACTTTCTGTAACCTCTGAAGTATAAACTCCAAGCAAAAAGTATGTGGGTGTTTTTTCACCCAAGGACACTTTTTACTCAGTGGACTGTGAAAAAAAAAAATTAAATCTGTAAATGATTTTGAAAAAATTTCCATGTACAAAAACATTGTTACTTGTATAGATGAGATATGCTTTAGAATTTAAATGCAATGTTTTGCTGAAATATTTACCTCGGATCTAGCCAGAGAGGCTGATTTAAAATAAATAAATAAATAAATACACGTCACCTCATGTCATCAAGACTCACTACTATGGGGCACAAGGTGAACCTATCAACATCATTCTGTTCTAGAGAAGTTCTTAGGAAGAGACAGGTGGTTTCATTTGAACAACAACCAGCATGGAAGTTTGAATATAGATTTATTATGTCCAAGAAAAGTCCAAATCAAACAACCAACTCCACATCTTCATTTGATATGGTTATCCAGAATACACCAATTGTTTGGTTCTGCTCATGTCTATATCTTTGACAGCAGACGTTTACAGTTCAGTGGCCAAGTGAAGGTTTGATTTTGGAGGTAAAGGGGAAATAACACCCAGCACTACCAACCTAATATATCAGTGTCAAGCTCAATCCTTTTCACCATCTCAGAAAGCCCTCTACAAGTCTTTTGTTCAGGCGGCGGTGGCTTGCTATGCTCCACCAAGGGCACTGAAGTGGGAATATCCTCTGATATGGTGCGCACCAATGCAGAGCTGACCAGACAGATGCAAGCAGTTTAGATGTGTCTGTTTGGTGGGATATCATCAGTCCCTCCTCATGTTCGTTTGTCTGGACTCTGGTGCAAGGTATCAATGAGGCTTTGGTGGAGGATTACAGGCTTCAGGAAACTTGGTAGATCTTTATCCAAGCAAGAACACAGGACTGAAACTGTAGCCCCACATCGCTGATCAAGCTAAAGGTGGGAGTCAGTTTGCTTTTGAGTGGGGACAATATTTCACACAGAGAAGTTGTAGACCGACACTAAATAGGCTTAGAAGTCGACCCTCTTTGCAGTAATGACACTCGTGGGCTTGAATGTTAAGGACAAAGGGGCTTCAAAGAGCTAAACTCTCAAAATCTTTGGGAAAGTGCTTGTGAAAAAGCACAAATGCTTTAAGACCATAAGGACAGCCAAGACTACACTGAGGAACGTGAATAAACCTATTGTTCAGTTGAGTTTGCTGAGGAAAGGATATGGCTTTGTGCTGCTGGGACAATCATGTGTATGTCCAAGATTTTAAAGCACTGAGGAATGCCAAGATTTCATCCCTCCCTGCTCGCCTTGTTCAAAACATTCCCATTCCATCTTAAAATTCATATAAAAGGAAAATATTCAATTCAACATGCTTTAATTCCCATAACAGGACATGGCTATTACTGGAGAAGAGCACATCTGTTTAAGAAAATACAAACAATTAGGAAAGAGGATAAAGAGAGAGAAGAGAAGGATCTTCCACTTCCCCAAGAGAGATAAGAAGTGCAACGGCAGCAAGTGCCTCACTGTTGCTGCGGCCTGATGACCTGCTAATCAGTGGACAATATAAACAGATGTCACAGCCTTAGCCGCATTTCACACTTTCACACATTTAGTGCTCTTTCCTTCATTAATCCGTCTTTCAATCCTGTTGTCTTATCCATACTGTGCATTAGAACGGTGCTAAGCAGGATATGGGACTCTTATCCAGTGTTTGTGTGAGAAAAGAGGATAAGTCTCAGGAATAACGGCTAATGCTAATGCTTCGACTAATGCTCACAAAGAGGGCTATTTATCCTGTGTGCTCTTTATGCAAAACTCGCCAGTCCTTTATGCACTTATGCAGTGGGTGCAGAGAGTTTGTGTAAATGCAGTATTAGTGCCTTGACTCGTTGAAGTAACGGAGATTTGTAGGACTTTCTCAGAGGTCCTTGCTGTATCCGTGCTTCCCCCTCCTCTGGCACTTGTCGTTTGGAGCTTTGTTCCTGACACCCACTCCCAGGGTGCCCCTCTGTGTGTTGCCGTGGTGACCAGGTGTGCAGAGGAGGCAGGTGGAGGCTCATTTAGGCGCATTAGGCCTTGACATGCGCCAGCAGGAAGAGTAATCACGCTTTACCTGCCACTAGTACTAGTGCATACACAGCACAAACAGCCCGACTCGCTCTACATCACATACTTACACACACGCACTGGCTCACACTTACACTAGCACACACCTGGGATGCATTTACGAGCTGATGGATCTCCAAAGGGAAAGAGAAATGCAGGGGGGCTCTGTCAAATGTGAGTGTGTGCATGTGTATTGGGGTCAAGGTTTTTCACAACTCAAAGCCAGTGGAACTGAGTGAATGGCGCCAGTGTGGGATTTAAAGAGCTGAGCAGTGATGGGGATAGGGTTAGTTAAATGGTTCTGGCCTCTCATAATCCCTCTGGTGAGGAGTGTATACCACATCTATAATCAGAGATGTACACCGAGCCCTTTATTCAATCATAGATGCTTTGCAGTCTAGACAATATAGGTTTCAAACATCACACTGCAAGAAAAAAAAAGAAAACAGAAAAAAAACAAAAAAACAGGGGTTTACAGTATTGAATACCCCTGGTCTAAAGCAACAATTCACCTTTTAAAATTGTTATGTAAACACTTTAGTCTAACTGGAACTGTACATGTCTGGTTTTTGTAAAGTTGGACTAACAGACAGATTGTAACTTGGCTTCTATCATCTATACACTATCGGTTTACAATTGGCTGCAGCATCATCTACTTGCTCTAAAAAACACTAGTAAAGTGCAACGTATTTAATCCTTTAAATATTTTTATTTCACATTGTGTTATGTAAACTTGGACAGACAAATGAAGACTAGCTTGACTATAAAAAAAAATCAGCTTAAGCTCAATAATAACTGCACAAGTAAATATTATTATAGAACCAATAAGTAATCGCTTAGCAACAACACAAAACACCCTGTTATTGTATAATGTAAGTTATATATTATATGTTTCTTCAGAAAATATAAAAACCCACTTTAGATCTGTTAGGGATTCTCTTATTGTGAGACAAATAAGTAATGGTATATGCAACTTATGAAGCTGAAGGTACTAGTTTAACAGGACTTTGGGACATGTTCACTCTGTTCTTCAGGCCAACTTTAGCAATTTAGATACTACTACAACACATTTTTTATTTAATAAGACTCAAATCAAATGCCCGAGGCATGTCTGTGAAATATCTCTCAAGCAAGAATTTCTTCCTGGAGAGGGAGACATGGGGAGAGTGCCTCCCACTCCTTCTAGCATTCATTCCATCATCAACTTTCTCCACTCCGCAGTTCATTGCTGCCCTGGTGATCCCCCATGCAGAGAGAATGGACCTTTGGACGACTAAGAGGCTCCTTTGACTTCTCCTGCTGTTTTTGAACCCCTCTGTTTCAGTGTCTGCCTTTTCCACCTGACCTCTGACCCCCCACCACCCTTTCACCCTGCACCCTCTACCCCAGCCTACCCCTCCGGACTCCAGCCACCCGGAACACCCCTTTTTCACTTTTTTCTTTTTTTGCCTTGCCATTTCAGTTTCTGTCTCTCCCCCATATTTTAACTCTCTCTTTTCCCTTCGCTTCACTCTTTTTCTTTGTCTCCCTCAGTCTGTCTCTCCCCCACATTATAACTTTCTCTTCCCATCGCTTTGCTCTTTTTTCTTTTTCTCCATTCGTTTCCCCTTTTATTTATCTCTACAAACCATTTAAAAGAATGTTATGGCTTCAATACAAATTAAACTCATAAAGCACAATGTTGATTATGACAGAACAATACTGTATCTTCAACTTGTACATTATTAGTATTATTAGTATTACTTTTTTGTTTTTTTTTAAACATTTTAAATGATATATAATTACATTTTATATACTAATTATTTCGAAATAACAACAACAATAATAATATTGATGAAACTTGATGTAAACTTGAAATATAATGATAATAATATACTGAACTCGAAACAAGTTACTCTTTAAGTTACTCTTTAAGTTTTTCTTTAAGTTAATTCCTCTCTCTTTAAGTTAGCACTGACCCCAACCAATGCTGCCTCATCGCAGGAACAGAGTGGAGATTTCTTAGAGATCCACACCTTCCCCTTCCTCTGTTACTGCCTCACCCCATTAAAACTCTCTCTTTCTGCCTATTTCTCTCAGTTTCTCTGTACACAGAGAGTGGCAGAATTGCTGAGGTGGTCAGGCCTGTATTAGTCAATATGTGAGGGGTCTGACTGGTCAGATTGTAGTTGACCCTTGTGCATTAAGACGGATGGATCAAAACTAGACCAACAAAGCACTCGGCTGCTAATGAAGAGGCCTAAACAAACAGTGATACAGTGGTAAATGGTTTTGTGAGAGAGAACAAAGGTAAAGGGCATTTAATTAAGTGCTATGGATTAAAACTACACTGTCAAACCCAATTCAAGACCAATTTAGCGAAAGTAAACGAGCCATCACATCGAATCCTCATCCATAGGTGACAACTAGGCAATGGTGGTCTGCAATATTAACCTCTTAAAAGGCTTTGACTAGCCTCATCTGTCTCTCTCTCCCTGTATTTATCTCCTTCACTCTATCCTGTCCATGCACATGTCCTTGCTCTCTTGCTAAGAGTCTCTCATGATTATTGATTATAAAAATGATGGGGGAGTCCGGTGGACCAGAGAAAAACAAGAGAAAGAGAATATGGAAAAGAACAAGGCAGGGGGGAGTTTGACTGCTCTCCGCTCTGTGGCGCTTTGATCACGCTGCTGATGAGCGAGACTGGAGTTGTGTGCTTACACTCGGCCCCTAATGAGGGAATTAGGGAGCAGAGAAGAACGTCCCCCATACTAACTTCCCCTCTGAAAAAAATGAAAAGGCAAGCGAGAGTGAATGAGAAAGAAAGGGCAAATAGTCAACTGTCAGGCCCAATCAATCCATTAGCAGCTTTGCCTTTCGCCTCACAAAGGGGAAAAAGTTAGTGTGCTAGCCCTGCACTAAATGTTCGTCCTTGAATTTTATGCACAGACAGTATCTACAGTCTATAGGGACTTGGTGTTCACAGTTCATTGTAACTGTCCTGTGCAAAACACATTACTGAGATAACTTCTGTAGGGATAGGTTCACCAAAAAACGAAGCAGGAGGGAGAAGATTTTTAGTGAGTAACAAATCAAATTTAAGTTTGTTCCTTACACAAATTTATTGTATGTCTATAGAAGACATATGGTCAACTTTTTTGTCAGTGTCTACTATTTGTTGCAAAGAAAGCAGCCAATACATTCTCCAAAACATGTTGCTTTGTATTTCACTTTTTGGGTGGACTATCCCTTTAGGATTCAAGGATAAGCCTAACATATTTTAGGATAAATAGCCAAAAAGTATAGATTAATTGGATTAAAACAAAAAAGACCAAAGCTGCATATTGAGAGGGTGCTTGTCCTGAAACATGAAAAAGTAGTAACTCACTATAGTGAGGGTCCAAGTATCCATTGCGAGGGTCCATAGTGAACAGCGTCCCCCGATAGGGCAGGGTATGGTCTGCAAGGTGGGGCAGAGAACTGTGAAGTTCTTTCTTCACCAATGGGGAGCGTTCTTCTGTAGAGGTGGATGGCTCCTCACTCAGTTTTCCTGATGTGCCCAGAACCGTGGTCTGCCCACTGATGGCATTACGCCTCTCTCGATGATACGGGGAACCCGAACTGTCATCCTCTAAATGAGAGAAAAATAAAAAAAATGAATATTAATCCTTTATTTCTTTTTAATTATTACTAAATATAATTTTCAATTTTGCCAGTTTTATTGAAACGTAGAGTATAAAGAGATATACAAGAGCACTACGGCTAAATGTGTTAGCATGTGTGCTAACCACTAATTCATGCCTGCGACAAAATAAATAAATAAATAAATAAAAATTAAGCAGTTATAGATAATTTGATAAATTCTGAGTTCATCTCAGTGCAGTAACTAACAGTGCAGTAACGATTGTGTGCAGTCAGTTATGATCTAAATCTGCAGTTCTTTTTAACTTAAATGACCCCCAAAAGACAATATTTAAAGGCTCCTAAAGATATTTCTGGTACTTCTGATGTAATGACAAAGCTGCTTATTTTGAAACTTTATTTTCAAAAACTGGGACTGGGAATATAATAAAATAATTAAATATTTATAAATCATTTAAATAATTAAGTTTCAATAACTGAATGTTATTCAGCATTTCTACCTGCTGAAATATTTTAGAGCTAGACATAACTAGCAAATCATTATAAAACATGATGTTTTAGGATTTTTTGATTTCCACAAATTTCCAGATCTGGAAAACACTTTTTTGAAATTCCCTCATATTTCCAGGTTTTCAAAGAAAATTCTGGTGCTTAAAAAATTGTTAAGGGCATTAAACAAGAATATAATATCAGTTTACATCTTTTTTGTATTTGTTTAAGCTTATTTTAATGCATGTTTTATTTTAATAAGATCATTTTTCTTATTTTAAGTCATCTTGCGGGTTCTTTGGAAGTTTGTGGTTGAGAACCACTGGCCTAAATACATAAGGATCTGTGTTAACAATATATATGTAATAAAAACACACAAAGTTTTTATACACACTCTCAAATATGAATAGATCAGGCCCTGGGTAGCTTTTTGTTCAAACAAACAATGTACAAGTGGAGAAAAAAGCATAAGCTTGTTGTCTGAGCTTAGCTAATGCTAATATCTGTCATGGTCATATCAACTAGTACTGCAATAGGAAAATTCATGGCCACACAAACCTACAGATACACAAATGTAAAAACACAGAGACACTCATAGGTAGAGAGACCCACAGACAGCAGCAATAAATATGTGGAACAAGTCTGGTCAAGCTAAGTCTTCGAGTAGTGCAGGGAGGCATTGTTAGTGCTAACGTGTGCTTTAGGGAGCTCTTTATGGGTTTTATGTGCAAAGCCTCCTGGGCTTGGCCTCTTCCAGGCAAATGTGCAGGTTCACAGCTTCACACAAGAGCAATGGAGTGTCTCTGTGTCTGTGCTTGCCATAGTCTGTGAAATAAAACAGGCCAACATTCAACATCACAGCAGCAGTCAGGCAAGGATTTCCCACAAGCTCTCTCTCTCTCTCTCTCTCTCTCTCTCTCTCTCTCTTTTTCAAAGACACAGAATCCCATGGAGAGGGCAGCTGAGTCTTTTCCCTGCATTCCAAACTGCCCATTAAATGGCCTCATGGGTAGTATCAACGCCCACAAGCTATCTGCCTTCTCTCTCTCTTTCCCTCTCTTTCCATATACCAGTCTTTTAACACTGTTCCTGCCTCTTTCCTACACACACACACACACACACCAAAAGAGGTGTACTTTCCTTATGTCTCTGTCTGCAAGTAATCTGTTCTGGCGGGCAGAGTTGGACTTGTACCCCACAGGGACAGTCTCCAGTGGTCTAAAATGGGGCAAAGAGAAGCAAGTTTACAGGGCTTTGCAGGGTTTAGAGGGTTTAGTGCTTGATCTTTCTTGAAGACACATGACCCATTACCTGACCCCATCTGGGTCATGACCTCTCAGCCTAAAATAAGTAGTGGTGCAACCCATAATTCACTTCTCTGAAAAAGTCCTCTAACCCTCCATACCCTTTCACTGCTGTATAACATCACTCACTGCTTTTTAACCTTAAGGAGTTCAGTTCATAACTGCAGCTGTAGGGGTCAATGAGGACACTGATGATGTCATTTAAAGGGACTGTGACAGTTCTGTCATTATTTACTCACCCTCGTGCTGTTCAAAACTCGTACGACTTTCTTTATGCAGTGGAATATAAAAGTGAATTTTTAAATACTGACAAAAAATATTGAAGATATTCCCTAAAAATATTGACATCTGCCTTAATTGAAAATTGAGTTTCTTGCAGTTAACTACTAGCAACAGCACACTTTTTTTTTTTTTTTTTTTTTTTTTTTTTACTGTATCCAGTATAAATTGTTGGTAGGAAAAACAACACTTAAAAAAATAAAGGTTCCACATAAAGGTTTTCACAACTATGCCATAGAAGAACATTTTTGGGTTCTTAAAGAACCTTTCAGTGAACGGTTCTTAAAAGAACCATTTTTTTTTTCTTAGTGTGAAGAACATACAGCATTGATTTATGTAACCATCCTCAAACTAAGCACAAGCCCCACTCCACAGCACATTAACTGAACTGAAATCCCAACATTAACTGAACATTAAACACTAGTTTCTTCCTTTTATCATTTAGTACAAAAACACATAA
The DNA here is from genome assembly GCA_039654765.1 of Mylopharyngodon piceus. Lineage (NCBI taxonomy): Eukaryota > Metazoa > Chordata > Actinopteri > Cypriniformes > Xenocyprididae > Mylopharyngodon > Mylopharyngodon piceus. The sequence goes on from CM077444.1 coordinate 17,643,304, forward strand.
ATAAACAGTTAATATCATCATTTACTCTCCTTATTTAGCCCCCTGCAAAGCATGCTGGGAACTAGAAATCTCTTGTTTCAGTTATTCATGCATTCTCAACACAAATCTACAAACACAAATAGAAAGTAAACTTTACATATTACCTAAACTGCATAGTGAAATTGAACAGTGAATTGTGTTGCTTTAGCTTATTTTAATCAAGTAAATTAAACATTTAAATTAAACATTACTTTATGGTGCTTTTGCTTGAAAGCCGTAATTCATTATAATTGTAGGGAAATAAAATGACCAGCACATGTAAAATGTCTCCTTTTTTGTTCCACATAAAGTCGTAAAAGTTTGGAATGACAAGAAAAAAAAATTTAATTATGTGAACTATCCCTCACATGTGTAGAGAAGCAAGCCCAACATATGATATTTGCAGCTTTCTCAGATTCCTGGTTGAAAGCGCTTTAAAAAACAGCACAACTTTTTGACAAAATTCAAGACTATAATTTGCAAAGTAAAAAGAGTGCTGGCCTTGGGAAAGCCTGCAAGAGCCTCTCTGACAGAATGAATGGTATCAGCGGGTTCTGGTGGAACAGAGCACTTGTGTTTTGGCATGCGAGAGCGGTTGTGACTCAGGTCATTAAGCTCAAACTGTAAGCCTCCTCCGGTTTGGCCGAATTTAGCAGTTTGCCATTGCTGATGAGTGCTGCTCTAATGCTGGGCTGTTTTAAAATCTTTCTGTTCTAAAAACTCTAGTGTGGAGGCACGGAGCTGCCGCCAAATGTCCCGTAGCGCTGGAGCTAAGGTTGGTGCTTGGCCCAGCATGCTGCGCTGCTGTTAGGAAAAACCAATTAAAACTGTGTGGATTAAAGATTGTATTTCACATATCACTATGGAATACACTTCACAAATAGTCATGATAGAGAGCATTCAAGGTTCCTCGATCCATGAAAAAATGACAGCATCAGTTACGTTATAAGTCTTTAATCCTATACTGCATAGCCAGTGATCTTATTGAGGGAATAATAGCACTTATAAAGTTAAAGCAGGATTAATAGGCCTGCTCCCATAAAACCACAATATTAACATAAAGGGATTTAAGTATCATCCCGTTACCATCCTCAGACACACACACACACACACACACACAAGGATTTGAAAGTGAATATTGAGGTATGGGTGTATGGAAGTAAGGGAAGGAACAGTGCTCACTAAAAACAACCTAAATACAATGACTATTTGAAATTTTGCAATATTTATTTTATTTTATTTTATTTTAATTTATACTTTATTTTATTTTAATGTAATTTAAATATGATATTTGGCAGGGTGCTGCTGATGCAGGTACAAAAAGAAAAAAGGTTTAAACCGTTAAAAGATCTCAATTAGAACACCCATGCGATCTCATTCCTAAATGACAACAATTCACCTGTGTCTATTAAAGTGCCCCTATTATGCTATTTTTACTTAATTTTATTTTGTAGGTCTCCTACAGCATGTTTACAAGCATCAAAGTTAAAAAAAAAATGCTTTCATTTTCTGATAATATACATTGCACATGACCACATTTCTCAATGACTCTCAAACAACTCATCCGATGCTTCAGTTTCCCTAAATCCCTCCTTTCCGCGAGCCTGCTCTGCTCTGATTGGATTGGTATTGATCATATTTTTTTTTTACAGTGCATGAAAAAATGGATAAAATGGCTCTTCCTTTTTCTATCAATTATGTCAATATAAACATTTTATGAATTATTGCATTTTATGAGTCATTGCTCCAATTTGTTGGAACATTATGGAGGAGATTCAACATGCTCAACAGGATGAATATCCGCCACCTTAATGTCCACCAACCAAGCAATACTTTCCACAGATCCTAAGACAAAGGACCATGCAATGGGTATAAATTGTGTCCAAATTATGTTAGTTTCCAATTGAGGCTCTCAGTTTACATCCAGAGTGTGGAGGGCCTTTTGCAAACATCTAGTCTCACGTCTGGATACCACCCCCAAGCCAATGGTCAAGTTGAAAAACTAAATCAAGAAATAAAACATTATCTTCAATCATACTGCAGTCAAGATCAGCAAAGATGGAGCGAGTTTCTCTCATGGACTGAGTATGCCAAAAACTCTTTAACACATTACTCTACAGGGTTAACACCATTCCAGTGTGTTCTGGGATATCAACCACCATTGTTCCCCTGGTCTGGAGAGCCATCTAACATACCTGCAGCAGATGATTGGATTAGGAGAAGTGAGGGGGTGTGAGACAGTGCTTACATCAGACTACAGAAAGCTATCAGGACACAACGCATCCAAGCTGATCGAAGGAGACGAAGAATGCATCGAAGAAATAGAGGAGCTAATTAACATTTAGACATTCGACCTAAATTATCATAGTAACACAAATTGCTTTCACTTATTGATTGACTTCATACCCTGGGGCGGCATGCACAATAGATTTTGCCATAGTCATTGCCTGCATTGCATAGCGTGCACGTGAATGTGGGGGCGGAAGCATTAAGATAGAGGTGTGTTCCTTTTGGCTAGAAGCCTGTTTGTTTTGGTGATTTCTGTGCAAATCTAGTGCAAGCGTTAGTTCAGGCAGGCCACGTAGGCATAGCTCAGCATCAGCTGACTATCAGCTGTTAAATCTCTCCAATCACAATGATTCTCCTATCAAGATACGTGTATATATACGTGGCACACGTAGGTCGCAACCAACCCTCCTTGACATCAGTCTGTTCTCTGTTTCAGATCACTGCATCAAGATAAGCCTTCCGAGCATTCCTCGAACATTGTCTCATTCACCATTTCCATTCGTATCTTTCATTGCATTATTTGTACAGTAATTGTTTAAATGTTAAGCTGATGATTCCGGGGGGTTATTAGAGGCCTAGCTGAACCCCCATACAGAACCATACCGCCAAACCAAATGTTGTAAATTAATAACAATAATATATGTTTTATTGCCAAAGGGGTCCTGATTGAACTCCACTTGTCAAGCTCTATTCTCATAGTCATACCTGCCAGGGAGCACAACCCTACTTTAACTCCCAGTCGATGAACTAGGGTGACTGAAAGACTTTATCTGTCAAGCTCAACCTTGCAGATAATTGTAAGGAGCACCGCCCTGCTTCAATATCAGATTCAATATCAAAGACTGGGGAGGGCGACAGTTGAGAGACTGGGTCGTTCTGCAACTTGGTCCAACTCTGTTCACATCTGCCAAGCTCTAGACGAAGAGTAAGTATATATATTCTACCCTGAAAAAAGGGAACATACCACACTACTCTAAGATCCAATCTAATAATTGGGGAGGGCAACAGGTGAGAGTGCTTGTTTGTCTTTTAGCCCTGCATTTAAACTCCAACTGATAACTGTGGAGGGCTTCAAGCTCCACACCATACAGATATACACAAAGGAGCATAGCCCTGCTTAAAGCTGTAATAATACATCTGGAGAGGGCGATATATGACAGAGCGGATTGCTGCCGCAACTTAGTCCAGCTCAATTTTCATTGATGCTCCCATAGGCAAGAGTCAGGGAAATCTGCCTGGACAATATGACTTAACTATCACAAGGCTAGGAAAGGCTAAGGGATAGTGTACAGTAAGCAAATTGTGATGCAAAGGAAGCCTCCTCAGCGTGTTACAAGACACCACTGCGAAATTATCCCACTTATTATGTGACTACTTGGCCCATAAGTAATATTAATTTGACATATTTTACTTATATTATTTACCTTAAGATGACAATACCGTTTGAGTGGTCTGTTATCAGTTGTAGCGGCTGTTTTCATGGAATAACAAACCACTAGATGGTGCGATTGCAGAATCAGAATTGAGTATTGCAGGGAGCCATATAAAAATATGAATGATGCATGGTTCTGCACTAAGAGTGGACAAGTTTGTAAAAGGACTCCCAGTGCCAGGTAAACGTAAAGCAGACAATGAAACTACTTCAAACATCACAACTACAAAAACAATGTGTCTACACCAGACGCAAGCAGTGCAACGTGATAAAAGCAAATAGATCCCATGAAAATTAGTGATACTGTCTACATTGGATGTGGCACAGAGTGATGCAACATAACAAATTTCCGACATGCCCTTTCTATTTCTGACATACTGCAAGCCATGTGCAACTTCTGACACAAAGGACAAACGGATTTGCTACGTTTGCTTTGTCACCTCCAGTGTAGTCAGCTTCATGACAAGAAAATATGACGAGGCATATCTCTCCCTTGGATTCACCAGTCCAACAGTGGGTAATGAGATCACAGTGAGTTGTAGGGCTGCACGATTTATCGCACGATACGAAAAATAACATTGAACTTAAACGTGATTATCGCTTAAACGTGATTCTTAGTGCGATTATGAAATCGCAAAGGCTGCGATTATTTATTTACGCGCAGCTTGTCAATGAAGTATGGCTCCAAATGCTAATCCATCTGTAAACGAGTAAGAGTCACTTATAATGTACATTTGAAAAAAGCAACACACGTCAAACATCTTTCCAGACATGAGAAGCATTTATTAACATCTTGTCCAACAAAAGACAACATTTAACAACATGTTTTTACTCCAAACTCACTTCATAACAACAGTTGAGCATCCTTCTGTGAGATGATGTGGCTTCTTACACAGAATAAGGCAGTCGTGTGTTTATTAGTCATGTTTAATCAATCAAAGTGTTTCAATCTTCTGTTTATTCAGCTACAGCGATATGACGCGATATGACGCTATATGACGCTATGTTATCTTCTTCTGCGCCAGGGCATATTTGGAGTTTCTGCGCAAGAGCGCCCTCTGGCTTTCAGATGGAGAAGCATTTACTACTGATCACAGAGACGTACAACTCTGACAAGCTGCGCATAAAATAATCGCAAATAATAAAAAATAATCGCCTTTGCCAAATCGCGTGCGGTTTAATCGTGATAAATCGTGCAGCCCTAGTGTGTTGCATGCCTCAAAATATTTGCTTCTCACAGTATGAAGCTGAACAAGTTAGGACACCACTTAGAGACTTCACAAAATAGCAAAGTGAACGCCTGAGTGTTAAATAACGTGCATCTCCGTGCATTATAAAAAGAGGGCACAGGATGCACACCTAAATTAAGCAGTCTGCTTGCACGCCATTCTTTTTATTTTCAATTTTCAAACACACACACTTCTCTCATTAACAGCACATAAACAAGCTGCTTCCTGAAGACAACAAAAATGATGACAAGTAATGCACCATGTGATGTCATAGGATTGCCGTCGGCCAATAAGATTTCACACGTGCCTCAGACACCAGGTTCTGCAGAACATGTCCCCATAGCATCAGCAACTGATGCAGCATTGAATTCCCTTTGATAGGGAAACACAATTCTTAGCAAATAATTAGAATAATGAAAACTGCATGCAAACGGTAGTCAAGTTTGCTTGTGTCATGTAAACATCTTACTGCGATTAAGTCCTTACTCTGTAAACATAGTCATTGTCCTAAGGGACAAACTGAGTCAGATCCCACAGCTGGTTGACTTTAATCACCACAAAGGTCTTTCATCAAATTCTTATTAGTGTACTGTAAGTACTGTGGTAACCACTAAGCTGAGATATGCTGTCCAGTCCTGAGGCTGAAACCAGACACATGGGGCTATGACCCTCACAATGGACTATAATGACATTAATGCAATTTTACAAGGTCATAATAAGTTAAAAGATCATTTTAAATTTCTCAGTCTGCATCAAGGCATTTTGTTCCCTCATTTTCACTAGACCCTGTATTCCTTCAGCATTTACAATGGCTAAAGCTCAATAGTGGCACAAGTGCCACCCCACCCCAGTTGCTATCCTCAAGAACAGAGGGTTACACTAATTGACATGTACTTCTTCACAGACCCAATGGCGCTCCTAATGGCTCTGCAAACACTCAGAGACAGGAGGTCAACAGCCTCTTGATTCACTCAACAGACAGTAAAGGAGCAACATATCTGATAATCTCTCTCTTCTTTCAGCTCTCTTCATTCACTCTGTCTCTTTTCTTTATTATTATTCTCCTGTCTAGCACCAAATTATATTTCTTACCTCTGTTTTTCTCACTGTCCCTAAAGAAAATTTCATTGCTCAGAGGTTTCTCCTTTTAAGCTCAGAAAATGTATTTAAGTGCACACACTTTAAGTATCAACTTTGTCCCAGATGTTTCTCCTAAAATTATAACATTAACATACAGTACAGTGAATGAAGCTATACATTTAATCTGGATATCATAGCACAGATCATTTGGTCTTTGAATTTGACTAGCAGTGTTTGAGTTCATATGGAAATGTTTGACTTTGCAAAATTTGGATACCAAAGTTGGCTAATCTGAGCACAATTTGAGACATTGTTGTGGTCTCTTCTGAAACTCTAGAGGAGAAACATTTGAGGGCCCTCGTCTCAGAAAAAGAAGAATCTGAAAAGCAGATTTTAACTTAAGAAAAAGTCTCAAGGTGCTCTCAGTTTAACCTCATTGGAGAAACAACTGAGATATTAAAGTACTCATTTGTGGTTTCTCCTTCCTAAGGGACAATAAAAGCGGACGGATCTCCAGTAATTTCATTTAGGCGGTTTTCTCATAAATGGATTCCCGTTTGAGTCGTGTTACAGAGCAGAGTTCAAAAGTTTCCTTCAGACTTTCAGATGAAGGTGAGTGTGCTACTGCACTCTGGGCTTAGCGGGGCTCTGATGTTGAGATTACACATGTCAGGAGGCAGATGAGAAGGATTTCCATTGCCTGACCATCAACCCTTCTTTTTTATTTCCTCGTTTTTTCCCCCTCAGCATTCTTTTATTCCTTTTGCATTTTTGGCTCCACCATTGCTCCACAAATTCACCAGTCTATTCACCTCGACACAAAAACAGCAAGCTTGTTCTCTGTGGACCGGGAGGAAAGCGTGCTCCAGTGAAAAAAACAGTGCAAAAGAGGGGAAGAGAGAAGGGGAGAGAGGAAAAATGATTGTGCTCCCTCTCTCTCTCTCTGTAGTGATTGAATTTCTTAACATCTTTTCAAAAATCGCTTAAATGCCTGGAGGCGAAAGGAAGAAACAAGCTAATGGTGGATGGGGAGCACTGAACAAATTTCAGAGCCCTTTCCTGCTTGCGTTTGAGGTTTGAAAGCGAGCTCCCTGCCTTTCAAGTTTCAAAGTCCTCCTTTCTCCCGTGGTGTCACTGAAGGATTTGAAAAGAAGGTAATTGTGCTCACTGCCGCCCTGATCAGAGGCACACGGCCCAGGCTCTAGTATTTCACCAGCTCTCAGTACCACAGGAATAGACTCGGCAACTCGGCTCCAACTTTCCCCCTCTCTCCCCCTCTGACTGGCTCTCTCTCTCTCCTGTTCTTTGTGTGTCTCTTGATCTCTGTCTCTTGCTTTTTTCCACTCACTTTCTCGTGAGTCGTGATCTGGGCTTTTCTCTCAACCAATTGGATCTCCCTCTGTACATGGTTTTCCTCTGAAAATCTCTCTGCTCTTTTCTGCCCTCATCTCTCCTGCTCCCATCTTTACCTTACTCTTTATTACGTTTTGGGGCAAGAATTATAAAGTCTGCTAGAAACCTTCCAAAAACATAATTTTTTTTTTTTTTTTGGAAACTGTAAATTCCCTTTCTCTACTCAAAACATAAGTAGTTAGAAATTAAAAGTATAGTGATTGGATGTAATATATATAAATATAAATATATATATATATATATATATATATATATATATATATATATATATATATATATATTCAACTATTCTTTTTTAATATGCAGTCGAAAAAAGTTTTGAATATACTGCAAAGTGTAAACACCATGGAACTTTCAAAATATTTCTCTTTTTGTTTTAGAATCTTAACCAGCCCAAATTAGCAACATCTCAACCAATAGCATGAGTTTGGGGCAGGGATATCTGTTTGCCCAACTAATGCCGGGTTCAGACTACACAATATTTTTGTCTGTTAGTTACTGTGTCAGATTGTGATTTAGACTGTGTCATGTCATGGACAAGAAACATATCAGACTACATGTTGCTTCCCGACCAGTCATCGATTGCCTTCTTTAACGAAGTGCATGATGTCATTGAGATGGCAGAACTAGTGAATGACTTCCAGAAATAAGAGCGTAAACAAACATTGGCTACCGAAGCCATTAGCTTAATGCTAATTTCAGTACTCACCAGGTTGCTATCATTTGGTAACGCTGGTGCCATAGAAATTACACACTTCACTTTAAAAGTACTGTCATGCCCAATGATTTTAGTGAATCAGTTGATTCAGACAGTTTCTATGAACCGTTACAAAAAACAACAATAATTTATTTGAGAACTGTTTTATAGATTATTATAGATCATTCATAGAACTGTTTTTTGAGGTGTTTTCATCTTTCATCTGAGGTGTATCAACATATTTAGCACATTAATTTGAATCTTCATTGTTTTTGAGACAAATGAAATACTAGTCTGATAAATTATATAAAACTACTTTTCATAAACCTATTCTTATTCATTGTTGCTGATTTTTTATAAAATTTATTAGACCAGGATTTATTTGTCTCAAAAACAATGGAGATTACAATTAATGTGCCAGCATTAAACGTGAAGAGAAATGTAAATACGACTAATAAAAATAAAAAAAAAACTAATTTATATAACCAAATCAAAAACAGTAATGAACAGCAGCACTGTTCAGTTTTAGAGACTTCTGCAAAGGTAGCCCAAAAAAGTGTTATAATAATAATAATTATTATTATTATTATTAATTAAATGAACTTTCTGAACAAACTTATTTACTATAATGAATCATATTTCCCAATTCAATTGGTGAGACTTTGGCAGAAAGATTTCTTTTGTCATTAAAATTTCACTAAAATAAATCAGACTTCCCCAACTTAATTGAAAGCAAGACATTCTAAAAGAATGTTTAATTATTGCTTCATTTTGCTCATTAAAGCAGAATGCTCAATGCAATGTGACATACACTACACCACTAAACATTGGAAAATGTACATTCATGGAAAAATTACAGGTATTCTGAGAATAGCTGAGCTATTGTCACACTTAAATGTAGTTAAATAACCAACTAATTTTATTTAAACATTCCTCAACACTGTAAATAAGAGATGGGACAGGAAAAAGACAGAAAAGAGCACACAAAATGCCAAAAATACAAGAGAGATCATGATGACAGGTCAGAACATCGTTCTTGTGACCAGTGAGGGATGTTTCTGGCTGTGGGATGGGAGCCTCTAAAGTTGAAGGCTGGTATAAGGCTAGAATAAGGGTGAGCTCAAAGGCAGAGCTGTCTTCTTATTTTCCTCTAGCTCTCTGCCCTCTTTTCGATGCATGCCAATCATCTCTCACCCTGCTCAAAGTTGAACCGGCTCTCCTGCTGCTGAGCGGTTGGCTCATGCCAGTCAATATGCAGCAGAGTAGCACAGAGGCCATTTACGTCAGAGTTGCACAGTGTTGCACACCGTTTCCGGTGAGGGTTCAGGCTTTGTTGAGGGAAAAAAAATGGAGAAAGCAAAAGGTTAAGACTGAATATCCACCTCCAGATGTTTTGAAGGGTCTGTTGTCAGTAGCTGAGTTTGGTGTAGCTGGGGAACCTTTTTTGTGGTGGTGGAGCTGATGTGTGGGGAGTTACAGTGGAGGAACGGAGGAGCTTGTGGTAAAAAAAAAAACAACAACAACAAAACGTTTCTTCAAAGCTTCCTCCTCCTGTGAAGTAATCCCTCTGTCTTTTTCTCTCCTTATTTCTTTATCTTGCAAATCAACTTGCAGAAGAAGCTGCAATTAACAATGCAAAGAGGATGCAGATATTCCTATGCTTGGCATGCACATAATAACGGCACCTCTCCAAAAGGGCTACCTGATTCGTCAGCCTGGCACCTGCGCTAAAGACCACAGAAACGTTTGTGATCAGAAAATACCCAAGGAGAGAGTGAGAGGGAGAACAAGAAAAAGACAGTTTCACAAAACTCAATAGGAAGAGAAGAACAACAGGATTACTACAAGTGTGTGGGATATTCTTCCTCCTTGGCTCCCCATGCAGTAAGAAGGCAAAAGGTTCTCAAAGACTTATCCTTTAACCCCCACCAGGAGAGGTTTAAAGCCAAACTAACACATCCTCAAAGATGGGTTCAACTTCCCATTGTGGAGGCCAATAATCTATGAGATACAGAAATGGTGGGTAGATTACAGTGTAGAACAAAGCAAAAGATCTGCACAGGACACTATTTTGAGGGGTTATTTACCATTCAAAACTTTGGGGACAATACATTTTGGGGACTAATTTTTTAAAAAATAACTTTTACTTTTATTCAGAAAATATGCATTAAATTAATTAAAAGTAACAGTAAAGACATTTATCATTTTACAAAAAAAAAAAAAAAAATCTATTTTCAATTAATGTTGTCATTTCTATTCATCAAATAATCCAGAAAAACATGTATCGCAGTTTATATTAATATATTATATTATTATCACAGTAAATATTAAGCAGCACAAATGCTCAGAAAACAGCTATTTTAAATTGTAATAATATTTCACATTATTACTGTTTTTACTGTATTTTTTTTATAAATAAATGTAGCCTTGATAAACATAAGAGATTGTTAAAAAAAAAAAACTTTACTGACCCCAGACTTCTAAACAGTAAAGTATATAAATATTAAAGGTGAAGTATGTAAGATTTCTTTTTTCTATGTTAAAATACATTCTCTTAACCCACTTTATAAGAAAGTAAGAAAAATCAAAATTGCTATAATGCATAAAAATTTCTTTACTTTGTAAAACTATCAATGAATGATTATTAGGACTACAAATGACCATAATACTTATAATACTTACAGGCTAATGATTATGATTTAAATTTCAAAACAGCTCTGGAAAAACCAAAAGCTGGTGCAAAGAGGAAATATAAACAGATTTAAAAGCACGCTGCAAATTGTAGATGGCTCTAGAATGGCTACACCCTTTCTAAATAAAGCCTAAGCACTGCCAACGGAAAAATCAGATTATATCTTCAAATGAAAATCACAGAATGTTTTATCTTGAGTCACACAATTCAGGTTATGAGAGTAAAAATAGAAAGGGAAATGATAATAGCATCAGGGATCTAAACACAAGATCAGAGGAAGTCATTTTAAGATTCAGTGATGCAAAATGCTTCACATTTTGTATTTCCCAAAGTGATTCAGTGCTGAAACACAGCATTGAGAGTAAATGATGTCATTTGTCTGTCAGCTCCTGATAAGCATCTTTGCAAATTCGACAGCTTCCACACATCTCAATTTGGTTGTACACATATGCACCGCATCCCATGTAGAGCATTCTGCTGCTAGGCCTATACAGAGACCAAGGGAATGCTGGACGTCCCTGATTCCCTTCCCAGCAGTGGTGGGAAGCTCGGATGCAAGGTATCAAAGACAAGTCAAGGCCTCTTCCCTCTCTCCATGTTCACCTCAAATCAGCGTCACAGAGAAGCTTGAAAGCTCCCCGGGAACCTCGTCTCTTTCCTCCCCCAGCCTTCTGGGTGTAGCGCCAGCATTCTGAGAGGTCGGTCTTGATACTCAGACACATTCAAGAGCACATGATTGTGCTGGAGAAAGCGTGTGCCGGCTGCGGAATGGGTAGTGCTATCAGAGGGGGGACAATGGTGCATTTGGGCTATTCAGAGTTTGCCTTTTCTCTGCAGCCGCTGATGCAGTGCCCATACTCACATCAAACTTTGCTAAAGCATTTGACCAGCCATTCCGAGGCCTTGATCAGAGGACATAATGGAGTGTGATTGGTGCTAGCAGGTATGGACCAAACCCAGGTAAGGTGTTGAAAGCAGGAAATGGCTCCATTTTTCCTGAGCAGTGCATGAGCACTAGTATGTTAAAAGTATCAAGTCATGATACTTTTCGCTTGCTATTAATCTACATGGCTGAAGAACTTTGAAAATCAACACATTTACATTTTGTTATATTCCAAATGTGAAAAATCTTGTCTTAAAATTGAAATTAATAAAATTAAAAAATAAACAAAATTTAAACTTTTTTCAACATTCTAGCAGACAAAAACTCTGTAAAACATTTTGAAAATGAATGTGGCATTGGATTTTAAGACAGTAGCCTTGTAGCATTTACCAAGAACCATTGGATCAAAACATGAAGGATGTAATTATCTTTGAGTTCTTTTGCTTGCTGATGAGAAACAAAATGCTGAAGCAATGTATGGTTTTGGAGGGATCGGCACTGTTGGCTGCGACGCTGGTCTGCTTTGGGTGGACTGAGACGAATGGCCCGTGCGTATGCCAGCTTTCCGCTGTGCTTGACCATTAGCATATCCCTCCACTCACTCAGCACACAGATCAGGGCCAAGCCTGAGGCTCTCAGATGGACAACTCACCACAAATCAGCTAGCCAAAATTTACACTCAGCCCAGACCACATCCTTCTTTTTCACAAGGCTTTTAAAACAGTAAAAGGTCAAGAAAATATCTTAATGTTTATTCTGAACAGCAGACTTCTTGTTATAAATGCAGTAAAGCTTGACCTTGGAACATCGACAAACAATAATATTTATAGATACTGTGTTATGTCTGTAGCTGTAATTCCTCTGTTTTGCTCTGCATCACTGGATTGTGGGTAAAGATGTTCAAGCTAGCGAGACTGGGTCGGTGTAGGCTTTATTAAGACAGTTAACGGGAGCAGGATAATTAGACAGTTCAAAGGCACCTGCTTGCCATCCCAAAGGGGCTGGAATTCTCTGGCCCCCTTCCCCTCCCCTCGCATTTAAAAGCATGTTAACTCCTATCAGGGGCTAGCAGGCTAATTTAACTTCTGACATTTGATATCTGAGGAATGAGAAGGATCAGCCGTTTAGCCGGAACGGGATTACCCCTCCATCTACCCCCACTCCTCACTCTTTCCGTCCCCCGCCCTGATGAGAAAGCTGCTCTCAGTCAGGCCAAATTCATTAATTTGCTCGCTGCTAAGCACTTTATCAATGACGGCGAAATGCCGCTGCATAAAGTGGAGCAGCGTCCCCTATGTTAGCGACTGTGCGGCTGAGATTTTTCAGGCCTTACAGGCCAACTGGTAAACAGCCACATAAACAGTCATGAGTTAACAGTTTAGTCCTGTTCACTCTAGTTTATCCTAAATTTAAATGAAAATTTTTCATTCAAGTATTCATTATTCAATATATTATATATTTCTTTAACCAACTACTTTTAATGAAAATAATAATAATAATAATAATTGTAATAATAAAAATCTAATGATCATAAAAACGTACAATTAAAATACATAATTTTAAAACAAAAACAAATCAAAATAAAACTTACTAAAAACTTGTGTTAAATTATTGAAATATGAACTCTCAGGGGGTCTTGTAAGTATAGTATATCTTACATTAAAGGGGTTCAGATGACAAAAAAATACAGGAATTTCTGATGTATTGTGTTGGATGGCAACCTTTGGGTGCCTTTGTAAAGTCTAAAACCAGAATAATTTAAACAAGCAAATCCAAGTAAAGAAAGACAAATTCTATGATGGGCCAAGCAGTGAGAGACAAAGAGGAGAGAAAGGAAATTGTGGTTGGATAGCAGAGGTATTTGAGCATTTTATGCTGTTCTGATGAATGTTTGAGCTTCGGCGTGAAAGGAGACAGCTTTGGGTGAAACTGTAACACACTGCAGCCCTTTGAAGGTGCAGCTGTTGATGCTTACAGTTTCTCAGCTGCCTCTTTCAGACATTTTTCAGCCCCTTTCACAAGCCACCGTGACAATCAGAATTCCAACCTACAAGCCAAACCTCGTAAAAATAGTATGACAATCAGGATTCCAAACTGCAAATCTGAAACCATTAAATAACATGAGAATTTCTCCTTTGCAAAGAAAAAAGCAGAGCATAACACCAATTGCTGTTGACCTGTTCAACTAGCTCCATATGTGACTCATAAAGTCATCTCACACATGTAAAGTTCTTCAGTGAAGGTAATTTGTCCTTAACACAAAATCCCTGCATTTTTAATTTCTGAGTTAATTCCAGTCAAAGACAATCACACCTGCTAAAGATTATTGTGATATATTAGTCACTATTCTGAACTTTTTAACTGCCGTAATCATGTGTGTCATAATCCATTTGAAATGCGCTTTGGGGCATCCACCATTTTTTTATAACTTAGACACACTTAAAAGATTCTGAGCAGATAGAAAATGGTAATTTTGATCCAACTGTCTGAACCAAATCTTTTTATTAGACTATGAGACCCCAAGCGAGACAGGCAGGTTAGTGCCTAAAAATACACACAAAAAAGCCGGCCAGATTAGAAGGGACATTGGTCTGATCTGACATACATAAATAAGGAAACAAAAGAACAGACAGCACGACCAGTGTAGTCCAATTACAGAACAAATTATGAGCCAGTTATTTTTAGCGAATCAAAAACATGACAGCATTGACAGCGGAGACAGTTTCATGAGCAAAGAGCTTTCTTTTGCAAGACTTTAAAACATTTTATTTTATTATAGGCAATGGAATTACAATTAATTTTTGTAATATGTATTGCTTAAAAGTTTTAATTTAAATTTAATAAAAATTTAATTATTGAATTTATGTAAATAAATGTATGATTTAAAACCAATTTTTAAAAAATGAAACATATGCATGCATGAATTGTTCAGAATAAGATGACATGCATTTAGAAAGTAGATGAATTTAGACACATCTGAACCATAAATTAATCATTAAATTGTTTATGATTCCCGTCCCTAGAAGCATATGGAGATTTGTGTTTGAGATTAGGCATTATCCTGTTTTGACTAGGTTGGGACACATTTGACCCTTTGCAAAGCCCCTTTGGTTACTATTGCTAACTCACACACGCTTTACAGAACTACAAGAATGACCAGATGTTCTCTCAGTCAGCCTCATCATTCTCAGCTATTCAACCCAGATCATTAGTTCAAGTCCCTCTCCATCCTCCCTGTTAATGTAATGAGATACACTCCTGAACATT
Source organism: Mylopharyngodon piceus (assembly GCA_039654765.1). Lineage (NCBI taxonomy): Eukaryota > Metazoa > Chordata > Actinopteri > Cypriniformes > Xenocyprididae > Mylopharyngodon > Mylopharyngodon piceus. The sequence goes on from CM077444.1 coordinate 17,658,304, forward strand.
ACTGACATCCCTGAATCAATCCTTATATCTCCAAAGACAAGGCATTAAACTCTCCTAAACCTGCTCCCAATGAGGCTCTCTCACTGCTTTTATCTCTCTTTCTTCTCTCTGTCATAAAAGGTGCTTCTCAGTCGATGTACCGACTGTTGATCTGTGATGAAGCCATGATGTTGTATTACGCAGTCTTGTGCATCTCTTTCTATTAGATTTCTATTAAATAACTTTTTCCTAGAGCTGCCGTAAAGCCAAAACAATCTCTGTCCATTAATTTTCCTATTATCACTGTGAAGCTCCTTTGAAACAATCTGTATTGTAAAAAGCGCTATATAAATGAAGATGACTTGACTTTCTATTTGTTACATTTTTGAGTTAGCCAGTGACACTGTACCATAAAAAAGACATAGCACAAATCATGCAGGAAATGATGTCGCTGTTGTCACATCAAAATCACAGTTGTACATCAGAAAAAGTCTTGAAAAGCAATGTTTGTATAATACTCTCTCTCTCTCGTTATTTCTACTTCTTTCCTGATCTCTCATTCTCTCTCTGGACCCATGCTGAGTGGAGGCAAAGCCAGAACCACACAAAGGTACCATTGATGAGGCGAAGGGTGTAAAACAGGCCAGTCTGCCCCTCTTAAACACACAGAAAATAAGTCATGAGGTTGCCAAATTATTCACAGGAAAGACAGGACACGCTGTGTACATAATTCAGTTTTGAAACACACAGTAATTTGGAAATCTGTCACATTTCATCATCATCAGTTTCTTTCGTAAAAGATCACACATTTGCATGTATAGTGAACATCTAATTCACAAAATTTTAAATAATGACGGAGCCATAGTCTTTTGGGTTACGCTACAACATATATCTTCGAGCATGCCGAAGAGTTCCCGGTTTGAGGTCCTTTCCCAACCCATTCCTCTCTCTCCTCTCCTATCACTTTCTGTCTGTAACTCAACTGTCCTATTCAAGGGAAAAATGTGAAAAAAAATAAACACTACTGTAGCAAATTAGCTCAAAATAATTAATTAATTACAAATATTTGAATCAGTTAATCGAATTAACTTAATGTAGCTGAATTAATATTACAATCAATTAATCTGTTCGGCCTGCAAACACTTGATTGTATTGATTGTCTATCAGCTCTTCAGAAAGGATATTTTCCGTGGCCACAGAAAAATAACTCTTTCTTAGCATGTAGCTGTTATTGTAATCATTATCATTGACATTGGTTTATAAGCAAATCAGAATAAACTCGCAAGAATGTGCACAAAGTTTTATTCAACTAAATCACAAACACATAGCTAGACTACAAACAGACATACAAATCACGCATACTTACGAAAATGAGAGAGTTGAAATGAATTGAACCGTAGCATAACAGGGAAAAGGAGCTATGAAAAGAGTCATTTGAGTCTTCGAGCTGGAAGAACCATCAGTTTCTCACTATAAAGCACCTTTGTTAACAAAGGGGTTCACAACTTAATACTAAATCGTCATTTAGTGTTTAAATGTACGATACTTGCAAATGCCTTCTGCTGTTGAGGAGCATCTGGATATGCAGTCTCAGGAGAAATTTCTGATGGTTCGGTCCGATGGTGCTGAAGTTGTAATCAATATCCTCTGCGTTGAGCCAAGCCAAGCCAATAGCCAAGACTATTCCAACTCAATTCGGTGCATTTGACAGCTGCTTTCAAATGTCACCGTGCTTATTTGTGTTCAAGCTCTGTCTGAAGACCGTTAAAGGCCTCCAGTTACTGCAGGATTTGCAGCGCTGAGCATTGTAGCCAATCGCGCTGCATCTGATTAAAGGCTATAGTGATTATATTAAAGGGAGCACGCTTTGCTCGCTTTATGTATTTAATATAGGCTATTCAAAATTTGAATAAAAGTTTTAGAATATTTTTCGTGATGCTACAAAGAGGACCAGTGGCCAAGTAAACACTGCTGAGTTTCAGAAGAGACAACCGCGTTTAAACGCCGAGTGAATCTGCCAAAATATATACTAGCATTAAGCTTACAGTTAAACTGGCCTACTAAAACATTCTTTGTTCTATTATTTTACTTGTGTTGTTTAATGCAATGTTTAATTAAATGCAGTGACATAGAATGCCTAATGTTGGTTTTATTGCTTGTGTTAGGCTACATGAGAAAATGATTTTTGTCTACCTCATGTAGGAGATTTAATGCGGGTGTGGGTCGGGTCGCGGTTTTTATGTCAAACAGGTCGGGTCGGGTACGGGTACGAGCTAAAAATAGTGTTTCTGTCGGATATCGGGTCAGGTGTGCTGTTAATAACTGCGGGCGCGGGGCGGGTGCAGGTGCGGGTTTATCAAACAGGACCCGTGCAGGACTCCAGAATCAGCAAGAACAAAGGCAGAAGACCAGAAGAGAGCAGTGCGATCTGCGTGGGGGCTTTTTAACCTCTACAGCAGTCACACCTTTGAGTTTTGGCTTGACCAATGAGAAAGGTGCAATTTCCAAGCAGGAAATGTTCCTTTGTTTGAAAGTGAACTCATTTGCATGAGGGGAGTAAGCTGGTAGTTTGTGTCCATTTATACCCTGATAAATATAACAAACGTACAATGCATTCTGAAAGATGGTGATGTCCACCAAAGTGTGAGTTATTAAACGACGAGTATTTTGTTATGAAACACCACCTAGATGGGCTACATTATCTAGTAGTTCTATTATCAGACATGCATAACACTATACAATATACAAAAGAACAATATACACACAGTAATAATACACAAAATGTACTGGGAAAATGCATGTTCAGTCATTTAAGCAAATTTGTCAATGAATTCTCTCTGGGGGCCTACAGTGTGTTTGAACAGAAACCGTATATGGACTAAGCCTGGCACTGATGAGTGAGGGGTAGAAAAGAAACAGGAATTAGGCTACTAATAACCTGTATCCTCATTAAGGAAACAACAGTTGCTAGAACTACTGTATTCCTATACAGAGAGAGTAGATGGTGATGGTAAGCTAACTAAAATAAGGTAAAAGTAAAAGTAGAATGTCCTTATAGCTCTGGAAAACTAAAAGGGAAGGGGTAAATAAACAAATTGATTTAATTCAATTTTAAATTTAATTACATTCAACTTAGCCAAATAGGGATATTCAGGCTAAAACCAAAGTAAATAAATAAAATAAAATAAAAATAGAAGGGGAGTAAAGTCAAAATAAAATAACACAAAACCAAAGTATATGGGGAAGGACCAACCTAACTGAGACAGAAAAGTACATGAGAGCTCAAACAGAGTGTGAAACCAAGTGAGGAGAGGCAGGGAGAGAGGAAGGGTTAACACATTACACTCACACCGTATCTAAGTGTTAGTCGGATGCTAACAGCTAACGGTTGATGTAAAGGGCTTTAACTTGTATACCTGTAGGGCTGCTAAAGAGCTAGCTTTTGGCTACAGGCGGTTTGTTTGTTTACACAAAGCGAACATTCAGTACTGATCGTCTATCAACTCTTCAGAAAGGATATTTTCCATGGCCACAGAAAAATAACTCTTTCTTAGCATGTAGCTGTGATCGTAATTGTTATCATTGACATTGGTTTATAAGTAGATCAGAATCAACTCACAAGAATGTGCACAAAGTTTTATTTAACTAAATCATGAACAGACTAAAGCTAGACTAAACACACACAGACATACATGTTAATTATAATTGAATTTATTTAAAGAGAGAGACACAATTTGTTCAATAAACCACTGTTTAATAAAAAATAAGAAAAATAAGCAATTTTATGTTTAGTTTTCTCCCCCCTGATGTACCGAACTGTGAATTCAATACCGAGGTACGTACCCGAAACCGTCATGTTTGTGTACCGTTACACCCCTACTATCTATGAAGTAGTTCCAGATTTGATTACATAATAAATAGCACAAATTACACAGCATTTTAAGATCATCATGGCCACATGAATACCACAAGTGAAGATTAAAATACTGAAAGCCCACAATCTATTATTTCTCACATATTGAGCTTATTCACTTTTGTGTCAGACTACATATGGCATCAACTCTGAAAACAGTTGGGTTAGAGAAACTGAGAATAAACAATTGATACGAGTAACACTGTGACCTTCAATGCCTTTGTACAGAATTGTCTTGTACAAGTTGGCAACTGTGGCATTGATTGGTGCACAAGCAGGGTTTGCCCTGGTTCAAACTGTACGTCCTTACAATGTAATCACAGATAGTCTGACTGCCTGGTAAAAAGATGTTTCTTTCAAAAGTCTACTCCCTCTACACAGCTAGGTTCATTCTCACTTCTTAGCTAAATCGATTTCTTTTAAGATGCTCAGTTAGCTAAGTGAGTGTTGGCGTACCAGGGCCTGCAATTACGAGGGCCAAGCTCTTATCCAATGAAGACAACACATGGATGGCCTGACACCCCCTCCTTCAGCTGGATAAGAGACAAGAGCTTCTGACTGACAAGGATACAGCTCACCATATCAACTCACTTCTCTAACTGTCAATAATGACTGCGGCTCACACACACACATTACCTGATCCATTTACTGCAGAGATGGGGAGGGCAGGGGGTGGGAATCAACCTCTGTTTCTAATCAATCATTGAACATCAATGTCATACTTCACAGCTCTTTGATACAGGCTCGCTGTGAGGGGTGCTACAGCAAGATGAGAAGTGATGGACAAAGCCACAACAGCAAAAACTGTTGAGTGAGGTGCATGTTTGCACACTGAACCCAATGGAAAATACACTGAAATGCACTATAAACCTATTTATCAACAATAAAATAGGTTTTTGTGATCCTACATAATTGGACAGTGGAATAAAAAAAAAACAATTAGACCAAAAAGTGTTTGAGGAGAAAATCTGTAGAGTGGAATGACATAAAGAAAGCCAAAGACAGAGATGGAGAGCGGGAGGGATCCAAGAGTATAATAAATTCACTCAGCATAAACAAAACAAAAATAATGTCTCAGGTTACGCATGTAACCATGGTTCCCTGAGAAGGGGAACGAGACACTGCGTCCCCTAGAGGGCGCTATGGGGAATGCCTTCGGCAGACCAGTCTCTGAAGCATGATTCTAAACATGACAATGAACTTGACATTAGTAGGCAGCAGCCCGTGACGTCACAGCAGGGTGCGGCCGAGTGTATAAAAGGGCACCTATAAAATACGCCATCCACTTCTGTCTGAGGGAGATGTGCAGGAATACCTGAAGCATGGCAAAGGGATGCAGCATCTCATTCCCCTTCTCAGGGAACAATGGTTACATGCATAACCTGAGACGTTCCCTTTCGAATGGGAGCTCGCACTGTGTCCCCTAGAGGGTGCTGTGGGGAACAATATACCCACACCGCCATGCTGAAGGGATGAGTGCCTTATTGGCTTAGCTAAGTCAAAGACTCAAGTAGTCCTCACCCCTACACCAGCGATGTCATAGACTGGAGCTTTTCAAGAATGGAGGCCTCAACAGGAACCTAACTACGTTCTTATTCAGACCAGTGTCCAAGGAAGCTCACGGAGAGCCTAACACTCAGAACTAACTAGCCCATGAAGCTCTGCAGAGTGGAGGCCAAAATACAACACTCTCAAAAATGAGAGGTAGCCTAGCAAAACCCCACGCTAAGGTCAGTAGCCAAGGAGGCTCACAGGGAGCCTAAAAACTTAACATACTACCCTACCGCCTAGCCGAGCTCTAGGAGCAGAGGCCTCAACATCACAACTCTCTAAACCGAGAGGTGGCCTAACTACACCCCACACATAGGAAACCGTGTAGGGAGGCTCACAGAGAGCCTACAACACACAGATGCTGTCCTAGCAGAGCTCTGGCGATCGGAGGCCTCAGTGAGGATAACTCTCTGTAGCGAGAGGATCCCTGACGACACTCGCAGTAGATGGCCGAGCTCTAGGAGTGGAGGCCTCATCATGACGACTCTCTAACATGAGAGGAGGCCTAACTACGCCCCACGCATAGGATACAATTTGTTCAGTCAATACAAAGTCGGCGTTCTGACATAGAACACGGAAGCTCTGCACTGTGTTCACTGAGCCAGCTGCGTAGGAAACTGACAGGGAAGAGGAAAAATTGTTAAATAAAGTCGTTATTTTTGTTTTGTTTTTGTGCACAAAAAGTATTCTTGTCGCTTAATAAAATCACATTAAGGTTGAACTACTGTAGTCACGTTGACTATTTTAACAAGGTTTTTAATACTTCTCTGGAAGTTGAATGTGGTAATTTCATTGCTTTCTATGGGAGATAAAAAACCTCTTGGATTTCATCAAAAATATCTTAATTTATGTTCCGAAGATGAACGAAGGTCTTGCGGTTTTGAAGCGACATGAGGGTGAGTACTTAATGACAGAAATTTCATTTGGGTGAACTAACCCTTTAAGTTGGTCATGTAAATTCACCATGTTGACCAACAGAAAGCAGCTTGGCAGCGTGGCTTCTGTGTGAGCAGTGCTTTATGAATCACTACACTATTGACCATTTTTTTGCCCGCATCTTTGTAATCGAATCTTTGTGGTTTTTGCAAGAGGTGTCTATTAACATCAAGTTTACACTATGCCTACCTACGTTATACGTCCTACATCATACGTCGGGTCAGAGGTCACACTTCCGCTGGAACTTCACTCTCTCGTGAATGCACAAAAAGTCAGTGATTATAGTTCATAAAGTTTTAAATATGGATATTTTTCTTACAAAAACCAATTGCTTCACTTCAGAAGGCATTTATTAACCCACTGGAGTTGTTTGGATTACTTTTGTGATGGATGGATGGATGGATGGATGGATGGATGCGCTTTTTGGAGCTTCAGAAACTCAGGCACTATTCAATGCCATTACAAAGCATGGCAAGTGCCAGGATATTATTTAATATAACTCTGACTGTTTGGCTGAAAGAAGAAAGTCACATGCACCTAGGATGGCTTCAGGGTGAGTAAATTATGGGATAATTTTCATTTTTGGGTGAACTATTTCTTTAAGGTGCTATTTTCCGTACATTCAAAGTGAACAGTGACCACAGGTTTCCACATTCCCCTTTCCCATTTCATTAGAAAAGTGTATATTGGACATTCTGCTAAACATTTCCGTTGGTGTTCCACAGAAGAAATAAACCACTGGTTTGGAACCACATGAATTTACATTTCTGGGTAACTATCCCTTCTTCCCAGGATGCCTAACTAGATATTCCAGACACATATCCTGAAACCATGCAACTCATCAGTGGGTTTATGAAAAACATCTGACCGAGCAAGCTCTGTGTCAACAATCAGAACATTCGAAGGAGCTGAGTCTACAGCTACTGGAGCTATACCTAATCCAGGAGTGTTTGAGTGTGTACATGTTTGTGTGTGTAGGGCAGGGCTGCTGAAGGCCTCTCCACCTCTGTACCAGCAGGGCCCAAGCTAATCCCTGTCCTGAGGCCCCAGAAAGACGTCACCCTCTGCCAGCTGCCTGACCATCTCCCTGCTGCTTCAGGAAATTAACTCCAGAGCAGCAGCCAGAAGGAGACTGGTAGACTCGAGGCCAGTGAGGAGCACTGAAGAGACACAGGCATCCACCAACCCCCAACCCGCTGTGACCCCAACAATGAATTGAAAAGAATTCCTGCCACATTCTCTATGAACCTGGCCAGAATACCAGAGAAGACGAGGAGAGCAGGCGTGGAAGAGAGGGCAGCTAAAAGGATAAAAGTTTTAGAGATTGTGTGTGTGTGTGTGTGTGTGTGTGTGTGTGTGTGTGTGTGTGTGTGTGTGTGAGAGAGAGAGAGAGAGAGAGAGTATAATTACAAAGAAGGAGAAAAAAGTTGAGAAATAAGGTAATTTATACAGTGAAGACTATGCAGTGTTATTTTACATTTAATTACTTTCTGTTGAAAAAGACTGTTCAGTTTTTTATTTTTATTATTTCATATTTCAATTCATGTTATTTCAAATACTTTTATATTTATCATTTCACAGGAATGCTATATTTGTTAAGCTCTAAGTTGTTCCTTAATCACCTCTAAGAGAGGGAATGGAGTATGTTGCACATGTTGCTTGTCAATAAATGGAGTTGTCAATACTCTTAAAAATAATGGGCGTTTCAGTCCTAATTTTAGGACTCCTAAATTTTTGCTCTAAGAGTATTTCACAAAGCATTTTAGCGCTAAAACTAGCTCCTAAATCTGTGAAACGTTAGGAGTAGTCAAGAGGACTCCTAAGTCACTAAAACCAAATCAGAAACAATCCTAATCCACCTAAAGACACTGTACACCATGAGGCAACAGTGATAGAGCTTTTTCTTCATAAATGCAATACATATTTTGATTTATAGATTTGAATCTACAATAAGACGCCAAAAATAAATCTTTAATAAATAAATAAATAATGTCCGATTACCTGTGGCAGTTGTTTTCACGAGTTCACACTTACAAAAGATTGAATAAAAAATATATAATAAGCGTATTTGGCGTGATGTCCAAGGGGATCGAGGACTCCAGTTTTCCCCGTATCCCCACAGAGAGTGAGGAACGGGGTGGCGGAGGGATGCAGAAAACGGTCGAGGTAACTATAGGTGAGTCGGCTCTCGTCTGTGTATATATATATATATATATATATATATATATATGCCTCCTCTCGAACTGATTAGATAGACCGTTTGAACGCGCTCCTCCCAAACTTTGTTTATAAAACATCATTTGTCGCTTGAATTCTGCAGTCTCTTGAGATGCAGATGTAAGAGGCTGAACATATACTAGTTTAATTAGTGACACTTAACCTACATTTTAAAACCTTTATTTGATTATGACAACATTTTTATTAAAAAATCTTTATTTGAATATGGCAACATTTGTATTTTAAAACCTTTATGATACCTCATTCTACAATATTTCTCTGATTAAGTCGCTGACAGAGACTCCTCCCCTATCAGCCAATCACTGTGGGCATAGTTAGTAAGCATGTTGACATCATCCATAGCAACGAGGTCAACCCCGCCCTTACTCTTAGCTTAAGACTTCTCTCTATTCCTTAGTAAAAGTTGGTCTCAGCAGCTTTGTGAATAGGTTTTAAGAGAAAACTCTTAGCTAAGAACTTTTACTGCTATTTAGGACAACTCTTAGTGGTAAGATAAAATGTTTTGTGAATACGGCTCCAGAACACCTTTCACCTTAACAATTTTATAGCAACACCACTCACAACACCCCCAAACCTCCAAAACTGCAACTGCATGCTAATAACCACTCAGAACACATTTACAACAACAAAGCAACACACTGGCAACCACTCACAAAACCCTAAAGAGCATCTTGAAAACATCTATATCCTAGAAAGCACTAACCAACACCTTAGCAACCAACACAAACACCCTGGCAACCATATCTAAGCACTAACAACCACTTAGAACCTATTTACAACTGCATAGCAACACCCCAACAACCACTCACAACATCCTAGCAAGCATATTTAACACCTATATCCTTGCAACCAATAACCAATGCCCTAACAGCCACCTAAAACACCCTGGCAATAGCATCTAAGCAGTGAGAACCACTCAGAACATCTTAACAGCTGCATAACAACACCCTGGCAACCACCCACAACACCATAGCATCATTGGGGTAGGTTTTGCACGGGCAAGCACCATTCACTTTTCTTCAGTAAACAGGAAAAAAAATTGTTATTATAACATTATAACAAAAAGTTATTTTGTTCTGTTAAAACCTCCCACTATGCACAATCAACAAAAAACAAAACTAAATAAATCTCTAAACAAACAAAATATAAGTTAATCACTGTTACAGGAAGCCTGAGCAAGCCTTGTCCTATTATCACTGCTTTATATGTGCTACAAAAATGCTGAGATCAACAAGGAATAGCATACAAATGTTTGCACTGATGTTTATGAGAGAGAGAGAGAGAGAGAGAGAGAGAGAGGAGGGTGGTGGGCACATGAAGGAGGTGGAGAACAGCAGGACAGAGTGTCGAAACAGTTGATTATGAGTCCCATCAAGTGATCAATGATTTCATTAATAAGACGAATCATACAGCTGTCACCACGCTGACACCGGTGTGAGAAATGATCCTGGAGAACATTTACCAAACCCTTCCTCTAGGGAATACCAGAATTACCCCCCATACGCACACATCCACATGTCCATTCAATAATTCCCCGTTAGTGTAACAGCCCAGCACCAAACAGAGAAGGGGGGGGGGGGGGGGTGCAGGTCGGACGGGACAGAAAAATGAAAGGAGCGTCAGGATGAACGGCTCTTAGAGGGAGAGAGACAGGAAGAGGAAAGGAGAAAATCCATTTTGAGCCCCCATTTTCAATTAGGCTCCACAAGCTGTTATCACAGGTGTCGCAGAATAGGCCCGAGCGAAGGAGAGTGGCTGCTATCCGCCTGCTGAAATGAACCCTTATCTGCACACCACAAAGATGGGCCGGGACAGACTATCTGTAAATTACTTTCCGGCCGCACTGCTAACAGGAACTTTATTTCTGTCAGATGACATTCGCCTCTATTTGCTGCTGATCATTTAAATAGCTGCCTAAAAAGAGGGACGTCACCTCTGCCTCTCTCTTTCTGTTCGCTCAGGCTCTCCTTTCATCCTTTTCATCAGCTTGTCTTTTTTCCTGTGCTATAAAGGCTTATCAGCAGTCTCAAAATATTCCTGAACCTAATTTGTGGTCTTAAAAGACTACATAGCTACACTAAAGCAAAAACAAATGAATTATATATATATATATATATATATATATATATATATTATTTTCCTGTTTATCAAGTTAAACTTTGCACCTTGCTTTTCACCAAGGTCCCAGAGCCAGTTCCCAGTAAAAAAAAAAAAAAAAAACTGAAAAAGTCTGTTCTGGTCTAGGAAAATCAACTGTAATGGCCCATAAAATTCCTTAACCCCTAAAATACTTCACAGATTCATTCAGTCCTTGCACAGACACCTCTGTGGCATTTTAAATCTTTTTATAGCGATATATAAAATATTATTTATTATTTTAATAATTTTATGAAATACTTATAAAGTACCTTGAAGTGCAAACTATTTTTTTTTTTTTTTATCAAATTTAAACTATAGTTTAACTATAAATTATTAGTAGGCTCTAGCTTGACAAGTTTCAAAAAGGCTTCCCAAAGTCTTCCCTCCTTTTTCCCTCTGTTTGTCCTTACTTCCTTAATTCCCTGCCTCAGTTCTTCATACTTCCTTCATGATCATTCATTTCATCACTCTGGCATCCATGAAAAAGTATGATAAACCAACAATCCTGAAACTATTTCCCTATCTCTCTCTCTCTCGCTTTGAATGGCAGGTGCCTTTTTGCCCCTTTCTCATTTTTAATTAACAAATTATCCCATGACGAGTGAGTTTATTCAGTTGAAGCACACGGACATCTCTCTCTCTTTCTTTTTCTCTTTCTCACTCTCCCTCTTACGGTCCAGGCAGCAACAATAGAATCAGAGGACTTTGTGGTCCACCTGCCTAGCAAATGATGTGAGTTGAGGAGGAGGGAAGCCCCCTTCCCTTCACCCCTTCCAAAGAGGACCAATCAGGCCATTGTGGTGGCACAGTCGGTTCCTTTGAGCTGTCAGGCCAGGGGAGCCGGTCCACAGATGAATGCTTTGCAGGCCTGCGCCAGTCTTTATCTAACCATGTGGGAATGCTCCCCACCAACCCTGCACAATTACACACTGCGGCTAAACTTTTTCACAAACTTTTACGCCATGTGGTGAGAGAAATAGGAAAGGAAGAAAAGTATTAGGGTAAATGAGAAGGAAATGGGAAAAGAGAAATGTTCATTCATTTTTAGGTATTATATACTCTTGTAGCTCAATAGTTAAAGCATAGTGCTAGCAACGGCAAGGTTATAGGTTTGATTCCACCTTGTACTTGAATAACTGTAGCTATTTTAGAGCTACAAATGCATTTATGGGAATAATCTAATTTTGCCATTAAGCAAATAAATTTTGCATAGTATAATGATTATTTATGAATGAATGAATGAATGAATGAATGAATGAATAGTATTATATTTTCTTTATGTTGATTCTGCATTAATTTGATGTATTCAATGTGTAAATATATTTATGATTTATAAATTTGTCACTAATCACAACTAACATGATTTGTCACAAAAAATGGTATGATTAATTAATTAATTACATTTTTAAATCACATCCCTAAAAATGTTCTTAACTAGAGGTTTTTTTTTTTTCATTTCATTTATTTAATATACTACAGTGATCTGATCAAACACCTGTTCAAATATCTAATCAAACATTTCTTTACTCCCTACAATCTACTCTATCTCAAAATCATCTATCTTAGCAAGCTTGTATTTCATCCTTTTTCTAAACTCCAACTCCACATTTTCACTGTATTATTTGGGGTTTACCCTTCTGCACATCCTCCAGACGTGCCTGGACTGATCTAGGATCAGTTTCAGTGTTTGTCTAGAGGTAAAAGGTTAATGATGCACCTCCACCAGCCAATCCTGGGTCTGTCAAAAAAAGGGGGACAATCGGCCACTGCCACAGTTGGGCTGCTGACAATTGCCTTTTGTTAGTCTTGAGGGGGCGGCCTGGGCGACACAGGTTAAAGTTGACGGGGGTTTAGGTTACATCAGATAAGAGGTTATGAGTATTGGGAGACCAGGAGAATGCAGGGTAATTATAACCACACCAGGAATGTGTAAGCTATCTTATGGCTGAGGTAAGGCCCTTCAGGAAGCAGGTCTAGGGTCTGTTTTGATGGATGGCTCATTACGGTCTGTTGAGAACTTGCGGTCAGGACTGGTTACTGGAATCAGAGCTTATGAAAAAACGATTAAACACTGGCCTACCGTCAGAATGTTAATTTAGCTATATTTTCCATCACAGGACAAGTTCCACAAACAGTTGGCTCTGTAATCATGCAAACACGTCATAAAGCACTCCTTATCAAGATTGTCTCTGAGGGTATCTGAAGTGTCACACGGATGCTGAATCAGAAATTCTTTTGCACATCAGAAACATAAAACACTCTGGACGAAAGACTTGTCATGGCCTACTATTTCATCTTTTTCATCGTTTTTGTGGAACATAAAACTTGAGTCCCATGAAGTGTCAAGGGTGATGGTATTCATTTAAAAGTGATCCCCCGGGTCTCTCCCCTGAGTGTGGGACTGAACCCCGGCCAGATGATCGCTGCAGCAAACTTTCCAAGACAAACCTTATGTTGTTCAGAGAAGTAATTACCCTTGCATTACAGAGAAAAATCCACAATCAGTAAGCCAAATTACATCCATGCTTTTTCCACAACAGTAAAGCTCTATCCCCCATCTCTGTTCATTCCCAACTCTCAGCACCCCTCCTCTAATTAATGAAAGAGAGCTGGCCATCTGGGAATGACTAACAGTGAGAAAGAGAGAGATGGAGAAGGAGCTCCTAAGAGCAATTAATGATGCCCTCCTCCACAAAAAAAGGAAATTCTTTTTTTTTTGACTTCCTGCCATATTACCAGAGGCTTTCATGTGGAGTGGTACAAAAATCAGACCACTCATCAACCAAGACACACACCCGCACACCATTTGTGTGACTTTTTGTGTGGAGAAGGGAAGTGAGACTATACCATTTTGTATTTAGTTGTGTTGTGAACTTTTGCAGCGCGTTTTTGTATTTGGTTGTGCTGTGAATTTTTGCAGCGCGTTTCTGTATTTGGGTGCATTGTGAACTTTTGCAGCACATGTGTTGTCTAACTGATGAAGATGATTTCTTTATTTGCTGGTGTTTTTTTCTGTTTGCATGTGTTTTCCTCAGTTGCAGTGCGTTGAGCTCTCTCGGCCACCGTACTAAAAGGTTAATGCTCTATCGTGTTTGAAATTAACACAGCACCTACACTAAACCCTACCCTAAACTTAATTGATAGGGTTAACAAAAGAAAACTTGAGATAAAACCGAAGCAACCATGCAATTTTAACTTGCTAACATAAGTCTTTGAGTTGTTTTGCCCTGGACTTTACGGGACTTGTACCCAAGCACTCCGAAACACAAGTGCATTGCTGTAACAGGTGAGCTACTGAACAAGTTATAAAAAGCCAAAAATATGGAGCTGATTATGTGATGCAAAAGTCAAAATGTATTAGTTTACAAATCATGCACTACGGTAAAATAGAACATTTAAATGTGAAGTGTGTAATTTATATGCTGCTAGTATCACCAAACAGAACTGCAAAAATAATTACTGTTTTCAAACAAGTCATCATTGGTTCAACTGTTGCTGTGCCAAGCTAGTTGAGATTCTCAAACAAACAGAGCAATGATTCATAGTGCTACAAGCCACAGCTTTTACACTTGGGAGAAATCATTACAGTTTTTGGGATAGTATTTTAACAAAAAATGGAGAAAAAAAGAAAAAAAAAAGAAAACCTGCACACGGTATATTTGTAAAATAAAACAGCAATGTTTCCATCAGTGATGTTTGATCTTTGTCAGTCTTCGTATTTTAACATCCAAAATATTATACACTTCACCTTTAAACAATTCAAAAAGATAGAATGAATAGAGAATAGAAGTTTGAGCTTGACAAGTAATTAGAAGAGAAGGTTGAAGTTGAAGTGTTGAAGCTATACCATTAGAGGTAGTGCTGGAGGCCACGGCCTTCTCACTGATGTCTGCACGGGTGGAGGCGCTCTTGGTGGCTACGATGGTCTCCACTCTCTTCTTCTTCTCTGCTGCAGAACTGGTCTGGGACTGGGTTTCCATGACAACAGCGCATTCCTCAGTACTTCATCAAGACAGGATACCTGCAGGGTAACAAGTTAGGAAAAGGTCAGAGGTCAGTGGTCAGAGAAAAAAAAACATTTAAATCAACAACAATAAATCTCATTAACAAATAACACACAATTAACAACAATCAGTCCATACACTGAAAATGACTGTTTTTCCAAATTTCCAACTCTATACAGAAACCATACAAAATCGCAAATTTCCTTTAAACATTTAAAAAAAAATCAAAAGTTTAAAAATTATTAGTCTGTCTATCCATCTTAATTAAACTGCTGTAATTATCAAAAAAAAAAAACATTCTAATTGTTTTCTAAGTAACATGAGAAGGTTACCATATGAATATGGAAGTAGCTGTCTGGGTTTCAGCTATTCAAGTTTGATGTGCTTGAATCTCCAGATGAGGGGTGTAACCATAATGAATGAGGAAGGGGGTACAGACAAACACAGTTAACTTTGTTTGTTTAGGAATTTTTTTCCTCAACCACTTGAGTGTGTGTTGACTTTCAGCTCAACACAACATCTGTTAACAATCATGGTTTAAAGGGAAAAAAACAACAAAAACAACAACCATGCAGTTATCAAGAGTTTTTTGTTTGTTTGTTTGTTTTTTGTTTTTTTAGTTGTTAATGAGATAATTTTACTGTTTATCACTGTAAAGCTGCTTTGAAACTGTATTGTATAAAGCACTATGTAAATACAGGTAACTTGATGTGTGTGTGTGTGTGTGTGTGTGTGTGTGTGTGTGTGTGTGTGAGAGAGAGAGAGACAGAGAGAGAGAGAGAGAGAGAGGGAGAGAGAGCACGTGTATAATGCTTTGGCAATATTGTATGTAAACACAATCATGCCAATAAAGTACTTTAAATTGAAAAAAAAAAATGAAAAATATTGAATTAACAGAGAGCGAGGGAGAGAGAGAGAATGAGAGAGATTGCTCACACAGTTTTTCCCTTCTCAGTTAATTTTCCTCAAATCCCAAGAAAAGAGAAAGTGGAAAAGAGTGAAAGAGGAAAATGATGAAACCGTTGACATGGAGTCAAAAAGTAAGGGTAAAAGAGAAGGGAGATCAGGACATACACATTCCTGTGGACAAGCAAATACAGCAAGCTTGTGTCCATTCAAGCATAGCTGACGTGTCTTTTGTGTGCTCTATGGGGCGGCCGGGCAGTCATCTGCACCAATTAAGACTGGGACCTTTTCACTCATAATCCCACTGACCTGGCCTGTGCCATATAATTCCATAGGTGTTCCCAAATTCCTTGTTCTTCACGCTTTTCCACCCAACTCCCCCTTAATGACACTTTTCTCCCACTTTTTCATCATTTTATTTGACCCTAATCCAACATAAACTGTAGGTGCAAAACTAATTCCAGAGTAAAATGTTATTGCTCTTTTATAGCTCAGGAAAAGTCAAGAGAAGTACAAGCTTTGTTCCAGATGTTTCTTAAAAAATAAAATAAAAAATGAGACAATAGTTGATATATTAGCTAGTCTTTTGGAGCATAGTTTGATACTTTGTTGACATCTTTTCTGGAATATGTGTGAGATTACTAGTAATTTATTCTGAGGAGAAAAATCTGATAAGCAGGAGATTAAGGGCCAGGTTTACTAACAGCTTGCGCCAGCGAAAACCCTCTTTTGGCGTTAAAAAACTACTGTCGGGATTTACTAAACATATGCAGTGCAAAATTAGCGCTGAAAAGGTGAGGACTGAGTTGTTTTTGCGGCTGACCTTATTGCATATTCATTTGTAGGAGTTTCCCTTTCAGACGCAAAATTTATGGGAGGAGAGTATTTAAATGAATCACGCAACACGATTTACTAATGTTTGCGCTCATCAATTTTACTGGTATTTGTGGCATTATTTAAAGCCCAAAAAAGCATGTCTTAACCCATTTTGCGATATGGCTTCAATTGTTGCTGCTAGGAGGAGACACCGCAAAGAACAGAGAGCGCATGGTAGAAGGGAGAAAATATTTTCCACTCCTATTAATTTCTTTGGAATGCCAGAGGAAGACGTTATCCGAACATATCATTTGCCAAGCCATGTTGGCCTATATATATATATATATAGTAGTCAACATTTGAAGTGGATCAAAAAAGTTCATCAAAGTTGTCCTAAGAACTAAGCTGTTCTAAGAAGAAAGTTTTAGGACAACTTTGATGAAATGTTTTGATCCACTTCAAATGTTGACTCCTAAATATATATATATATATACGTGTATACAAATATATATATATATATATATATATATACACAACATGGCTTGGCAAACAATATTATTATTATGTGTACGTGTTTGTCAGATTACATGTAACAAGTTGCGCCTGTGTCGACCCGCACATGATGAGAGCATCAGCTCTGCTTATTTGCGACCCAACGCTAATTTGCGCTGCTCTTGTTAGATTGCATTGGTCATTATGTAAATTATTTGACTGCATCTGTATTCTTTAATTTGCGCGTCAGCAGTAGATCACATGCAAAACTTGCCACTCCCATCGGCGCATTTGTGGAATTGCGCTCTCACGCTAATTTGCCCCGTTTAGTAAATCTGGCCCTTAAGCAAAAGGTCTCCATTCGGTTTCCATTTAATTTAATTGCTGCTTGGGAGAAACAATTGAGATACGAATCTAATGTGTGACTTTTCTTTCTTGAGTTCATATTGAAATCTCAGATTTGATTTCCTGGAAAATCTAAGCACAGTTTGAGACATGGTTGAGATTTCTTTTGAAACAAAAGTCTTAATTTAATCTCACTAAATATAATCTCAAATTTCACTAGATATTAAAGATATCTAATATTTTTCCTACAGATTATGTGCTCATTAGGCTGTTTTAACGTTATTATATACAGGTGTACTTTAGTGTGTCGGTCAGTAACACAATGTCAATTATGTGAAATGAATAGATGAAAAGCTTATGGCCTTAAAGTATGCACCAGGATGTTAAAGCCAGCTATCTAAACACCCTGAATTAAAGAAGCTCACAATAGAATGCATTAAAACCACAGTTTTGTGGCAGTTGTTTCCCAAAATAAATGTAAATTCTCATATTAATGCTTATTCCTTGCACTGACAGAGTCCCACACCCAATTAGCTGTGGGAAAGAGAAAGGGTGTTTCATTCTGCGTGTTGGCCCATAATCCTTTCTCACAAAAAGAGAAGCGATTAACCAGGTTTAAAATACCGCAATTCAGCCTTCTCCAAAGGAAAAAAATTCTTATTTTAAGCACATTAAGCAAATCAATTTAACATAAATTATACGCTCTGCTGACAAAAGCAGGGAGTTGAAAGTCAGCTGTGAATGGTACTTCAAAGTCATGCACCCGAAATACACTTTGAGTCATTAACGTGCTTGATTGAAATTTGAATTAGTTTACTTGAATTAGGGTTTTCCCCTTCACCTCGGCATCATGCAAACATAAGTTGCCTCCAAATGTTTTGCATGCTTCTCATACTTTTCTCATAAACTCAAGTCAGTTTATATACAGTAGGATTTAGGCTTGATTCAGGGTCTCTGACTTGCAGGTGAGAGGATTAGGGTACTAACTTTTGAACTAACTAAAGTTTCTTAAAAAAAAAAAAAATGTTCAAAAAATAGAATTAAAATGTACTGTATGTTATGTAATATGTAGAATTAAATTGGTTTAAAAGCATGTATTTTTTAAACAACAAATTGTTTAAAAAGTAAAATATTTATATAACAAAAAATTAAATATGCTTTAAATAAAAAAATATTTTTAATGATTAAAATATAAAATTAAGTAAAAAAAAAAAGTAAATGCATATGTGCATATGTATATGACTCCGTACACCACTTTATATGTAAAAAATTAATATGGGGGGTCACTACTCTGTCTCTGTGCTCTGAGAAAGACTGAACATCTCTTTGATTAAGGGATAAGCTTATTTACCTGCTCAATTACAAAACTTTAAACAGGCCATTACAATGGCATCAACAGGCTCTCTGCAATGGCATCCTTGTGATCCATTACCCAATAACCAGCTACATGTAAGTGTTCATACTGTTGGAAAATATCTACCAATGGTGAGGCAAAGCAGGAAGGTGTAAGAGGAGAAAAATGGGTTGTTTCAAGGATGAGCAAGCCAAGCTCCCTTGTCCCAGCACTGTGGTCCATCAGTGAGCATTGAGCTCTGTGGACTAATAAGATTAGCTTTCCTTTTTCTACAACCTTTTCCACTTAAGATGTTTTAGAGGAGCTGGAGAGGGACTGGGAATGACTTTCACTGCTGGTTGAGCCCGTCACGTCTTACATTCCTGGGTAACAATTGCACAATGATGTAATCTTTATGCTTACACGGTCCCTCTTTTGCGCTTGTTGCTCAGTAGATAAGAACGGAATAAAGAACGCGCAACAATACCAAACCTCTAGTGAGCACCGGCTCCTTGGCTTATTAGCTGCCTTGTTTTTTTGTTTGTTCTGCCCCGCGTTGGTTTGCAAGCTGAGAGAGAGCGAGTGCAGAGATACAGAGAACAAGAGACCCAAAAGATGTTGCAAATGAAGGAGTAGCTTTTTCATCTTTATTCTTCCCCCAGAGCAGAGAAGTTTTTGTTGTGTAGTCCTCTCACAAATGCTCCTGACAAGACTCATTTCCATGCTATACTAGGACTGCACGATATTGGAAAAAACTGACATTGCAATATTTAGTTTTTCTGCGATATATATTGCGATATGAAAAAAAAATTCACCAAATGAAAATTTGGAAAGAATTAATCATTCTAGAATCATTAGGGTGATTTTGTAGGTGAGTGAAAATAATGAACAAATTACAAGCATAGATAAATATAATAGAACAGATACAAATGAAATCAAAGCTGCAAGCAGCGATGAAAGGGCCCTCGCACCCAGGGTTAGATTTTTCAGGTGTGTTTTCGTTTGAGACAAATGGAAAAAGGCAAATGCAAAATCAGCCCTTTGCTTGAAAGCTTCCAAAATATTCAAAGCTCATTCAGGGTCTAACGCACAGACAAATTAAATGAAAACACAAAGTAAAAATCTAAAGTGCTTGCAATGAAACTGAAATGGATAAACATGGCCAGTTCTGAAGTCAACTTCCTAACTACAAAGTAGTCAAGTTTGTGTTTGAACATAGGGGAAAACGGGTGTAGTATTATCTGTGTAGTATTATAACCCATTTAAAATATATTATTTTATATCATTTTTGTTTATTTTTTATTTATCATTTTATTTTTATTTTTGTAAATTAAGTCGTCACTTTTATTTATATATTTTCAAAGCAGCTTTACAGTGATAAACAGGGAAATAATGATCAATGATGCAAACAGAATTCAATTCTGCTGAAAAGCAGCTCTAAAAAAGACAATAGTGTCACTTTTCAGCCAAAGTCAGTTAAGTGTTGATTCAGTACAACTGTGTAAAGTTCATCAAATTATGAAATGAGTTTAAATCAGATACAAGCAGCTCTACAGATGACAATGTTGTTATTCACGCTATTCACTTTTTGAATAAATGCCTTCTGAAGCACAGCAATGGGTTTTTGTAAGAAAAATGAACATATTTAGAACTTCATGAACTATAATAGCTGACTTCCGGTAATAGCCATACGCACATTCTCGAGAGAGTGGGGTTCCAGGGTATGACATAGGACGTAGCGCAAGCTCTGGTGAGAATAGGCAACTGTGAAAAGAAGTTCGTTGTTTTAGTTATACTGTAGATTTGTAATTGCCTTAAAATGGTGCGTTCTATCCGGGATGCTTCAACTTGCTTAAAACTAACCCAAAATATGTTGGAAATTAACATTTATTAATATGTTTAATAAATGAACAGTTTAATGAATAATAATTAAACAATAAACATTTAATACATTGCTTATTAATAAATGTTCACCTTTTGATTATAATTGTTGTCTGATTTTTTATTTTCAGCCTATTTTGGGTTCATTTTTTAGCCAGTCATATAGTAATTTTTAAACAATAGTTGGGTTAAATAAAACTTCCCACACTGTAAAAAATGATTTTATGGTGAAGTAAATACTACAGAAAAAACAAATGTAATTTTTACATGAAAAAGTTAGTTCAGGCAAGAATTTAAAAAGTAAAAATTTAAAAAGTAATCTTTTAAAGTAAATTCTATATTAGTACTCAATTTAAGCTTGTAGAAATTAAAGTGTAAATATCAACATTATAAAATTAAGTAAAACTACTCAACTTTTCTGATACTGGTGTTCCCATCATGCACTGGGCCTTGAATAATTAATGAGGTCGATTTTTCGCTGTTTTCTAGCTGTATTTACACTGTTTTATCATTGCTTTTGTGGTTATGTTTAGTAACTTGCCATTTTCTGACATTTGGAGTTCATTTTCGACTCAAAATGGCACATTCACACTCAAAAACAATCCATCAAATGTTACCGTCATTGTGTATTGTGTACCAAGTACTGAGGTCTCTGTGTTCAGGTGCCGCGTTACTTCTATTACACTCCTGAACAAAATCTTAAGACCGGGGGAAACATTACAAGTATTCGCATTTTGCGCTATTGGATCATAACCAGGTTGTAAATACTGCTCAAAATGCCAAAAGAAGAAACAGGAACAAGAGACAAAAAACAGAGAGTATGCAATTTATTGAAAACTGCATTTAAACTCAAACAGGCTGTTCATCAGCTGATCAAAAGTTTAAGACCATAGCCTTAAAAAGTTAAAATCTGCGCAAAAATAGGGCTTTCATGTCATTCTCCTTCAGACTTCACACTGTCTTGATCTCCTGATGGCAAAGGCAAAAAGGCCTTCTGTCTTTGAACGTGGCAGGATTGTTGAGCTGCACAAGCAAGGGCTCTCGCAATGCGCCATCACTGCCGAGGTTGGACGCAGTAAGACAGTCATTTTACATTTCTTAAAAGATCCTGAGAGTTACAGGACAAAAAAGTCAAGTGGTAGACCCAAAAAGATTTCACCTGCACTGAGTTGGAGGATCCGACGGGCTGTCCGTGAAGACACAGGCCGATCCTCGCCCCAAATTAAGGCCCTTACTGATGCTGACTGCAGCCCAATAACCATAAGACAGCTTCTGCGAGAGAAGGGCTTAAAGAACAAAAAATGTCTTCAAAGGCCACGTCTCCTCCCATGCCACAAACCTGCCCGTTTGGAATTTGCAAGGGAGCACCAAACATGGGACATTGAAAGGTGGAAGAAAGTTTTATTTTTATATTTTTTTTATATTATTTTTAAAGTTTTATATTATCTGACGAGAAAAAAATTAACCTGGATGGTCCTGGTGGCTTCCAACACTACTGGCATGACAAGGAGATCCCACTGGAGATGTTTTCTATGCGGCACAGTGGAGGAGGCTCCATCATGATCTGGGGTGCTTTTTCCTTCAATGGAAAAGGGAGCTTCAGGTTGTGCAGGGGCGTCAAACGGCGGCTGGCTATGTGGACATGTTGCAGCGGGCATCCCTCTTGACTTAGGGCCCTCGTCTGTGCGGTAATGGCTGGGTCTTTCAACAGAACAACGCTGCAGTTCACAATGCCCGCCTGACGAAGGACTTCTCCCAGAGCTCTTTTGGACCATCCTGCGTGTTCCCCTGATCTAAATCTCATTGAGAATGTTTGGGGATGGATGGCAAAGGGTTTACAAAAGTTTACAAAACGAACATCAGTTCCAGACCATGGATGCCCTTCGTGAAGCCATCTTCACCACATGGAGCAACGTTCCCACCAGCCTCCTGGAAACAGTCACATCAAGCATGCCGAAACGAGTGTTTGAGGTGATCAACAAGAACAGTGGGGCTACTCAATACTGAGTCCTTTTTTGACACTTTTAGTTCTGTTGTGGGGGGTTTTTGGGCTATGGTCTTAAACTTTTGATCAGCTGATGAACAGCCTGTTTGAGTTTAAATGCAGTTTTCAATAAATTGCATACTCTCTATTTGTTGTCTCTTGTTCCTGTTTCTTCTTTTGGCATTTTGAAGCAGTATTTACAACCTGGTTACGATCCAATAGCGCGAAATGCGAATACTTGTAATGTTTCCCCCGGTCTTAAGATTTTGTTCAGGAGTGTATGTAGATATGGTGTTTACACAATATCTATTGTATCATTTACTTAGATGTTTCTAAGTAAAGCATACACTTTAAAATAATGGTAATTCAGTGTTATATTGTATGAGTAAAATGTATTGCAAAAGAAACTTCAACTAAGTAGAAATTACTCAACCTTTTACTGGCCAAGTTAAAATTACTTATTTTCTTTGCTAATTTTACTTAACTTAGTTATGTAGAGTTACTTAATTCCATATTTGAAATTTGCTTAAAAAATATGCGTGCAAAAACTTGCAAAAGAACAATTAAGTAAATTTTACTTATTGTTTTTTACAGTGCAGCACATTGGGCAAACATTTAACCCAATCGGGTTTGTCCATTTTCAACCCAACTTGGGTTGTTTTTAACCCAGCATTTTTTAGAGTATAGGATGGCTTGAGGGTAAATCATTGGGATAATTTTCATTTTTGGGTGAACTATCCCTTTAAGAGTTCATTCTAATATGCTGATTTGGTGCTTAGTTATGATCACAGTCATTTTTAAATTGTATACTCTAAAAAATGCTGGGTTAAAAACAACCCAAGTTGGGTTGAAAATGGACAAACCCAGCGAATGGGTTGTTTTAACCCAACAGTTGGGTTAAATGTTTGCCCAACCTGCTGGGTAGTTTTACTTAACTCAACTATTGTTTAAAAATTACTGTACTGCTTGCTTAAAATCAACCCAAAGTATGTTGGAAATTAACATGTATTAATATGTTTAATAAATGAACATTTATTAATAAGTTTAATGAATAATAATTAAACAATAAACATTTATTAAATGGCTTATTAATAAATGTTCACCTTTTGATTATTATTGTTGCCTCTAGTAATTATGTGTCTGATTTTGTAACAATCAGTCCAACTGAAGGAGAGTTGATTAGCCCATGTGCAGTTTATTGAAACTAAGTGACAAACAAACAAAGCAACCACTTGACTTGGACATAAGCAGACTTGACGATGAGCAGACTTGACAATGAGCAGGCTTGACTTGACAATGAGCAGGCTTGACAAAACCACTCACTAACAGCAGGGTTACATTAATCCAATACACGACAAAGTAACATGGAAAACAAGAGGCTTAAATACATGAACTTAGTGAACACATGACTAAGACAACCAATGGGCAAGTGATACAAGGAACAAGGGAACCAATGAACAAACAGAACTCAGAAACACATGACCATAAATAACCAATCAGCACGACACATTGACTAAGGAAGCACAT
This sequence comes from Mylopharyngodon piceus, assembly GCA_039654765.1. Taxonomy (NCBI): domain Eukaryota; kingdom Metazoa; phylum Chordata; class Actinopteri; order Cypriniformes; family Xenocyprididae; genus Mylopharyngodon; species Mylopharyngodon piceus. The sequence goes on from CM077444.1 coordinate 17,682,348, forward strand.
GGGGAGCAAGGGAAGCATGACACAAACAAGCAACAAGAATCAAAATACAAAATAAAAGACATGAAACATGAACATGAAACAAAACTATACAATACAGATCCCCCCTCTATGGGCGGCTCCCGACGCCCAACAAAAACAAAACAATACTAGACATGACTCGAAAGTCCAGGAGGGTGGTGGAGCGGAGGCAGTCTTGGGGGAGGGATGAAGGGCCAGGCCCGTGCAGGGGGACAGGACCTGGACCACAGCATGGCAATGGCGGGCCTGGGTCATGGAGCAGAGGCAGACCTGGGCTGTGGAGCATGGGCGGACCTGGACCATGGAGCGTGGGCGGACCTGGACCATGGAGTGGGGCGGACTTGGACCTTGGAGCATGGGTGGACCTGGTCCATGGAGCATGGGCGGACTTGGACCTTGGAGCATGGGTGGACCTGATCCGTGGAGCATAGGCAGACTTGGACCTTGGAGCATGGGTGGACCTGGTCCATGGAGCAGAGGGTCCTGGTGCACTGGCGGACCTGGACCATGGAGGACCTTGAACTTGAAGCAGTGGTGGACCAAGCTCCCCCAAGCTGACGTGGCAGACATGACATGAAGAGGCTCTGGTATGGCGGTAATGATGGCTGGAGACTCAGGTGTGGCAGCCATTGATGTGTGTGTGGCCCATACACATGAAACATGACAAACTGGGGCCCAAGTCAGGAAGCAGACAGACTGGCTAAACCGACCGTCTGCTAGCTGCCTCACGTTACAGAAGTCAGATAATTCAGATAACTCCCAACACATAGAAACTCTTACACCTAGATATTTTCAAATAGAGACTGTGTCTGTACCCCGAATTAGTAAAAACAAAAAACTTCCAAACCCATTTAATGGTAAAAATTTAATTGATGTTCAACAAATAAAAAATAGAGATAATAATGCTAAACAAATGATAAAACTCGGGTTGTTAAATATTAGATCCCTTTCTTCAAAATCACTTATTGTTAATGATATTATCAAAGATAATAATCTAGATGTGCTGTGTTTGACAGAAACTTGGCTAAAACCGGATGATTACATTACTTTAAATGAGTCTAGTCCTTAAGGTTATGATTATCGACACAATGCCCGTCAGAAAGGCAAAGGGGGAGGTGTTGCTGTAATCTATAGTAATACTTACAGTATTAGTCAGAAGTCTTTCAAATATAATTCCTTCGAAGTGATGGTACTTTACGTAACATTATGTAAGTTGACATTTGTGCTGGCTACTGTATACAGGCCACCAGGACACCATACAGACTTTATCAAAGAATTTGCTGACTTTCTATCGGAGTTAGTACTAGCTGCAGATAAAGTCCTTGTTGTTGGTGATTTTAATATCCATGTAGATAATAAAAAAGACGCATTAGGAATGGCATTTGCAGATATTCTAAACTCTATTGGTGTTAGACAACACGTGTCAGGACCCACTCATTGTCGTAATCATACTTTAGATCTAATATTGTCACATGGAATCGATATTGATGCTGTTGAAATTCTGCAGCAGAGTGACGACATCTCAGATCATTATCTAGTCTCATGTATACTACATTTAGTCAAGGCGGCTAAATTGCCTCCATGCCATAAATATGGTAGAACCATCACTTCTACCACTAAAGATCGCTTTATAAATAATCTTCCTGATCAGTTTCATCGCCTTAGCATACCAGAAAGCTTAGAAGACCTCGATGTTGCAACAGAAACTATTGCCTCTGTCTTTTCCAACACATTAGACTCAGTTGCTCCTTTGTGCTTAAAAAAGATTAAGGAAATTAATCCAATGCCATGGTACAATGAGCACACTCGGGCCCTAAAGTTAGCAGCCAGAAAAATGGAGCGCAGCTGGAAGAAAACAAAACTAGAAGTATTTCGCATTTCGTGGAGAGAGAGAATGACTGAGTACAGAAAGGCCTTAAAATCTGCTAGATCTGCCTATTTTTCAAAACTTTTAGAAGAAAATAAACACAACCCTAAGTATTTATTTAATACAGTGGCTAAATTAACAAGAAATAAAGCTTCAACTTCTGATGTTTCCAAAGAGCACAGCAGTAATGACTTTATGAACTTCTTTACTTGCAAGATTGATAATATTAGAGAAAAAATTATAACCATGCAACCGTCTACTACAGTATCGCGTCAGATAGTGCATTGTAGTGTCCCTGAGGAAAAATTCAATTCATTTACTGCTTTAGGAAAGGAAGAATTGTCTAAACTTGTTAAATCATCAAAATCAACAACATGTATGTTAGACCCTATACCGACTAAGCTATTGAAAGAAATGCTTCCAGAGGTTATAGATCCTCTTCTTAATATCGTCAATTCATCTTTATCACTAGGACACGTACCAAAAACTTTTAAGCTGGCTATTATTAAACCTCTTATTAAAAAACCACAACTTGATCCTAGAGAATTAGTCAATTACAGGCCGATCTCAAATCTCACTTTTCTGTCAAAAATACTAGAAAAGGCAGTATCATCACAACTATGTTCCTTTTTAGAACGAAATAGTATCTGTGAGGATTTCCAGTCAGGATTTAGACCGTACCATAGTACTGAGACTGCTCTCATTAGAGTTACTAATGATTTGCTCTTATCATCAGATCGTGGTTGTATCTCTCTATTAGTGTTACTGGATCTTAGTGCTGCATTTGACACTATTGATCACAATATTCTTTTAAATAGACTCGAAAACTATGTTGGCATTAGTGGAATTGCATTGTCATGGTTCAAATCATACTTATCTGACTGTTATCAGTTTGTAGTAGTAAACGAAGAGATGTCATATCGATCACAAGTTCAATATGGAGTACCGCAAGGCTCAGTACTAGGACCGTTGCTGTTCACTCTGTACATGCTACCCTTGGGAGATATCATTAGGAAGCATGGCGTTAGTTTTCACTGTTACGCTGATGATACTCAGCTCTATATTTCTTCGCGCCCTGACGAAACTTACCAATTCACAAAATTAACAGAATGCATAGCTGATATAAAAAATTGGATGACCAGTAATTTCCTACTACTAAATTCAGAAAAAACAGAGATTCTAATTTTTGGACCAAAAACTTCTTCACGTAATAACCTAGAATACTGTCTAACACTTGATGGCTGCTCTGTTAAGTCTTCGTCGTCAGTTAGGAACCTGGGTGTGCTCTTTGATACCAATCTTTCATTTGAAGGCCATGTTACTAGCATCTGTAAAACTGCATTCTTCCATCTTAAAAATATATCTAAACTACGACATATGCTCTCAATGAAAAATGCAGAACAGTTAGTTCATGCGTTCATGACCTCAAGGCTAGATTACTGTAACGCTTTACTGGGTGGTTGTTCTGCTCGCCTGATAACTAAACTACAGCTCGTACAAAATGCAGCAGCTAGAGTTCTTACTAGAACTAGGAAGTATGACCATATTAGCCCAGTTCTGTCAAGACTGCATTGGCTTCCTGTTAAACATCGTATAGATTTTAAAATCTTGCTAATTACTTACAAAGCACTAAATGGTTTAGCTCCCCAGTACCTGAACGAGCTCCTAATTCATTATAGTCCTTCACGTCTATTGCGATCTCAGAATTCAGGCCAGCTGATAATACCTAGAATATCAAAATCAACCGCAGGCGGTTGATCCTTCTCCTATTTGGCACCTAAACTCTGGAACAATCTTCCTAGCGTTGTTCGGGAAGCAGACACACTCTGTCAGTTTAAATCTAGACTAAAAACGCATTTCTTTAACCTGGCATACACATAACACATTACCAATTTATATTTTCAAATCCGTTAAAGGATTATTAGGCTGCATAAATTAGGTCAGCCGGAACCGGGAACACTTCCTATAACACCTGATGTACTCGTTACATCAGAAGAAGAATGGCATCTACGCTAATATTAGTCTTTCTGGTTATCCCGAGGTTCACCGTAGTCAACCGGATCCGGGCCGTATCCAGGTGAGACCAAGGACCTACGCCTTGACACGACCACAACGCAGCCCTGAAGTATCAGCAGAGATTGAGTCAACTAGATCATCCACTGTGAGGGCCTCATCGACACGACAGCCACGACACAGTTCCTCAACAACCGTCCATACCGGCGTGATGAATACGATCCTCAATTGGATGGAACTGGAATAAATACTTTGAATGTTGCGATCCTATTGGACTTACGATAGCAACCTGAATCGTAACAAAGCACTGTTGGCCAGAGGAGAACTGGCCCCCCGACTAAGCCTGGTTTCTCCCAAGGTTTTTTTCTCCATTTAAACACCTATTTGCCACTTGTCTGCCACCTGATGTCACCTGATGGAGTTTGGGTTCCTTGCCGCTGTCGCCTTTGGCTTGCTTAGTTGGGGACACTTGACATTTGACTTGACATTTGATATTCAACAGTGCTTTGATCTGCCTGCATTGACACTATTCTTTAAGAGCTGCTGTGCAGCCAAATAATGTACCAGTTATCAATGTAAAGCTGCTTTGACACAATCTACATTGTAGAAAGTGCTATATAAATAAAGGTAACTTGACTTGACTAGGATAGCTGAGACTCTGGCGTGGCGGCCATCTCGGCTGAGGGCTCAGGCGTGGCAGCCATCTTGTGAAAGAGACTCAGGCGTGGCAGCCATCTCGGCTGAGGGTTCAGGCATGGCAGCCATCTTGGTTGAGAGCTCAGGCATGGCAGCAATCTTATGAAGAGACACAGACGTGGTAGGCATAACGTGAACAGGCTCAGACTTGGCCGGCATGATGTGAACAGCCTCTGGCTGGGCAGGCATGACGTGAAGTAACTCTGGCATAGTGGCCATCTTGTCTGAAGACACAGGTGGAGAAGCCATCTTGTCTGAAGACACTGGCTTGGTGGCTATGATGGGACGAGACACTGGAATGGCATCCATGTTGTGAACAGACTCTAGCGTGGCAGGCATGGTGTGAACAGGCCCTGGCTTGGCAGACTTTACGTGAACAGGTACTGATCTGGCAGGCATGACATGAACAGGCCTTGGCTTGGCAGGCATGGCGTGAACAGGCCCTGGAGTGGCAGGCGTGGCGTGAACAGGCCCTAGTGTGGCAGGCATGGTGTGAACAGGCCCTGGCATGGCAGGCATGGCGTGAAGAGGCTCAGGCTTGACATATACCTCAGCCTCACTCACCGTGAAACTTGATGCACTTAAAAACAAAATAAAGTCCATTTGCCGGCATAGCATAGAGGGGTGCTCAACCAAGGGCATGAGTTCAGCGAATTCATCGTCCAATCCACATTGAAAGCACCATTTTAAATAAGTCTCGTCCCTGATCAATGAAACACAAAAAATCCTTGAAATAGTCCTCAATAGAATGTCCTGCTTGACGAGGACTCAAGAGCTGAGAAACTGCTGGGTCCATATTGTGAGTTGTGTATTCTGTAACAATCAGTCCAACTGAAGGCGAGTTGAAACTAAGTTTGAACTAAGTGACAAACAAACAAAGCAACCACTTGACTTGGACATAAGCAGACTTGACGATGAGCAGGATTGACAATGAGCAGGCTTGACTTGACAATGAGCAGGCTTGACTTGACAATGAGCAGGCTTGACAAAACCACTCACCAACAGCAGGGTTACATTAATCCAATACACGACAAAATAACATGGAAAACAAGAGGCTTAAATACATGAACTTAGTGAACACATGACTAAGACAACCAATGGGCAAGTGATACAAGGAACAAGGGAACCAATGAATAAACAGAACTCAGAAACACATGACCATAAATAACAAATCAGCACATGACACATTGACTAAGGGAGCACATGAGGAGCAAGGGAAGCATGACACAAACAAGCAACAAGAATCAAAATACAAAATAAAACATGAACATGAAACAAAACTATACATTACAGATTTTTGATTTCCAACCCATTTTGGGTTCATTTTAAGCCAGCCATATAGTAATTTTTAACAAAAGTTGGGTTAAATAAAACTGCCCAGCATGTTGGGTAAATATTTAAAGTCCTTCTGTGGTGAAAATCAAGTTTTTAATGTTGTTTATATGTCTATGTGGTGTTTTTAATATGCTTTAAGACAAACCATGTGCAAATTCATTAGTCAACACCACTGAGTGTTTTCTCTTTAAAGCTGCACTGATCTAAAGACAGTTTTAAAAACGCGGTTTGAAATCGCTGGTGTTTCTGACGTCACAAACTACCTTATAACCAATCACGTCACCGTGCCAGCGGGCTTTAGCATATCATTAACTATGACCGATCTGAAGCAGGGGAGTCTCAAGAGAAAGTTATCCCGGTATAGTTTTCTGTTGATATGAAAAATCTGGTAGATTTAGCAATATAGCGGGTCTATGATGTATATTTCAATGTTATGAATATGCCTTTCTCGTCGCGCCGATGGCCTCATGGGCAGCGCGCCAACATGTAGCGCCAATGCGCTTCGGGCGACACGAGTTCGAGTCCCGGCTCGTGGTCCTTTCCCGGTCCCGTCCCCCTCTCTCTCTCCCGCTTCGCTTCCTGTCTGATCACTGTTCTGTCATAATAAAGGCAAAAACGCCAAAAATAAATCTTTAAAAAAAAAAAAAAAAAAAGAATATGCCTTTCTCCACTGACGTTCTAAGGTGTTCAAAGCGTTTCTAAGGATACTGATTTTTTACTCGGAACATGGTTTGTGTAACATTAGCAACACATTATTTGATAACGTAGTCAAGCAAAAAGCTAATCAATCACCGTTATGTGTCTGACGTTGTAAAAAGCGATACCATTGTATTGTCCTCAATAAGGTGACAGAGTGGATCTCTGAGCTTGTGCGGATTAGCATATTCATAGATCCGCATATACAAAATGAAGCAAGAGTGTTACATTCAAGCTATTTTAAGGCATGAAGAATTTTTTTCACAAAAAACATTTAAATATGTAATTTTAGTGATCAAATATGAGTTTTAAGGATAAAATGTAAGGGACTACAGGGGGACTTTAACCCAACCGCTGGGTTAAAACAACCCAATCGCTTGGTTTGTCCATTTTCAACCCAACTTGGGTTGTTTTTAACCCAGCATTTTTTAGAGTGTAACAATATTTCACAATATTACTATTTATACAGTATTTTTGATCAAATAAATGCAGCCTTGGTGCATATATATAGATATATACAAAAAAAGAAATAAATAATTCATATAAATAATATTTGTTACATTTATACATTTTGTTGAAAAGGCTAGGCTGTTTAATGGCATGTAATGTAAAAAAAAAATATTTTTTTTGTACCCATGACTTTAAGGTAATATTAAACATGTAATATTCATTACAGTAAAAACTGCCCCTGTTCTTCCTACAGTGTGTGTCAAAACTCAAGAGAGCCACACACCATACTCAAATCTGACAGCACACTGAACATCTGGAAGTGTGTGGGAGGAGAGACACCCCCCCCCCCCCCCCCCATTCTCCATCCAGTGTTTGTGTTTTGTGGTGTGTGAATGTGAGTTCAGGATGCTGAGGACTAAGTAAGAGGGCTTCCTTTGCTGATGCAAAGCATCCAGCCTGCCCATCTTTCTCTTTTTCTCTCCATCTCATACACACACAATGCTTGCATTGACTGAGATCAAACATAGCTATGGTAAGGCTGCTAAGGCTTTTAGGGGGGGGGGTCTCACGCTCATCTCTCCAGAGACTTGGAGTACACCTCAGAACCTGTCACATCTCAGTACCTCACAGTAACTCACAACAGGTACTGTTCACCTCTGAACACCGGCTCACTTACAACTACAGAGACCCATATACATCTAACAGCTCTACTCTGGCTATACATCAACAGCTGATCTTACACAAAAAAATAAATTAATAAATGAATAGCTCTTTTATAACTCATGAGACTTGGAGTTTCTCGCTGTAAACAATAACAATAATTAAGTAATTAGTATTTTATCTTATGTTAATTGTCTAAACATTATTTAACAAGATAAGTGTACATAATATAAAGCATGTAATATATTAAGATGTTTTTAGAGAATATATCTTGAATATTTTTTCTTGTTTAAGCATAAATGTCACATTTATTATTTATCAATTATTTAAAAATCAATTATTAAAATTATTGTTTGTTATTATTAATTGTTAATTTTCAGTTTTTTACAACATTGGCATTTTTTGTTTATACAACAATTAATTTATTTATAACAAATTACTTTTATTATTAGCATTCTATTATTTTTTTATAAATAATTAAAAAAAATTATTTATCAATTTTTGTTATTAATGTTTGCTAATTTTACGGGCTTTTAACAACATTTTTGTTTAAACAACTTATACAACATTTATATATAACATTTAATTTAATTACTATTATTTATTCTATGATTATTTCATATTACTCATTATTATGTTTTATTCATTTAGATAAGTTTGACTTTGATATGTTTGAGTTCATATTGACATATTGACTTCTAGTTGCAGACTTCGGCACTATCTTCTGAAATTTGGCAGGTTTATGACATTTCTTTCTTGTAGGACAGTGTCAGTTACTCCTCAAACCAAATTTCACAAGATACACATGATTCATATGTTTACACACACACACACACACACACGCGCGCGCGCTTGCCTATCCAATCAAACAGTCAAAGCAGAGAGGCCTTATTAGACCCATTGGTGTAGAATCAAGGAGCAAATTATCTATCCCATGGCTTCATGATTCATCAAGCCAGAGCCTGGTCCCTTAGCAGCCCTGTGCTGCAAACAGCCCCCCTGGAGAAGTCATAATGTTTACTTAAAGACAGGCTGCTGCCCCCACAGGCATGCTTTATTAGCTCTTATTAATTCCTATACAGGCCCCAGCAGCCTCGCCATTTACAGCTTATTACAACCCAGAAATTAGACTAGATGAAGTCATCCTGCAGTATAGGGCTCTGTCGATGAAAGAAAAGGAGGGGAGGAGTCCGTAGGGGGCTGAATGCAAAATGAAAAAAGGGGAAGCGAGATGGAGGGAGAGAAAGATGGATGGAGGAGAGCAGAAAAGAGAGGAAAGGTCAAGCAAAAGGGATTGCATTAGTTTTAATATAAACAAAGATAAAGACAGAGCAGAAGAAAAGCTCAAGTAGGATGGCAAACCTCTGAAAATTCGTCCAGATAAAGTTATCGAAATTCTGAAAGTGGGATGATGAGAGGTTAGAGAGAGAGGGTGAATAAAGAAGCATGAGCTGAGACTTTTAGGACTGACTTATTGTCTGGAACAGGTGTTTATTCAAAAGCTATTCAATCATATATTCCAGCAACTGACTAATGTACTTACATAATATATGCTGGCGTACATATGCTTATATATCGTTTGCTTAGTTTATTTTTTGTTGCTTTCTTTGTTGACTCTTATCAAGCAAGCTCAGTTTAAATGGCTTTTTTCAGGTACTACAGAGTAATTAAACAAAAAAGTGAAGAATGCATAATGAGACAAGGGTGGCCAAAATATACTGTACAAAATTAAGAATATATAGCTAAAAATATATCTAAATATTTTAATAAATTTAATATTGTGAAGAAGGTTAAAAAATAAAATATAATATGCATATTTCTTTTCAAACCAAACAGTCAATGTTGCCAAGTACTGTAGATTCAAAATGTTATATGTAAACTAAATTACAAATGACATTTAATCTTCTTCCATTTATATAAAACCATATAAAAATAAATGTATGTGCATGTATATATTTATATTTAATTATATTTACTGACATTTTGATAAAGAAATATATATGAAAATGTGTCACACTGGGACTTCAGTGAACATTTCTGAGTGATGACTCAAATGAATCATTGAAACATTATTTTAAACTGAATTTAAATTGAATCTGAACTCTAACAGGACTAACATTATTGCCCAGACCTATACATGAATACAGTAAAGATGGTAGTAACATGTACAGAAAATAGCTTAAAAGTACATTTTATGTAAGCGTACATACATTTAGTCTCAAAAATTTAATGAAAACAACTGTATATTAGTCACGTTTATGTTCTGTTTAGTTTGATCCTTTGTATATAGTTTCTTTTCTTGGTCTGTCTCCGTTCATTTGGTTGTCTTAGTTACTGATTTGGTTTCCCTCATTACTGATTATGTTCACCTGTGTCTTGTTTGGTTCCTCATTTATCGATGTGTTTATATAGCCCCCCATTTCAGTTGTAGTTTGTCTGTCATTGTTGCATTATGGTGTGGTTTTCCATATCTCCAGCATATTTCTTATGCTCCTGAATGTTTTGCTTCTTTTATTAAATTATATAATAATAATAATAATAATAATAATAATGTTACATTTAGTTAGCTCTTTTCTCTGCACTCAAAAAGCGCTTAAATTAAATATTATCCATCAATATTATTCATCAAATTAATATACTGTATATTTTTAACATCTTAAATGTCCACATCTTTGAACCAGTAAAGATCCTGTTACAGGAAAGTTTGTTTTGTTAAGTAGCCTAATCCCATCTTCATGATACTGATATTTACCATAATAAACAGCTTTATACAGGATAGAGTACATGCATGTGTATAAAACTGATTGACTTGCGCTACCTGCAAGTGGAAGAAAGCATGTGTACCTACATGCATTGGAGTGTGTGTGTGTAATCCTCTGTAAATCAGAGGCAAATAAAGATGTAGAATCCGCCAGAAGGAGGGAAACTAAGATGTGAAACAAATGCACCAGGGAGGAAGGCACAGGGGGAATTCTGGAAACTTCTAACAGTTTTCTGTCTCCCCACACACTGTTAGAAACATCTTCCATCTGCAGGTACACAGAAAGACACGAGCAGCAGCGAGGAGGCAGGAGCTGTGTCTCATTTCACCTGTGTTCTCAATATCAACCCCTCATTATCTTCACCATCACCATCCAAACCACCATATTATGGTGCGTTCAAGTGCTCCTGGGAAGTTCGCACTTACGAGTTGGGAAGTCGTGTTTATGATGGCAGGTGCATTCAAGTAACTTTTTCGTCTGAGCAAGATGACGGTGTACCTTCTCTAAATGAACTACACAAAAATACAGCAAGAATTTTGAACTCTACTTCTAGAAAATGAAGAACAAAGAATGTGCATCAGGTTTTTATATTTTTAATTAATATATGAAGCCACTGTAAACTTTATCGTTACATAATATACTGTTATATTAAATGCTATCATATTCTGTGCAGGCAATTAGCTTATTTTGTTGGTAATAAAAAAGCCTAGCTGCTAAATACCTATAAGTATTGTGGTGTTCTGCCATGTTTCTAACTGACACGCCCCCAACTCATAAATTCAGGGCTTAAAGAAAATCTTGAGTTTCCCACTCATATTTAAGATTTTGGGGTGGCATTCATGTGCATTCAACTCATATATATGACCTTTCCAACATTACTTGAACGAACCCGTCACGCTTGCTAAGCATGGTGTAGGTTGAAGACAGGACGAGGATGAAGAATTAACTATAGACTTTATTAAAAGAAAGAAAACCATAACCAAACTAAGCTTATGCATTAACGACAACCGACAGAGGGAACTGAAAACACAGGCAGATAAATACTCGGACAAACAAGGATAATTATTGACAAACAGCTAAACAGAATGACAAATCATATCAGTAACCATAGAGACAAACTCAGACAGGAAACTAGAACAAAGGAAACGTGACAGAAAGAAAACAAGCTAAAAGTCCATGAAAATGAAACAAAGACATAAATGATTGAATATCCGTGACATTAATCTCCCTCCTGGAAGGCGTGACCTTGCGCTGTAAAGAAGAGATGAGGGAGAGTGGGGGCTTAGGAGGTGGATGTGGAGCAGGCAAAGGGCTGGAGAGAGCAGGCAGAAGAGACCAAGGAGGAGTAGATGGTGGTAGCAGCCTTGGAGAAGATGATGGGATGAGTGACCAGGAGGTATTGACCCAAAGCTCAGCTAGGATGATAGCCCACAGTGGAGTCGATGGAGGGAGGAGCCATGGTGGAATCTTGGCTGATGACACTAGGGGGACAACTGACAGCGAAGAGCCATTGGTAGTGGAGCCCAGAGCGTAGACGGAGAGCAGATGGGGACAGCTGACACAGATGGTCCTGGAGATCAAGGTGGAGCTGCAGCGATGAGCGTCCGAAGAGGAATTAGAGTGCCCGAGGATTGAGGCGAAGCCGGTGTGACTGAGAACCAAGGCAGAGCCGGTGGGAGGGCGTAGCCCACTGGAGCCGAAAGGGTGGAGAGACGGAGCGCAGTGGATTGCGGCATAGGCAGGGTGATGGCTGACCGAGGTGGAGCTGGAGGGATGTGGGAGCACGGTGGAGCTGTAAGGACAATGGCCTCTGGTGGAGCTGAGGGAAGGAGGATCCAAGGAGGAGCCGACAGGTCGAAGGGCCAAGGTGGAGTGACAGGACCAGCGGCTGGAAGCGGAGCCGGGGGATCCACTGGCTTGGACGAAGCTGGTGACCGTAAGACCGGAGGCTTGTCCACACAGCAAAGCTTCAGCGGAGAAGACGAGAGGCTGACGGGAACCAGCCAAGACGAAGATGGAGGACTGGCTGAGGTTTGTAATGGAGGTAAGAGAGGTATGCAGATCAGCTACAACACCATAATCTCAATACAGGGCGAAAACACAGGCTTTATGCTGGGCAGGACCAGCGGTGATCATACAGTCTCAATATAGGACAAAGAAACAGGTCTTGTGCTGGGAAGGACCAGTGGCAATGAAGATACAGACAATTCAGCATTTGACCAGCAATGATGACCCAGCATTTAAATTGGTAGCGACTGGTAATGAAAAGATTTCATGGGTAGGCAGGGTGGGCATCATTACCTCCATTTCCCAGTCAATTAAGTTCTCCTCAGTGTCCAGCTCCACTAAAACTCCCACAGTTACAAATGTAGTCGGCTCAGACTGGTCAGCCTGGTCAGACTCACTAAGGGGCTCACGCTCCGAGGCGATGTTCAGCGCTGTCCTCCTTACAGGCACATTCATCATGGCAGGCGATAGCTCCCCATCTGCGGTGGGCACTGGCGTAGTCTCCATGTTGCTGGGTGGTTGTGGGCTGGGCTCTGAGTCCGGTATGGATCAGGGGTAGACCTTCTCCAGACATTGAAGAATAGCCTCCCTCCAGCAAAGTCCTTGCATGTCTGAAAGGTCTACTTGGTGATAATAATTTGCCCCGATCCAATAGAGAGATTTTACCATCTCATCATCCAAGGCTGTCCGCTGAGCTAGCTGGCAAAAACGCAGCGTGTAATCCAAAAAAGGAAGCCATTCCCGGGCTAGAGCAATAAACCTCACTGCATAATCCATTTGTGGTCGGTTGTTCTGTCATGCTTACTAAGTGTGGTGTAGGTTGAAGATAGGACAAGGACGAAGAATTAACTATAGACTTTACTAAAAGAAAGAAAACCACAACCAAACTAAGCTTATGCGTTAACGACAACCGACAAAGGGAACTGAAAACACAGGCAGATAAATACTCAGGCAAACAACAAAAATAAATATAAATCCGATCTTTAAATCCACACTATATGCAACAAAAGCAACAGATATGAGCTGAATTTTATTTATCATCAGCTAATTTCAAGATCAAAGACTGCAATAGGAGAGAGAGCGGCATCAGCACCTTTCAAACGCACCTAATTTAAATATTCTGCAGGAAACAGAAATCCGATCGGTTATCCAGATACAGAGGCCACTTAATGTGAACAAATGTAAATGAGCCATGTCCTGATTGGCTAATGATCTGATCTGCTTGATCGGATCACGGTGATCACATATTAATGCCAAGTGTTAAGTCAGCCTAAGTCAAACGCCCTTTACAAAAAAAGTAAAACAACCATGTCGGACGATTTTGAAGTTGGAAGAGAAAATGAGATGGAGTTTTTCGCACTACCACGGTACTTCTGCCTACGTCACGCTTGACCTACGTTATTACGTAATGCATGACGCATCGCAGAGCTAGATGAGCATTTGTGGTTAAAAAGTATATAATTTTTTTTTTTTTTTTTTTTTAAGAAAATGACCAATCGTTTCACTAGATACGACCCTCATTCCTCGGCTGCACGCTCTCATATGTTTGTTTATTTATTTATTGTACTTTTTTTTTTTACTATTTTGGGAGGAATAAAATTTACATATGTGGCTTCAGCGACCAGGTGCATTTACACTTGTCCAGTTTTGTTTAGAATGCATCTCAAGTGATCGGACGTTTGAGTGATCGGATTTAAATCCATCTCAAATGTGTTTTGGAGGGCATCTACACCTGGTCTTTTTACAATCTGATGGCTATCCAATCAGAGAAAACGTATGAAGTGACCAGGTGTAAACAGGCCCATAGACTCCAAAGAATCAGAAACATACTGTATCCAAATGTAATGAGACTATTGTACAGCTTTAGCCATTACATGTAACCAGCACCCGCAAACCCGCCATATGCGGGTGGACTTCAGCTGTGGCGTGTAACGCAGTCACTCCTACTAGCCATTTTGGTGGGTTGAATTTTATATATAGGCTTAATATATACAGTTGAGCTCAAAAGTTTACATACCCCTTGCAGAAAACTTGCACATCATCTTCTTGTTCAAAAGTTTTCACCCCCAGGCTGTTAATGCATTGTGTTTCCTTCTGGAGCATCAATGAATGTTTGCAGCTTTTTTTAATAGTTGTGTTTGAGTCCCTCAATTGTCCTCAGTGTGAAAAGATGGATCTCAAAATCATACAGTCACTACTGGAAAGGGTTCAAATATGCAAAAGATGTTGGAAAACTGAAGAATCTGCAGGACCTGGAGGATTTTTCTGAAGAACAGAGCTCAGTTTAACTGCTCAGAACAAACAAGGGACTCATGAACAACCATCACAAAACAAACAAACAGTCGTGGATCATCCAGGTAACAACACACAGTATTAAGAATCAAGGGTATGTAAACTTTTGAAAGGGGTCATTTTTATAAATTCAGCAATTTTTTTGTCTTGTGGACTTTATGTAAAGATCTGTTATGTGAAATAGTTTATTTAGGACAGTACTAAATAAAAAAATAACATGCAATTTTCATGATCCTTCTTATTTTGTTAAAATGATTAACATTTTTGCATATTCTGCAAGGGGTATGTAAACTTTTGAGCTCAAATGTACATTTTCAATTGTAGTATTTTAAAAAGACATCTGAAATAATAAACTACCTGCAATGTAGTGTTGTCAAAAATATATATTTTTCAATACATATCGATACTGAAATATCTGAAACACTTCCAATACTTATTTTCCGCAGAACACGACACCAGCTACGCTTTCTTGCTCTCTCATCTCTCCGACAGCGAGTTCACACACAAACCCACCTCCCCTCACTCACGTTTCATTTGCTCCAGATGAAGTGTTGGTGTTACAGGGCTTGAATTTCGGCGTGGGATTGCGCATATTTAATTTTACTCATTCCCGCAGATTTTGTGCTCACACCCAAAGTGTGCACATATAAAGCCGCCTCTCAGTACTAAATTGAATTGTTTTCATTGCTTATTGCACTTAAACAGTCAAATACAAACAAAATAATGTCAAAATGCCAGTCTTGGTGAGTATTCATGTAAACGCAGTCAGTTATGTTTTAAGTGAACATAAAACAGTTGAGAAAGAAAATGCATAAACTTAAAGTAACAGCAGCCTAATATACCTGCTTCCAAATTATGAAATAATATTAAAAATATTTACATGGCAGTTATAGTATCGATGTCAAAATTGTGGCCAGTGAAAATGCTGAGTGGCTAGCAGCTTTGGAAAAACACTAGCCACAGTGGCTGGTGAGCAAAAACGTTAATGTCAAGCCCTGCATGTAACTAATGAAATGCATCTGTATTGCCTTCTCTGTTCAGAAACTGTATTGTACACTAGAGATGCACCGATCGACCGGCCACGGATCGGAATCGGCCAATTTTCCTCATGATCGGCAATCGACGACCGGCCATTTTGTTTCCAGCAGCACAGGCAATAACGTCAGCTGCGCGTTCTCGCCCTCTTCTCTCCGACGGTGAAATGACTCACGCCCGCCTCCTCTCTCTCATTTGTCTCATTCGCTCCAGTTAAATAGTGCTTATATTACGCATAATGTTACTAATTCCCGCAGGTTTTGTGCTCACACCAAAAGCATGTGCACCACTGATCTATATTAGTCTATACTGTCTCAAACAGCTTGTGAGTCACAAGTACCAAAATGAGTGGCTTACTGCACTTAAACGGTCGAATACATACAAAATTATGTCAAAATACCCGTCTTGGCGAGTATTCAGTTAAACACAGTCAGTTTTGGAACGTTAAATAGTTGAGAAGGATAACTCATGTTGTAAGCTCTTAAAGTGACAGCAGTCCAATATTCCTGCTGCTGTCTGTCATGTTAATCAAAGAACAAAAGACAAAGAAAACCAGACAGCAGCAGGATTATTTAGGATGCTGTCACTTTAAGAGCGAATGCACACACGGATCATGCCTTTTCTTTCTCAATTGAAGACATAGATGACTATGTTTACTACTCACTGAGGCATTTTTTGACATAATTTTGTGTAAATTTGTCCGTTCAAGCACAGGAGAAGGCATGAAGAGAGCTCAACTTCATATTCGCACGCTGTCTGAAGACGCGGCTTTCAGAGCGCTCGATTCTGATGTTTCGGATGTTGAACTTCCCACAGCGCGCTATTTTGCGTGTTCTAGCGCGTCAATATTTATATTAGAAAGGCTTAAATTTTCGTGATGATGCAGCACTGACCCGTCAACTGCCCTGAGCGTCGTTCACATTTGTTCACGTTCATGTTCATGTTCTCATAACATTGCATTGTTAGAATTCATAAAAATGTTACCAGCCATCTGGCGACTGACACAGTTTCATATACTCGTCAGCACAGATTTTTACTCGCATTTGGCGCTTGGCGAGTGTTAATTTTAGGCCCTGCCCTATACCCTTAAATAGTTCACTGTTTGAGGGGACAGCCATTTGTAGTGGTGTCCAAAATCATAGTGGACGTTATCAAACGCACTCATTCAATCCCACAATGCACCACAATAATATCAACCGAAGTACACTCAATGGCTAGAGAATACCCATAATGCACTGTGAGAGTCACGTGCCAAATTAATTCCCGAGTCTGGCCAGAATATGATGCCCCCAGCTGAATCATCCATCCATTTTCCAAACCGCTGTTCCAATGTGGCTACAGTGTAATATCATAAAGATATAAATTCCTTTTAATTAAAAATTAAATTGTTTAAGGTTTATACATAGTTTCCATGATAGAGTTCAAGATAAACCTTTTCATCTTATTACTGGAGCTGCCAGTTTGCTAAGTATCAAATAATTATTAAACAGCAAGCACAAACTATGCAAAATCGGCAGCTCTTCCGGCCCACTCAGTGTCCAAATTCACTCACCCATTTTCATTCACTCCCTCAAGTGAACTATATTAGTGGATCAATGTAGGAAATAGTGAATGAGGATAGGGTGCGATTTTGGACACAGCCAGTCTCCACACACACTTTGAGACAAGAAAATTAGAAAATCACTATCACTCACTCACAGTCATTAAAACATTAACCCAATCTCACAACATGTAATTTTACTGATTTGCCATATTTGTGTGTGTGTGTGTATGTAAAACCAGGGACAGGTCTCAGGGAGTTAATGAGTTTACATGGCTTGTTGAGCAGGCAAGAGGCACTTTGCATTGATCTCCTTTCGCTATGTGAGAAGACAAATCACTCTGGCTCAACTCTCATCTCGACCTCTCACTCGCTAATCATATAAACACACTCCCAATATCTGCGCCATTAACATATGCTACTTGCAGGGATGCCCAGCGTTTAAACAGCAGGCAAATTTTATCCGACATTCAGGCCTTTGCTCCCTCACCTTGATGGAAAATGTTCACATTTCCTGTCTCAAGGATTTAAATATCACATTCGATTTGTTGTATTGTGGTTACATATTTTTTATTTTTAATCATATAAATCTTTCTTTCTTTCTTTCTTTTATATAACACATTTTTATAGTTTCCCAAAGTGCTTCACAATTTAGTTTAAAAAGTATAAAATACAAAAATATATAAAATAATAAAAATAACAAGTAACATATGCCATAACTACACACACAAATTAATCAATATAATTATGTATTCTTATATTCTTTTTATTATTTTATTTTGGTTCCATTTATTTTTTAATACATTTATTATTACATTATTTATTTTTATACTTTTACTAAAATTATATGAATGAGAGCCAGTTGGTTTTAACAGAGTAAACAGCTGACTTGTACTGAAGTAACAAATGTTGCTTTACAGTAATGCACTTTTTCTTAAATTATTTGACAGCACAATCCTGACTCTGTCAAGCAACACAACTTGTACTGAACCAAAAGTGTTCCTTTAAAAGTGGTATAACTTGCAGAAGGATAATTGCAGTTATGCAAGACATTTGAAAGCATGTGATAGCTATTAAAAATATTAATTTAGCATGTGTGAACCACATCAAGCCTTCACTGATCATTTTGATTTACAAGCATTTATCAGCAAAAACCTCATGTGATTAACAACGGGCTGCAAACATGAACCTGCAAGACATTATATAGTCTGCAAAGTGTAGTGGAGGGGGATTTTGGTGGGATGAGTTGGAGAGATTTCAGCTGGGTTCAGTAGAGTCATTCAGTCTAATAGGAGGAGACAAGTGCTTAGACTGTAGCACAAAAAGCCAAACAACATAAATAATTCTAAAAGCTAAGGAGCCCCCTTTGTATGTGGAAGTACCCCTGAATACAGTGCCGGCACACACATGCCGACACATGATGCACGGCACGCACACACATTTCCTGGCATCTGAAGGTTTTTCAAGCTTTTGTGAAAAATTAAAAGTATGTCAGCAGGCCTGTGACAAGTATCCCGTTGCCCATGTGAAAACAAAAATTACTGTACATACTGATATTGTAAAAACTTTGACTGATATTGTAAACATTACTGATACTGTATAAACTGCCAGCGCACATACTGAAATATAATCTGAAACGTGCATGTGAAAATCCACAGTGTTCATGCACATATGCATGAAATAACTCACACAGGTGGGCAGACTTACATACACAGACACACACACTTAAAATGCAGGGCGGTAGAGACCTGTCTTGTAAATCTCTTTGTGAACGAAGCTTTGGAGGGTAGACGTGAGCGTATACACTGAGCTCTGAGAGGAAAAAACAATCCCGCTCAACTCTCTCTCTTTCAGTGTCTCTCCTCCACCTTTCTCTACCCTCTCTTCCTTGCAGTCTTCCGAACTGTCTCGGCACTTTCCTTCTCCTCTTCCATTTTTGCATTCTTCTTTCTCACCACATTTTTCCCTCCAAAATGTAACATCTTGTAGCATCCACATCCTAAGTCACCCGTACTCTTGAAAAGAAGTACATGGTAAACATACACTATCTCTTATACATAATATAGTATAATATAATATAATATAATATAATATAATATAATTAACAACAAAACATAATATTAATTTAATTATTATGCTTTCATGATTGTATATAAAAAACACAAATTGCTGTTTATAATATTATTACATTAAGTTTTACATGTCACGCTGCGGTACACGTCAACTTCCTAAGAGTATTACATGTCAGCTACCCACTTACTTCACAAGACAAGCATCCAAACATGCACTTTTGGACATTTTTGACTTATCATGCACTACACAGCACAACACACCAAATGTCCCCCCCCCCCCAACACACACACACACACACACACACACACACACCCAATTATGTTTTCCTCTCTTTCTGTTCCTCATATGGTGGACATCATCCGAGTCAAGTTCAAGTCTAAAGGGCTCTACTGTCACAGTAACTAACTCACAGTATGCAAACCTAATTCCCCATTCATAAACCCGGTCAGTCCGGGTGCCTGGGGCCCCAAAACTCTTCCTCAGCAGTGAGTAATGTCCTGCCTCTTCTCAGACAATGACTTCGGCAAGTAGCCGCCAAACTGCGGGGCAGCGAGAGAGGGGGAGTACTCTCAAGCACCTTTGACAAATGGAACCTTTCGCTTTAAACCGTGGCTGCTGGATGAGCTTTTACTATGGCACACGGCACTCTCGCTGTCCACCATGAGCAGCCGGCAACCTAAAGAGTCCGATTATGTGTTTGTGTGTGTACCTGTGGTTGTGAGTATTGACTGAATAATAAATTTCATAGTAAAGTCTAACCTTGTCCTCCTACACGAATAAGATGTATTTCTCAAGCAAGCAGAGATCTTGATAAAAACAGCCTTCTGGAGTAGTATGGCAATAGCTCCTTTTCTGCTCATGTGCACATTTATCCTGCTGTTTCTCTCTATCCTGCCCTCTCTGTTAGGGGAGGGCAGTATATGAAAATTGTAATACCATGGTAATTATATATTAGTTATACACGCATCCTATTTCAGAAAGAAAGAAAGAAAGAAAGAAAGAAAGAAAGTTCCCGCCAATTAACAAAATGCTACTTGATATTTGAAGTTGAAGGACGCAAACAAAATATAAGTCTGGCATCACTGCAAAAAACAGTTTTACATTATGTATTACCAGTTCAAAACAAAACTACAATTGAAAAAATTAATGAAAATTAATTATATCAATAGTGAGCCACATTTAAATCATTGTAAAATGCACATCAGTGGCATTATATTAACACAACAACTTGCGATATTGCTCAGCAACCGTAAACAACTAAACTCAACTGAACTTGTTTGTCATCAATCTCTCCTGGATGACACTTCAGCCATCCCACAACATATCGTCATATTGCCAATCCTAGCCTCTGTTCCTCCTCCTCCCTTGCCCCTAGGAGTGTTTGTTTGTCATATTGGGAATTAACAGTGACACATTATCGTTATAAACAACCGTGGACTCCAAAGACCATGTTTTCTACCTCCCTTCTGCTCCCCTCCACTCCAAAATCTCCTTGAGGGAACTAGACTGTAAAACTTTCACCTCCATTCCCTCCCCTTCTCTTTGCTTGGAAGGAACTGGCCTTTGTTCAGCGGGAGAGGGACCCCTCCAATAGACCCTGCCTCCCCTTCAATGTTCCCTGTGGAGTATTGTTAAAACAAAGCACCCCCCCCCCCCACACACACACACACACACCCACACCCCTCTCTCTCCTTCTCCCTCTCATTCCATCTATGCCCGGGCCCTTAAAACCAGCACACTTTGCATGAGAAAAAGCGATTAGTCTTCAGATGCTGTGATGACAATTGGGGTGTCTTTCAGGCCTGCCTGAAATTTGCTCATAGAGTTGAGTCTCCTCTTTTGTTTTTGTAAATAGGGACATTATTTATCTCAGGGAATAGGGAAGCAAAGGCTTTGACATTTACTTTTAAAGTACTCAAAGGGGACAGAGAAGAGTGCAAAACATGGGGAAGAAAAGCCAAACAGGAGAGGAGTTATACTTAGGGATTTAGGGAGAACACATGCCCTGGCACAGACTGTTTTTATTTTTCTACATATGAATCTGATATTCAGCTACTCTCCTGGCATTGATATCGCTCAGGGTTAAAGGTTAAGTCATTAAAGTTAAGTCATTTTTTTCTTATTTTAAATTATTTATCATTTAATTTTATTTATGGAATGCTCTAATATATCATTTTTTAAATGGATACATTTAAATGGTTTATGTTTATTCTTTATGTGAAAGAATTGAATGCTCTAAAAATCCTACCATATTCTTTTTTTAATTTTTTTTTTTTTACATTTTACAGTTAACATTTTCTTCATTGTATTTTCATTAATTTACTTATTCATTCAAATGTGAAATACCTAAAAAATCGCAGCACTGAGACAAGACATTGATCACATGCAAGAACCATGTTATCTGTCCCCTCTATGTGTGTGTGTTTGGGCATTTTCACTTTTGTTTAAAATACCTCACATCAATGCCAACATACTGGTACATTTACAACAACACTTATTCACACACAACCACTCTGTCACAACTCCTTAACACACCTTGCCACCAAATGGGGAAGTACTTAGTTCTCTTGTTGCTGCACTTCACACACAGGTTTACAGATGGTTTTACGGATGGCAAATTAAAGAGACAAACCAAGAAGTTCTTGCCAACACACAATGTGTGCTGTTTGCAGCTACCTACTTGAGAAAAGAAAACATTAGCATTATCCATGACGCACACACATGTATGCGAGTAGCACCCTGCCTGAAAAGACCAGCATGATTTTCTCTGATAGTTCGGACTGCTTTATGCTGGTTAACAGGCCTACTAGTTATGCTAACATCTTTTCTGCATGGCAAGCTGAAGATCCTTGAAGATTTCTTGAGAACTCCTCTTTTTCTGGTGAAATCACTTGTTTTTTTCTGCCATTGCTAATGCTTCTCTAAAAGGGTAAATGGCCAGGCTAATTCGCAGGTCAATTTTGAGTTTCAAAAAACCAGTCCTGCAAGTGAAAACAGACTGTCACTCTTTGGTATGAACCTGCTCATTTCCTGTGACAGCCTGCAGGCTGTATGTGAATGAGAGGGGGAAAAAAAACTGAGAATGAAAAACAAAACATGAGCGAGAGAGAAAAGACTTTAAAAAGAAAAAAAAAATGCAAGAAACAGAGGACCTAAAAGTATTTGGACACTTAATCCACACTTAAAACCTGAAAGTCTTTATTTCAGATGCAAAATATCATACCAATCATTTATTTTAAAGACAGACAGCACAAGCAGACAAAACAGTTTTAAAGTCACAAATTTTAATGAAAGTAGCAAAAGAGATTTTCTTCCGTATTGTGACGAATATCCGATTGTAGCGGATTATCAAAAATGAAGAACTGTAGAGTGGGGACCTGGTTCTATGCATCGGTTGCTGATTGAAAGTTGAGATGGCCGTTGCACTCAAACATGGAGGCAGATGAACGTGAGCTAGCAGAAGCAGGTTTAAGCGGACTAAATGATTGTAGAAGTCCTGCATATATCACAAGAAAGAAGTCTGCCATTTTCACCAGAAGGTCCAGTTACAGTATGATATTTTGATTAAACATTACAAGGTCAAGGTTTTTTTTACATGAAACATACATGGACAAATCATTCACAATACGATCCATAGCATGCATTTGGAAAATAGGGTTAATTTTCATTTCATGTCGACTTCAAATGATCACACAATGTATTGCTTGAAATTAAGGACACTTCAACACTTTCTGGTTGTCAAACATTAGTGTAACATGTTCATAGTTATTGTGATGAATTACACTCAGCTAGAACACCTTTGTGAACTTCAGGAGAAATTACTTCATGGTGGGACCAATTAATTAAAAATAATTTTTTTAAAAATGGCTCTGAAAAGTGAAGTGATCTCTAAAAAAAGGTCTTGGTGTGATATTTTGTATCTTATAAAGTGATATTCACACATTTTGTACATTCAAGTATGGCTTAAGTGTCCAAACATGTCCATATATTTTCAGAGCCACTGTATATAAAGAGAGTGTGAAATAGTAAAAGATAAAATGAAAATGGAGATAAAGCAAAAAGAAAGAGAGAAAGGGCAACAGAAAGAAGAGAAGGAAGGGGTCGTCCTGACATAGAGGCAGATCTGAGGCATGCCCTAAAGGGATGACTGGGCCTGGGGATTAGAAGGGGGTGAAGAGAAAAGGAAAGAGAGAGAGCTTGAGAGCAAGCCCCCTACAAAGCTAGAGACCCCCTCCACTGAGACACAAATATAGACGAACACTTTTGACGTGTCTCTACTTATACACAACTACTAAACTTCTGATCCGTCGTGGCCCACGAGCCGACACAACCCACAGCTCAAGAGTAGCGCCCCTTTTTCTCAATTACTCACTTTCACTTGTTTCCCTTTCCTCTTTCTTGCTCTTTGTGTCCATTTCATTTGATGTTGAACGTATCAAAGTTGAGAATCATCAAAGTGAGAGGTTTGGTTGGAAGTCCTGGCTTGTTGACAGCGGCAAGTGGAAGCAGAGCACCACAGTAGCACACAACAAAGGTTTACGGGCAATTTTAGATCAGGTGCTGCTTGTTAGGGTCAAAAATGCTAAACATGGCCAAATACATTGGATACTTTGAGAACAAAAAAATGCATTTTATTCCATGATATACAAATTTGACAACAGTTCAGGCAGTTAGATTAGCCTAGTAGTCACCTCATGCCGCTACAGATCTATCATAACAAATCACTTTACCTAAAAGAAATCAGCCCGACCAGGATTCCAAGATATCAGACTCACAAAAACACTCTTTACCGCTGCACCACAAACCACAGCATGAAAAAAAAGCTCCCGAGAGCACTTCCAGTATAGTAATGTGCTATCGGCCGTGCAGAGACTCACAAATTTCCCATTCATTTGTTCCTTATTGGTTTGGACAATAAGCACAGCGCTATTCAAACCCACATTAGCATCTCAATGCCCCCCTGTTAGTCATTTCATTCATCTCATCTCATCTCATGCACCTAATGACAGGTAGAACTGCTTTACGATGCTAAAGCACCCTGAGGGTGAAGGGTACAGGCATCCCTCTCCAATGCCGGGCCTAATCTGAGGGTTTTATGCACATGGAGTGAGTGGAAGGAGGGGGTGGGATGACATTGAGGATAATCGTATGTCATCTCCGCTTGTTAATATTAGCCGGTGACACAGTATGCTCAGTACGGCGGACAAGAAAAGGGGACACTGGCAAGAGTGACCTGCTAACCTTCAGTTCTGTTCTGCAATGCAGCCTTGCATATATGAAGTGTGATAAACTCCAGTTTGATGAGTGACACTGAACAGATAAACACTTTTTTTAATCTGGTCAACTCCGCTCACGAGTGAGGATGAATAATTCATGATGAGGCGAGTGTTTTTTCAAAATTACACCTGTTTGATCAAAGCATTGCAAGTAAATATTTATGGAATTATTTTTGATTAAAGTATAAACATTCTACAGATTTTATGAAGTCTGTGATGTATACTGAGCAAATGCAACCATAAACATTTAAATTAGGTTATTTACAAAGCTCCAGTGAAATTCATATTCCAGTGAAATTCATATTCCAATAACCAAATCTTCTATTTTAAACCAAAAAATTATCAAAAAATTTTTTTTTATTAATTCCTGGATTATATAATATATCTAGTTTATATAAAAGAAGAAAAAAAAATATTTTTAAAGCAACAAGGTACAATTTTTTTCCCCCAAAAGACAGAAGCATGAGATAAACACTGACTTGAAAATTCATGCTGTGAATTTTTTCTAATCACACTGAAGCCTGTCTTATTAGAGAACAATGTCTTATTATCATCACAGAGCTTGAATTGAAGAACTCAAATGAATGCTTATTTCATAACAACATTAACTACAGGCAGACAAAAAAGCATAAATCTCTGCTATGGCCGACCGGTAAATTTGACATGAAAGACAGATTACAGACTGTTTGACATATTTCTTTACCCTGTTTGACGTCATGCAAATTCATAGGTCACCGGATAATAACTGACATATCACAAAGAGTATAATATAACAAATTATTGATTGCATTTAATATATGAGAATTGTACAGCCATGGGTCAAATATATAGTAGCTACATACAGATTTCAATACAGACAATTCACTGGGAAACCACTCTCATACATAAATGGCAAATGCAATAAAGTAAAAATTAAAGAGAGAGGAGAAAAGAAAATCAAACCTCAGACACGCAAAAATATATGCAGAACGAGCAGACCTCATTTACTTTAATTGACAAAAAAGCATCAAGTAGGCTTCACTTTATACTTTAAATGTATGTTACTGTAATAAACTATAATACAAAACAATATCATGTGAATACGTTCATTACTATTAACATGCTTGCAAAAAAAAAAAAAAAAAAAAAAAAAAAAAAAAATTAAAAAAATAAACCCACGGTAACATAAACGTTCAAAGTGTGACGGAACGTTTAACTGAACTGAATATTGAATTTAAATGTGAGACTCTATGTCCTCAGTTAATCGCGCGCAGGTGTCCGGAGGGGTTTGGCGGGACACGGATGTTCTGAAGCTTCGTCTACAACTACAAACAAGTCTTTCGTGGCATCAGTGTGTGAAAAGTTTTAAAAAGTTGAAAGCAAATATCTACACAAATTCTGTGACACAAAAACTTTACACAACATCCAAACGGTAAATAATGATCGTTTCCTCTAATAAAATCTTGGCTGCTAATAAGCATTAGGCTATTATAATAAACAGATTCATACACAATTATTTCACTTAGGCTACTAATCTAGCATTTTATCCCTATATGAAGAGCCGAAAATGTACAAATAGCCTAATAATTACTACGTAATAATTACACACTGTTAAAATGTTTTCATCATTGCCATAACATGTTTGTTTCTATCTATTTAATAGTCGCAATAATTTCTGTTATTTCTACTCGATTTTTTCCAGAGATGTTTTCTTAATCACTGATTAAATTCAAAGTGAATAAAAAAGAGCAATGGACAT
The DNA here is from genome assembly GCA_039654765.1 of Mylopharyngodon piceus. NCBI lineage: Eukaryota > Metazoa > Chordata > Actinopteri > Cypriniformes > Xenocyprididae > Mylopharyngodon > Mylopharyngodon piceus. Next base: position 17,708,806 of record CM077444.1, read on the forward strand.
AAAGTATCACTGCAGGCTGTAACTTTGATTTTATTTACGAAATTAAAATGCTGCAAATAAACGTAAGTTTTCAATTTTAATTTGTTCAATTTTAGAACTCTTACTCCACCTAAATAGGCCTAGATAAAATATTTACATATTACCATCGCACGTAATTATTTTAAAATGTTTGTTCGCCCTGTTAGGCCACATCAAAGACCCAAATTTATTTTTTTCTAATATGATTCTCGTTTTTGAAACCAGATGAAAGTACGAGAAACATTCTTACGTTCTGCTTTCTGTGCTAAAGGGAAAAGAACGCTTATGCGGGAGCCCGAACTTTTCTTCAGGACTATTACCAATAAAAAACTCACTTAAGCATTTGGGAATATTTAAACTGTTGAAAGGACACATTGCACTGAAACCAGTTGCACTTTGATGGGTCTCGTTATTTACATATACTTATCAATGTGACAAGCATAAAACAAATGGACACTTTCAAAACATTTTAACAGACCAATAGGGGCCGCACGTTTGACAATAAGAGCCCAAGTTTGCAAAACGGCGCTGTCGAACTTTGTATAAAGCAGAAAACTCAAATAACAGCCACCGACCGCTGCCAATAAACTATGTTTATGCCTTTGTCCTATTGATTTCATGTAATCATTTGCACCAGACTGGCAGGAGTATCGCATTCACATTTTACATGACTCTTCCCCCCTCTTCTTCGGTTTGCAAAACTTTCATGGAACCAAAGAGGCTGAAAAAACTGCACATTTCTTGCACTTACTCGTTCAGCTGTTGTGAAACTTTCTGTCCTCTCCTTGCAGACTTTCTTCTCGCTCGCTAGCAGATGCTTGTTGCAAACAGACTCTTGGCTTCTTCACTTGAAACTCCAAAAACTGCTCTGCGGACTTTTTTCTTTCTTCCCTCGTCTTCTCTTTCTGTCCTATGTGCGCTTGGCAGGAGCAGCACAGCACTGAACTAGCGCCTTGTCTTTGCCCATACCTAAAGTCTAAACACAAAAGTACAGCGACTCGTTAAACTTCTATATGTTTATCGCGGTAAAGACCGTAACGCAGAGTTTCTCGGGGAAGGAAGATTTGAGTTGTAGAGCCCCAGCTGCCCTTTCCCTGTGCCTGACTCCTCCCTTTCGGAGAGCAGACACACTGCCTCCCCTCTTTTTCCTTCTGCCCCCTTTTTCCCTCCCTCTCTCCTTGTCTTATCCCAGCGTTCCTTCCAGAGACGGTGCAGTCATGTTTGAAGAGGGAAAGCGAAATGGTCACTTTACAAATAGGCTATGTGTGCATATTTATGTTAATACGTAACCTGCAACTTGTAAGTGTACTTTTTAATTTCTATATAACATGTGTAACACTGACACTGTAATGAAAAGTGATACCAACCAAATATTCAAAAGAACACTTTGGACAGCTGTGGATGCAGCAACTTCTTAAAAAGAGGATTTGTTGATTCTTGGATTTGTAAACTAAATGTTATAATGAAGCCTGGAAGAAAATGACACAAGAAACTAAAACATAAAACATTCAAAGCTTGTTTCAAATGGTTCTTTCACATTATTTTCCAACATGTATAAACTGAAGTTTTAAACAAACCCTTTATAAAAACAGTAAGCAGCTTTGGGTGCAACATTTATAGAGGTTTTGGGGTTCATTAATAATGCATTGAAAAATTTTATTAAGTAAATTAAATATGTTAATGAACTTACATTCTTCATAAAAACTAAAACGAAATCAATGAATAGAAAGGTTGTTTCAGATGGCTCTGCACTGCCAAGCACAAATTCAAAAAGCATTCACTGAAATTTCTCAGGTAAGAAGTAAAAAAAATCTAAACTTTATTTAAGTTGACCTGCATTTTAACATAACAAAAAAATAAAACATTTAGCAAAATATTAAAATGTTAAGTAATATTTAAGGTTGTACGTTTTAACTATACAAACAGCTTGGATGTATTTTTTTAGGCAAAATCTCTTTTCCAAAGCTTCGTAAACAGTGACCTCATCAAGAAAAACAAGAAAATTTTGATTAAAAAGAGGGTAAAAAAAGACGTTTTACATTACATTGATTAGTTGTCAACGTCTATACTTTAACTCTTATCATCATGCTTTGAAACAGGGATTCATTTTTTAAGTAGAAGAATTTAATAAATATTTTAGCATATCACCTCTGACAACTCAAATCTAACAGCCTTTATATGTTTTAAACAAAATCTGCATTTGTTGTCTGAAAATCAGAATGTAGTCTGTAATGTATTTCTAAGTTATAGCAATTAATTCTCATTGCATTATTTCAATAGCTCAGCCAGGTATATTCTGGAGGGGAAAAAGGACAAGATTACAGAGTAGAAGTTGGTAACTCTGTCTGTGGGCAATAATCCTCAAAATGAGACCATGATGTTCACAAACGTCGAAAGGAAAACTGTGCCTCCTGTAGAGTTATTCCTAATCAATATACATAATCAATATACAGGGAAATTAGGCTGTTAAAAAAGACCTTCTGGGCTCACCATCAATCAATGGGGCAGTAACTTTTTTTCACAGTTGAAAATCACACTCTAATCTCTTAAGCACAATCTGACCGTGTGTGTGGCCGACAAGTCAAGTCCAGTAGAGTTCATTTTATGCTGTACAAGCTACTGATGTGTTTGTTAGGGAGAAAAACTTTATGGTTGCGCAATAATAAAAATGTATTTACCCTTAAAACTATTAATGCTGATCTCATTTGTATTCACAGCAATTCAATATCATGCAGAAATTGTCCTGTTTTTTTAAGCTTTTCACCTGAATCCAAAGAAAACCAATATAGCACAATCAGTTAACCAAATGTACAACAACTACTTAACCAATGTACCCTGCTTCAGATTTATAGTTACCAAAAAAAAGAGGGGGGGGGGGGTGAAGGGGTTGAAAAAAACAAGCAAAGCAAAATCCTCTGACCAAGATCATCTATTACACATAACATCTAACATTTATATATGTAAGCTACAAAAGCCACATTCAAGTGTGTTCATTTATGTATTTGGGTACATAAAAGAACTTCGTAAATTTGTAATTTAATGAAACTGGCATATTTTGAGTAAAGTTTTCTGTCTCAAAGTGCTTTTTATTCAACTAAATACCATTTAATATATTTAAAAGCTAATGAGTCTAGAGGTCCAGACATGAATAACACGATACACCTTTCTCGCTGTTATCACTATCATCTGTTCTGCTGAAGTGAATGGAGCTACTGATAATATAGAGATGTAGGCAATCAGTCAGTTCTCTTTGTGAATATCTTTGAGAGAGATGGATGAGACAGAGAGAGTTCACGGAGCAGAAGAGGAATGAGAGGAGGGGTAAGGCAGAGTGGGGATTGGGGGTGGTTATCTGCTCCCGAAAGTATTCCATCAAAGAGGAGCCGGATCCCGGGAATTGAGATTTTGCCTGGAGGCAAGTAACCGTTGGTCTCCCAAGAACATATTCCAAAGTCGGCCTCGAAGAGCCAAAGCACACATCAAAAGCAGCAGTAGTGCCAAAGCGGTTCTGGAGGAGAAAGAAAGGGGTACAGGTCCCTCCTTGCCCCCCTTTGAGCTCCTGATCTTACCCCAATTAAACAAGAATTCCTGTCTATTCCAGACCTGACTCACATTGACATGGTGCACACCCTGAGACTTATGTACATACAACAATAGTAGTCATTTTACCATGCAGTGTGTGGAAAAACACACTGTGATTCACTTTTGCACACTTTTATAACAAAGTACCTTACCGAACAATCAAGCTATGGGCCAATGACATTCAAAATATTTGTGTGTATGTGTGTTTTAATATTTCTACATGCACTATATAACTTTGATTTTGCAAAAAAAGTTTGTTTTTTTTTAATATCAGTTTTGTTATAATTAACGACTCTATCAAATGATTCTTTCAAACTAACCGTTCCGTGTTGTGATGTGACTTAGTTTGTTCTCTTGATTTCCTGTGCCAGATTTCTAGTACCTTTGTAGTTCCTCTGTTGATTGGTTCTCTTTGATTGTCTCCCAGGTGTGGCTTGTTTCCTTGTTACCTTTGTTAGCCCTGTATGTATATATAGCCCTTGTGTTTCCCATTTTGTTTGTCAGGTTATGTCCTTATCCTTCTGTTTTGTGGCGTGTTCTCGTTTTTGCTCCTTGTGTGCTTTGGTTTTTTGGTAATAAATAGGGTAACATGTTACGTTAATGTGGCATAGTTACAAGTTACTACATGTACTTACTCAAATAAGTACGGAGTAATATTAATTAACTACATGTACTTACTATAGAGTTACGGTTATGTCACGGTGCTTACAGGGAATCAGGCAAAGGCAGAAGAATCAAAGTCAATACGACAAAGTTTAATTGTACATCCAAACAGGCAGGTAGACAGGTAACTGCAACACACACTATACATAACAGTGATCGGACAAAGACAGAGTGAACAGGAGGAACTTAAGTAGCAAACACAAATGAGGTTAATTAATAGAACACAGCTGACACAAATGAACAAATGATGATGGTAAGCAGGGAGACAGACTAGTGGCGGGAAACTGAACAAAGACACGTGACAAATGAAAACAAACTGAAAGTCAATGAAAACAACACTAAACTGAACACAACTGAGGTCAGGGGTTGGTTTAGGGTTAGTTACTTGTAATTATGCATAATTTACTGTTATTACTAGGGTAAGTACAAAGTAACTACATCACCTTGAAATAAAGTATAACCATAAATTGTAATCTACACTACTATTGTCTTCTGTAGAGCTGCTTATTGCTAAATTTAAATAATTTCATTATTGATGAAATTCAACAAACTGAATCAACACTGTCCTGACAGAATAATCCCAGGTGAAAAAAGTATACTTGAATGCACTAAAAATATACTTAAATACAAGCAAGTACATTTGTAGTACATTCTTATTTTTTGTGCTAAATAAAATTGTAAAAGTTATACACTATAAATACACGAATTAAAAGTATATTTCTACTTCAGTAGTACTTCAGTGCACTTCAGAAAGCATACTAAATGCCACTAATACTTAAATTGATTTTTAATGCATTGAAATAAAGTATACTACCGCAAAAACATACAAAGGAGTTTTATTAGTGCATTTCTTAAAAGTGTGCTTTGAATGCTTTAATCTTAGTAAACATTTATATAGTAATCCTAAATTTAAATTAAATTGATTTTATTAAAAATATTTTACTAATGTACTAGTTATAAGTACATTTTCCCAACTGTGGATAAAATAAACCAAATATACATAAGTGTTTTATAAATGCATTACTTAAAGTGCAATGAACGCTTTACATACAATTTTAATGGATTTTTATATATACTGTCACCAAGTTCTATTTTAATGGATTTTCATGAAAAATAAAACATGCAGGTTAAATGTGTACTAAAATTCACAATTTAACAGCAAGTATACTTTTAGCATAAAATACGTAAAGTGCTATATTTTAATGTGGGAATAAAGTGCTACTAATGACATACTAATAGTGTACTTGATTGTACTTGTCACGGTTCGCGGGTTCACTGGTTTACTCTGTCTCTCTGTGAGTGTGTGTTGCTGATCAGCGTCAGCTGGGGCTTATCAGGACCTCTATTTAATGTCTGTGCATTTTGCCCTGTGTTGCCAGATTGTTGGTGTGTTTGTGCAGTGTTAGTCCTGGCTGTGTTTGAGTCTCTCGTTCTTCGTTCCTATTCTGGATATTCCCCGTCGAGGCAGTTTTGGATTACCTGTTGGATTCTTGTCGGAGGACTGGTTTGCCCATTGCAGTCTCTGCGCTACCAAGAAATACTTTGCCATCTGCACCCACGACGCCTGACCCTTGCTATCTTTCCTGCTGATATTTTTCTTAAAGTGCACCTATTATGGATTTTTGAAAATTATACTATAACTATATTATAACTATTAACTATAATATTATAACTTTCATGTAGTGTAACATAGCTCTAAATGAATGAAAACATCCTGCAAAGTTTTAAATCTGAAAGTGCACCATATATAAAGTTATTGTCTCTCAAAAGTAAGAGTCGACTCGGAATCAATTAAACGAGTCGTTTGTAAAACGAATCCCAAGCCGTTCCGTTGTGACGTCACAACGAAACATTATCATATTGCCCGCCCTCTTATTGTGCGGGCAGACGCCAGGGAAAATTAATTTTTTCAACAATACCACAGCAGTACAATCTTTTGTTGTGTTCCCGTCATTTTACTGACGACTGCTTCTCAAACCTCGGAGAGTTTAACGCAGGATTCACAAAATGCTTGGTCTTAAAATATGGATCAATGACCAGTTTATGTGGACCAGCTTGCTCCTCTGAATTTCAACCTGTAAGTATGATTAATAACTGATGTTTATATTTTCTAGCGATCGTTCAAAATTCATAGTTTTGTATGTTATGTTGTGAAACGTACACCCTCGTCTGTATGTCTTCTGCTAACCGGCTAACTCACATTTCAGTAGTTCTGCTATTCAGATGTGGGTCTAATATTGTCTAAAAATGTGTCGATTAATGCAGCTTGTCTGTCTTATTACTTGGAGTAATGATCAAGGGTGGAGTACGACTTTTGTTTACAGAGTGTAATGCATTATCAGCTATTCCGTTTGTGCTCGACTAACGTGGGAGTTTACGATATAGCAGTCGGTCCGGTTCGCTTACATAACTGTAAAACAAACTGTTTTTCCCTCTGCGTTTTTATTATTACAATAGAGTGGAGCTCTATCTGTACTGTAATAGGATGTTAAGATGCTAGTCCGCGCTAACTAGTATTCTCTCTGTAAACAGTAAACACCCATTGTAATGTCAAACGTGACGCTGTTATCACGTCTTATAAATAACAAACTAATGTGACACTTACCATAGAAAAATGTCGTACTCCAGCCATGATTGCGAATCAGTTTCTGGTTGATCGACTACTTCAGACGTTTCATCGTCGCACTCGGGCTCGAATTGATACGGTAAAATCGATACAATGTCTTGCGAATTGATAGCTGTCATTCAGTTATGGCAATGGGCGTGCGGTGCGTGCAGTAGACCAATCAAAAAGGATTGGGCCATCTGACCAATCAGAGCAGTGTAGGCTCACGGAAAGGAGGGGTTTAGAGAGACTGATTCTTTGAACTGCTTCTAACGAATCGTTTACCGTTCTTTGGTGAACTGAGGTGAAATTAAATGTATATTATAAGAAAAGGAAAGTGTTTTTTGACCTTGCATGCATGTAAACCTGTTGTAGGAGTCCCCCAAAACAATATTAGGAACCTTAAAAAAGGCATAATAGGGGCACTTTAATAAACTGATATTTGCTGCATTCGCTATTGAATTCTCATCATACAAAAGGAATATTAACATAGTTACAATACCTTTGAAATGAATTATTTAATATATAAAAATGTGGGCAATACATTATAAATACATTTTGTATTTATTTATCATATATTATTCTTATATTTTAAACAATTCCTAAGTGTATTTTCTATGTCTGATGAGTATATTTAAAAGTGTATGATTTTTTTTATTACAGAGATAGTGTTAAAAGCACATTTTAGTTCATATTCATGGTGTCTCAAAATAGCACAGTTGAGTACACTTAGATGTTCTTAAGATTATCTTAAGAAGTACTAAAAAAGTTTTTTTTTAGTATATTAAGTACAAAATTAGTGCATGAAAATAGAGCACTTTAAGTACATTATGGAAGTGTACTAAGTGTACTGAAATAAAGTGTATTTTAGTGCACTAGGTACCAACGAGTCTGCACTTTTTGTTTTTCATCTGGGATGATACTTGTCACAGTCACCATCTCTGCCTCTGCTCCTTCCCTACATTTCCCAGCATCCTCCCAGGCTCCCACCTGCAAGTCCTTCTCAATCACCTGCACCTGCCAGCTATCATCTTCATCACCTCCACTATATCTTCACTCACCTTGTCTCTCCTCGCGGTCCAGACTCGTTGGTACCTAGTGTGTGGAACTTGTTGGACCTTTTAATCTCCAGTGTTATCTCCAGTGTCATCTCCAGCGTTGTCTCCAGCGTGATCTCCAGCGTGATCTCCAGTGATTCCTCCTGTAATCTTCCCCAGTGTCCTTCTCCTGCATTCCACTCCAGCGTCTGTGTTCTCCACTCCCTTGTGTTCTCCTTGTTTGTTTGCCCTCTGCTGCACAAATAAACTACTGTCACCCATTCCTCTGTCTCCGGGTCCCAGTTCCGTTACAGAAGACTGGACCCTAACAGACTGCAGCATGATGGGCATTCTCCTCACCCCAATTGACCCTGCCGATCTGCTTCTCTCCATTTCCCAGGATCACCGCCCGATAGAAGATTACATCGAAGAGTTCCTTGAACTCGCCAACCAGGTACCCTGGAATGATGTTACTCTCAAGACCATCTTTTGGACCGGTTTAGATGATCCACTCTTCAGGCAATTACCATCTGCTACCCTCTTGGCCATCTTGGCTGAGCCCTCAGCCAAGATGGCCGCCACGCCTGAGCCCTCAACCATAATGGCCACCACGCTTGTGCCTCTGGGAATTCTAGTGGAGTATGGAGGGATGTCTTGGGGCCCAGATATGGTTCCAGCCCCTGAGTCCGCTCCAGTCCCCAAGTCGGCTCCCGAGTCAGCTCCCGAGTCGGCTCCAGTCCCTGAGTCGGCTCCAGAGTCCGCTCCAGTCCCTCTGTCTGTTCCAGAGTCCGCTCCAGCCCACGAGCCCGCTCAATAGTCTGCTCCAGCCCAGAAACCCATAGCTCCTCCCAAGAAAATGTTTTGGGGGGGGCCATATACCTGTAGCCATAGTGGCCGAGCCTGGGGTCCGGGCCAAGGCCACAGAGGCTGCACCGCCATGGCGCCCTGAACTGCCTGCACCGCCATGGCGCCCTGAACTGCCGGCTCCGCCCTGGTCACCTGCACGGCCGGTACCACCCTGGAGGCCTCCTAACCTACCAGCACCTGCCCACGACCCTGAGTTTCAGTTCAGGTGTGTTTTATTAATTATCTTGTTAAGTTCCCTTTGTTTGCCTTGTGTGTGTGTGTGTGTGTGTGTGTATATGTGTATATATATATATATATATATATATATATATATATATATATAATATACACCCTGTGTTCTCCCTCATTCTCTGTCGGTTCTCATTTGTGTATACATGTGGTTTTTCTTATGTTTCTCCTGGATATCCGTTATTAAAGTCTACCTTTCTACATTCCTCCTCATCGTGAGTGTTTATCCACCACGTCTCATTACACTGATTCAAGCTGGAAAAAAATCTGCAACATACTTTGATATGTTAACATATAAGTAACTTAAAAAGTGGCTTAGATTACATACTATACAAATATAGAAATCTTAATACATAATCATTCCAAAGAAACAGCAAGTAACACATTGAATTAAATGGGTCATGAACTGCATTATTTTATTATTTTATAATGTTTCCTGGGGTGCACTTATAATGTTAGTATGATTTTTACATCAAAAATTGTCATAATTTAGAAATAAAAAAGGCATTTTTCATACCCTGATTTTAGCCCTCTGATTTGAATGCTCTGTTTTAAGGAGTGAGTCTGCTGTGAGACTTCAGTATAAACGCCCACTGCTGTGATTGGCTAACATCTTTGCATATGGAAATAACATTATAGTATTACATGTGGAATTCTCTCGAAAACTTTGAGCATGTTTTTACTATTACAGTTTTTAAGGTTTACTAATTGTGAAAAGTGTTGATTATAGCATTATATTTAGATTGTGCCATGAAAGGTTGCAGTGATGAGCATGTAGCTGATCACAGACATGTTGAATGCAGGAATGCAGTGATCTCATCACTGTAACTCGATTTCTGCACACTTACAAATGTAACTCGATTTCTGCACACTTTCATTGTAACAGTGCAAACATAATGTAATAAGAGATTCGTTGATTCTAACGGGAGTTTTAGAGAGACTCCAGAACACTCGCACTATTTGATTAACAGTTCCAGCGATTGTAAAGAGAGTGTTCTTTGATTGCTTTCTAAATATCATTTAATCACAGTTTAAATAACAGATTATATTCATCTTACTAATGGTGCTTTTCCACTGCATGGTACGGTTCGGTACAGCTCGGTACAGATCACTTTTTGCCGCTTTTCCACTGCATGGGACGGCTCGGTACGGAACGGTACAGCTCGCTTAAATAGTACCACCTCGGTTGAGGTTCCAAGCGTGCCGAACCGATACTAAATGTGACGTGTAAACACTGCAGATCACTGATTGGTCAGAGAGAATTGTCACTACCAGCGTCATTGGATTTGAAACACGAGACACCAAACCCGCTAGATTTAAATAGTCGGTAACAGCCACCGCAGTATCATTTGTTCGTGCGACTTTTTTTAAACGACCATCGCACAAACTTGAAAAAAGAAATAGCTGTATCGTGGTCAGTAGATGAGGTGCAGACTCATTGGTAGACGAGGAGCGGATCCACGGCAGTAAAGGCGGTGCAACTATAATGATCATTCTATAATCCCACCCACTTTGAAGCGGTACTAAAAAGCAAACCGAAAGTAAGCGAGCCGAGCAGAGCCGTGCCATGCCGAATTGAGTCAAGTCGTTCCAAGCAGTGGAAAAGCGCCATAAGAAAAACAATGTGAAGTTGACCGTTTATTCACTGGTTTGATTTACTGACAATAAACAATTTTGAGACAAAAACATCTGTCTGTAGGCCTACATAAATCATTACATATCAGAAATCACTGGTGATTTTGGTTAGACATACACATAATCCGTACATATCAAACAATCTGTAACAAATCAACAGTGACACAGTAAAAACATTTTTACTCACATAAGTGTTGTGCCGTTCTTGTTGGATCCAATATAGAAGGCACAGCATCGTTTTTTAATTTCAGTCTGCAAATCCAATACAGCTACTGTGTTTTTCCACAACCTGGCACTGCACAACATTTTGCACTCTTCAAAGGCATGTTTATCGCTTAGTTGCTCAATCCAGTGTTAGCATCACATCTGTTATTTACCTACTACTACTTGTCGTGCTCGAATCAGTGGGTGGGGCTAAAGAAATTTATACAGGTTTGGAACAACTTGAGGGGAAGTAAGACAGAATTTTAATTTTTGGATGAACTATCCCTTTAAAAAGCAATTTCTGTAAAAGAAAATATCTCCCTTTGCATTGAACTTTGAGCGTCGTAACTCTGCAGATGTTGTTTATGCTCACGAAAAAAGTGAAATCATAATCAAAGACCCCTTTAAAGCTAGGGTAGGCAATTCTGGATGTGCAATTTTGCTTTGAAAGCATAAAATCCAACATGAACGCACACTTTGTGTCTCAAAGCACATAACATTACAATAATAATAAACGTAAACAACTAAAGAAAAGAACTATGACTTGTACCACCTGACTGCTGCAGATTTATTTCTGGGTTGATAGTGTTGCCATAGAAATGCATAAATCAGAGTCTGAAAACATGAACAGCTCAGAGTAGAACAAGTTGTCACAATTTGTTGCAGTAGATGCTGGATCTAGTTGCAGCAGTAAAACAGTAGAACGGACAAATGAACAAGGGAAACTCAGGACTTAAATACAGAGGTTAACCAACCAAATCAAATGAACAACCAAATTGAACCAAATGAACAACAGATAATCTTGACAGTATGCCCGCCTCCGGAAAGTCCTCATGCCATAACAAGAAGTCCAACTGAGCTCACACACCTGGTCAGACTTCTCATTGGGCTCGGGCTCTGGGGCGATGGTCGGTTCAGTCCATTCTTTTGGCTCATTCATCACCACTTCACCATGTCTGCGGTGCACTGTAAAACCGAACAGCTTAAATTAATTAAATGAAATTAATTCATTTCACTCAAATACTACTGAAAGTTCATTGTACTTAATATAAAAAAAGTTATGTGAACTCAAATCTGATTATAGTAAGCGGAACTTAAACTGACTAAGTTGCAGCAGATTTCTAGTTCCCAGCATGCTTTGCATCAGACTGTATAAGAAGAATAAATGTTGAAATTAAGTGTTATTTTGTGTGTTTTTGCTTTTTGTGTGTTTGTTATTTTGGTATTTAAAGTTTAAAGTTTTGCAGGGTTACCATCATGGTGAAAAGTAGTGCCTGTGGTTAGGTCAAGAATGGGCTGCAAAACTTCAAGGCTATACTGGATGTTGATTAAAAATTCATGCAAGTATACAGAATAGTGATATGCTCTTTAATAGTTACATTAGCGCACGCTAGTGTGCTGTTGCTAACTAACACTTAACCATAAAGATAATGAGTTTATTCAATATTTCAATTAAATTGTAATTAACAAGTTTGTGTAGTACAAGATAATTTTTTTTTAAGTTCTACTAACATACTCTTTGATTTAGTTAACTTAAAAAAATTTAGTTGGTTTACTTAAATCTTTTGAGGTAATCTGTGTCCACAGAAGTTTTGAGTATTCTGAACTTATCAGGTTTTACAGTGTGGGCTCAGGAATGATGTCCATGGAGGGCGTGGCTGATGGCTGGCTGGGCTCTATGATGTCCACTGAAGGATTTGGGGCAGGGGTGGCTAGAATAGGCACGGAGATTGTGGAGCAGGCTTCCTCTCTTTCTTCTTCCACAGTGAGGGGAGAACCAGTTATCCACATTGCATACAATGTACTGGAGCAGGGAACATCTGGACTCCTCCATGGGCATGAGGAGGAGAAGAAGGTGGTCGTCCAACCTGCTCCAAAAACACATCTTCAACGTTATCTCATTCCAGTTTACATTGTGGCACAGCTCTAAAAAAGTCATCAAGAAAATTTTCCAGTGGCCATCCTCCCTGATATAGGGACAAAAGTTGGTCCTCTGGTGGAACTGATGCTAGATCCATTTATGATACGTTCTTCTGTCACAATTGTTTGCACCAAGGATGAGTGGATGCAGGATCTAGTTGCAGCAGTAAAACTTTAGTAAACAAAAACCAAACATTCAGGAGAATATTAGCCCACAGGAACAGAACAGCCAACTAATATATAAACGTAGAACGGACAAATGAACAAGGGATACTCAGGACTTAAATACACAGAGGTAAACGAGGTAACTCAAAGATCAACAGGTGAGCTTAATTAGACTAACGGACGAACACAGGGAGACTAGATCAGGATACACATGGCAGAGAAACACCAGAAATGCCATAGATACCTATTCGGGTAGCTCTGTCCGATTTGATTCACTTAACCTTTTAAAAGAGTAATTTGTTTGTGAATCAAACTACACTGAGCACACTGTTGTTGCATTACACACGCAAAGAAAACTCAATAGGAATATATGCAATATGAAGTTAAAAATAAGATTTATTTTGTTGTAACACTGCTGTGGGGGAGCTCCAAAACGGAAAAGCGTTATAGATATGTAAGAGAAGTCGTAAATGTAAGTGCAGCTTCTTAAATTGTGTTCTTTAATGTAACGTAATCTGTCTGCTGCACTAAAGCAGGCGCACTTTGTTTAGAGTGAAAGAAAACTATTAAAGTGTATATATCCCGTATAATGTGATTTTTTTTCTTTTTTTTTTCTTTTTTTTTTACATATTTTACTGTAGTGGGAATTACTACTGTATGATTATGAGTGAACATAAACTCAATTTAATCTGAACGCACTATTTAGAATCTGACACCAAAACCTTTTTACCAATATTTTAAACTCCTGCATGAACTATGTCAACAACATTTATCAAACATATAGGCACTGAAAAAACTGTAATACCTAATAATATTTAATTAATAATAATAGATTTAATAATGACCTTACAATATGTATTCCTTTATTTCAAAGCTGCAGTTAGGAGAAACCCTCACATCTAATGCAGCTGAAATGGAAGTCAAGGGGACCATAAAGAGGTGGCTCCAACTGGCAGCAGATCGAGAGAACAAGACAAGTCTTCCAAGTGTTGTTCAGGGGCAGAAACACACTGTCAGTATAAATAACCTAGCACACACATAACACTTTATCACATTTCTATAATTCCAATATCTTAAAGGATTTTTAGGCTGCATAAATTAGGCCAACTGGAACTGGAAACACCTACAACACCCAGTGTACTTGTTGCATTGTAAGAGGAATGGCATCTACACTAATATTAGTCTATCTGTGCTGGTGTGACTTATATATATCTTGAGCCTTGAGCAGAGGAAGATGGTCGCTGACCCAGATCACAGCTGAGACTGCGCCCAATGGCGGCGTCGCAGGAGGGAGGACCCATGGAGCTGTTGGTGGTAGGGATCCGGAATGCTGAGGTCAAGCTGGAGCGACAGAGGGCAGAGGCAGAGGCAGAGCCAGAGAGCAGGAGGAGCTGGCTGAAGCTGAAGGAGTGAAGGGCCGGAGAGCAACAACCAGCCCGCAAGTCCACTGCATAGGTGTAGTGATGCCTGACCCAGGTGGAGATGACGTAGAGAGGGAGTCCGGCAAGGCTGAATGCCCGATGGTCACTGCCGGCATCGAGGGAGGAAGGAGCGCAGGTGCAGGAGCCAGGGCGACGGGTCGAGGAGGAGTGGAGCGATCAGAGGCAGAAGGTGGAGCCACGGGCTTCCCACATCCAGGAAGAGATGGCTCCCAGCAGGCCCGAAGTGTTGACTCATCACTGAGAGGAGGTGCTGAGAGACTGATGGGCGGTAACAATGACTGGATGGCAGGAAAAGCTTGGTGGGCAGTCCAAATCCAACAACAAATAAAGCCATATCAATAGCATTCTGGAGAGGTGGTAGGAGAGGGAGGCTGGGCAGGACCAGAGAGTTCGGAACAGACTGATTCAGGCAGTAACAGAGGGGGTAGAAATTCAACCTCTCCAAAATCAAAACATTTCCCCTAGTGCGACTGCCAACCACTCACTCTAAGTGGCGGTAGGGTGAGCGGGGCTCACTTCCATCCCCACGAATTCCACATCCACTTCCTTAGCGATGGATGAGCTGCCGGTTCACACACCTGGTCAGGCATGAGGTGCTCAGGCTCCGTGGCGATGTTCAGCTCGGTCGCTCTTGTTAATCGCTCTCGTTGCCTGCGGTAGGCTGGGGCTGCCAATCCCCGCAGTCTGGGTGTTGTTGGCTGGGCACTGGGTATTTTGTGGGGCTGTCGACAATGTCCACTGTGAGTGGCGAATCACAGGACACCAGCACCCACTCTACATACACTATATTGCCAAAAGTTTTGGGACGCCTGCCTTTACGGGCACACGAACTTTAATGACATCCCATTCTTTGGTGCTTTACACCACTACATCCGACGCTTTGCATTGCACTTGGTGATGTAAGGCTTAGATGCAGCTGCTCGGCCATGAAAACCCATTCCATGAAGCTCTCTATGCACTGTTCTTGAGCTAATCTGAAGGCCACACGCAGTTTGGAGGTCCGTAGCTATTGACTCTGCAGAAAGTTGGCGACTTCTGCGTACTGCGCGCCTCAACATGCGCTGACCCCGCTCTGTGATTTTACGTGGCCTACCACTTTGTGGCTGAGTAGCTGTTGTTCCCAATTGCTTCCACTTTGTTATGATACCACTAACAGTTGACCGTGGAATATTTAGTAGTGAGGAAATTTCACGAATGGACTTATTGCACAGGTGGCAACCTATCACGGTACCACGCTTGAATTCACTGAGCTCCTGAGAGCGACCCATTCTTTCACAAATGTTTGTAGAAGCAGTCTGCATGCCTAGGTGCTTGATTTTATACACCTGTGGCCATGGAAGTGATTGGAACACCTGAATTCATTGATTTGGAGGGGTGTCCCAATACTTTTGGCAATATAGTGTATCTGGCGAAGCTCCCTTGAGGGCCTTCCCCGGACAGCTGCTCTTTGGTGGCGGTGTTGAGGCCGGCATGCAGGAAGCTACAGAGGCAGTCGTCCAAGAAAGATGTCACTTGGGACGAGGCTGAGAAATTCCTCCAAATGTTCCTCGAGGGAGCCGTCCTTCTGCTCAAGGCACAACAGTTTGACTGCTGCCAAGTGGTCCATAGTGTAGAAAGAAACCAAAAACACACACTCACAATTATTCCAACAACAACAACAAAAACACTTAAACAAAACACACTGCTTATCTTTTCTGGGTCTGGTCTTCTGTAACGCACTGGTTGTGTAAATACGTGAAGACGAAGATGACAGCAAACAGGCAATCTTTAATAATCCAAACAGGTTAAATCCAACATAGAGGCAAGCTATCCAACACAACCGTAGTAGAAACAAGACCGGACAAAGAGACAAACAGAACTGAGCTTAAATAGTGAGAGGATAATGAGATGATTGATTAGTGCACAGCTGAAACTAATGAGTGTCCATGAAAACAAACTAAGGGAAAACGGTACTGACCGAATACAAGAGTCCATGTGGTGAGAGGGTGTGACATCACTATTTTTGTAGAGGGGGGTCAATGACAATTTTCACCTGAGATTTGGAGCCAATTTACATTGGTGTACAGAGGTTTTTATAAGAATCTATATTTGAATCAGTTTTGGTGATATTTGGAAGATGGGATGTTGTTCATTTTAACAGCTTCTGAAGCTACCAAGAGTTCAAATACACAGTATCGTAACTACACGTTACCGTATTGACATCCCTATATCTATGGCCCTGTTTAAACCTGGTATTAAGCTGCATTTTGGTCAATTGGACGACGCTAAATACAGGTGTAAATGGGGTGTAAAACGTTTTGAGCTTGTCCACTTTCGACCATTTCCAGAGGTAGTCAAAAACACATTCGACCAGTTTGCATATGTAGTGTAAATGCTCATGTGGTCAAACGCGTTCGAACAGCACAAAAGACCGCCTACTCTCTGCCTACTAACCTAACACACAAACATTATGGGAAGCACGCTAGGCAGACGGGATTTACAGTGCATCCGGAAAGTATTCACAACGCTTCACTTTTTCTACATTTTGTTATGTTACAGCCTTATTCCAAAAGGGATTAAATTCATTATTTTCCTCAAAATTCTACAAACAATACCCTATAATGACAACGTGAAAGAAGTTTGTTTTAAATCTTTGCAAATTTATTAAAATAAATAAATAAAAAATAAATAAAAAAAAATCACATGTACATAAGTATTCACAGCCTTTGCTCGATACTTTGTTGAAACACCTTTGGCACCAATTACAGCCTCAAGTCTTTTTGAGTATGATGCTACAAGCTTGGCACACCTATTTTTGGGCAGTTTCTCCCATTCTTCTTTGCAGGACCTCTCAAGCTCCATCAGGTTGGATGAGGAGTGTTGGTGCACAGCCATTTTCAGATCTCTCTAGAGATGTTCAATCGGGTTCAAGTCTGGGCTCTGGCTGGGCCACTCAAGGACATTCACAGAGTTGTCCCGTAGCCACTCCTTTGTTATCTTGGCTGTGTGCTTAGGGTCGTTTTCCTGTTGGAAGATGAACCTTCGCCCCAGTCTGAGGTCCAGAGCACTCTGGAGCAGGTTTTCATCAAGGATGTACATTGCTGCATTCATCTTGCCCTTGATCCTGACTAGTCTCCCAGTTCCTGCCGCTGAAAAACATCCCCACAGCATGATGTTGACACCACCATGCTTCACTGTAGGGATGGTATTGGCCAGGTGATGAGTGGTGCCTGGTTTCCTCCAGACATTACGCTTGCTATTCAGGCCAAAGAGTTCAATCTTTGTTTCATCAGACCAGAGAATTGTGTTTCTCATGGTCTGAGAGTCCTCCAGGCGGGCTGTCATGTGCTTTTTACTGAGGAGTGGCTTCCGCCTTTTACTGAGAAGTGGCTTCCGTCTTCCATTTACGGATGATGGAGGCCACTGTGCTCATTGGGACCTTCAATGCTGCAGAAATCTTTCTGTACCCTTCCCCAGATCTGTGCCTCGATACAATCCTGTCTCAGAGGTCTACAGACAATTCCTTGGACTTCATGGCTTGATTTGTGCACTGACATGCACTGTTAACTGTGGGACCTTATATAGACAGGTGTGTGCCTTTCCAAATCATGTCCAGTTAACTGAATTTACCACAGGTGGACTCCAATCAAGTTGTAGAAACATCTCAAGGATGATCCGTGGAAACAGGATGTACCTGAGCTCAATTTTGAGTGTCATGGCAAGGGCTGTGAATACTTATGTACATGTGATTTTTTCATTTTTTATTTTTAATAAATTTGCAAAGATTTCAAACAAACTTCTTTCACATTGTCATTATAGGGTATTGTTTGTAGAATTTTGAGGAAAGTAATGAATTTAATCCCTTTTGGAATAAGGCTGTAACATAACAAAATGTAGAAAAAGTGAAGCGCTGTGAATACTTTCCGGATGCACTGTAAACTTTGTCAGCTGAAGACACAAGTTTGGTATGAAGACGAAAAACGTACCAAGCACAATGTTCACCATTCCTGATTTCTAACATGCACTCACAGCGTTCGCCATGGTCTTGCGGCTATTAGAGCAGGAATGAAAGAATGTAAATTGCGTGAGCTTATTTTGTCCATTAGATTGAAGGATCTGAAAAAAAACATACATTTACCAGCCTATAGACCCTCCCCTTGAAGAAATCAGGACAAAAGTGGTTAAAAGTGGACAAAAGAGACAGATTAAAATACCAGGTGTAAACGGGTATGTGTCTCCCTCGTCCACTTGTGATCCGATCAATCAAACCAGGTGTAAACAGGGCCTATGAGACGGAACCATATAGGAACTTAAAAATGAAGATTCCAAAAGAAAAGTTTCATAAGAACAAGAATCTAAAATGACATTAAGATATCCTTAACACTTCTTGAACTGATCCGTGTCCAAGATACTTGACACCCAATGAAACACACGACTTGTGTGTTCTTTGTTTGAGCGAAGAGCACGCATGCTTAGTACTTGAGGGGGCTGTTTGCATGCATTGTGAGCGTTTCCCTTTGAAGAAGCTCTGCTCTCATTTGTCCCTCTTCTCGAGGGAAGAGGGACAGGCATCTGGACCCAGCGGCTCAGGTCCCTCTCGCACTGAGGCAGAGAGGAGACTGAGATTGTGGGGGTCTCAGATGGAGCTCACTGAAGAGTTTGAGAGAGGTGTAAATCTCTTGTGCCTTCAGTGGCTGACGAGAGTGTGCTGCTGGATAAGGATGTAGTATCCCTTACATCCTCTGATCCAGCAGCCAGTGCTCTGCTGGGAGTGAAGAAGATGAGTCATCTGAGCCCTCTCAGCCACCCTGCCCCAGTATGCTGAGCTGCTGGGGGTTATGGAATGCTCTTTGGCTAGACTTCAGCTGCCATGGGAGCACGTTAAGGAAGGGACCACTCACAACAGGCTTGCTTCTTTCCAGTCATAACCCCCCAGCTTCTGTGAGCCTTCCATTCCTTCTGGATCTCCACTCTGAGATCGAGAAGGCATGGAAGAACATATATTCGGCCAGCATCCACCAACATCAGCATGCAAACTATGCAAATGTCAAGGGGATGCATGAGCACAGATACGTGTCGATGCCCCCTATTGACGAGACGTTTGCGAACTATCTCGCGGCTGGTGAGGCATCGACTTTGAGAGCTCGTCCCTGCCTTCAAAGCCCTTGAAAACCACCTCACGCTTGAATGGTAGGGCATACGTGGCAGCAGGTCAGGCTGGTGCTGCACTGCACACCATGACAGTACTTCAAGCATACCAGGCCGATCTGCTGAAAGACTTGGGCCAGGGTCTCGAAGAAAGCGCGAAGCTAGAAAGAAGAAGCAGGGTCAGAGGGAAGTGAGCCAGCACAGACATGCCCAGCGTCAGTGAAGGAATCCTTCCCTCTGAGGGTCAATACCTCTCCTCTTCTTTCTTCTTCCCCCCACATCCACCTCTCCCCCCTGCCCAGGCGCTCATAACATCAGGCCTGAGGCTCAGCCAATGATGAGTTTGTTCCTACAAAATTGGTGCCGGGCTTGGTAGTGAGTGCACCTCTTCAGGCTTTAAGAGGCCTCGTCTCGTTCTAGAGCAGTGTTTCTCAAACTTTTTCTGCCATTCCCCACTTTGGAGGAAGGGAAGGGTTCTGAGCCCCACCTGTCCCCAATCGCCCCAACAAAATGGTAATAAACTAGGCTTTAAGTTTAACCGTTAAAAATTATAAAAATTTATTTTATTAACATCACATTTTAAAAACATAACATCAAATAACAACATTAAAAACTTTCAAATAGAGAAAATAAAAGTGCAATTATATTATCACTTTGCATGAAAAGACTTTGTTCAAAAATAAATAATAATAATAAATGCAACTGAATTAGGAATTAACCCTTTCATGCGTGAGTTTAAATTAAAATATTATAAAACGAATAGTTCCGGCCCTTGATTCTGAATGGTTAATCCACATTCGAAACGGTTGTAAAATTCCCAAAAACATACAGCTGACCGCATTACATGTATCGCTGTGCCACTGAGTGTGTATGTTGCTGCATCTGTCTTAGCAACAACTCTTAGCAATGTAAACATATGTTTGTTCTCAATTGATTTTGTTCATTGAAGCTTACTGCATTATGTAGAAAAGTATTGTGAGAGATATTGAGTGACGGAGTGTATTACCTGCATTTAGATTTAGCACTTTCCTTCAGGTCAGTGTTCATAATAAAAAAATCCATTTGAATGTCCGCTGCGATCTTGTCCTTTTAACATTTTCCCATTTTCACAACAAGTTTCAATATAAAAGTCTTTGTGACTGAGTGACGCGCTCATAAAGACAATCTTTGCCGCCATCTAATAGCGTAATAAATATAACTTCTGTTGCTGTTCACGGTCAGGGACTATTTTTTCCAGAGGAAGGAAGGCTTTTAATGATTTTACTTCATGAAAGTTGCACTGATGCATATTTTTTTGGCTTTAATATTTGTATTGTGTGGTAACCGTTTTCTAAAAGCAATAAGCCCTGTGAAGCCGTGGTTTACAGTGAATTTATAACAGCTAAGGGGGTTTTAGGCACTCCACTCTGCATCATGCCTAAAAACGCCCCTTAGCTGTTATAAATTCACTGTAAACCACGGCTTCTTGGGGCTTATTGCTTTATTCTAGCTGAGTTTTTTTTTAAAGTGACCGTTATTTTAGAACATTTCCCCTTATTGTTTCCATGGCGGCGCGTCATGCTTGTCACGTCACACACCGCAGGCACAATAACACTGTATGACAGATGTAACGTTTTTATTTTGTTTCTCCTTTTTTATTCAAAATATTCACAAACTTGCTTACCATGTCATCAACTATCTGATATTCCGATTCTCAAATATGTGTGAGTGTGTTCTGTCATTTAAAAACCTTAATAAATGATCTTTATCTATAACGCGAGATGGGCGTCGCCATGTTTGTTTGCGCAGCTGTTCAGAGAGTCCTGACAGTCGGATTTACAGCACGTGAATTCATCAGTTTCTCCCGAAATCCTTAAGTAACTGGACGGTGATCTGGGAGAAAAAATAGAGTAAACTTTATAGTTACTAACACTGTGTATATCTGATATGAATAAAACACGTCGCCAAATTATATTTGAATTGATTGTTATTGCTGCTTCCATAGACATCAGTGTGTATTTTACAAACTCTAAATGTATTGTTTTACTAGTATTTATGTATATTTAAATGTCTGAAACCTAAAATAAACATTATGTTGTTGAAAACACTGCATAGTTATGATAAATAAGCGCTGCTGAGCATGTCCGTCTCTGGCTCAGCGCCAGCCAAAGCACGAAAGCACAGTTTGAATCTGGCAGTTAAGTGACGTCTCTGAATGTTATAAATCCCATATGTGGGACCGTACTATCGGGCACAGAAATAAAAATCCCATATGTGGGACCATACTGCTCAAAAGGTTAATAGAGATAGGCACAAAAATGACCAAATTTTCTCCTGTTTGTCGCGCCCCACTTGTCATGTCTCTATTCCCCACCAGTGGGGCGCGCACCACACTTTGAGAAACGCTGTGTTATGGGAAGTGACCTAACGTATGCAGCCTAACAATTTACATGACATGAACTATAGGAGTAGATAATGTGTTACAGTTGTGGTCAGAATTATTGGCACCCTTGATAAATATGATCAAAGATGACTGTAAAAATAAATCTGCATTGTTTATCCTTTTGATCTTTAATTCATAAAATTAGCAAAAATCTAACCTTTCATTGAAGGAAAAGAATTGAAAGTGGGGGGGGGGGAAATCACATTATGAAATAAATGTTTTTCTCCGAAACACGTTGGCCACAATTATTGGCACCCTTTTATTCAATACTTTTTGCAACCTCCTTTTGCCAAGATAACAGCTCTGAGTCTTCACCTATAATGCCTGATCTGATGAGTTTGGAGAACACCTGACAAGAGATCAGAGACCATTCCTTCATGCAGAATCTCTACAGATCCTTCAGATTCCCAGCTCCATGTTGGTGCTTCTTCGCTTCAGTTCACTCCACTCATTTTCTTTAGGGTTCAGGTCAGGGGACTGGGATGGCCATGGCAGAAGCTTCATTTTGTGCTCAGTGACACATTTTTGTGTTGGTTTTGATGTTTGTTTTGGATCATTGTCGTGATGGAAGATCCAACCACGGCCTATTATTAGATTTCTAGCAGAAGCGGTCAGGTTTTGATTTTTTTATCTGTTGGTATTTGATAGAATCAATGATACCATGTATCTGAACAAGATGTCCAGGACCTCCAGCAGAAAAATAGGCCCACAACATTAAAGATCCAGCAGTATATTTAACCGTGGGCATGGGGTACTTTTTATCCATGTGTGCACAAACCCATCTGGTGGGTTTGCTGCCAAAAAGCTCTTGTTTTAGTTTCATCTGACCATAGAAGCCGGTCCCGTTTGAAGTTCCAGTCTTGTCTGACAACTGAATATGCTGGAGATTGTTTCTGGATGAGAGCAGAGGATTTTTCTTGAAACCCTCCCGAACAACTTATGGGGATGTAGGTGCTGTTTGATCATTTTTTTAGGCTTTCTGAGACTCAAGACTCAACTAATCTCTGCAATTCTCCAGCTGTGATCCTTGGAGAGTCTTTGGCCACTCAAACTTTCCTCCTCACTGTGCATTAGGACGATTTAGACACACATCCTCTTCCAGGCAGATTTGTAACATCTTTAGTTGATTGGAAATTTTTAATTATTGCCCTGATAGTGGAAATGGGGATTTTCAATGCTTTAGCTATTTTCTTACAGCCACTTTCTATT
Source organism: Mylopharyngodon piceus (assembly GCA_039654765.1). Taxonomy (NCBI): domain Eukaryota; kingdom Metazoa; phylum Chordata; class Actinopteri; order Cypriniformes; family Xenocyprididae; genus Mylopharyngodon; species Mylopharyngodon piceus. Next base: position 17,731,930 of record CM077444.1, read on the forward strand.
TTGTGAAGCTCAACAATCTTTTGCTGCACATCAGAACTACAGTAGTCAACATTTGAAGTGGATCAAAACCTTTCATCAAAGTTGTCCTAAAACTTTATTCTTAGAACAGCTTAGTTTTTAGGACAACTTTGATGAACTTTTTTGATCCACTTCAAATGTTGACTACTGTATATTCTTTGGTTTTACTCATTGTGATGAATGATTAAGGGAATTTGGCCTTTGTGTTTCCTCATGTTTACACTCCTGTGGAACAGGAAGTCATGGCTGGACAATTTCATGTTCATGATCACCCTGGTGCGCTAAAAAAAAATGTAAATATGAATGGGAATATACTTCAGAGATATTTTACTCATAAAAAATTCTAGGGGTGCCAATAATTGTGGCCAATGTGTTTTGGAGAAAAACATTTATTTCATAATGTGATTTTTCCCCCTACTTTTAATTCTTTTCCTTCAATGAAAGGTTAGATTTGTGCTAATTTTATGAATTAAAGATCAAAAGGATAAACAATGCAGATTTATTTTTATAGTCATTTTTGATCATACCAAGGGTGCCAATAATTCTGACCACAACTGTATGTGTATGCCAGGTTAAAGAGATGTGTTTTTAGTCTAGATTTAAACTGACAGAGTGTGTCTGCCTCCCAAACAATGCTAGGAAGACTGTTCCAAAGTTTAGGTGCTAAATAGGAAAAGGATCTACCCCCTGCGGTTGATTTTGATATTCTAGGTATTATCAACTGGCCAGAATTTTGAGATCGCAATAGACGTGAAGGACTATAATGTGTTAAGAGCTCGCTCAAGTACTGGGGAGCTAAACCAATTAGTGCTTTGTAAGTAATTAGCAAGATTTTAAAATTTATACGATGTTTAATAGGGAGCCAGTGCAGTGTTGACAGAACCGGGCTAATATGGTCATACTTCCTGGTTCGAGTAAGAACTCTAGCTGCTGCGTTTTGGAACAGCTGGAGTTTGTTTATTAGGCGTGCAGGGCAACCACCAAATAGAGCATTACAAAAATCTAGCCTTGAGGTCACGAACGCATGAACTAACTGTTCCGCATTTGTCATTGAGAGCATATGTCGTAATTTAGATATATTTTTAAGATGGAAGAATGCAGTTTTACAGATGCTAGAAACATGGCTTTCAAATGAAAGATTGGTATCAAAGAGCACACCCAGGTTCCTAACTGACGACGAAGACTTGACAGAACATCCATCAAGTGTTAGACAGTATTCTAGGTTATTACGTGTGGAGGTTTTTGGTCCAATAATTAGAATCTCTGTTTTTTCAAAATTAAGTAGTAGGAAATTAGCAAACAGTAACTATTATTAAACAAGAGGTTTAATAATAGTATGCTTAAAAGTTTTCGGTACGTATCCTAATGACAAAGATGAATTAATGATATTAAGAAGAGGATCTATGACCTCTGGAAGCATCTCTTTCAGCAGCTTAGTCGGTATAGGGTCTAACATACAGACAATTCTTAGACAATTCTTCCTCTCCTATAGCAATGAATGAATGGAGTTTTTTGTCAGGCACACTACAATGCACTGTCTGATGTGATACTGTAGAAGACGGTTGCATAGTTATAATTTTATAATATTATCAATCTTGTAAGTAAAGAAGTTCATAAAGTCATTACTGCTGTGCTGTTTGGAAACGTCTAGGGTTGAAGCTTTATTTCTCATTACTTTAGCCACTGTATCAAATAAATACCTAGGGTTGTGTTTGTTTTCTTCTAAGAGGGTTAAAAAAATAATTAGATCTAGCAGTTTTTAAGTCCTTTCTGTACACAATCATGCTCTCTCTCCACGAGATGCGAAAAACCTCTAGGTTTGCTTTCTTCCAGCTGCGCTCCATTTTTCTGGCTGCTCTCTTAAGGGCCCGAGTGTGCTTGTGTACCACGGCATTGGACTATTTTCTTTTTTAAGCGCAAAGGAGCAACTGTGTCTAAAGTGCTGGAAAGAGAGAGAATCAGTAGTTTCTGTTGCAACATCAAGTTCTTCTAAGCTATCTGGTATGCTGAGGAAATTAAACTGATCAGGAAGATTATTTATAAAGCAATCTTTAGTGGTAGAAGTGATTTGTAACCGGGAGTCGGCTTTGCAGCCTTGGCTAAATGAAGAAGTATACATGAGACTAGATAATGATCTGAGATGTCATCGCTCTGCTGCAGAATTTCAGTGGGATCAATATCGATTCCATGTGACAACATTAGATCTAAAATATGATTACGACAATGAGTGGGTCCTGACACATGTTGCCGAACTCCAATAGAGTTTAGAATATCTCTAAATGCCAATCACAGTGCGTCTTTTTCATTATCTACATGGATATTAAAATCACCAACAATAAGGACTTTATCCACAGCCAGTACTAACTCTGATAGAAAATCAGCATATTCTTTGATATAGTCTGTATGGTGCCCTGGTGGCCGGTATACAGTAGCTAGCACAAATATCAAACGGGATTTATCATGTATGCTAGATAATGTTACATAAAGCACCATCACTTCAAAAGAATTATATTTGAAACTAGACCTCTGAGTAATACTAAAGATATTGCTATAAATTACAGTAACACCTCCCCCTTTGCCTTTCAGATGAGGCTTATGTTTATAACAGTAAACTTGAGGGGTGGACTCATTTAAATTAATGTAATCATCTGGTTTTAGCCAGGTTTCTGTCAAACACAGCACATCTAGGTTATGATCTGTAATCATATAATTTACAAAGAGTGATTTTGTAGAAAGGGATCTAATATTAAGCAGACCGAGCATTATCATTTGTTAATCTATTTTATATCTATTTTTTATTTGTTGAACATCAATTAAGTTTTTACCCTTAAATAGGTTTGGAAGGTTTTTGTATTTACTAATTTGGGGAACAGACACAGTCTCTATGTGATGATATCTAGGTGAAAGAGTCTCTATGTGTTGGGATTTTTCTGACTTCGGTGACGTGAGACAGCTAGCAGACGGTCAGTTTAGCCAGTCTGTCTGCTTCCTGACCTGGGCCCCAGTTAGTCAAGGTTCATCTCTGAGACTATGTGCCATATTACTAGAGAGAAGAGCAGCACCACCCCAGGAGGGATGAATACCATCTCTTTTCAACAGGTCAGGTCTGCCCCAAAAATGCTTCCAATTGTCTATGAACCCTATATTATTCTGCAGACACCACTTAGACAGCCAGCCATTGAGTGATGATAGTCTGATGATAGTATCTTATCACTCCGACGAACAGGAAAGGGGCCAGAGCAAATTACAGTGTCTGACATCGTACTTGCGAGTTCACACACCTCTTTAAATGTTAATTTTAGTGATCTCCGACTGGCAAAGTCGAACATCATTAGTGCCGACGTGAATAATAATCTTAGAGTATTTACAATTAGCATTAGCCAGCACTTTTAAATTTGCTTTGATGTCAGGCACTCTGGCTCTTGGCAAACATGTGACTATGGTGGCTGGTGTCTCTATTTTCACGTTCCATGTAATAGAATCACCAATAACTAGGGCAATTTCAACAGGATTCTGAGTGGGTGCATCACTGAGTGGGGAGAACCTGTTTGAAGTTCTAATCGGAACGGAAGAGTGGTGTTTTGTCCCGCGACTATGTCGTCTCACAGTCACCCAGTTGCCCTGCTGCACAGGCTCTACAACCGGAACCGAACAATGTTCACTAAGCTAGTCGCATCCAAAGCAGTATCTAAAGCCCTTGCATTCTTACTATCCTCAATTAAAGTTTGGATGCGTGTCTCTAATTCTGAAATCTTCTCCGTCAGCCTGACTATCTCCCTGCATTTATCACATGTGTAAATCTCACTGCTGACAGAGAAGGCTATACTATATATGTGGCAGGCAGTGCAAATGAAAATAACAGGTGAAGATGACGTGACTTACCGTGTTTGTTGACTGATCCAACTCACCACAGTCGTTTGATGGACTTGTAAAGGCGCGAGCGCGCGAGGGACAAGAAAGACGGCAAGCACATATGGCAGGTTAACAGGCTAGCGAAATGCTAGCGCGTTGTGCTAGCGATAACGATTTAGAATAAAGCTAGCTATGTCAGATTAATATGATAATTTTAAGCAAAATTAGACAATATCTGATATATGGTGATGAGTAAGTTATATTTAGCAATATAAACAACAAGGAATGATAGTAAATAGAGATTCAAAACAAAAAGCTATACGGAGCTTACAGACACAAACCACTCAACAGCGAGGCAGACAGGAGCAATCGATCTAGGCAGCAGCCTAGCAGATCATGCTAATGGACATATTTATAATCTTCAATATTTTATATATTCATATTTTTATATTAATAATTTGTTTACAGCCATATATTTATTTTTTTCAGTGTTTTTATACATTTAATCTTTTTAACTTGAAGTTCCTTCTGTCTCTGCCAGTACCCACTAGTAACGTGGGTTACATAAGCAGATCTAGCAGTGTATGAGGCCTTTCTGTAGGTAGAAACACTATCCTTCCACGCAATGTGAAATACTTTTGTTTTCTTCCAGCTGCTTTCCATTTTCCGGGCTGCTCTCTTGAGGGTGCGAATGTGGTTGATATTCCACAGTGTCATACTCTCTATTCTCCTTAATCTTCTTTAAGCGCAAAGGAGAGATTGATAGTTTGTTGCAACATCGTGTTCTTCTAAGCTATCTGGTATGCTGAGGAGTTGAGACGAGTCATGAAAATTGTTTATAAAGCAATCTTTAGTGGTAGAATTTATAGTTATAACACATTTGTTGCAAGGAGCTGGTTTTGCAGACTTGGCTAAATGGAGTATACATGAGATTAGATAATGTTCTGAGATCAAGACAACTCCATTCAGTATTCAAGCGCTGTCCGAGATGCTGCTTTCCGGGTGCGCCCTATGGATGTGTGCAAACTTCTCACACAGTGAGTAGAATTGAATTCTCTTTCGTGTCTTCTTGCACTTGAATATTTAAATATACAAGGCTTAAAACCACATGCAAATGATAAACTTAGAGCACTGGCCTGATCATGACAATGACAGTGTTGCACATTTCAATTGAGCGCCATTCACGCGGTCTTTATTGACGAGTACTAGTGTATTTTGTACAGATTTCATTTTGTTTTGGCAAGTATTTAATTAATTTACCCAGAGAAAAACATTGGATTATGCAACAGACATTATACAGCTCTGTGCCTTCATGGAGTTAATTAATAAATCATTGGTTTGTTATATCGGCCTTTTTCATGCTATAGCCAATATGCCGATAGATACATCGGTGCATCTTTACTTTTGACTTAAACCGTTTATCACATTGATTTGAATAGGACAAACTTGTACCTGTTCAAATATTGATATAAAAATACAAAGAGAAAGAAAATATATTCCATTCTTTGTTATCAACAACATGTCGTCACCTTGGAATTATAAGGTTCTATCTGACATTTTTGTCAAAATTGAGTTATTCACATATTCTTATGATCAACTATTTTATTTATGATCTTGTCAATGACAGCAGCCTAAATTCCAGGGAATTTCAGTTTTATTTATTTATTTATTATTTTTGCTTTAGCTATTGCTGAGGAGTTATTTTCATAGTTAGACACCACGCTAGCCAGCAGCGCTATTAAGAGGATAGGTTCGGGTTTTGTAGTCTATTTGCTTTATTCCAGTCACGTCATTGTCATACGAGGGAGGTTATGTTTTAACCTAGATCCATCCTGTATACTTGTATTGAGCTGTATGTAGCTATAAAGCTCTACATTATAGCATACTGGATTAAAGTTTATAAACTATGACATTAAATGGGATGAAATGTCAAATTTTACATTGTTGGTAAAAACGGAGCTGTTGCATAGTTTAAATCAGTGGTTCTCAAACTGGGGTACGCGTACCCCTGAGGGTACGTGAGGGGACGAGGGGGTACGCGAACAAAATGCTGAGTTTTGCCATTCATTTAATTCTAACCACCTTAAAATAACATTAAAACCGAGCATGTATTTCTAACAGGCAAAATGTCATAAATACATGACATCCAATCTTTTGCAGTCAAAACTGACTGCATCCATACAAGCAGCGTGCAAATATGTTGCGTGCAGATTATGCTGTCTTAGCAAATCGCGCTACATTACTGCCATTCTCGACAATGTACCTTTGTAAAAGTGGGGATTTAGCACTTACTAGCATGAAGAACAAATAGCCTATAAACACAGGCTGTGCAAGAAGATCGATTTAAGACTCAAACCCTGTGAGTTCTTGTTTTTAATGTTGATAATATATTATACGAGCAAGAATGCAATTTTTCCCCAAATATCCATATGATTGCAAATGTGACAGTGATTTTATATAACAGTTCAACAAAAAAGGGTAATATTAAGTGATAAACATTTTAAATGGAGTATTGTCAACACTGCGTGTTGTTTGCTCAATTTTGCAACGAAATAATAGTTCTAACGAAAGCCACAGAAGAACTGCAACACGCAGCGGTGTTTCATGAATGAATCGGCGGCTCTGAACGAATTGTAAGAGTAAATGATTCAATGACCCATTCATAAATGCAGCCACTTGCTTCGTTACTGAATGAATGAATGAATGACTCACTCACTAAGACAGTGACTTACCACCACCTACTGGTGGTTTTAGTTTAATATTTAAAAGTATCACTTTGTTTTTACCATCATTGCATATTTCTCTATTGAACCTTTTTTATTTAAAACATTATTTATTTTAAAAAGGTATTTATAAAGGTAAAAAATACACTGGAAAATCAATTTAAGGGGGCAACTATTGTCCCTTAATGGAAAAGATGTGACTGCAGTCTAAGTGGAAGAGAAGGGGTACGCTGAAAGATGTTAAATGCTTCAGGCGGTACTTCACTCTAAAAAGTTTGAGAACCACTGATTTAAATAATTAAAATATTTTAAATGCGAAATATTTTTAATTATGTATAGTCAGTGAAACATTTTTCAATCTTTATTAAACTTTGAAACACCTTTGCTGAAAGCATTGTGTTTATTTGCAGTTTTTTTTAAAAAGTCTTACATTTTACAATATTAAGCCTTAAAGGTCAAATAGTCAAAAAATTAACTGTGTAATAAAGTCCTGGTCAGATGTATTACAGTAGCTGCTTTCTGTCTAAACAAAAGGAAACTTAAACTTAAATAGTTCCTGCAATAATGTGTTAAATTACCCACCATAATCCTACCTAAATTTAACATCTGCACTGGACAAAATATTTAGCACTGCCTTTTATGCTTAACTTGAACAAGAAAAAAAATATTCATTCTAAAATATGAAATGTCATAGAATGCATTAAATGTAACTTTCTCATGCATGTCAACACATTGTTACAACACTAATTTTATGTTTTAAAACCAATCATGAGTAAACTGTTTGAGTTTCTTGAAAATTATTGCTTCAATTAATGTTTTGCATGATAGAACCCTAATTCCAAGCGAAAAGTGATTTTTTTTTTAGAATTAAAAGGTTCTATCTGCATTTGACCCGTTCCAAAAATTCCCATTTACAAAATTGAGTGGATTTTGATATTGTACAGTTAGAATACATTTAGGGTCGCTGTCATTTTCATGTATGAAAAAGACTTGTTCCCCATTAAGTTTTTGCTGTATGGAATGCAAAAACTTTGAAGCTCAATATCTCAAAAGAGAATGCAGAATGAATGCAGAATGCAGATAGAACCTTATAATTCCAAGGTGACGATGTGTTGTTTTGTATCATATACATTAAATATTACAGTACATCAGGTTTTCCCAGACTGGGGTTTGTGATGGAACTGCAGGGGTTCATGAGTTTACTGAAAAGCTATTAAGTAATTAAATCATAATTTAAAATTGAAAAACAATTTTAAAATAAAATAAAACACTAAAAAGATTAAAAACTTATATTTTATTTACCTGCTTGTCATGTGACCATTAACCGACATCAGAGAACCTTGAACTTAATTTTATTTTATTTTATTATTATTATTATTATTAGGCTTTTTAAGACCTTTTTAAGACCTGAAGAAATAAAAATTAATACTATACATTAGGGGTGTGCAATATTGACAAAAATTATCATCTCGATATTTTTAAAGTTGTTTCAAAAGCAATATTTGCCACCTTAAATTGATTTCCAGGGGCATTTTTACCTACATAAGGGCATTTTTCTAAACGTATTAGATGTATGCATCACCTTTTAGGTCAAATTCTAACATTCAAATTAAATTCTATTAGAATAATAGCAGAGTATAGGGCTGTTATTACCAATCAAATGAAATCATTATCAACAAAATCCATCTTTGCAATGCAGAGGTGACACAGAAGCGGCATATACGCTGCGGTATACGCTGCGGTAAATGCTGCGAGGCCCGCGAATTGTCACGTGAACAAGCAAATCCACAAAGAAAATAAAATAAAAATAATATGTACGCTAATTAGACATATCTAAATCATTTACCAAATTAAAACTAAGTCAAACTGTCATCTAAAATTTAAGACTTTAAGACTTTTTATGGCCTTAAATTTTAAAAATCTAATTTAAGACTTTTTAAGGATCCGCAGGAACCCTGAAGTAGGAAAATTATGAAAATTGGCACACTTGAAGAGATGGTAATGAATATGACCAACTTTGGGGTCTCTAGGACCAACTCTACAACGCCACCACGAGTTCAAAAATTCACTTTTCAAATGGTTATAACTTCTGAACCCTTTGTTCTAGAAAAATGAAACTTAGTACACCTGATTCCTCTCAGCATGCCAATTACATTCAACATCTTACATTACAGTAGTGGCCATTTTGAAAAGAACAGTATTCCGTTTTTTTGCTACTCCTTCAAATGTTGTCCAATTTTTACAAAAATTAGCTCAGACGATCTTTGGACCGAGCCACACAGAAATGCCAAATTTGGGAACAGCGCCACCTACAGGTCATGAGATCTGAAAAATTGACATTTTTGCTCATAATTTTTGAAGTTTGTCAGAAAATCATGATCTATGGTTTCTATGGATTCCTTGTGTAAGCTGAATCCATGGATACTGATTTTGCCAAGATCGGACGAACCATCAGTCCACAATTTTGAAATCTGACATAAATTGCAATATCTTTTAAAGGATTTGACATATCGGCAAAAAAATAGGTATGGGTCATCATCAGCATGTCCTAAAGTTCCCTGAGAAGTTTGAACACAGCATCACCTAGTGTTCATGAGATATAAGGTTTTTTCCAAAAACGCTTATAACTTTTGAAAACATTGTTCAAAATTTTTTTTCTCTGTGTCCTTAAATTCCTTGGCATATGTCGATTCTGTCATTTTTCTCTTTCCATCATTTCATTTGTCTGCCATTTTGAAACGAATGAAAAACAGTTTTTTTCTCTACTCCTCCTACCTACTTTGTCCAAATTTGATCTTTGGGCCGAGCCAAACAGAAATGACTGAACACATTTCTGATATTTGGTACCGTTCCCAAGAAATAACTCACAGAAGTTGCCCATGCCTGTGTTTGTTGCTAATTGGTTAGCATGCTAATCAGTTGCCATTCTTTCTAATGTGGCTCTTCAGCTATCAGGTTAACCGTAAGCTACGTTAGCATTGAGTTAGCATGCTAATCTATTTAAGATCCAAAATAATGCTTTTGTGTGCTCATTATCACACTGAAAGCTCTCATCGGCAACCTGGTGAATAGGCATCAACTGAGTGGTGCAATCTGCTAAGACTTTCAGGTCGTGGGTTCAAATCCCGTGTGGCACATGCCCAGACTGCAAGAGGTACTGTGGCCAGAAATGGTGCAAAAGTTGCTTCTATTCCAGACTATCATGGAAGATGAAGGTAATAAGTCAGTCTTTAATAAATCCACAGGCAAATCCACATAAAAAGAGTAGCCTATCACACATCCAAACATAGACGAGACCCGACAACAATGAACAGAAACAAGGGAACTTAAATACACAGGCAAACAAGGATGATTAGACACACACACACACACACGAACTGAGTGATGAAATCAAATCTGTAACTAGGCAGGCAGAAACAGTACAAACGAAAACAAAGTCCAAACTAAGTGAAACTGTGACACAGACATTGTCTTTCTAAGAATTATCTAATCTGATCTTATTAAATATAACATGCAGTGTATTAATGTACCAAATCTTCATTTTGAGTTCATCCTCAAAGGTTGTGGGTTCGATTCCTGCCTGTTACAACTTTATAAAAGTGTGTGTAATGTTGTGTCACTTTGATTCCTTAAGCTTTAAGTTGTTCACTTTATTCAAAACTGATTATTCTTTGTTCTTCAATAAAGGTCTTGCATAAATTAGATAGTGTGGATCTTATTTCAGCAAGTTATCTCTCATTGTTACATCTATCCCCAGCTAGTGTTACAACTCACCCCAGTAGTGGGGTAGGTTGTAACAATGGAACTCTTTGTATTTGACATTAACTCCCATAGTATTTGTAGTAGACAAATGTGACTACCGTGTATCAAAGTCTGAGAGATCTAGCACAAACAACCCCTGAGTTACTGATGCTCAAACAAAAAGTGTTACTTCCATCCTATTAGGTCAAAGAGGTTCAGCTGACAAAAAAGTTGGGGAATCCATGCATTGCATGTAAATATGAAGTGACGTGACAAAAGCCTTCCAAAGACAGTAATACATGGTTAAATTACTCACTGAGTGATAATTCAAATAATGAATGTGTTTGTCAGGAGCTGATTAGATATGCAGTGTTGCAATGTTGAAATAAATGTTATTAATGACCAGTATGTGTCATGTAGATGTGATTTCCCTTTAAATATCTTTTTTATTTAAAAAAAAAAAAAAAAAATAGCATTATTTTGAAAAATCATGCTCATTTAAGAAATAATCAGTATTGGTATGGGTATCTTTAAAATTGTAACAAAAAGTAATGGCATGGTATGGAATTAAAAAATTTGGTATTGCTACCAGCAAGTCTCTTAAACGGAAAGCGTCACTACAATTTCTTATATGTATTTTTTCTTTAATTTCCCCTATGAACTATTAATTAAATCTATACCTTTTTAAAACTTATACATTATTAAATATATTTATTGTCTTTAATATTACAATATTATGAATTATTGCATTTATGTATTTATGTATGCTCATTTATACCATATTTTAATGTGGGTTACATTATGAACATATATTACACATCATATCACTTGACAGGTTTCAGATTTCACCAATCCTGTCATTCGTGAATTGGTAGTCAGCTATTTAACGTGTTCTCTTGCTTGTTTGCTTTGCTCTTTGTTGAAAAGATTGAGTGGGGATTACCAGCTGGTTCGCAGACTGAGGTTTCTCATCTTGAAGTGTTTAGTCTTGAGCTCAGTAAACACTCCACAAAGGAGAGATTATTGAGTACTAATCCACTGTATGCTCAAAGGCTAAAGAGGAGAAGGCCTCGCACTCATACAGCCTAAAACAGCCAGCCAGCGCACTCTTTTGGTGCAGTTGGTTGCTTTCTTTTTTGCGTCTCATTTTATATGCTTCTCGCAATATTGGGATCTCTCTGTCACGTGCGCTCTCTGCCCCTCACCCTGCCCTAAAATCGGAATGGGATATTTGTGAGATTATTTTGAGGCTGCCGAAAAGAATAAATGCAAAACTGTATCCACTTCCGCTAGTTAAGTAATTTTCTGACTGATATTATCCTGAGGGGGATTCCATGCCGGTTCTGAAATGACAGTATAATGAAACTGGTATGCGAGTTGTCTTATCGACAAGGATTAGAGGGGAGTAATGAAAAGGAGGGGTTGCCCAGCCTTGTGTGGCATGAATTTGATTATCTAATGGACGGCAGTGGAAAAGCGTGCTAATTTCTCTAAAGCACGAGACCTTTATGCGCCCCTGGCTTTACTCAACTTCTCCACTTCTTCATGTGTTTTAGTCTCAGACTCACTTTTGTGTCATCGCTTTTGTTTTATCTTTCTTTCTGGTCACATTGATGAAATGCCCCACAGAGGTTATTACGCACATTAGCATCTCTATGTATGAATGCAGTGCATGCAAGCGTGCACAACTTAATCGCTCTATTTTCCCTTTTTGTCATTTCTCCTTCTGTACTGATAGGAGTGCATTGCCTAGTATTGTCCTACAGACAAATATAAAAAATAAAAACACTCAAGGCAGTTCTCAATATTCATATTTTATAGAAGTGTATTGCATGCCTGGACTTTTTCTTTGTCGCCACAAGAATGTGGGTCACTTCTACCACCAACTTGAATCAAAGTTTTTGAGCCACGACTGGAAATCTTATTTCACGCTTGTACTGATAGGAAATATTTGAATATTGGGTCAAAAGAGCTCATTTCATTCTTACTAGCATCTTTTCCACTTTAGAATTGAATATATAATTAGGAACATCATAGGATTGGTCATGGAAGTGTTATTATGGAATATTATGCAAAATTCTTGCAATAAATTACTAAATAAAACTACTTTTCAAATGACAACTACTTTGTTCTTTTATATAGGGATGCACCAATATGATAATTCTGTCTGATACCGGTAAGCCAACAATTAATTTAAATGTTATGACTGATAAATGGACAATATTAAAATTCTATACTATATTGCCTATAATAAATTAAAAATAAAACACTAAAAACCAAAATCTATTTTAAGTGCTACAAGTGAATTTAGGCATCATAACATTATAATGTGCTGTATGAAAAATGGATATTCATTTTGAGATTTGCTAAAGATTACATTTAACACTGTTAATAAATTATTAGTGTTTTTAAAGTTTTTAAACTTAATTAAGAGGTAATCTAAATGTAAAAATATGGAAAATAAGCATAATTAAATTAAATATTGACTGATATATTACTAGACTGTGCATCCCTGCTACTTTTATAAGCTCAGATATGGGCCGAAGCAATCAAATGTACCTGAGAGATGTTTGTCACATATTACACACATAATGGCAGAAAAAGCACAAAGCGAGGAAAGAATCATAGACCTCTAAAAGGGTATTTTCAATTGTCAAAAAAAGTGTTTTCAAAAGTTTACTATGTGTGGGTTTGATTTGCGGTTGATTTCTGTTTGATCACAATAGCCAGTACTATATTGTGTTGATCAGTGATTAGGTCCAATAACAGATACCCACTCTGATGCTGTGATGCTTGATGAATCACAGGTCTTATACTGTAGCGTGCAGGTCCACTAGACAAACTCCTTATGCTGAAAGGCAAACTAACGTCCCTCTGGAGCTGCTATCAATTGGAGAATTGCTATCAATATTTCATCAAACTGCTGCCTGCACGGTCAACATCAAAGACGTAACTCTTGTTTAAAGCAAACCTAGGGTTTTTGTCTTGGATCCTAAACTATAGTGTTTGCCTTAAAAACATAACTCAATGCTTGCCTTAAAAACATAAGGAGGAGAGGGTGGTCTCAGAGGCAGGGTTATGACCTCTCAAGCATATATTACTCTGATACATGACTGTAAATACAGGTAACAAAACAAATTAATTAACATTTTATGATCAGTTATCAAAGTGAAATTACGTTCCAAATCATGATAATGATTCATTTTATTGCTCAGAAATTGCTCTACTACAACTCAACTTGACCTGCACACTTTCATGATGAAAGGCAGCTGCACAGACTCAAAATAAAACAGTTTTTATGTACTTTATGTCAGTTTCTCAACTACCCTCTGATGGTTTTTAATATTATATTTATGCATTTGGCAAACACTTTCATCTGAAGAAACTTACACTACATTAAATATGTACATTTTTATCAGTTCATACATGTACAGTTTGCTGGAAATCAAATCTATCTATCTATCTATCTATCTATCTGTCTGTCTGTCTGTCTATCAGACAGACAGACAGACAGACAGACAGTCTATCTATCTATCTATCTATCTGTTTAACTGAAAGCACCTTGCCCTGACATATATTAAAATATGTCAGTGCCATTGTTTTGTCTCAAGATGCACACCAGTAAGGTTTTTTTTATTTTTTTTTATAAATGTTTATGTTCAAATGTTCATGTTTATAAAAGCTACTTAAATGTCCTAATTTAACTAAGGCCTACTCCTGACTTAATCTAAGCCCTAATTGTGAAACTTACTTAATGTAGTAAGTATACTAATATCAATGTATTAGTAGTATAATTGTAACTGTACTATTTCGATACTGCTTTACACACTTTTTAGTGTATAGAAGTATACTTTTAAGTATAGTTAAAGTGTAACAGTAGTAAACTTTGAGTAGATAACTAGTTTACAACTACATTTTTCATTTGTACTGCAACAATACTGCAAGTGAACTATATACTGTAGGTATACAGTTGACTATATAAATACTTGTAGCATATTTTTTTAAATTTATCAAAATACATTTTGAAGTATCCTCTCATTATGCATGCCCTTACAAAAAAAGAATTTATAATACTGCTAAACTAGTAGTTAGTAGTATAACTTTTTTGTAAGGGCATGCATACACGTCTTATAACAGTGAACAAAACATTTCTTTTCTCCAAAGATTTAGACTGCTGTTTTGACACCAAAATAGGCCGAAATATCACAAAAGCTTTTTATAGTTCTCGTTATTAAAAACCGGATCACAGCAGAACAGATGTGGAAGAATCAAGACACTCAGAGAAAACATCAGCCTTTCAAAGCATTAAAAGAGAGGCCATCCAAGAATACAGTTCTGAAGTGTTTGTATGGAAGAATGAGTTCCCAGCTACATCATAAAATAGTCTGGAGTGGCTACCCCACAATTCATTGTTTGTGGTCTCCAGTGTGCAGGACCACAGGAATCTCACACTCATCATCGCATCGGCCTCTGTGTCTGTGTGTGTGTGTGTGTGTGTGTGTGTGTATACACGTTACTCCAAGGAGAACAGAGACAAATGACACCCGTCGTCCATCACACACTTATCACAGTGCAGGTAACACACGGGCAGCAGCAAGACTGAGATGAAATAGTTTGAGAGAAATGTGAGAGAAAGATTCTATAAATGGAGGGGATGAGTAGATAAGGGAGGATAAAAACAGCACTGCAGTTTGGAATGACAGATCCTGAGATGGTTTGGCACCTAGGCAAACCAGCTGAGATCGTATGTAAAGGTGTTGGGGAACATAATATCACTCTACACTGAGAATAAAAAAAAAGACAGAAAAATTCAGGGAATGATGTGAACTGCCTTTAAATTTGACCTCAGTTAACCTGTTTATCACTCAGTATATGATCACACTTTTATCATATATGGCTTCAAAAGACTTAGAACAGAATATATGTACGACTGAATAGAAGTCATATGGCCTACAAAAATAGCAGTGTTCATTTTGTCAAAACATCTCCTTTTGTGTTCCACAAAAGAAAGAAAGGGTTTGGGACAACATAAGGGAGAGTAAAAGACCGAATTTTCATTTTTGGCTGAACTATCCCTTGAAGCCACAGGCACGTACGAAATTAGACAAACATACAAATCCCACACATAAACAATCGTGCATGCCCACACACATACTCTAGGGAGTTATGTAATGAATGGGATGCTCTGAGACACAGGTGCTGCTCCACTTTTGAAATACACTCTCGTTTCATAGCTCTTGGGCTGCCCTCTGTGCCGCTTCCCTCTCCTGTGTAATTGACCAGATACAGAGAAAAAGAGAGCAAGACAGTTGGAGGCAGAGAAATATGCTTTGGGCGTAAAAAACTAAAGCCTTATTAGCCCCTACACCTGTACTATGTTGCGCTGTTGTCTTGTTTTACACTGGTTTTCCTTTTTTCTGAGCTTCAGCACAGACTCAAACCCAACCTTAATACTATACTTACCACTAGGTGGAGCTATTGTGACTCAAATTTGCTGCTATTTCATGAATACTTCTCCCTAATGCATTCAGTTTAGAGTACAGTGGCGCCACCTATCGGTGAACAATGTGAATTGCACCAAGTTTTTTAATTTTTGTATCGATAGTAGACAACTTATATTTTTAAAAGCAGCATGTTGATTTTCATATTAATATTGATTTTATAGAACAGTTCTATAAACAATACACGTCTTTTAAATATTAAATGATTATTCAAAACTTTTGAATCATCTTTTTTCCATAAAACAAGAAAATGAATGCTTAATGCTACAAAAATGCAATTACAAGGTGAGACTTTAAAATAATATATAAGGAGGGTAACCCAGCTGTTCTCCAGTTTAAGTAACAGGTATCACACACATTATATAAGCAGATTAGGCCCGATGTTGCTTGCGCTTTTCACAGTGCAGGCATACAAGCACGTGCACTATGGTTAAAAAGGACCACATTAAGGACTTATGTGGCTCCAACAGAGCTAGGAAACTTGAGAAGTGTGCGTCATTTGAATTTTTCTCATCTCAGCTTACAGAAAACAAAGCAGTTGCAGGGCGGCAAAAAAAAAAAAAAAAAAAATGTGTCATTTGCACAAAATGGTTTTGTAAGAGCTTCAATGTCATTTCATAACTGTGACTACCCTAAGACATTTGTGTTCGTTTTTCAGTGTTATCTAATAAGCAGACTTACAGTAAAATAATTGCTTGGTCCATAGTTTGACTTTGTTCTGAATGGACTTACTAAGTAGACCTATGCCAATCATAACTCACTGAAGTCAACATAAATCAAAATTACCCCCATTTACTTTCTTAATGCACCGTTCTGGTAATTGTGCACAGTTGTTTGATGAAGCCCTTGACAATGGCTGAATAGTTAGGCCTACATGTTTTTTAATCAATAAAGTTGGATTTCTTAAAGAGTGAGTGTTGCACCTTTTTCCAACTTACATGAATTTTTGATTTCTGGCTGCACCTCCTCTTTTGTTGGTAGAGCATCTTTTTTTGTATAACTGTGCACAATTCACCAGTTAATGTTATTGCAAAGAAAAAAAAACTTTGTTTCATAACTTGTAATCAGAATCTAATAGGCTAACTTTCTCTGCCTCTGAAACAACTTTCCTTTTCAGATAACATCACCTAAGCCACGCAGTCTAAGAGGAAAACGTTAACAAACAGAAATCTCAAATTGTTTTAGGATGTTTTGGGAAATGCATCCTTTTAAAAACTAATAGTTAACACAGTAATATAATGCAAGCATTAATAATTTTAAGAAGGGTTACCGGTGGAATATGGCGAGATTCTCTTGAGGGTAAACTTGACCTTTAGCCTCCCTGCCCTGGTCAAAACGTCTTCTCAAAAGTAGCTGTTGGCATGGTTTCAGAAGGAAAGTAGTATTTCAAAAACGGAATGCAAACTTTCAAACCAAATTTTATGACCAAATCAATTCTAGATGGATCAAATACAGTCCCAACCTTTTTCTCTATGAATGCTCTTTAATTTCAAAATGTAATTAGTCTAGCTAGTTAATGTAGGCTAATGAATGTAACCATCTCTTTAAAAACGTACTCACATAACACAGACAATTAGGTAGGCCTACCTTTCAAAAAATGTATGCTGTGGCAGTACCATTAAATATTGTTATGGCATATGTTTAAGAAACGCCTTCCGCTTGGCAAACGATACGTTTTTCCAGGTTTTCGGAAAGCATTTCCACTTCTATCGTCTTACTGTTCGCTGTTCCAAAGTATCGCGTTAAGGTTTACCCCGCGAGAACGCGTTGCATACGATTCAGCGTGCGAGCGATCTGTCCGAATAATTCAACTTGAATCGCGAACCGAGTCAGATAGTTTTACTAACTCTTTAGAACTTTGGGCGCCACACGCTGGAGGGGGCCCTAATGAACGCCTCAACGTCTCCGTTAAGCAGGGGCGCAGGAGACATTTTCAAAGTGGGGGGGACCAAACTGTAAGCAAAAGCCCAGACAGTAAGATCAGATTTCCAGATATCGGACCACACTGCTGAAAGTGATATATTATAGTTTATGTTGTCTGTGCTATAATAAACAAACAAACAAACAAACAAACAAAAAAGAGGCGTTTTGTGATTTTGATCAGTTTTATTTTTTTCAGGACAAGACTATTACAATCTAGAATAGGATCTACATCCTCCAGATTTGTATAATTCCTTATATGTGCATCATTTTTGTCACCTGTGTTGAGCATCACCCCAGCATCACCCGGCTGCCTCCTGGAGATGTGATGCCAGCTGTGCCAGTTGCTGCTGCTGCTCACTAATCTTCATCAGCAACTGAAACAAAGAAACTACTGTTTATACACACAGTTTTTGCACTGCAATAATACTGTAATAATATCCATTTCACATATATCAAAATGTAGATTTATTGAAATGACAATTTTATTCAAGTCTGCATACTTGCAGACTGGTGTGCAAGCAGCCTTGCCATACCCTAAATGTAGCTTTGACTTTTTTGTCAAATAACAGTTTATCAGTTGCTGTGCTTTCACATTTCAAAATAAAAAGTTTATCAAAATTTAGTATAAGCATTGTAAATGCAGTAATACAGTATATATACATACCAAACGCATAGTCCTCTCCTCTCGCGTCCTCCCCACTGCGTCGCTGGCCGAGGCAATCATCGCTTTAGTTTCGATTTCAAAGATATCTTTTATCAATGCCATCGATGCTTTTCCCTTTCTAGATGTAATTATAGAAATCAAAACAGTCCATAAACCATAAATCCACACGAAAACTTGCGAAAACTTCAGTCAAAGCAGCTCGTGCACGTCAACCGGAACTAATCTGGGAGATCAGCCTCCTGACCGAAGTGTCAAATTTCTCGGTTTCTGAATGGACGGATGACTTAATTGACATGTCCCCGCAAACGCTGAGTTCTGGGCATGATTTATATACCATCGACATGTCCTCAGAAAACGTTAGCACGCTTTGATCGATGGTTTGGAGATCGCGTGTTTCTAGGTTCGAGAGAGCATTTCCTGTTCTGCACATCTGCGACAAAACAGTTGATTATTTACGAACGAAAGCTCACAAAAATGTGAAAATGGTCTCGTTTGAAAGAAAATATCCTAAGCTAAAAGATGATATAGAGTTTGTAGCTGTTTGTGGCTGACTGAAGCAGCCCTTATCAAAAGTGCGGGGGTCGATTTCTGTCTTTTAAAAACTGCAGGTGTCCTGACCCCCCTGTCCCCCGTGCCAACGGCGCGCCTGCCGTTAAGACATACCGACACTGCATGTTAGCATAATTGGACCATATGCTAACTAGCTGAATGGGAAAAATATCATTTTCAAAATGTTATTAGAACGACTGCGATCAGAAATCCAAATATTTAGTGTAGCCTATAGGCTATATTGGGTTGGTTGCCACCAAATTAAAAAAAAAATAATAATTACAAAAATAAAAAAAAGCGTTCCATTCAGACGTGGAAATAAAATCTAAAGGTCAGTATTATTACTAACAGCTATCTCATATGAAGTATTTTAAATACTCATATTATCCAAATGAAATGGACCAATCACCATCTTCCATATCCCATAAATTGAATAGCCTAGGTCTAGGCCTATAGCCTAGTCAAAAAAAAGTTTAAAACATAGTGGGAATGTCATTATAGCTTTTGTTTTGTTCACATAATCATAGGGCAAAGTTTACTAAATTCATAGTTGTGTAACAAAAAGGTATTAATATGTTATAATTTTGTTTTCGTTAATATAATTTAGGCCTACTTAGAATGGTAAACTGGAAAATCATTGGGTTTAAATGTGGATACTGTGAACAATGTGTGAAATTTTCATTGCAAACTAACTTAAATAGCTACACTGAATCACTGCACATTAGTGTCGTTATTTTGACAACCAATATGGACGTGCGACTGCAGTGTGAACAGAAAAAAAATCATTCATGTAGCAAGTTGGTGAATAATTTAAATGTTTATTAAGAGACAACTTATTTATATAATTAAAAAAAGTATTAAATAAATGCCTAGGAACATTGCATTCACTAAGCATGCGTATGCACGAATTTGAGCATGAAATCTGCGTACGAACGTTTTCACCAACAAATCATGGTTCATGATAACTTTCCTTTTAAAATTTATCCTAAATTAAATTAAAATGTAAGAACAACTGAAACCACTCGTATGCAAAAATCACACACGCTTGGTGGCCTTATAAACATGTTAAGATGAAATTTTAAACATATAGATTTTAAATATAGCCTATTTCATATAGCCCTAGCCTATCAGTAAAAAACGGTGCGTTGTAGTTCAAGCTGAGTTAGCTCTGTATAAAGACGCAGATATGCGAGTGTACAGCTAACTATCAGAGGTCTGTAATGTCTGCATAAAAGGTGTTTACTGCGTTTGAACTTGTTTTGAGGATGGCACGTTTGGCGCTGCTCGAGAATCTTGCTGAGCATGCTCTCAGGTGAAAATTATTCTTTAGAGAGCATCATGTTTGCTGAGAGTGACGAAAGAAAAAAAGGTGTGCGGAATGCCCTTATATGGACATCGTTTGGGTGTGTTTTATGTAAATTACTTACCTCGGGCACGCGGTCACTCATTTAGAATAGGCTACTCCAAATTCATCAAGATTAGAATGAGGTTAAGAACAAATTCATGTGCATACGCACATACGAATTAGGGGAAAAGTTTTCATGAGAAGTTCAAACGTGCATATAAATGTTTAATGTTTAAAAGTTTTTAGTGTTGTGAGGGAGAGAAGAGGGGCTCCAAAAGGGATCTCATAAAGGGCCCCAAAATGGTCAGAAACTATCATCAGAAACAATAATCTATGCTATAGAAGCATATAACTCGAAGATATAATCTCGCAATTCTGACTTTTTTTCTCAGAATTGTGTTTATGAATTGCAAGATATAAACACAATTGCGAGTTATAAAGTCAGAATTGTGAGTTATAAAGTCAGAATTGCATAATATAAACTAACAATTGCAAGCTATAAAGTCAGAATTGTGAGATATAAAGTCGCAATTACTTTTTAAATTTTTTATTTAGTGGCGGAAAAAAGCTTCAACTATGGAAGCTTGTTTCCACCACAGAATAAAACAATTTAAAAGATAATTGCGACTTTATATCTCACAATTCTGACTTTTTTTCTCACAATTGCAAGTAATAAAGTCAGAATTGCGGAATTTAAACTTACAATTGCGATAAATAAAGTCAGAATTGCGAGATATAAACTCACAATTCTGAATTTTTTCTCACAATTGTGAGTTATAAAGTCCAATTCTGAGGGGGAAAAAGACTGACTTTTTTTTCTCAGAATTGCAAGTTTATATCTCACAATTCTGACTTTGTAACACACAGTTGCGACTTTATATCACACAATTCTGACTTAATAACCCGCAATTGCAAGTTTATATCAAGCAATTCTGACTTTATAACTCGCAATTGTGATTTTGTATCACAAAATTCTGAGAAAAAAAGTCAGAATTGTGAGATGAAAAGTCACAGTTACCTTTTTTATTTTTAATTCAGTGGCAGAAACAAGCTTCCATAAAAAACAGCTTTTTAAGTCTTGTCAATTTAAACATTCAAGTGCAAAGAACTCAATACAGTAGGTTACTGGCGCGCTTTTTTCTGTGCACCCAAAGCGCACACACACTCTTTCGTGAGAATGGATAAACACACACAATTATGAGTATCCTCATAAACACTGTCGGGTGGTCTTAAGTGAACTTAAAAGGTTGAGAAAGTAATTGGATGTATTGTATCCGTGCATTATGTCTTAAAGTGACAACAGCCTATACAACCTGCTGCTGTCTGTGTTCTTTATGTTAATCAAACAACAAAAAACGTCTTTCACTGCTCTTGACTGAATAACTTAGCGCCGATACTGATTTTGCATAACCCTCAGAAAATGTGCAGTTGCGCATCTGCCTATACAGTAATAAGGGTAGGATGGGGAAAGATGCCCCCCTTAAGAACAATGTGGATTCACTTTTAAATTGTAACATATTTAGATATAAGTTTAGCATGTGCAGGATGATGATGCATTAGCCAATGTGTTAATATTGGAAATAAATAGAAACATTTGTCATTAAATGTAAAATACTAAATAAACTATTGTATTTAAAATTTTATTGTGACAATTTAGCTGATAATAATTAAATAACCAATTACAGACAAAGCAGAATACTAGTAAAAGAGATTCATCTGAAAGGTAAAATTATATTACTTATATTTAGGCATATGAAGATTTACTTATTTACTTGCCCATTAATTGAAGATATGTCATAATAGCAACAGGCTTTATTGAGGGAGTGGGATATGATTCTGTGGGCTATAACGGCTATGTTAATTGAAAATTTAGAAGAATTTTATTAATGTTTTTCTGATTGACAGTTCTTTAACAAACATAGTTAGCATTTCTGATGTGCAGCATTCTCACTTTTTCACTTTTCCTCATCTTGATGACACTACTTTAAAAAGTGTTTTACAATTTTTTTTTTTTTTACTGAGGGGAGAAGTGTGTGATGGTTCAGTTCAGAAGGGTTGGGCTCCAGAGAGAATTCTAGAAAAGTTCCCATATATCAGTAATTCACTAAATATTGTCTGTACAGTGTTAGCAGAGGAGCATAGGTATAGCATTAGCATGTACATACAGAACGTTGTTGACATGATTGACAGTTTCCTGTCGTGAGAAGAAAGTAAAGCAGAGAGAGTGAGAAAGTGAACGAAATAGAGAAAGACAATGTAGTGTGACTGAGAGAAAGCAGATGGATAGATGTTAGTGTTAAAGCTGTGGTCTCACCTGAAGGCTGCAGGATACAGTCTCTCTCAAAACCCTCTAAACCTCAATAACATCATACTTGTTTGTCTCGTGCTTTGGAAAAATAATGTTTTCAACACCACAAAGAAAAACACACAACCACATTTTCTAAAAATTGCAATGAATATAGTAAATTGGTCTTATTAATATATAAACTGTAACAACCTTAGTAAAAAATAAAATTTATAATTTTTTTTGGTAACACTTAATAAGGTTTAATTTGTTACCATTAGTTTACTACATTAGCTAACATGAACTAAGAATGAACGATACTTCTACAGCATTTATTAATCTTAGTTAATATTAATCTCAACAATTACTAATATATTTTTAAGATCAAAAGTTGTATCTATTAACATTAGTTAATGCACTGTGAACTAACATGAACATGAACATTTTTAACTAACATTAAGAAAGGTTAATAAATGCTTTAAAATATATTGCTTATTGTTAATTTATGTTAGTTTATGAATTAACTAATGTTACCAAATGAGACCTTATTGTAAAGTTACCTTTTTTAAAAAAAAAAATATTATATTAAGCTTCATGATTATTGACCTGTATAATTGTGTATTTTTTATACGGTTTAATACTGCGTACATTCATTGTACAGTAGGTCTTGTTACATCATTATATATCCTGTTGTGAGGACAAAAACAACCAATCTGTGATTTTGAAATAATTAATAAATATTTGTGTCAGTAAAGTTGTCATGGTGTAACCCAGGTTACTAGAGCCATGCTAAAAGCTGAAAAAAAAGAAACATCAGAATACACATATACATATTTTTATGTTTGACAGCTTCCTCAATTGGTGGGAGTTTAGAATAGCCCTGAAGATCAGCACCATCCACCAAAGAAAGAAGTGACGAGCCAAATATGGGGCGTGCGTGCCACATCTTGGACACCTCATCGTGCACCTCAGGAAAGAACTCAGGAAAGAACCAGACTCAGCAAATGCCACTGGGGAGGGTTGATCCACTGCATCTTACTCCGCAACCCCGTTGGGATAGTAGGGAGGAAGGGCGGCTGACTGGAGGTAGACATTTCGTTGAGCAAGAGGGCTATCCTTCTGCAGAGAGTCCTAACGTTCATGGTGTCGCACTGAGGGCAGTTAGGCTCCTCAATGGCAGCCTCTGCGTGGACACAGCCCAGGCAAAAGACACATGTCATGATCATTGGGGGGTCTATGGGACTCACAAAGACTTCACACAGCTTGAAACCCATACTGTAGGTCTTGCCGAAACTGACTTGCGATCAAAAGATTTTGGGGAGTGTCGCTCAGCACCGCCCTATATAGACTGCATTCCCACCTCCTCTTCACATGTTTGAGCAGCCAAATAGTCATAGAATGTGATTTTTCTTCTTCTGTCCTTCTATTTTCCTGGTCTTGATTCCTTTAGGAAAAATCTCGGTTCCAAATTGTTCCAGGAGATGAGCGAAAGAGTGTCAAAATGCTGTGCAAGGACTGGCAAGCCACCCATCATATGCCTGAGCCTTAAAAGGAAGTGTATTATACTAAAATGTCAAGAGTATTTGGAATATATATTTATACATCACTGAACACTTGCCTCAGTAGTGAACAAGAACTGTATTCTTTTCCGGAGCCACGCCAACTTCCAAAGGACTACATTGCTCTGTAAACCAAACTGAAAGTGCTGAAACACAGCGGAGTAGGAGTGTAAAACTAGGAAAAAAAAATCATATCATATCGGAACAGAATTTGAGTTCCAACTTCCGTCTTATTGGACACTTTGTATGCATAACATAAGAACATTTAAATTGAATGAGCATTTAGTTGATGTAAACAAGGTCATCTTACCTGTGAATCCTTTCATTGTTTTTTTTTTTTGTTTGTTTTTTTGTTTTTTTTTCTTTATTCAAAAAGGGATTCTATAAAAGAGGTCATCCAAAGCTTGGGTAACAAGTGTCACATTTGGTACTGCAAAAGTGACGCAAGGTAAAGAAAAAAAGTATAACTAGAGAAGATTAGTTTAAGTTTAAACTAAATGAGTAAGTGATCTAATTAACCTAAATTAATCTAATAAATTAATTAATATAGCTAATTTGGCTCCAGGGCAAATTAAAAAAAAGGCTTTAAAATAGTAATAAATAGACAATTATTTGATTGGAAGAGAAAATATTATTAATAGTAATAATAGCATTCAAAAATAAGTGAATAGAAATTAATATATAAGATAGTATCTTACCTCAAAAAGCAACTAAACTCAAGAGATCCATTATAAAGAATTCATTTTTGTGAAATGTTTATTTGAAACTACTGTCATCAGTTTTCTTTCTTTTCCTTTTGTTTTTTATTTGCAAGGGAAAAAAATAGAAACTTCTCATTTGTTTCATGTAGTCATTTTCTCTTTCACTGTTGAAGCCATTGTCTCTTGAGCGAAAGTGGACTTTTGGTATGCGTGTTACAATGGCCTTTTCCTGGAGTTGCATAACTCTGCATACTGCTGTGGCAGCTGATATATCAGTGCAATATACTCTGCTTACATGGTCTCATTCTGCATCTAATACCATCTGAAACTGCTGTGTCACTTTTGCTTTACCATAACCCACAATGCATGCCAACCAGACAGTTTTTTCATTATTCAACGTTTTCCACACCAGACATCATAACAGTCATAGTGAAAACATGGCAGTGCACAGAAGCCACATTCACAAACTTTTCTCTTACCACAGAAAATACGTTACACACAGATAAAAAACGCCATGTGGCTTTCACTTGGGATTGAACAAAAACAAGACCCGGGGGCCTGATAGTCATATATGATAATTTGTTTATGAATAAGATCATTGATAACAGAAAATATAATTTGCAAAATTTGTATGGGAAATATCATTGAAATATGTATTGAAAACAAGGGCCAGAATATTCATAAAAAATAATCTTTTGTGTTCCACAGAAGAAAGAAAATCATATGGTTTGGAACAACATGAAGGAAAGTAAATTATGACAGTTTTAATTTCTGGATGAACTATACTTTTAAAACATGAAACACTTTTATTTTTTATATTTCCTGTAAGTGATTCTGGATTTATCACAATAAATTATTTTCAGCATTAAGCAGGATTTTTAGCAAGCTTTCCATCAGATTCTATCAGCAAGCTGTATTTGTGCCATTTATTTCTTGATATTTTCTTGCGGTTGTGTCTTGTGGTACACCATCTGTTTGTACAGGCATAAATTAACCAACGTCAGTGCCTTGGAGTGCTCCTGATCTGGTGCAAAGTCTACTATTTCCCCTTACAACTGAATGAGTTAACCACAATAGTGACCAACTTGTTGTCCATTCCTGAGCACACAAGGTCTTTTGTATGTCCTGTTAGACATATGTGGGTGTTTCTTCAACATTAGGCAATTCATTCAGTGATACAGGGGCTGATTTTTATTAAAACTACCAGATTTCAGTTATATTAAAACTTTCTTGTAAGTTTTTATCATGCATGCTTTCATCACTTATTTTTGCTACTTATTTCTGCTACTTAAACTAAAACTAAATAAATTTTTAAATATATGTATATATATTTTCTAAATATATAAACAAAGACTGAAATAATCAAACGGTTCCAATATTTGAATGTTTTTGTACATTTTTGATTGTCCCACAGTTCTTCTACAACCAGCAATTTAAGTCAACAATTTAAACTAGTGCATGTAAAAAATAAATAAATAATAACAAAATTTTTTCAAAAGGTTCATGGGACCAAAGTTGACCCTATAGTTGATATGAGTAAATAGAGATTTTATAAAAAAAGAAAATCAGAACTCATGTCATTATCCCATTTTTTTAATACAAAATTAAATCCATTACACTCAACAAATTCTACAAATTCTCAAAATATATGTACACTGTACAATAGTAATTTTGCAACATTTTTTGTTAGAAAAGTATGAAAAGCATGATAGTATACCTCTAGGACACATTATACTGCTCTAACTGGAATCATCCTTAAAATGCTGGTTAAATGCTCATGAACAGAATCTATGTACATAAATCTCCACAATATCCCATCATGTACTCCCAGTAAACTATACAGGAATAGTACTATAATGAAGCACATTTCATAGAGCTTGCACAATAATGTTTGTGGTTATAAGGACCTATATCTCTGAAAAATAAGTCTATCATGCCATTAACATGCCAATGACACACTCTAGATGAAGAAAAAGTTTTTGAAGAAGTTGTTGATATGGTAAGTACAGTAGACAGGTCTATAAGGAAAAAACAGGGGTGGTGTCAGTGTCGGACATAACAGAAGGCCTCTTGGGAACTTGTTGCAGTTTGCTGTTGTCGACCAGTCCTAGGCTACAGGACATGCGCTGAAGCAGGCTCAAGAGATCCTTCCGGAAGCGAACCCCGATAAAGACGTACAGAATGGGATTCAGGCAACAATGTGTGTAGGCAAGACACTTCACAATTTGGCCAGCCATATCTAAGCTTTGCATGACTTCACAGTCCGTTATTGTGGCATTGCTGGCTTGGCCTGCTTCTATAATCAGATATCCGTTGAATGGCAACTGTGAGAGAACAAAAGCAGCCACAACTGCAAAGATGACCCTCAGAGCCTTGTGTTTTTCAAAGCTTCGAGCCTGCATGAGTTTACGAATAATGACTGAGTAACACAAAACAATGACCAGCAATGGGAGAAGGAAGCCAACACAGATCTGTAAAGCCAACACCAAGACTTTAGTACGATTGTTGTCTGTGATGGAGTATACCATGACACAGGAACTGTGCTGGGGGCCTATGATTTTCACTTTGGCAAAGAGAAATTCCGGTAGAGCTAAGAGGCAAGAGGCGAGCCACACAAACACACAAGTTATCTTACTATACAGCATGCGTTTGTTTTTGTAGTTGTGCGCTTCGGTTACATGGACGATGGCGATGTAACGGTCCACGCTAATGCAAGTGAGTAAGAGCATGCTGGCAAAGAAGTTAATCTTGTAGACCGCAGAAACTCCTTTGCAAATGGCCTGGCTGAACACCCAGCCCTGAGCGGCATTTGTTGCCCAGAAGGGCAATGTGCCAAGGAAGAGAAGATCAGCCACTGCCAGGTTCAGCAGGTAGACGTCGGTCATGGTTTTGAGACGGTTTCGCACAGTTGTGAAGATGCAGACAACCAGTAGGTTGCCCAAAGCCCCCACGACAAAGATGATCCAGTAGAGAGGGGGCTCAAATGTCTTACTGAACTGTCGCACTAGTTCTTTGTTACATAATCCACCCAGGTCTGATTCGTAGTCATCATCAGTTGTCTGAAATGAAAAAAAAAGGATATATTCAGGTACTTGATTTACAGATTTACTTAAAAACAAAACATACCAATTATCTAAAGGAACATTTTTCTTCTGTAGAGCACAAAAAGAGAAGTTTTGAGGAATACACTGGCCTTTGTTTTTCATGTAATGAAAATGAATGGAGATTTGGAATGTCAAGCTCCAAAATGACAAAAAGCAGCAAAAGAATCATAAGCACAAAAGCAGTCCATGAGACTTTTGTGCTATATTCTAAAAGTATTTTGTCTTCTCAAGACGATACATTCATGTGACAAATGAAATTTAAGTTTATTCACTTATATTCTTCCCCAACACATTTTATTTGCACTTCCACTAATATTAAAACTTGCCGCATCACAATTGGTTACATTCCATTGACATCACAACATTATTGCCATCAAAACTGGTGTGTTTTGTCTTAAGGCACATATTGTAATGGATGCCAACAGTGGAGGACAAATATTTAAATGAATATAACAAGAAAATGTTGGTCTGTTCAACAGTTATATGGTTTCACAAGACTTGGAATATTGTGAATGAGTCATTTTATTGCATTTCTCATCCTTTTGGAGCTTGACAGCCTTCAGTCATTTTCATTATATGGTAAAGAGTGGCCTGTACATTCTTCAAAATATCTTCTTTTGTGTTCCACAGAAGAAAGAAAGTCATACGGGATCGAAACGACATGAGGGTGAATAAAAGATTTCTGGGTTTAATATTCCTTTAAATTCTCTTATTAGCTTTTCTTCTAAATCCTCTCAGAATGCTGACTATGAAGCTTAGAAGTTTGTTTCCCACTGTCTTTTCAGACAATCTTCAACTCAACTGACAGCCACTTCCTGTCTACAGTGGTACAACAGTCTCTCACCATTTTGCAGCTGTAATCCAGTTGATCAGTAAAGTGTGAATCAGTGTGACATCACGCCCCTGCGAACTTTGACAATCTAAATTTACGAAACATATTCCACTGCTCAGATCAGGTGCAGGTGTCTCTATTGGAGAAACCACACAAGTACACCGCATCCACATCCTCTTTCAACCCTTTCTGAAGCGTGCACAAACAGATAGAGTGTCACCCGCCCTGGGGGTCGACATAAACAGAGCCCCTTCGGAGCATGTCAAACACTAGATTCTGTTCCATCCTGACATACATACAGATAACAGATAAAGGATATGTGACGCACACCTTGGAAAATCATTTCATTGTGCACAATGTGGTAACAGTCAAATCTGTCTGTATGATCTCAATCCAAGAGGTGCATCAGATAATAAGAGACAAAGATATGAATTAGTATAGATAGTTTCACTTGACTGACACATCAAATGTCCAAATAAGCATGCAGCACTAAAAGAAACAGAGCTTAACCTCTGCTTACTGATAACATTAGCTGTGGGTGGCATTTTAATTTTGACTTGAAGAGTTGTGTTATGACAAAAAAGCTTGATGACATCTTAGAACTTTAAAGTTTACTTAAAGTTTAAAGTGTTACTAATGCAAAATTTGACTAGATATATGTCATTAAACTTTTTAACCCAAATACACAAAATAGAACACTTTTAGAATTTTCCAGAATTTTGGACCCCACAAAAATATGAATATTATTAATATATATATTATGTATTATATATATACAATAATAATACTACTCACCAAGTCTGTAAAATCTGTGAAATTAACAGCTTCACTTTCATCTATTGAGAGACAAATCATGTGATTAGTCCAAAATATCATATGGAAGAGTGAAACAGCCTCCTTAAAGCCCTTCAGCAATAAGTAAGTAAATGTAATTATGTATGTAAATAAATAAACCATTGTTTAATGCAACCACAAATCATTCAGGTAATATATACACACAGAA
This sequence comes from Mylopharyngodon piceus, assembly GCA_039654765.1. NCBI lineage: Eukaryota > Metazoa > Chordata > Actinopteri > Cypriniformes > Xenocyprididae > Mylopharyngodon > Mylopharyngodon piceus. The sequence continues at coordinate 17,761,729 of CM077444.1, forward strand.
TATTTTCAAATCATATGATTCAATGATTCAAATTCATCACATATAGGACCAAAGCAGGTAACAGTTCATAAAAAAATCACACATAATGGCCTAAAATGCCAATATACCTAAAGTCTTTAAACAAGGTGTTTATTATACACATAATCATAGTAAATGAAATACAATTTTTCATGATTTTTGATACTTACAGTCTGAGGTTGTAGAGACATTCATGTTCTGTCTCTTGGTAGAATCACAACAGATAACCAAGAGTATTTCAATGGTTCAGTGATGAATAAGCTTCCCCGATTGTCTTAGACTAGTTTATAACACCAAAAAGTCACGTGTCAGGGCAAAGTGATGTCAGCCCCTTCAGAGGCTCCACATGTTGGTGTCATGTGACTGTTCTGCATAGAAGATGTACAAAAATGCATTTTAAGGGAAGAACAGATATATGTTGCCTTTTGCTCTAAACTGTTGTATCTATCCTTTGTCATTTCACTGAAGTTGTTTTATGGAGATTTGGGTTGTTATTGCATACCCCTATGACTCAAAAGATGAAACTTTCTGACTTGGTGCTGCTTTCACCATGTACTATAAGAAAAAGTTCATAAGTGTTCATTGAACATTAAAAATGATAGCTTGCATGACATTTCTGTGTAGATTATTAATTATTCAAATACTTGTCTTCAGTGAACTTAAATTGTCAAGACTTAAAATCTGCTTTCATTACCATTCAGATTAAGTGACTAAGAAGGTTTTCTAAGTATATTTCTACTGTTTAAGTTAGCAAACACACACACACACACACACACATATATATATATATATATATATATATATAATCGGCACATCACATAAACGCTCATGAGATGATAAATGGCATACATAATAGACCTTAAGACTTACACATGAGACACGTGGTATGAAACACAATAAGGATAACAATCGGGTAAACAAAAGGGTAATCTCTTAAAAAGAGGAACAAGCACATCACAAGACAATACATTACCAAATGTGACAACAAAATTAATGACAATGATGTAAATAAAACTGACAAACAGTTGTAACCATAGTAATTAATCATGCCCCAGTGCATGCTGGGAAAAAAGCGAATGGGATTGAAACACAAACACATTTTTGTAGGCCTATTTGAACTGAAAAATGCATTAAGTCAACTCACCTACTATGCATGTTCGTTCAATATAATTTAATATAGGAATACTAGAACAACTATGGCTTTGAGAGGAGGAAGAGAAACCAACAGATTTAAAAATAACAAGAAGAAAGTGAAACAAAAAAATTTAAATTTCACCTTCACGTAATGTACCAGACTTCTCTTCATCGTGTTTTGATTGAACTTTCTGTAGAACTAAACATACATCTGAGCACTGAATATCCTTTAACTGTCATGTGAACAGTCTATAATAAACAGCTGTGACGTGAGCATTTGTCACAGTCACCAGCACTAGCACTCCCAGCATCCCTCCTGTTCCTCACCTGCACACAATCATCAATCACCTGCACCTGAAAGCCATCACCATCGTTACTACTCATCAGCATTTCCTTCATATGCAGTCACCTTCCTCACCACAGTTGTCTGGTCTCGTCAACTTCTATGACAAGCTCCACGACCCTCTTACCTGTGATCTACTTACCTGTTGTTCCTGCGTTCACTCCTTGTTCCCCACCGCTCCAGATCTCCACCGTCTCCATGCTCCGCTGTTCCCTCTGGATCCCCTGGAAAGGACAAACGGACAATCACTATCAGATAAGCCCCATATGACTTTCCCATTCCCTGCCTGCTTACCTGGACATTCTGCTTGTCTCACACTTTCCTGTTGTTGTTCAATAAACATATCACTTACTTCTGTGTCCCGTGTCTATCTGCTGACAGAAGACCAGACCACAAAATAAGGACTATGAGCTGGGAATTCGCTGGACAGATCGCGGCTGGATTGTGCGGCCACCACGGTCTGTCCAGCTAATTCTTCACAGAGAGGTTCGTTTGCCTGGTCCACTCCAGCCCGTTGGACTATGAGCTGGGAATTCGCTGGACAGATTGCGGCGGACGCACAATCCAGCCGCGATCTATTTACCTTCACGGAGAGGTTCATTTGCCTGGTCCACTCCAGCCCATTGGAAGATGAGACGATTAAGGCTCTGTACCGGATCGGGGTGAACTATGTCGACCCCAGAGAACTCCCTGATCTCACTGGTTTAGACTGGAAGGAGACCATCTCCATATGTTGGGACAGCTTCATTCCCACATATGCTTTCCAGCCAGCCCAAAAGCCTCTTCCCAAGAGGGCCACCACACCTGTACCTCCAGTCTTCCCTCGAATCAGAGAAGCGGTCACACCCAGCACAGACCTCATAATCCAAGTAAGGGACCTTTTCCTAATTTCTGTTCGGACTGCTTTAATGAAGTTTCCGGTTCTCCAGTCCCCATCTCCAGTATCCCATCCTAAGATGGCCGCCAGTCCGAGGCGACTCCCTCCTTCGGCCCAAGGCAACTCCCTCCTCCGTCCCGAGGCGACTCCCTCCTTCGGCCCAAGGCGACTCCCTCCTTCGTCCCGAGGCGACTCCCTCCTTTGTCCCGAGGCAACTCCCTCCTTCGTCGCAACTCCCTCCTTCGTCCCGAGTCCCAAGGCGACTCCCTCCTTCGTCCCGAGGCCCGAGGCGACTCCCTCCTTCGTCCCGAGGCCCGAGGCGACTCCCTCCTTCGTCCCGAGGCCCGAGGCGACTCCTTCCTTCGTCGCAACTCCCTCCTTCGTCCCGAGTCCCAAGGCGACTCCCTCCTTCGTCCCGAGGCCCGAGGCGACTCCCTCCTTCGTCCCGAGGCCCGAGGCGACTCCCTCCTTCGTCCCGAGGCCCGAGGCGACTCTCTCCTTCGTCCCGAGTCCCGAAGCGACTCCCTCCTCCGTCCCGAGTCCTGAGGCGACTCCCTCCTCCGTCTCGAGGCGACTCCCTCCTCCGTCCCAAGGCGACTCCCTCCTTCGTCCCGAGTCCCGAGGCGACTCCCTCCTCCATCCCGAGTCCCAAGGCGACTCCCTCCTCTGTCCCAAGGCAAGTCCCGAGGCGACTCCCTCCTCTGTCCCAAGGCGACTCCCTCCTCCGTCCCGAGTCCCGAGGCGACTCCCTCCTCCGTCCCGAGGCGACTCCCTCCTTCGTCCCGAGGTGACTCCCTCCTCCCTCCTTCGTCCCGAGGCGACTCCCTCCTCCGTCCCGAGTCCCGAGGCGACTCCCTCCTTCGTCCCGAGGCGAGTCCCGAGGCGACTCCCTCTTCCGTCCCAAGTCCCGAGGTGACTCCCTCCCGAGTTCCGAGGCAACTCCCTCCTTCGTCCCGAGTCCCGAGGCGACTCCCTCCTTCGTCCCGAGGCGACTCCCTCCTCCGTCCCGAGTCCCGAGGCGACTCCCTCCTTCGTCCCGAGGCCCAAGGTGACTCCCTTCTTCGGCCCGAGGCCCAAGGTGACTCCCTCCTTCGGCCCGAGGCGACTCCCTCCTTCGTCCCGAGGCCCAAGGTGACTCCCTCCTTCGGCCCGAGGCGACTCCCTCCTTCGTCCCGAGACGACTCCCTCTTCCGTCCCGAGTCCCGAGGCGACTCCCTCCTCCGTCCCGAGTCCCGAGGCGACTCCCTCCTCCGTCCCGAGTCCCGAGGCGAGTCCCGAGGCGACTCCCTCTTCCGTCCCGAGTCCCGAGGTGACTCCCTCCCGAGTTCCGAGGCAACTCCCTCCTTCGTCCCGAGTCCCGAGGCGACTCCCTCCTTCGTCCCGAGGCGACTCCCTCCTCTGTCCCGAGTCCCGAGGCGACTCCCTCCTCCATCCCGAGTCCCGAGGCGACTCCCTCCTTCGTCCCGAGGCCCAAGGTGACTCCCTTCTTCGGCCCGAGGCCCAAGGTGACTCCCTCCTTCGGCCCGAGGCGACTCCCTCCTTCGTCCCGAGGCCCAAGGTGACTCCCTCCTTCGGCCCGAGGCGACTCCCTCCTTCGTCCCGAGACGACTCCCTCTTCCGTCCCGAGTCCCGAGGCGACTCCCTCCTCCGTCCCGAGTCCCGAGGCGACTCCCTCCTTCGTCCCGAGTCCCGAGGCGACTCCCTTCTTCGGCCCAAGGCCCAAGGTGACTCCCTCCTTCGGCCCGAGGCGACTCCCTCCTTCGTCCCGAGGCCCAAGGTGACTCCCTCCTTCGGCCCGAGGCGACTCCCTCCTTCGTCCCGAGACGACTCCCTCTTCCGTCCCGAGTCCCGAGGCGACTCCCTCCTCCGTCCCGAGTCCCGAGGCGACTCCCTCCTTTGTCCCGAGTCCCGAGGCGACTCCCTCCTCCCTCGTTTGTCCCGAGGCGACTCCCTCCTCCGTCCCGAGTCCCGAGGCGACTCCCTCCTCCATCCCGAGTCCCGAGGCGACTCCCTCCTTCATCCCAAGGCGACTCCCTCCTCCGTCCCGAGTCCCGAGGCGACTCCCTCCTCCGTCCCGAGTCCCGAGGCGACTCCCTCCTTCGTCCAGAGGCGACTCCCTCCTTCGTCCCGAGGCGACTCCCTCCTCCGTCCCGAGTCCCGAGGTGACTCCCTCCTTCGTCCCGAGGCAACTCCCTCCTCCGTCCCGAGGCGACTCCCTCCTTCGTCCTGAGTCCCGAGGCGACTCCCTCCTCCGTCCCGAGGCGACTCCCTCCTTCGTCCTGAGTCCCGAGGCGACTCCCTCCTCCGTCCCGAGGCGACTCCCTCCTTCATCCCAAGTCCTGAGGCGACTCCCTCCTCCGTCCCAAGGCGACTCCCTCCTTCGTCCTGAGTCCCGAGGCGACTCCCTCCTCCGTCTCGAGGTGACTCCCTCCTCCCTCCTCCGTCCCGAGGCGACTCCCTCCTCCGTCCCGAGTCCCGAGGCGAGTCCCGAGGCGACTCCCTCCTCCGTCCCGAGGCGACTCCCTCCTCCGTCCCGAGGCGACTCCCTCCTCCGTCCCGAGGCGACTCCCTCCTCCGTCCCGAGTCCCGAGGCGACTCCCTCCTCCGTCCCGAGTCCCGAGGCGACTCCCTCCTCTGTCCCGAGTCCCGAGGCGACTCCCTCCTTAGTCCAGAGGCGACTCCCTCCTTCGTCCCGAGGCGTCTCCCTCCTCCGTCCCGAGTCCCGAGGCGACTCCCTCCTTCGTCCCGAGGCGACTCCCTCCTCCGTCCCGAGTCCCGAGGCGACTCCCTCCTCCGTCCCGAGTCCCGAGGCGACTCCCTCCTTCGTCCCGAGGCGACTCCCTCCTCCGTCCCGAGTCCCGAGGTGACTCCCTCCTTCGTCCCGAGGCAACTCCCTCCTCCGTCCCGAGGCGACTCCCTCCTTCGTCCTGAGTCCCGAGGCGACTCCCTCCTCCGTCCCGAGGCGACTCCCTCCTTCATCCCAAGTCCTGAGGCGACTCCCTCCTCCGTCCCAAGGCGACTCCCTCCTTCGTCCTGAGTCCCGAGGCGACTCCCTCCTCCGTCTCGAGGTGACTCCCTCCTCCCTCCTCCGTCCCGAGGCGACTCCCTCCTCCGTCCTGAGTCCCGAGGCGACTCCCTCCTCTGTCCCGAGTCCCGAGGCGACTCCCTCCTTAGTCCAGAGGCGACTCCCTCCTTCGTCCCGAGGCGACTCCCTCCTCCGTCCCGAGTCCCGAGGCGACTCCCTCCTTCGTCCCGAGGCGACTCCCTCCTCCGTCCCGAGTCCCGAGGCGACTCCCTCCTCCGTCCCGAGGCGACTCCCTCCTTCGTCCTGAGTCCCAAGGCGACTCCCTCCTCCGTCCCGAGGCGACTCCCTCCTTCATCCCAGGGCAACTCCCTCCTTCGTCCCGAGGCGACTCCCTCCTTCGTCCCAAGGCAACTCCCTCCTCCCTCCTTTGTCCCGAGGCGACTCCCTCCTGAGTTCCTTGCTCCGTCCTGGAGGCTGCATAGCTACCTGCACCGTCTCCGTCACTCTCCTGCTAAGACTCCAGGATGCCCGCCCTCCCTCCCCGGTTGTTCCATCTACGGCACGAGGACGCGCCTATTGGGAGGGGGGAGTAATGTCACAGTCACCAGCATTAGCACTCCATTTCCCAGCATCCCTCCTGTTCCTCACCTGCACACAATCATCAATCACCTGCACCTGAAAGCCATCACCATCATTACTACTCTTCATATGCAGTCACCTTCCTCATAGGTCACCAAGCCCCATATGACTTTCCCATTCCCTGCCTGCTTACCTGGACATTCTGCTCGTCTTACACTTTCCCGTTGTTGTTCAATAAACCTGCTGTTGCTTATATTACTTACCTCTGTGTCCCGTGTCTATCTGCTGACAGCATTAACTGTCCAGTGGTGATGTCATTGCACTATATATGGTGGTAACTGGTCACATTGGGAATCTGTAATTAAATAGCCTATATTTACAGTGAGTGCAAAAGTTTTGCAAAGGAACGTAAAAGTATTAAAATTTTCCTCCCATCTAATTTTTTTTTTTTTTTTTTTCATCACAATGTCCCTTTAGGGGCTCTGTACAAAACATTTGTAAAACAGCAAAAATGTTGAATGTATGTAACCATTATTTTGATCAACAGAAATGACAGTATAATTAATTAATGGAGTAGATTTTTAATATATAAAACACGTGACAAGGTGACAGGAGTTTGAAAACCAAGTGTTTGAAACATCATATAAAACCACAACAGTGTAATTGGACTTTTACTCAGAACAGTTAGGTATAACTACTTCATATGAAAAGTAGCCTGAGTTGCTCAGAGCTACAGTATATATAGCATCATATAATAATCAGTCAGATACAACAGATTTGGAAAATCCAATTTTGATTTGGAGTTAAGGCCCTAGGCCAGGAGTTTTCAAACGTGTCCTTGGAGCACCCCTGCACTGTACATTTTGTCTCCCTTATCTGACACTTCAGGTCTTGCAGTCTCTACTAATGAGCTGATGAGTTGAATCAGTTGAGTTAGATGAGGGGGACATAAAATGTGCAGTGCTGGGGGTGCTCCAGGACAGGTTTGAAAACCCCTAGGCCATGTTTACTTCCACTTTCTCTTGTTCTTCTCTAAACTTTGAGTTCCTTCTTTATGTTTACCCATCACAAATAGTTGGCTCATTCCTGTCACAAGGCACTGCACTATTGAAAACCAGATGAAACAGATCTTTACTCAATTCAACTCAGGATTAAATGGTCACTGGTGTTGATGAGGATTACAGATCTGTTGTAAGAACATTGCAACATTGTTAGCTATTTAAACCTGAGCTGACCCATAAAAATGACTTTTGCTGGTGTAACCTAGTGTTGTCACAATTTATTTATTTTTTACAATGTGTAAATTCAATTTGTGGGAACAATGACCTTAGGTAACAGATGTACAAATGTGGTCTTGTGCTCTAACTTTTCTCAAGAAACAGTGCCAAGTCTGCTTGGTGTGAAAGTTGTACATCTAAAAACATCTGCCATGCCCATATGCACAGGGGTTTCAGCACCAAAACCTGATTTGACAGTTTCACTAATCAGGTACAAAGCGTTGTTTTTTTCTGCGAAGGAACCCAACATGGTATTAAGAAAGTGTGGTGTCGTGCCCACAGGTTTGTCGTTTTTCTTTCTCAGTTTAGACCACAGTAACTCAAAATGAAACGGCCATGTCCGGGACCGGGCAGTGAAGAGTCTGGGAAAGTGTTCTCACAGGATGTGACATATTCAAAGCTAATACAAGTGTGCATGAGCCAAAAGAAATCACCTGTGTTCAGCAGATAGAATAGACATACACACATTCAAAGCACCAGGTGCACCCTGACAAAATGTAAATGATATGCATATTCTCTCTGATTAAAAATGTTCATGCACTATGTAATTTTTTATTTTTCTTCTAAAATCTTCTATTTTCTTAAAACCGGTTTTCTAAACAATTTGATCTGTCCATTAAATTGAATCTGCCTAGGACCTCAAGCGGTAGCCGTTTGTAATACTTTGCATGCAGGGCACTGGGTCTCCAGGAGCAAGGTTAAAGACCTCTGTGTAAAAAAAAAAAACCTTATAATTGCATATTTGTGTAAGGTATTGGCTAAGCTAGCAGGTTAATGGAACGGAATGTTAAGCTACTACACAAAATGGTATAACTGAACATTAGTGTAGGTTATAGGCTAAGCTAACAGGCTAATCAGCTAATGGAATTATAAACTAATATTTTATATTTGAACATTTATATAAGGTAAAGACAGGCTAATCAGCTAACAGAATTCTAGGCTAGGACGCTGAGTGGTGTAATTGAATGTGTAGGGTGTTCATATAATCTTGCTAGCTAGTCAGTGAGTAATTCAGAGGTTAGAGAGTTTAAACCTGTTTCTGTGAGAAAACTACTTGTGAAACTTATCTGTAGTCATTACTCTGCATTTTATTCACTGTAGTTAAACTGAAAGTCCAGGCACATGGCATGCATGTACTGACTCATCTAAATACTAGATCTGGTATGAGATGAGTTCTGCACAGGGCATAACCACAAACGGACTGAGGCAAAACAACAACAGCCTCCAACAACCGTTTTGAAGACCTGAGCTATGAAAACAGAATATTTGTTAACCACTGTCTCCTACTCTTAGTGCAGATAAAGCAGTTGTGACCTGAAAAGACCTAGAAGACAGATCAATGTTTCTAAAAGTAACCAAGCTTTTTTTTTTTTTTTTTTTTTTTCTGATTTGCTTTATAATGTAGTTTACCAACCTGGGTTCATTGGAAAAACTGGACTGTGGTTACATTTTCATTTATGAATCTGGCCATGGTTTAATATGTTGGTTGTTTATGTACACAGTAGTTCAGAAATGTCCAGTGAGTGGCACTGAAAGGTTAAATGCTCTATTGCTTTGAAAATAACGTACTTATGTACTTAGTAATTCAAGTTCTAGAGGAGAGATGATAATAATGATAAAAAAAACTATTCTACCATTCTATTCTAAATTCTACCACACTATACACCAAAACACTTTCTAACTGCATTAGTCATGAAAGTCTCCCCAAGCACAAGAGCTCACTGTGAAGCCAATGTATCTAAAACGGAGTTGATTTTGGTAACTCAAAAGTCCCTTGGAGTTCTAGTGGTCTTTTGGCACAGTACAGGGAACTGTACCGCACAAGAGCAGTAATAAGGGTCAGCAAAAGTGAACTGTTTAAAAATTACCCAAAATTTGTCGTTGTTGTTTTTTTCTGGAATTTGCCTACTTCAAAATCCAGTGTTACTCAGGAAATGAAATTGAGAAGCACAGCAGCAATAAACCACTTCCTGTTTCTTGTTTGTGCTCTGTGCTGAGATTTGTTTCTCAAATTGATGTAATGATGATAAGGCATGTGCTCAGAAGTTTTTATTTGGTAATGAGGAATACTATTAATGTGTTGAGTTTGAAACAAATGAAAATTTAAAGATGCCAAAATAGCTTTCTTGTATATGTGCATGTCTCCCATTTAGAAGTTTGAGGCTCTGGCCCAGTGTCTTAACAGCATCAAGCAACACTGAAGTTTCAAGCATCAAGCAGCACTGAAGTTTCCGTGCCCATTTTCATAAAGTGATTTTTTTAATAAGACTTTATTTACATTAGTTTCTTGCTCAAAGAATGAACTTAAACTGCATATTAATAATTTTGATAAAGCTATATTGGATTTACATGTTAATAATTGAATTCAAATTAAATTTGTTTGATTAACAGTCAATTGAGTGAGTCATCTCCAGTGAATTCTGTAGGGTTATTCAGGCCTGTTACTTGACTTCCTGAGGCCTTTAAAATTGGTTACAGCCTTGCAAAGCACTGTCTCTGGTTAAAGCTGGCCCACACCAAAAGATTTTTAAAATCTTATCAGATTTTCGAAATGTAAGAGACCCACAAACATGATGATAATAAAAATCATAGATTTAACAGTTTTGTTCCTATAGTGTGTGGAGTGCCATGATGTGACCAAGACAGCACACCGCACATTAACAGATTCCTTTCACAAACAACCAGATTCCCAACTGTGAACATGGGAAATCTCGCCAAATCTCTAACGGTCAAATGTGACTTTAGAGTAAATAAACATGGCGGACAAAGGGCAACTTGTTATGCTATGTTAAGTTCTGTGTTCTTTTAGGCAAACTGATGACACTACATTTTAATGCACTATGTACCATAGTAATATTTCACGAGTTCGTTTACCTTTTTGTTTTGTTTTTTGTAGCTGAGAGTTGAAACTGTTCAACATTGGGTAAAATGCAGAGCTCATCACTGTCACTTTTTACCCAGCCGTCCAATCACAGTGGAGGAGGGGCAGGACAAATTACCTCACTGACCAACCATCCTCCTTGTACAACGATTGAACAACAATGGAGAAGTTAATATTGTTGGTTACTGTATTTTTATATTCAGTAATTCTTTAAAATGAGATACTAACACGTTACTGCTGTGGATATTCCAAAATCATAGCAACCAAAGCGTCTCCGCTGGAAAAACGCTGCGCCTCCAAAGCACTCTCAAGCACCCCCAGCTGGCCATTTTCAAAAGAACACCTGGCATTTTTTCAGCTAGCTAAAAACGCTTTGTTGGACACATGTTAGGCATATGGCCTATTAGTCTGGAATTCATTAACATAAAAACGTTTAACTATCAAATCTGATGTTTACCAAGCATTTGTGAATCTGGAGGAGAGTTTTCGGGCAGGTCCGTTTTACACGCAAATTGCTCCAAATTTATTTACGTAAGTTTTATGAATGAAGCCCAATGGCTTTGCTTGCTGGTAAGATTACAGTCTCGGTGATTGTGTGGGATGTTTTCAACTTGGCTACTATTTCTACCACAAAAGAGCTAGCCTTCAGTGCTTTCTCAGACACTTTTGCCCTCTTCATCATGACCCTGGTTGGGAAACACTGACATAGACTTCGAGCGTAGAAGACGCACACCCGCTGTCTAAGCACTCTTGTAAAAATGATAATATGGCTGACATGGGACAATTTACCAGGTCATCATTTCCTGCTGCACACCAATTCATAAACTCTCTCCATTTATGAGCATATACTGTAAGTGCCTAGGAAAAGAAATCCATTCCTGTGAACAGCACTCACTGTGATGAGTTTTGTGATATTAGCAGGCTCTGCTGACCAACCATACATGTTGGTCATACAAGTTACACAGCTCTGGGCTGGGCTGCCATACTAACCCACGCTTTGGAACATGCATGGCTCGGATAGAGAGAAGATATTGATTGGCAAAGGGGGCATCTCAATGGCATTTGCAGGGGTCTTAAGTGTACGCCACCTAGCCGATTAATAAACGCCACTCCTCTGCCACCATAGTCACATGTTTGCCAGGAGCCAGAGCGCCTAACATCAAAGCAAATTCAAAAATGCTGGCTGATGCTAATCGTAAATACTCTAAGATTATTATTCACTCGGCACTAATGATGTTTGACTTCGCCAGTCGGAGATCACTAAAGTTAACATTAAAATTTAACATTAAAGAGGTGTATGAACTCACAAGTACAATGTCAGACACTGTAATATGCTCTGGCCCCCTCCCTGTTCGTCAGAGATACTTAGCAGACTGTCATCACTCATTGGCTGGTTGCCTAAGTGGTGTCTGCAGAATAATATAGGGTTCACAGACAATTAGAAAAGTTTTTGGGGGCAGACCTGACCTGTTAAAAAGAGATGGTATTCATCCCTCCTGGGGTGGTGCTGCTCTTCTCTCTAGTAAAATGGCACATAGTCTTAGAGATGAACCTTGACTAACTGTGGCCCAGGTCAGGAAGCAGACAGACTGGCTAAACTGACCGTCTGCTAGCTGTCTCATGTCGCAGAAGTCAGATAAATCCCAACACACAGAGAAACTTTCACCTAGATATCATCACATAGAGACTGTGTCTGTTCCCCAAATTATTAAATACAAAAAACTCCAAAAATCCATTTAAGGGTAAAAATGTAATTGATGTTCAACAAATTAAAAACAGATAATACAGATGAACAAATGATAAAGCTTGGGTTACTGAATATTAGATCCCTTTCTTCAAAAGCACTTATTGTAAATGATATGATCACAGATTATAACCTAGATGTGCTGTGTTTGACAGAAACCTGGCTAAAACCAGACAATTACATTACTTTAAATTTAGCCCCACTTCCCAAGATTACTGTTATAAACACAAGCCTCATCTGAAAGGCAAAGGTGGAGGTGTTTCTGTAATTTGTAGCAAAGTAGCTCAAAAGGGAAATATTAATAATTATTCATAACTTATGATTAATTATGAATATTTGGATCAGTTAATCGGATTGACTTGATGTAGCTACATTAACATTACAATCAATTAATCAGTTTGTCCTGTGAACAATCAGTATTGATTATTAATTCATTCTAAGAAAAGGATATTTTTCATGGCCATTAGCATTTACAGCGCTTAGAGCGTGTAACAAGATCAATCATTTAAGTGACATTTATCTGCAGGCAGGGAGTCAGAACCAAATATGTATTGTGCACAAGTTTTATCAACTAAATCACAAACACAACTAATCTAACAAACACAGACACACAATCACACATACATGGGTAAAATGAAAAATGACAGAATGAAGCCAGAAATGGGAACAGGGAATAAAGCTATGAAAAAGAGTTATTTACCATGAAAAGAACCATCAGCTTATTATAAGTTGCAATTTTCTTCCGAGTTGGAGTGAAGGAATTACAGTCTGACTCTGTTGGAAGAGTTCTCTCTCCCAGGCAGAGAGTGAAGACATAGCAGACTGTGGTCCAGGCCTGCCCCGATTTGGTCCCACACGCACATCAAACCAGGAAGAATAGGAAGAGGTCACTGTGAAGTTGCCCTTTAACTCTGGGTGGAGGTCCCACCTCCTCGGGTCAGTGAGCCAATGGTCACTTAAGCTTTCGGAGGGAAATTTTATGATCCTTTGTCCTTCTAGCAGGGCATTTGCATATGTCATTTGATTGGGTGTTCAAGAGAAGAACCTTCAAGATTCTTATAATACTAATGTGTCACAGAGTTAGCAACATGTAACATAAATGAACAAATAGGAAATGAAAGTTGGAGTCCATAAATACTAAACATGCGACCCATGTGAACTTAGTCAACCATAGTATGCAATTCTGAAACATTAATCCAAAAGACTTTGAATTAATACATAAAAAAGGAATATATATACAGTATCTCACAAAAGTGAGTACACTCCTCACATTTCAGCAACCTTTTTTGTATATCTTCTCAAGGGACAATACTATAGAAATGAAACTTGGATATATTTTAGAGTAGTCAATGTGCTGCTTGTATAGCAGTATAGATTTACTGTCCTCTGAAAATAACTTAACATACAGCCATTATTGTCAAAATAGTATTAGAGCAGTTAAAATTTGGTGCTTTAAATACAATTCTCTCATATTGATCACTGGATGTTCAACATGGCACCTCATGGCAAAGAACTCTCTGAGGATTTGAGAATTAGAATTGTTGCTCTCCACAAAGATGGCCTAGGCTATAAGAAGATCGGTAACACCATGAAACTGAGTTACAGCACAGTGGCCAGGGTCATAGAGAGAGGTTTTCCAAGACAGGTTCCACTCGGAACAGGCCAAAGAAGTTGAATCAAAGAAGTTGAGTCCTCATGCTGTGCGTCAGGTGCAGAAGCTGGCTTCAAAAAACAGATGCATGAGTGCTGCCAGCATTGCTTTAGAGGTTGCAGAAGCGGAAGTTCAGCTTGTCAGTGCTCAGACCATATGCCACACACTGCAACAAGTCGGTTTGCATGGCCGTCGTCCCAGAAGGAAGCCTCTTCTGAAGCTGGCTCACAAGAAAGCCCGCAAACAGTTTGCTGAAGACAACCTGTCCAAGAGCATGAATTACTGGAACCATGTCCTGTGGTCTGATGAGACTAAGATAAACTTGTTTGGCTCAGATGGTGTCCAGCATGTGTGGCGACGCCCTGGTGAGGAGTACCAAGAAAATTGTGTCTTGCCTACCAGTCAAGCATGGTGGTGGTAGCATCATGGTCTGGGGCTGCATGATTGCTGCTGGTACTGGGGAGCTCTGCTTCATTGAGGGAAACATGGATTCCAACATGTACTGTGACATTCTGAAGCAGAACATGATGCCCTCCCTTCAGAAACTGGGCTGAACGGCATGATAATGACCCCGAACACACCACCAAGATGACAACTGCCTTGCTGAGGAAGCTGAAAGTGAAGGTGATGGAGTGGCCAAGTACGTCTCCAGACCTGAACCCTATTGAGCACCTGTGGGGCATCCTCAAGCAGAAGGTGGAGAAGCGCCATATGTCTAACATCCAGCAGCTCCGTGATGTCATTATGGAGAAGTGGAAGAGGATCCCTGCAACAACCTGTGCAGGTCTGGTGAATTCCTTGCCCAGGAGGATTAAGGCAGTCCTAAATAACAATGGTGCTCACACAAAATATTGACACTTTGGACACAGTTTTGACATGTTCACTTAGGGTGTACTCACTTTTGTTGCCAGTTATTTAGACAATAATGGCTGTATGTTGAGTTATTTTCAGAGGACAGTAAATCTGTACTGCTATACAAGCTGCACATTGTCTACTCTAAAGTATATCCAATTTTCATTTCTATAGTATTGTCCCTTGAGAACATATAACAAAATGGTTGCTGAAATGTGAGGGGTGTACTCACTTTTGTGATATATATATATATATATATATATATATATATATATATATGATAGGAAAATCATAAAATGTGAAAATTGGATACAGGTTTATACATTTCTCAAGTGGTTATATATATAGAATATGTAGAATTAAAAGGGTTTATTTGTCCTTTTCAACAAGAATTAAGTGAGAGTCTTAGGTCTCTACAAATTCCTTTGAGTCATAAACCTTATCAGTCCTCATGTGTCCTGTAACCAGAGACCTGGTGTTAGCTGCATTTGGGTTGTTACCTTGCAGTTTTGGAGGGATGGGTTCACAGAACTTTGTTGGGAGACTGCACTGTTTGCCCGGATTTTAGTAGTACGCCAGAGTGCAGTCTGGACGATAGGGCGGGGCGACATATACATGACACGTGTCGCCCCGCCCAACCCAATTTTAGTAGTTTGTAATACAGCAAATCTTATTGGTAGACACTTCGAGCGAGCCTAAGCATGTGCATTCCTTAATGTACAATTTTGTGAATGATTTGGCTTATACAGAAATATTAAGTGCTAACTCTAACTGTATCTTATTATCTGTTTAGTATTTTAGTTAGGATGTATTGGCTAATGTTTTTTTGTACTTAAAGACAGAATAGATGAAGTTATTGTTTACAAACGAACGCTGACGGCACCTCCGGGCACTTTATGCTGAATAGAGCTGTTTAACGCTTTTGACTTCTTCATTCCATATGTATTTAAATAGGCCTAAGACATCGGACAAACCCGAACGCAAACGGCTGATTTTACATTTTAAAGCACGATCGCTTCGGGGTTTTTTTTTTTATTATTATTATTTGATCGTTTTTTAATGAGATGATTTGCTGTCCAATGCTTGCATTACTTGGTACAAACAAAGACTATAGGGACTTTGGTACAAAGTGCTAATAAAATGTTTAATAGCAAACTCATGTTTCCTTGTTTACCTGTTAATAAAATATGTGGGTCTATATATTGGGTCTGTATATAGTTTGTAAAGGTTCATATTTTATAGTATAGGCCCAAAGTGTCAACGGGTATTAAAAATCCAGTTATATATTTATCAACCCCCGCATTGTGTTATAATCTGCGTGTGTACGAGTGGAAATAGATTCAAATTAACACTCACATATTTGTGCAATATAACGTGAGGACTTAAAAATACCAAGCAGAGAAGTAAACATTCATTGCTTAAATACTCGAGCACATTATAGATCGACATAATAACATATGTTTTAGTAAAAAAAAAAAAAAAAATTCATTCAAACATCTTGCATACACAATAAATGCAAATATGTATTTTCTCAGCATTGCAAGGTTTTTATTGTACGCACAAAAAATATGGTCAGGGCGTGTGGGCTATTGGTAGCCTATTATTGTCTGATTTGTCACCGTTTTGCTTTAAAATGTAAAATCAAACACTTTTGGGTTTATCCGATGTTTTAGGCTACTGAAATACAGTGAATTATCATTCGTGTAAAAAATCCCGAGTTTGTGCTTATCCACTGATCCTAATAGAAATATGAAAAAGCCTAAATGGATGATGTAAAAATACAGAGCCCTGCATGACATGCAAAAAATATAGTATAGAGAATATATTAGCCTACAGAAAATATCTCTCCTTTGCAATGCCATAATTCCATGCAGTCCTAAAAGTGGCACTGACTTATCTGCTGGATAAAATAATAAATACAATATAGCTAAATCTCAAACGGTGTATCATTTATATCAGCAACATATATCGTGATATCGCCCAGCCCTAAAACTGCTCAATATTAAAGCTTATAAACAATACATTTTTGTAAAGCTGCTTTGAAACGATGTGTATTGAGCGTTATACAAATAATTTTGACTTTACTTCACTTTATGTAGTCCTGGCTCTATATATGTCATGGCCACGAATGAATTCGTTCCCCAGATTTAGCAGTAGGCTACAGCCTATTACACAGCGATTTTCTGCCTGAAGAACCCGGAAATGCCATACCAGTTCATCAAAACATTAGCCAATTGATCATAACTGAAATTGCCATGGTTAGCACTTAACTCGTACGGTAAAAAAATATATTTTCAATATTTTTAAATATATTTCAAAATATACAAAAAATGGCCAAAAAATATATTCGCTAAAATATATTTTCAAAATATATTTTTCAAAAGCATTTAAAAATATATTTTGCCCTACATATATTTCAACCCAAGCAAATACATTCACATGTGACATTTGAAAAACTTTTATTTGTTGTCTATAACACGTCAACATGTGAATAAAAATCAGCAAGGAACATACTTTACAATGTTCAAAAAATATACATTATAACAATATATTCAAACAAATATAACTTTTTTGCTTTCAAGAAGTCTCAGTTTCCCCAGTTCAAATCCTCAAAGCCTCTTTGGACACATTTGGAAATCTCTTCTTGACTGCGAGACAAAAATCAGTTATTTTTTTAGTTAACTAAATGTTTCTAGTAAATTTTCCTTTCACCAAGTATTGACTTACCTATATGGCTGCCATGGTTTCCTCGTCAAGGGCACTTCTTCTCTCTCCACTCAGTTTTGCTCTTTGCTCCTACAAAAGACAAAATACAATAACTGAACATCTGTACAGGTATAGAGGGCATGCACTTTGTCTTCTGACTAGGATTTGGATTTCCTGATATTTTTGTTTACACTGGAACTAAAACAATTACAGGTATACTGGATTTTAAAGATATTTAATGGGCATATTTTTGGACAGTACAGTAAAGAAACTGATGACTGAGGAGAGGTCGAATTAGCCTTTCTTTACACTTCTGCGTTGCATTTTCACTTTTACAAATAAAGGGATAGTGGAATATCACAAAGGCACATTCATTTAAGCTAACTTAAAGGGATAATCTACCCAAAAACAGAAATTATCTCATCATTTACTTACCCTCATGCTGTTCCAGACGATTATGACATTCTCTTTTTCTGTGGAATACAAACAGAGATTTTAAGAAAAATAATCCATCTCTGTGAGTTCACGCAAGGAGGTCAAAAACCAAACAAAGTGAACATGATGGTAATCCACATGACCTCAATTGACGAATCAATGTTTTCTGAAGTGAAACAATAGGTGTGTTTGAGGAAAATACTATTATGGTCAATTTGTTACACTACAAATTTGCCAACTGTCAAAAAAAGTCTGCATGTTGTAACTTGTGATGTGTGTTTTAAAGCTTGAGGAGTCATTTGGAAGCAAAGACATTAAAATATTTGTATTTTTTTTTTTAACACACACCTATTGTTTCACTTCAACTAGGATCATATTGACTACTGTTGTTTTTTACTCTGTGTGGTTTTTGAAGTTTCAACCTTACACTTGCACTCACAGAGATGGATTATTTTCTAAAAATCATCATTTGAAAGAAAGTCATATTCTGAGAGTATTTTCATTTTTGGGTGAAGTATCCCTTTTTCTAGTAAAATCAGAAACAAAAACTTTATTTTTCTCAGCCAAAAAACAAACAAACAAAAATGTAATTTGGCCTTTATATTTAAATTCAACTTTTGAACTTTGAATTCTGTTATTTTCATGTTTATTACTGTGCAGCTGTTTTGTATAAAGTGCTACAGAAATGAAGATGACTTGACTATGAACATTATCCTGTACCTATGACTTGTGGTCAGAGGCTCTCCAGCACAATTGTTGGGCTGGTGGGGCAGACAGCATGTGGACAAAGAAGCGTCTTGACAGATGGGTTTGGACCCGCACCTGTTCCATACAGACAGAAACAGATATTAACACAAGTGCAGAGAACATATCAATTCATAAATTACACAAATAAAATAATTAAATAATTTAAAAACATTATTCTACTTCTTAAAGTGTCTCATGATCATTCTCACCTTGTTGCTGTTGCACAAACTATCTCCGCTTCTGCTTCTGAAAATAAAAAGTACATACAGCAATGAATGACATGTAAACCTGTAGGTGGTGACAAATAAGCATCTTTTGTTACAAGCGACTTATTGAATCACTGGCTCAACTGGTTCATCGAAAACAGCTTGTCATTCAGCAGAAAGTGAGCAAAAACTACAGTATTATATAGTAACCTAGGCTATATTAAAAAAATAATAGAAAATTAGAGAGAATGAAACGCCATTAATGCCAAACCAGCGTATGCCTGAATTCTAATAACGAGCGAATAACGTGTGCCGAATTAACAAGTTTAGGAAAACATTTAAATTTAGCAAAAAACTTACAGGCTGGATCACGTGAGCATCATCGATCGACAACAGCAAGCGCCACAGTCTCCCAAACACTCTACAGCTGATATTTAAAAAAAAAATATTAAATATTTTTTTGTGTGTAACATTAGTTTTCGCTAGTGTCCAAATTAAAAACAACTAACGTTAAAACGGAAATCTAAAAATCTCAGATGCTTCTCCTCATGTGAGCAAATGAAACAAACGGGTCATTAAATTGGATTTTAACTGTATGACAAATACTTTATATTTTATTCAGCAGGTAATGCTCAATCTAGGAAAATGTGAGCTGGCACCTAAAATTGAATACTGCCAATATTGTGAACTCAGGAGTGTAACAAACTATATAGTTTTGATGCAATTTGTTGTGATTATGAGATAGAATATTCATGTGCTTAACAATAAGCTGATTTGTTAAAACTGTTTTTTCATGTTTTATAAGGAAAATGTTTTCAGGACATGAAAAATTCATGTTTTGTTGTATTTGGAATTTAATTAAAATAAAACAGAAAATTGTATTAATTTACCTTTATTTGCTTTTTTTCTTAATTTTCTAGTATAATAAAACAATTGATATAAATTAACTTTCTTAGTACATTGAACTTAAATATATTATGTGTAATAACTACAAAGTAATTAATATTACAAAACATTTTAAGTTAAATGAACTCGAATTAAGTTCACATTACTTAATTTTTTTAGGGCAACCAGTTTCCTCAAATTTTTTAAGTAAATTCAACTTATCCGGGCTAACAGTGTGAGTTTCCTGGATTATTCATTAAACATAACGAATAATTATGTGTCTGATTGGTCCAGGCACTACAAATTTATAGTAATATCTTCAGTATTACTCTAGGTTCAAATATAATTATTTCAAAGTGATGGTGCTTTATTTAACATTATCTAGAGATAAATACCATTTGACATTTGAACTAGCTACTGTATACAGGCTACCAGGGCACCAAACAGACTTTATCAAAGAATTTACTGATTTTCTATCGGAGTTAGTACTGGCTGTGGATAAAGTCCTAATTTTTGGTGATTTTAATATCCATGTAGATGATGAAAAAGACACATTGGGATTGAAATTTATAGACATTCTAAACTCAATTGGAGTTAGACAACATGTGTCAGGACCCACTCATTGTCGTAATCATACTTTAGATCTAATATTGTCACATGGAATCGATGTTGATGCTGTTGAAATTCTGCAGCAGAGTGATGATATCTCACATCATTATCTAGTCTCGTGTATACTAGCCAAGGCTGCAAAACTGACTCCCTGTTACATATGTTAGAACTATCACTTCTAATGGTAAAGAATGCTTTATAAATAATCTTCCTGATCAGTTTCATCTCCTCAGCATACCAGATAGCTTAGAACTCGATGTTGCAACAGAAACTATTGACTCTCTCTTTTCCAGCATATTAGAGAAAGTTGCTCTTTCTGTTGCACTTAAAGAAGATTAAGGAAAATAGTCCAACACCGAGGTATTTAATACAATCTTGCCACAACAGTTTATTGAAAAGTTGGGTCTTGAAAAGTCCAAAATCCATCTGCACATGCCAGGGTCCATTTACCGGGTGTGGAATCTGGCATGTGCAGAATGATTTTGGACTTTTTGACAGAGAAACGGCAGACAGTCAAAGTAGGTAGCGTAATATCTAAGACAATCACAATGAGCACAGGATCACCACAAGGGTTTGTACTGAGTCCTTTATTGTTTACGTTGCTGACGCATTACTGTTCTGCTAGTTTCAATGCCAACCACATCATAAAGTTTGCCAACGACACCACAGTTGTCGGCCTTAACCAAGGAGATGGTTATCAACTTCATGAGGACTGGTCATCGACACCATCTCCCACTGACTATCAGTGGCTCTGAGGTGGAGAGGGTACACAGTGCCAAGTTCCTGGGGGTCCATCCGACGGATGAGTTGACCTCCAGCAACACTACCACTGCTGTCATTAAGAGGGCCCAACAGCACCTTTACTCTCTTCGCAGTTTGAAGAAGATGGATCTCCCTATCCCAGCCATGATTAGGTTCTATAGAGGCACAATAGAGAGCATTCTCACTTACTGCATCTCTTCTTGGTTTGGTAATAGCACAGCAGAGGAGAGACACAAACTGAACAGGATAGTGTGAACCGCTGAAAAAAATCAATGGTGCCTTGTTGCCCTGTTTGCAGGACATTTACATTGAGCGAATGGCATCATAAAGGATTCCACTCATTACTCTCATGGAATGTTCACACTCCTGCAGTCTGGTAAAAGATACAGAAGTATTAGATCAAGGACTACTCGGCTGTTAAACAGCTTTTTTCCCACAGCTATCAGACTGATAAATCAGAGAATGTGAACTGTATTTAATGAGATTGTTCTTCTTTAAAATATTTTGACTATATAATGACCCTGCACAGATCCTCAACAAACCTTTCTCCATACCAGTGTGATGAATCTGATCTTCAACCAGATGGAACTGGAATAATATTTTGAATGTTCCGATCCAATCTGACTTCTGACCTGTAATGCTGCCTGAATCATAATCATGCACTGTTCGTTTGTTGGCCAGAGGAGAACTGGGCCCCCAACTGAGCCTGGTTTCTCCAAAGGTTTTTTTTTTCTCCATTTTGTCACCTGATGGAGTTTGGGTTCCTTGCCATTGTCACCTCTGGCATGGGGACACTTAATATCCAACAATATTATTGATCTGCCTGCATTGACACCATTGTATGAGAACTGAGCTAGACGATGACATCACTGATTTCTCCAGAGCTGCTGTAAAGCTAAATTAACTAAGTTGATAACTTTTTTTACAGAGCTGCTGTACAGCCAAAATAAACTTTGTTGCATTATTTTCCTATTATCACTGTAAAGCTGCTTTGAAACAATCTGCATTGTAAAAAGTGCTATATAAATAAAGTTGACTTGACTTGATTCTGAGAACATGGAAGTGATGCACTTGGGGAGGAAGTATTCTAGTAATGCCAAATGAACTGCTCTCAGTTCCAGACAGTTTATGTGTCACGCTTTCTCTGCATCCATCCAGGCACAAAAAACTTGTCTCTCCAGCCCGTGCTCAACGCCTTTGCTGCAACAGCATTCCTCCTGAAAACTTGTCCCATCATCACGCCCTGACTGTACAGTGTCTCACCATACCAGGGGGCAAGAGCATCTAGGCAGCTGCAGGTCACTTTGAGCCACTTGTGTATTGATTGCAAGCACTAAATACCTGAGGTGCTTGAGTAGTTAGAATTTGTGGCTGTGTAACACTCTCTGAATGGGTTTATGACCAGCCAATAGTTGAGCTTGGATCTTAGAGGCACTACCTCTGTTGTCCATTTTGTGAGAAATCACTGTCTTTTTTACGCAGTCTAAGATGCCTGGTAGAGCCCGCCATGTATCTGTGTGCCTTGACAGAGGTTGAAGCACTTTGTTCTAAATACAGAACAGTTTGCTGCTTGAAATGGGATGCTGCTTTTACTGTATAAGCGAGTGTACGCTGTGACATCAGGCAATTTCTATCGAGACAATCAGCTCTGTTGCCCAACATGGAAACTTGAGACACAGTCTGAAACCAAAACACAGATTATACAGCGGCTGTTAGCATAAGCAGCACTCCACTCCCTTATGGAAGCAGTGACACAACAGGTGCTTTATCACGAAAAGGCTATGAACACTGGCAATGCTGGTGTATATATCGGTTAGTGCAAGCAGCACTACACACCATTGTGAAAAAAGTGGCATAGCCAGTGTTTTATCGTGGCAAAGCAAAACAGAGCTGACGTATACACTAGTCAGTGTAAGCAACACCACGCAACCTTATGAAAGCAGCGGCATAGTCAGTGCTTTATCATAGAAAAACAAATAAATGGCGGCAGCATCAGCGTACATAGTGGTGTAGTATAAGCAACACTACACGTCCTAATGAACACAGCCGGTGGATATTATAGGAGGACATATCATGGAGGCTGAGGCTGCCTGCCTGGCTGCTTTGTACATGACAGCTTGTCGCTGAGGCAGGGGGGCTGCTTATATAATATTTTGGACTTGATTTTATCTTGTGGTTTATCAGTGTTGGACATCAAAATTGATGAAGCTGTCTTATCTGACCATCTGCTCATATTGTTTTCTGTGCCAGCTGATGGAAATACACATAGACATTCTCCACTGCCACGCTGGACTCGTATTTTCACCGACTGCTCAAGTGATGAATTTTCCTACAAGTATGTACAATTAAGCACTATTCAGGATATGAACCTTTTTCACGTCACTTGGATGCTGATGAACATCTAAGTATCTTCAATACTACCTGCTCTAACATCTTAAACTCTGTTGCACCACTAAAGGTGAAAAAACATAAGCACAATTCAACACCTTGGCATAATGATATCATGCATTCTCTCAGACAGACCTGTAGAAGGGCTGAACGTGACTGGAAAAAAGATAGATTACAAGTTTCTTATGAAATTTTAAGGGATTCTCTTTCTGCCTTTCAGGAAGCTGCTAAGGCTGCAAAGTGTAGATACCTTTCAGAGTTACTTTTATGAAATAGCCATAAGCCAAACATTCTATTTTCCACTATTGAGTCTGTTCTCCATCCAAATGTTAATCTTTTCCCTGAGACATCTGTCTCTCTTTGTGAGGACTTTGCAAGGTATTTTAATGATAAGATCTCCCAAATTACATCTACAATGCCTATGTCGGCATATAAACTGCCTGATGTTCCATTCTCCTCTTGCACTTGATCTTTCTTTGAGTCTGTTAACCTGAATACTCTGATCGAGACCATGTCTAGTCTAAAACCCACTATGTGTCCCCATGATGTCATTCCATCATGTTTCCTTGGGCAAATTATTGAGACTGTAGGCCCTGACCGTCTGTTATCAATAAATGTCTCCATACAGGGACTGTACCTTATGATTTTAAACTTGCCACAATACGCCCTCATCTCAAAAAACCAAGTGGACTCCACATTGTTGGCTAACTTTCGTCCTATTCCAAATTTGCTTTTTCTTTCTAAAATTCTAGAGAAAGTTGTTTTAAATCAACTTCATTCTTATCTGACTACCAAAAATTTCAATCTGGTTTTAAATCTTGTCACAGTACTGAGTCAGCTCTCTTAAGAGTTTTGAATGATATCCTGCTAACCACTGATTCTGGGCAGTCTATGGCTCTGGTTCTGTTAGACCTCAGTTCTGCCTTTGATTTAGTCAACCATGATACTCTTATATCACGTCATGAAACATGTGTTGGTCTTCGGGGCACAGTATTACAGTGGTTTCGGTCATATCTCACTGACAGGAGGTATGTTGTCAATACTGGACACCATTCCTCCTCTGAAATACAAGTTCTGGTGTTCCCCAGGGTTCAGTTTTTGGTCTGGTACTGTTTTCCCTTTATATGCTTCCTCTAGAGTCTATCTTTAACAAGTATGGGGTCTCTTTTCATTTGTATGCAGATGACACCCAGATTTACATCCCTTTGAAGCATGATAACAAGCAGGCCTTAAAGCCTATTTTGGATTGTTTGGAAGAACTAAAACTCTGGCTTGCAACTAATTTCCTGAGCCTTACTGAGAGTAAAACTGAATTTATTGTGTTTGGCTCAAATGAGCATTGTGTATATGATTTTGAATTTGCATCTTTGTCCCCTTATAGTACTACATGTGTCAGAAACTTAGGTGTTTGGTTTGATAATAATCTTAAATTCGACAAGCATATAAGTTCTGTGGTTACGTCCTGTTTTTATCATCTTCATCTTCTGACAAAGGTGAAGCCATTTCTGTCCCTAAAGAAATTCGAAACGGTTATGCATGCTTTCGTAACATCTCGTCTGGACTACAGCAATTCATTGTATGTTGGTGCCCCTCAGTCTTGTGTTTCACTTATGCAGTTAGTTCAGAATGCAGCGACTCGGTTTCTTTATGGGAACTGCCCCAATTCTATCTATTTTTAATTCTACTCTTAAGACTTATTTATTTCTTTGGCATTTAATATTTCTTGATTTGCTGTTTTATGATTTTTACTTTAATGCACTCCACCCATTTTACAGCTTGTGTTTTATTGTCTTTTACTGTTTGTAATCTTGTTGTTCTGTGTTTTTACTATTGGTTTTCTTTTGTATATTTTGTACAGCATTTTGGTCAACTTCGTTGTTTTTAAATTGTGCTATATAAATAAATATTGTATTGTATAGTATTGTATTGTATAATGTGAACAAGTAAGTGGCTGGAGCAATTTTTTCCCTATAAAAGGCAGAATGCCACTCTGAGGCTGCTTCTATCATAGGCACGTGCTGAGAGCAGGGGGCTCTCATCATAGGCACAAGCTAGCATGTGAACCCCTTGCTACTTATATCATGTAAGCGGCTGAAGAGCTTTGTACTCTGTATATGGCAGACCACTGTGGTAAGGCGGGGAGCTGTTTACATGATGTGATTGAATGAGTGACTCAAACATTTTGTGCTAATACAAGGCAAAACGCCGCTCTGAGGCAGGGGGCTGCTTATATCGTAGGTATGTTTGGAGACACAGGGTATGCGGGACCTGTGCCAGCATGTGAACCCCTTGCTGTAATCTCCACTCTCGGCTTGCAGCTCCACCACAATGGGTTGGGAGTGTTAGAAGCCAAGTTTGTTTCTTGAAGAATTCAGTGAGAGGAATGTGGTCACTTAGTTGGCGTGAGCTCATCACCTAAGTCCTTAAGGTCCACCGCTGGATGAGGGCAGATGAACTCTTGCAGAGCTGCTTCTGAGTGGCAGAAGTACAACGGTCCAGGAGGCATCCATCCAAAATCACTGAAAGAAAAATTGTCATACTCAGTGGAAAGCTCCAGGGGAGTGACAATCCAGCCACCATCCCATATAGCATCAGTTACTGACAATATGTAAAGTGAACCGAAGTCAAAAGGGAACAATAGTTATTCATAATTACTAAGCCCTTCAACCAGTTTTTGTTACAGTTTGATTTGATTAACAATTTCTGGTAGTTAGTATCACACCAATGACAATTCTATAATTTGTGCCAACTGTCTAAAATGCAAAATGTTTCAGAACTGAATGTTACAGGGTTGAAGGTCAGTGCAAAAAAATAGCCTCACATTATTTAGTCAAATCTTTTGTACTCTGCACCAAAAATAAAAATACTTAATGTGAAAAACTGATCACCATGATTTTCTATAATTGTTATAAGTAATAAATGCAGGAATTGCTTTCAGACAGACATTTCTGCATCTAATCTCCAATTTGAACCTACATAAAGTAAACAGGTTTTGTGGTGGGTTCAGTTTAGGGCCTTAAACTCTTCCAAACATACTCATACAGAGCCATGAATACCCATGTGCATTCATATTATAAATCAGGAGAGTGCTGGGTTACTAGACAGCAGACAGTGGCTTTGAGAGTTTCACTATAAACATTCACAACAAACATCAAAGGGCTAACCACTTGGTACTTTTTTAAGCATGCCAAAAACACTTTAAATTCTTGAGCTACAGTGTGTGGTGTTATATCATGGTGTTCAAGCTATATTAGGTGTGCCAGCATATCCCATTCAAACCACAGGCTAACTTTGGGGAATTTGATGATGAACACAGGCCTGTCTCTCACCTCTGTATGCTGTTGTATAGTCAGGAGCACTATTTTACAGAATTACCCTTCACAATACAAAACACATGTGACCTATCAGAAACATAATAGCCATCATGCTTTCACAAAGTCAAACGAACACATGCATGATTATATAAACAGGAAAATTCAAACTATCAGACACATGTCAAGAAGTAACTAAATGTATTGCGGCCTGAATTAATGATGTGTGTTTAAAACAATGTGAACATTCTCTCACTTTGCAACAAAGTTCCTCTTTCCTTTCAAGGAACTATGTCTGTGCAAGCAAATGATGCCAAGTACATAATGCATAGACATTAGATAGAAAGACAGACAGATTTAGATTTGTGATTTTGATTTCTGTAGTGTTCCCATATTGCATTAAAAAAGAACGTGACTATGGTGGCTGGTGTCTCTATTTTCATGTTCCGTGTAATAGAATCGCCAATAACTAGGGCACTTTCAACAGGATTCTCAGTGGGTGCGTCACCTGGGGAGAACCTGTTTGATGTTTTAATCGGAATGGAAGAGCTGTGTTTTGTCCCTCAATTATGCCGTCTCATAGTCACCCAGTTGCCCTGCTGCACGGGCTCTATGCTGAACAATGTACAGAGTTCACTAAGCTAGTTGCATCCAAAGCAGCATCTAAAGCCCTTGCATTCTTACTATCCTCAATTAAAGTTTGGATGCGTGTCTCTAATTCTGAAATCTTCTCCGTCAGCCTGACTATCTCCCTGCATTTATCACATGTAAATCTCACCGCAGACAGAGAAGGCTATGCTATACATGTTGCAGGCAGTGCAAGTGACAATAACAGGTGAAGATGACATAACTTACCATGTTTGTTGACTGATCCAACTCACCACAGTCGTTTGATGGACTCGTAAAGGCGCGAGCGCGTGAGAGAAAAAAGACGGCAAGCACGTATGGCAGGTTAACAGGCTAGCGATAGGCTAGCACGTTGTGCTAGCGATAATTTAGATTAAAGCTAGCAATGACAGATTAATATGATAACTAATATGATACTGTTTTGCCTTGTACAGGGCCGGCCCAAGCTTTTATGGGGCCCTAAGCAGAATTTTATTATTTAACAATATAAACAACAAGGAATGATAGTAAATAGAGATTCAAAACAAAAAGCTGTATGGAGCTTACAGACGCAAACCACTCAGCAGCGAGGCAGACAGGAGCAATCGATCTCAAAGTGCTGGCTAATGCTAATCATAAGATTAATAATCTAAGATTATTAATCACGTCGGCACTGATGATGTTTGACTTCGCCAGTCAGAGATCACTAAAATTAACATTAAAGAGGTGTGTGAACTTGCAAGTATGATGTCAGACACTGTAATTTGCTATGGACCCCTCCCTGTTCGTCGGAGTGATGAGATACTTAGCAGACTATCATGACTCAATGGCTGGCTGTCTAAGTGGTGTCCGCAGAATAATATAGGGTTCATAGACAATTGGAAAAGTTTTTGTGGCAGACCTGACCTGTTGAAAAGAGATGGTATTCATCCCTCATGGGGTGGTGCTGCTCCTCTCAATAGTAATATGGCACATAGTCTTAGAGATAAACCTTGACTAACTGGGGCCCAGGTCAGGAAGCAGACAGACTGGCTAAACCGACCGTCTGCTAGTTGTCTCACGTCACAGAAGTCAGATATCATCAGAACCTAGATATCATCACATAGAGACTGTGTCTGTTCCCCGAATTAGTAAATACAAAAAACTCCCAAACCCATTTAAGGGTAAAAATTTAACTGAAGTTCAACAAATAAAAAAACAGATATAATACAGATGAACAAATGATAAAGCTGGGTTTGCTTAATATTAGATCCTTTCTACAAAATCACTCTTTGTAAATGATATGATTACAGATCATAACCTAGATGTGCTGCGTTTGACAGAAACCTGGCTAAACCAGACAATTACATTACTTTAAATGAGTCCAAACCCCAAGATTACGGTTATAAACACGAGCCACGTCCGAAAGGCAAAGGGGGAGGTGTTGCTGTAATTTATAGCAATATCTTCAGTGTTACTCAGAGGTCTAGTTTCAAATATAATTCTTTTGAAGTGATGGTGCTTTATGTAATGTTATCTAGTGTACGTGATAAATCCCGCTTGACATTTGTGCTGGCTTCTGTATACAGGCCACCATACAAACTTTATCAAAGAATTTGCTGATTTTCTATCAGGGTTAGTACTGGCTGCGGATAAAGTCCCTATTGTTGGTAATTTTAATATCCATGTAGATAATGAAAAAAGCCGCACTGGGATTGGCATTTAGAGATATTCTATACTCTATTGGAGTTCGGCAACACA
This sequence comes from Mylopharyngodon piceus, assembly GCA_039654765.1. Lineage (NCBI taxonomy): Eukaryota > Metazoa > Chordata > Actinopteri > Cypriniformes > Xenocyprididae > Mylopharyngodon > Mylopharyngodon piceus. Next base: position 17,790,505 of record CM077444.1, read on the forward strand.
TGTCACTCATTGTGGTAATCATACTTTAGATCTAATATTGTCACATGGAATTGATATTGATGCCGTTGAAATTCTGCAGCAGAGCGTTGACATCTCAGATCATCTGGTCTCATGTATACTTCATTTAGCCAAGGCTGCAAAGCCAACTCCCGGTTACAAATATGGTAGAACCATCACTTATACCACTAAAGATTGCTTTATAAATAATCTTCCTGATCAGTTTCATCTCCTCAGCATATCAGATAGCTTAGAAGAACTCAATGATGCAACAGAAACTATTGACTCTCTCTTTTCCAGCACTTTAGACACAGTTGCTCCTTTGCACTTAAAAAAGATAGTAGCTCTTTATTTTAGGATCTTTTAACTAGTTGCTTATTAGCTTGCATATTACTAGAACATTGGCTGTTTATTAGTACTTATTCAGCACATATTAATGCCTTATTCTATATGACCTTACTAACTATTAATAAGCAGTAAATTAGGAGTTTATTGAGGGAAAAGTCATAGTTAATAAAGAATATGTGTTCCCCATACTAAAGTGTTACCAAAAAGATGAAAGAAAATAGTCCAACATCGTGGTACACCGAGCACACTCGGCCCCTTAAAAGAGCAACCATAAAAATGGAGCGCAGCTGAAAAAAACAAAAGTAGAGGTTTTTCGCATTTCATGGAGAGCATGATTGCGTACAGAAAGGCCTTAAAAACTGCTAGATCTGATTATTTTTCAACCCTCTTAGAAGAAAACAAACAAAACCCTAAGTAATTATTTGATACAGTGGCTAAATAACAAGAAATAAAGCTTCAACCCCAGACGTTTTCCAAACAGCAGTAATGACTTTATGAACAACTTTTTAGTTACAAGAATGATAATATTAGAGAGAAAATTATAACTATGCAACCATCTACTACAGTATCACATCAGACAGTGCATTGTAGTGTCCCTGAGAAAAAACTACATCCATTCATTGCTATAGGAGAGGAAAAATTGTCTAAACTCATTAAATCATTTAAATCAACAACATGTTAGACCCTATACTGACGAAGCTACTGAAAGAGATGCTTCCAGAGGTCATTGATTCTCTTCTTAATATCATTAATTCATCTATGTTATTAGGATATGTACCGAAAACCTTTAGGCTGGCTATTATTAAACCTCTTTTTAAAAAAACGCAACTTGATCCTACAGAATTAGTCAATTACAGGCCAATCTCAAATCTACATTTTCTGACAAAGATACTAGGAAAGGCAGTATCCTCACAACTATGCTTAATAGTTATCTGTGAGGATTTCCAGTCAGGATTTAGACCGTACCTAGTCCTGAGACAGCTCTCATTAGAGTTACAAATGATGACTGCTGGCGGTAGATCATTTTCCTTTTTAGCACCTAAACTTTGGAACAGTCTTCCTAGCATTGTTCAGGAAGCAGACACACTCTGTCAGTTTAAATCTAGACTAAAAACACATCTCTTTAACCTGGCATACACAAAACACATTATCTACTTCTATAATTCCAATCATGTAAATTGTTAGGCTGGATAAATTAGGTCAGCCAGAACCGGAAACACTTCCCATAATATCTGATGTACTCACTACATCATAAGAAGAATGGCATCTACGCTAATATTAGTCTCTCTCTCTGTTTATCCCGAGGTTTGCTGTAGTCTGCCAGATCCAGGCCGTATCCAGATGAGATGAAGGACCTGCGCCTAGACGTGATGACAACGCAGCCCAAAAGTGTCAACTAAACTATCCCCTGCGAAGGCCTCCTTCCCTTTCCTTTCCCTATGTATAGATAAAATGTTATCAAGGTGATTCCATTTCGCATGGATCCGCGGAAGCGACTGATAATTCTGTATTATGCGGGCCAGACAAGTAATTTGGCGGTCACTTTGTAAAGAAAGACTAAGCGTCTGAGCACATACACATTCAAACGTGCATGCCTATAGACTAAACATGTAAATGAATGGCAAGAACACATTAAAAGTCTTCTGTTTTCAGTTAAAAAGGTGTCATTTAAGCGGCCCCTAAGTTAATAATTAATGATTTTTACAACGGAAGTGATTCAATCAAAGACTTACTTTAGCTCAATAATAACTTTTTCCTAGAGCTGCTGTAACACCAAAATAATCTCTGTCCATTAATTTTCCTATTAACACTGTGAAGCTGCTTTGAAAATCTGTATTATAAAAAGCGCTATATAAATTAAGATGACTTGACATGACTAAAACAAATAGACCAGGGGTGTCCAATAAGTTTTATGCCGAACATCACCTGAACATGAAAACAGGTCTCATTGTATCCACTTGTCAGAGAAAGTGTTAAAGGCAGAACGAACCAACAGTGATATCTATGGACTCTTAAGGTAATCAGCTAACCTAGCTAGTAAGGGTGTAACGGTACACAGAAGTCACGGCTCGGTACGTACCTCAGTTTTAGGGTCACGGTTCGGTAATTTGGTACAATAGGAAAAATGGTCACACTTTATTTTAGGGTCCAATTTTCACTATTAACTAGCTAACTTTTAACTGACTTTTGCCTCAATAAACCCCTAATTATTGTTTATTAATAGTAAGTTAGTTGTTAAGTTTAGGTATTGGGTAGGATTATGGGATGTAGAATACATCTAATAAACAGTACTAATAAACAGTCAATATCCTAGTAATATGCATGCTAAAAAGCAACTAGTTAATAGTTAATTGGACCCTAAACTAAGGTGTTACCTGACAAAAGAGCAAATCCACAATGCAAGGTTTATAAAAGTACAAAATAAACAGAATAATGAAAAATAAAACTTGTACATCTAGTGGACATGGTTTTGAAGCGCTCAAGTCATTCGCTTATGTGCCGTTCTTCTTCTGCTCCTTTTTCTGTTGTGGCAGTTAGCAAACAGCGTTGTATTACCGCGCACGCCCCCTTCTGGATTGGAGCGTGGATTGCCCATGACTGACTGTATTTGTCGTCTGATTGCATGCACCGAACTGGGACGTCCATACCGTGACGGTTCAGGATAAATGTATGTACTGTTAACACCCCTACTAGCTAGTACTTTTTATTGTTGTCGTTTTGTTTGGTTTAAATATCCAAATGTCTAAAAAACCTTTAGATATCAATCTGCATATGTGGTGGACATCGGTTATGCTCATCTTTGCTGACTCCTTTAAAGATATCTTGAGTAAAATGGCTCTATATTTAATGAAGCACACACAAAAGACTTGAACCTAAAGCGATGCAACCTGTTTTACAGAATACAGAAGTTAGCATCCTGCTCCTGGAGGGCCACCTTCCAGCAAAGTTTAGTTCTAGCCCCAATTAAACACACCTGAACCAGCTAATCAGGTGTTCAGGATCACTAGAAACTTTTAGGCAGGTGTGTTAGAGCTAAACTGCAGGAAAGTGGCCCTCCAGGAGTAGGATTGGACAACCCTGAAAAAAAACAATACACTAATAAATATGAAACAATGCATGTGATGGGTTTTTGTTCACTTGAATATGCCACATAAATATCCCTTTATTTAAACAAATGTGATAGTGAAATTCATTGATTCAGATAATTACAACTAGTAACTGCCAGGTCTACAAACAACTGCTTGAGCAGTAACTGATGATAAATAATCATAAATCAGTCCACAAATACTCCAAAAGCAAACTTTATGAGCTCAAGTGAACCATTGCATTTCACACTATTACATCACTAGAAATGTTACACACGATAAAAGACCCCGACCACAGGTAGAGTCATATCACTCATACACTGCTGTTCCACTGATCCTTACTGATTAAAGGGGGAAAGGACATAGGTCTTACAAAAATATACTGTGGATAGCATATAAATATACAATGAATGTGCAATGCAGTAAACATTTAAAAGCACTTTTGTCTTCAGTAATGTAAAGACTGCATTCAGCTTCTAATTGGCCTGTAGTGTTAATATGTACATACGTTTCACTGGCCTCTGAGCTTAGAAAATATTTCAAAAGATTCAAAGTAATATGAAGAGTAAAAGTCAAAACAAAGGATGTGGACTAGTGCCTCATTGTGGCGTGAGTCAGAATGGGAATAAACATATTTTTAACGAAGTATCTAACTATAGCCAGGCAAATAAAACAAAAGACTTAACATTAATAAAAACAAGCACTTTCACTACAAACATTTCCATAGATTTCATAGAAAGTGTTACCAATATTTCCTATGAGATGTTATAATCTACAAATTTTTGTATAGGTTATATCCTTGCGGTAGCAGATAGAGGTTCTAGTAGATTAATTTATGCATAAAAAATAGAAAAAGATAAAATGCACAGACATCTAATTATTTGAAAACAAAGTATGTTGGACCTAAAAACAAGAATTTGACAGCAGAGTCAAGCTGTATTCCTCTAGGAAAGATGAGAACAAGACTTGGGCATTTCGTTTCCTCTTTACCAAAGTGAACCCACAGTCTTCTGTACAAAAACATGAAGGTACTTGCAAAAAGCACCTCTCGGGTAACCAGCCGTAGACAATGAAGAATACAGAGAGGTGATGAATAACTAAGCAATTGTAGTGTCACGTCTGAATACAACTTATAATCTACTGTAAACCACTAAATTGTAGCTGATACGTAGTGATCATCTCGCCGATGAGGAAATACATAAGAAGGCATAGAGCTGTGTAAGAATCTCAGCTCATTATTGTTGATCATACTTTGGTCCTTTGCCTTTTTGAAATGTATATCTTTATAGACAAAATGACTTCACTTCCTTTAATATGCATTAAAAGTCCCTCAGTTGACCTCTTCATTTGTTTCCTGTGGGTTAAACGTTCACTCATCTGATTCATACCTGAGAAGGGAATATAATGCAACAAATTCACAACAATATTGGATTTAAAACTAATGGCAGTTTTATGAAACATTTCAGTGATGGTCATAACATCTGAAGTGAAATTATACCTTTGTAGTCTCTTTCTCAGATCTTTAATCTGTTCATTCTTTTTAGTGAGAATCTCCTTCATGTTGCGGTATGCAGCCGTCTGCTGAAACTTCTTTTCCAGTTCCTTAATCCGTAAATAAACACAATATGATTTATCAAACACATCAAGCTTCACTGATTTATAAACAGATACCTTAAAAGTTCGTTAGATACAAAGTTTGGCTTTTTAAGATTTTTATTTTTTTCATCTATTGTAATGTATAAAAAATATAAATATTAAATAATAATGAATTATGTATAATAATTATAATAATATATAATTACATTTATATATTATATATTAAAATGTTTTACTGTCAAAATAAATAAATACATTGGGGGAAAGTTAAAGATTATGGTTCACACTGAAGCTGATTTTTCACATAGATCTGTTTTTTAAAGTGAGTAGCCAAAGTCAAACTGAATTAAATTTCCAATTGTTATCTGATCTCATATGTGGAAATATACTGAATATGTATCTGTTTTTTGCAATGTGATTTCACTGTGAACAGTCAGGTCAGGATTCAGATTAGTGTCTGATAAGCGTTACATCTCTGAATAAGAATTTGCAATGTGCAGGCTTAGTACCTTCTCAGCAAGGGAAAGTTGCTCCTGGACACGAAGCAGGTCATGTTTAGCGGATACCAGGCTGTCCTGCAGGTCTTTTTGAGAAGCAACGTTGGCATTCAGGGTCTTTTCAAAGTCAGCCTGCATTGCTGCAACTGTGCCTTCCAGATTTGTGATCTCCTGAGCACACATTGCAAACTACCAATGCAAAAAATTGTCTGTAAATATTTTGTCAATTTTACTGCTGTTTCTAAACTTTACAAAAAAACTTTACAGGAACATATAGTACTGTACACATGACAGATAATAAAAAAAAAAATAAAATAAAAAAACACATACCACAGAGTTTCCATGAAGCCAAACAGAAGTCATAACAGAAATGGTGAGAAATAAAATCTCATAAACAAAATATGGCAAGTCATATTGCCAACAAAGGAAAATCACTCTCTGTGTGTTCACAGGGGCATTGACAAAGGCTCAAACACAATCTAAATGTCTACTATAAGATCAAATCCATGCTACATATATTTGCAAAACAAAGTATAGGTCTATCAATAATGAATCTGAAGGCTAAAATTGACAGCTTGGCAAAGTGTATGGTATATTTTATACCTGATGATCTCCTTGACTTTTTTGAAGGTCTTTCAAGGCCCTCTCTGCTTTGGACTTGTCATCTAGAGCGCTCATGGCCTACAATATAATCGTTATAAAGGCATGAGAGATAATAACATACCATAAAGTGGTCCCCAAAACTATTTGGACACAATTAAAAACGTCTGAATATCTTGGCTTTTGCAAAATATCAAACCAAGTGGCTTTTATTTTAAAGAAACATAGCACAAGTTCACTTAAGCAAAACATTTCAAATTATAAAATAATATTGTTTAGGGTGCAAATACTTTCTGGGGCCACAGTATGTATCAAGTTTACCAATATACTAAGACATTCTGAGTTTTTACTATTATTATTTTTATTATTATTATCATCATTTCTTTACCTGAGATTCCAAAGTTCTGAGTCTAGCTTTCAATTTGTCATTGTCCTCTTGTAGTCTGGAAATCTCCTAAAATTAAAAAGTAAAAGACTTTCTCTGTTAGTGTTGATTTATGTGCAGTACATGTGTCCTTGTTCAAATTTAATAATAAAAAAAAAACCTTCTGGAGTAGTTCAGAAACACCTCCTTCATTCAGCGGTGCTAATTTTGGCTTACTGGACTCCTGATTTACCTAAAAGCACATAAAGCAGATGTTCAAGGCAGCTCACCATGGAGGAAACATTCTTAAAATATAGTACCGTCTTTGTCTATTTAGGACACATGACATCAAATTTTTATCAAAATGAGTATTGTGGTTTATTAGCATTTAAGCCATTTATATGCTCATCTACTTCTCAATTTGCTAAATAAACTCAATGCAATTCATGGAATTTTTCATTTGAACTCATGACCATGACAGAAACTAAAGTTATATTATCACAAGATGTTAAGGGAATTTATGTTTTGACTGTTTTTATTTGCTGTCATCATCAGACTAGCATGATAATCTATACTTAAGAACATCACATGCCATGACAATCTAGAACAACAAAAGGTGCATGTCACACTTTAACCTGCAAAATGTGAATTTTGTGCAGGCTGCTACAAATAAAACAACTTAATAACTGACTATACCTATCAGAGACAGATGTCTCCTGTCCAGACCTGCAATGAGCTCACCTTGCTGTTGGGTTTGAAATCAGTCTTCTCAAACTCAGCTACTTGCTCCAGTAACTCTCTAATAAGATAAGAAATTTAAAAAAAAAAAAAAAAAAAAAAAAGGGGGGGGGGGGGGGGAATGTAAGGATTCATTATGAATGTTGCACAATAGATGAGCATTATCTTAATTATAAGTAATTCTAAAGATGTCAAACCATAAGGAATCACACTTTTCCTTGATACTTTGAGATGAATAAAGTTCATGTGGAGCAGAGTGTCCACACTGCTTTTCCATACAATGCAAGTGAATGGAGACTGGGGCTGTCAAGCTCCAAAAAGACAAAAAAATACCATAAAAGTAGCCCATTCGACCATAGTAGTCCATTCTCTCCAGTTAATAAGTATAATTTATGAATACTTTTGAACATTTTGTAGGAGAATGAACATCAATATTAGGAAAGAGTGGCTGAAATTTATTTTTAAGGTCCTTTATCATTTTAGTCAAATGGCACGTTTAATTCTAATGTTCAAAGAAGGATGAAAATGGTCATTAAAAACAACATTATGCATGCTTTAGCTCAAAAAACATAATGGACCTTTTAGTGGACATTAGGGAAAACAAATAATGACAAAAAATGTATAATGACTCTTTTAAATGTATGAAAAATATTAATCAATTTAAGTTGATGTTACATGCTCCTGTAAGCCACAGAAAAGACACATCAATGAAACAAAAGCAGATGCACCTGCTCAGATTCTCAGTAGTGGGTGGAGTCAAAAAAGGGAGAGAGAGGAAGAGCCTCTAAAAAAAAACACACATACATGTCGGTTACATGGTTCTAAATGGAAAAATAAAGCCCCTCCTTCTCCTTGTGAAACAGTTTGTGGTAGGCAAAACATTTGGCTGTGTGCGGTCTGTGAAGATTGCGGTGTACACATGTAGATATGGGTGTTTTCCCTGTGTGAGGCCCATCCCTGATGTACCAAGGAGGGAGGATCATACACAAACAGCTGTTTATGTATGTAATGGAGACAAAATACACTCAGCCACAAACACCACCACACTGCAAAAGCAACATGTTACAGTAAACATGTTTACATGTTACAGTAAAAGTGTTAACGTGTGTGAATGCTGCTCAGCTCTCTCAGATCTGTGTTTGTGATTTTCACTGTTGTTGGTCAAATTTAGTTCAGTAATGACCACACTCTGGTGGATAATTTTAAAAGGACAAAAATGAAAATTCATATTCTACTCATCTACTTGCCATCAAGTTTTTCGATATTTGTGGTTAGGAAAAGGAGACATTTAGCAGAATGTCCAAGCTGTTTTTTTCCAAATAATGCAAGTGGATGGGGACTGGGGCTGTCAAGCTCCAAAAACAATTATAAAAGTAGCCTATTCACTTGTGCACTATATTCCAAGTCTTCTAAAGTCATACAATAGCTTTGTGTGAGGGTTAGAGCGAAGAAAGAAAAAGCCAAATGGGTTCAAACTAGTGTTGTCAAAAGTACCGACTTCAATACCATCTTTGACGCTCTTCACTAAGCACTTACACAGATACACATTATAGCGTTTGAAAGCAGGCATCTAACTTGGTACCGAAGTCGGTACTTTTGACAACACTAGTTCAAACAAAATGAGGTAATGATGGTAGACTTAATTTTTGATGAACTATTCATTTAAGCAGTGGTTCTAAACATATTTACTCAAAGCACCACCTCACTGGTTTCTTTGAAGTGAAATACTATGCTTACATAATTAACTATTTGTCCTGGGTAATTTACCTATTTGAGTATATATAAATATTTATAATATTTGTAAAACTTTGCATAGTTATGTGTATAACTAAACATACATATAGTGAAGTATTCTACAGGCCCCTTCACACCAAGATATAAAAAAAAAATAATAACTAATGATACTATAAAAATAACTTTAACTATATTAGCATCCACACAGTGTACAATCATTGTTTATTCTAATCATGCTCTACAGTTTTGTCATCTGCCACTTTAAATGCTTGAGCTCTTAAAGCAGAATGGATTCTGATTGGCTGTCAATGTTTTTATCATTCATCAGCTGGAAAAAAAATGTTCTGCAAGTGACTTCAATTATATCTTTTCTTTGTGTTGTTATGGTTACAGTTGTGGTGTGGACTCTGCTATTCTTTTATATTTAAAAGGATTTTTAGGAAAATAACTACTGTTATTGTTATACTTATTGTCCTTGGTGCAAACGGGCCTTAAGACCACTATGGCATTCCAGATGTCCCAGCCTGATGACCTCTCAGATGTCTTCATCATCAACATAGAAATCTGCTAGTTTTGAGAGTGAAAGTATAACTTTCAGCTGACCTTTCAGCATGAGGCCCAACCAGAGCAGTAGGAAGGATGTGGTTTTGACTCTTGACAGTGGAGCAGGAGTGCATGGGTCACAAATATGAGATCATGAGAGAAATTAAGTGTATTGCCTCCGATTTTTCATCCTAGGCCCCTCAAATTAATCTAATTCAGTCTTGTGGGTAGCACGATGAGTACAATTAAAAACAATTACAACACCAAAACAATTTTGTTAACAGTCAGTTCATGATGAACTATCCACTCCTTTATCATCAAACTAGAACCAGGTGACTTTGTGAAGAACTAAGGTATTGAAGTGCCTCAAGGACATCTTCTCTCATCTTCTGACCTTTGGTTTCTCTCCTCCACCTATAACTGTCCAGGTCTGGTTCATCAGTATGCAGTTTCCGAGTTGAATTTCTTAATAGACCTTCAATTCCTGGTACATTCCACAAAAAAAAAAAAACAAAAAAAAAAAAAAAAAGCCTACACCTTGAGGTTTAACAAACTCTTGCTAGCCAAAAGCCAGTCTGCAGTGGCACCTAGAAACTTTTTCAACCCAATAAACTTATGTTTTACTATGATTCCACCATACCCGTTTATCAAATCCAAACAAACCCCTCTTCTTGAGCTTTTCCCTACAGCTTCTGTAGTTCTTCCACAATAGTATGCATTTTTAAGTAGAGTTTCATTGGCTAATGTAGAGTTTCTTTGGTTTTCTATCTTTCTGTTCTCAGTCTACACATACTACTGCTTGGCGAATGCATTTCAGGCCTACCTCTTCTACATCTTCCTCAGATTGGAGTCTTGCTGAGTGGAATATCTTAATGTTATAGTCATCTGAAATGTTCCATGTCTGAAAGCTAAACCCACCCTTTGAAAACTGTTGAATCAAGATCAAATAATCACAGAGAAAGATTACAAATCAAAACAATGATTTCTTTTGAAATTGATACTGCAACAAATGTTTTTTACTTTCTAATTATTTAGGTTACCATTATTTACTGATATTTATTTCAATGTTTTACAGGCTGTATTGTGTTGGTTAACCGACGTAAGTGCTAAAATAAACATGCACATGTTATGAAATGGATGTTTGAGCCTCATATTTTATATATATATATTACAAAATGCATTTAGTTTAGGTATATAGTTAAGTTGGCTACCGCCACGGTCACAGCCCTAATTTTAAACAATAATTATGTTTATTGAACAATCAAAATACCAAAAATACCCAGACATAAGATTTTGTGCACAATGTGACTTTTAATTATTAACAAGGCTGAAATACAAGCTTGAATGTGCAACAGGCAGCTGACCATACCACACTCATACTTATTTAATTAAATCATAGCCTTTTGAAGTGTAATAATCTGCATCGCAGATAAAGGCTGAATTGAGATTTTAAGACATTAACTATTTTTAAAGAATTTAAGACATTTTAAGAAGGACTGCAGAAACCATTTCTTTTATCATATCGTTCGTTTCTTCTCGAAAAAAGTCGCAATGAAATGGTATCGACAAATAATTTATTTCTTTTCCTCACCTGTTCTCCAACTCAGAAATGTCTGTTTGCAGTCTCAGATAGAATTTCTCCGCCTGGGAAAAGAGTTGTCGCAGCAGAAGCACATTAGTGTGAGCTGTGTTTATGAGTTCCATCTCCACTTCTCCACGCACCAGCACCTGCAGCCCGTCAAGCATGTCAGACACCTCGTCCACCGTATAAGTCTCCTCTATGAGCCTTTTATATGGAGGCAGAGAAGGGAAAATAGTCAGAGAAGAACATTTAAAGATGGAAACTAAAACAGAGTTATTGCGAAGACACAAACGACATAGGCTTGCATTCTCTCACCTACTGTCCTTCAAGTCTTGGAAACAGGAGTCGATTGTCTTCAGTCTCAAGGCCCGTTTAGAGCGGGCAAAGCGCATGTAGTTTATCACCTCATTCTGATGGTGCTCATTAAACCCAAAATCAGCCTATAGGGAAAGCCACAGAATATTATATTTAATGGCAAACACCTTTACAGACAGTTTGTGACAGAAAACTTACTACAGAGAACCAGCGCCCTCTTCTGACTGAATGACACTTTTACACCAACCCACTGTACTAAGAGCTATAAGAATATCATTAGCTTTCGCACTGGAGGAACCTTTTCATAGTTCAAAATTCACACTTTGAGGCTGATTTGCATATCTGGTTCAAAGATGTTAACGATTTATACAATTAAATTAATAAACTTAACTCAAACACGCAAATTACTTTAGTACAAAGTAATTTGCATTTTACTACTTTAACTTTAGTATTTTACTTATTTTATGTGATAAATAGTTGAATTTTCCAATGCATTCAGTCATTTTAAGCATAGAAAATGGTTTTATTGTTGTCTATAGGTGTCTCTTATTAATACAGCCTTTAATTAAAACACTTTTACTGGTTAACTATATCAATAATGACATTACAGGGGAGTGATTGCCGTTTGATCTGGCCTTTATAACCCTTTCGCACAAATTACGCTTATTTCTGAACATCTTATGATTTGATACTGCTTATAAAATAAAATAGATCAGTATTATGTTACACTGAACTCACATTGCATTTAACGGTATCAATGGCCTGAAAACATTAAATTACAACCTACTGGTGTCATCTTGTAGATCGGGCCGGTATTCACCCTTTTCCCACTCTTAAACTGCGTATTTTAGAGATCACATCACTTTATTATTTAGACATAACGCGTATGTTAATAAAGTGGTAAAATGTAGCTGCACAAATTATTTATTATCTAGTTTTCCATCAGATTAGCTAATGTTAGCTGGCTAAGCTACTTACCATTACAGCAGGGTAATGCGGAGTTTTATCGTGACAAGGAGTAAAAATAAACGTTTCTAGAAATAAATATAGTGCGTTAACATCAGGATCGAGCATCAGAAGGCACTGTCATGAAAATAAACTGGGAATGATGTTCACGAATGGAAGATTTGCAATGAACGGTAGCGGGAAGAGAACTGTTGTGCTTTTGGGTTGCGCTTGGAAACGGAAAAGCGTCGTTGCTGTGTTACTAATTACACTGGAGAGGACGGCAGAGGGCGCGCTGCACACGGAAATCTGTGGGCCTAAAGTCCCCCTAAAAATCAAAACTGAATATTTTAGGCTTATAGTTTACAGGTAATTTTTTTTTAGTAGCAAAGTCCACAGTGGGGGTAGGTGAATAATTCTAACAATATTAATTGATAGGAAAATATTTTTGTTAAGTACTGTATATATATTTAAAATGTTAAAAAATATATAATGTTGATTTGTTCTCTGATATTGAAAATGAGATTAATAAGGTAAGAGAAAGTATTCTGGGTGGGGATTTTAATATTGTCCCAGGGGATTTTATTATTGTTCAATTAGACCAGGGGTGTCCAAACCTGGTCCTGGAGGGCTACCGCCCTGCAGATTTTAGCTCCAACCCAAATCAAACACGCCTGAACCAGCTAATCATGCTGTTCAGGGCTGCTTGATAATTACAGACAGGTGTGTTGGAGCAGGGTTGGAACTGAAATCTGCAGGACGGTAGCCCTCCAGGAGCAGGGTTGGACAGCCCTAAATTAGACCATCTACAAACTGAGTCAGAGCTATCTTTTGTGAATATGGAGATTTTTATGTAATATGTAATTTTTGAAAGAGTTCACATGGAGTGATATAGATATATCTAAACAGTCAAGAATCGATTTTTGTTTCATTTCTAATTCATTAGAACAAAATACGAACAGAGTGTCCTTTGAACCATCAATACAGTCTGATCACAAAATGATTTATCTTCTCATTAAATGGAATAATGAAACATGCAAAACCTCTAAGACATATTGAAAACTTAATAATAGATTATTGGAAACTGATAGTTTTAAACTTGAAATTAAGAAGATAATACAAAAATTAAAATCAATCTATGGGAACATTTGTACTGTAAAAATTGGGAGTTTATGTAGTTTCAGATTAGATTTAGAGCAGTTCAAAAAGGGCAAGAAATTGTAAAGTCTAATAAGTCAAAGGAAAAGGAAATTATTAGAGCTTTTTGTAACATCATAGATAACAGCCTAATACTGACAGAAATTCAAGTTTGTTAATGAGTCTGCTGGCTGAGTTAAATAAATTATATTGGTAATCAAGGAAAAGGAAACTTTGTTAGATCAAGAAGACGTTGGTTAGAAGAAACAAATTCCAGACACTTATAATTTGGAGAAAAGGGATGAAACAAATAACAATCATGAAAACAAATGAACAAATCCAAAAACAAAACAACAAATTATAAACACAATGGCAAGTCTAAAATCAAAATAACAAGTCAGAAAACACAACGATGACTCCGAAAAGGTAGGTAGCCATATTTTTTGCCAATGGAATACTCCTGCTAATTGGACGAGACATCTGTCAGTCATGCAGAAAGTAGAGCAGGCTGCATCAGTAAAAAGTCGATTCATATGTGTGCATGTGTAAATATTAGAGCTGTCTATTTAACCGGTTAATTTAGTGTGACTAATTATGCAAAAAAAAAGCTTTTTATTTTAAATCTGCCCACCACTGTCTGGTTGGGCCAAATAAAATTACAAAACAACCCGATGAGAAGTGGGAGAGTGGCGTAAGCAGCAAGTTTAGATTTTAATACGAGCGACCTGAGTTTGAGTCCCCCTTTTTCCCGATCCCATTCTTTTCCGTTAAGGGCTGTGGTTTGAAAATACACGGTCATGCTAGCGGCGGGGGGAAAAAAAATTGTGTGCGCCTTACGATTATGGTAATTTCAGGAACAGCAGCGAGACAACGCGCTTTCAGATCACTTATCTTTGAGTTGCCCAGAAATGCAAGATAACATAAAAATATGTCATGTTTCAAGACTGTTTTGTAAATCTACTTTGTTATCCTTATTATTTATATGTGTGGTGCCTCATGCTGTATTACTTTGAATAATTTTTTTTTTCTTTAAAGGACACAATTCAATCATTGTTTTATTTATATGTGTTTACAGCATAATTATTTGCAAAGAGCACATAAAATAGGAATTATCTAAAATATTATTTCTTTTACTGACTGCACTGACAGGTACTCTTAAATGAATTTGTTACTCTTATTACATACTGTATGCATTACTGACTGTCAGTTTTTATAGGGGACGTCCCATACAGTATGCACACCTCATATGAAACCATTTTACTGCAGCGTTTTGGAGATATATGTCATTATTCCACTTTAAAAACCCTCATTTCCCCTACAAGAGCTGACCATGTATTTTTTTCTACTTAATAGAAATTATGTTTTTATAGGCCTTCAAAGTGGAAAATTTCTCCAAAATACCATAGTAAGATTGCTTCATATGAAGTGCGCAAACAATGTAGGATGCACACTACAGTAAATGATCATCCATCTAACTGGCCATTCCTTTTTTGTACTTATTAGAAACGAGGGCTTTATAGGCCTCTGAAGTCAAAAAATGTGACATATCTCCAAAACGCTGCAGTAAAATGGTTTCATATGAGTTATGCATATATTACAGGATGTCCCCTATAAGAACTGGCCATTGTTTTTTCTACTATGCATTTTAACATAACATTTGGAACATGGCCAAATGAGGTCAACAAGTAGATCTCCCTCAGCCAAAAGCGTACTGAGACTGAGGAATAGTTAAAGCAGGCTATATTTCTGGTGAGCAGACTATATTTCAGGATGGATATTCTTATATGAGGAAGGCAGTTAGAAAGATTGACAGAATGCTAAAGGAACTTTAAAAAGAAAACAGAGCTGCAGCTGAAATTAGAAGAGCCAACCCTTTAAAGGGATACTTCACCCAAAAATGAAAATTCATTACTCACCCTCAAGTTGTTCCAAGCCTGTATGAATTTCTTTCTTCTGTTGAACACAGAAGGAGATACTTTGAAGAATATGTGTAACTAAACAGTTGATGGGCCCCATTGACTTCCATAGTATGGAAAAAAAAAATACTATAGAAGTCAATGGGATCCATCAACTGTTTGGGTACTGACATTCTTCAAAATATCTTCTTTTGTGTTCAGCAGAGGAAAGAAATTCATACAGGTTTGGAACAAATTTGAGGGTGAGTAAATGATGACAGAATTTTCATTTTTGGGTGAACTATCCCTTTAAAGGAAGACTCGGATACAGATAAAGTTAAAGACAATCTAATGATTGTGAATGAAAGGCTTAGATTATCCACACCAGCTCCGGTGGACAGGACAACCCCCTATATACTGTATAGAAATCCACCATTAAGATAAAGTTAGGCTATAAAGAAGTAGAAGTATACTATGGGGAAACACATTAGACATGATACTAAATAACACAAATAGATAAGAAATTGAAAATAGGTCAGCAAAATTTGATTTTACTACACAGAATGTAAAGACAAAAAAGAGTGCAGCTTCCCAGAATAGGGGTTCATAAAAAAGTAAACTGTAGAAAGCATTTTAAACCTATAATAAGTGAGCAATTGTACCTGAGTAATGTTTATATGTTTAAAATTAAAAGGCACATTGAGAAACACACTCCTTACATATTTCATACTTTACCTTTTAAAACAAAAGCATTTTCTCTCACATTTTTAATGCATAGGTATTCTCAAAATTTGCTTGCAATCTTCATCCAATCAAATGTTACATCTTATGCATTGCATAGTTCAGCATCACTAACTTGACATGCAAAAGCCACTATTCACAAGCAGTATACCAAATTTATATTCCCACTCTTACACATTGTTATACTTTAACTATGAATGAACTTCCCTCTCATTCCATGCTCTTTGCACAGAGATTCTAACAAACTGCTTACAGTCTTCATACTATCAGAATTTACATATTCTTTTAATTCACTTAGTGCCTCTTTTAATGTAGTTATCTTACAATAAGCATGCAATACACATAATTCTTCTATTACACATTCTCATTGTTCAACTTTAGAAACAAACACATTTTCACTCTCATTGCATAAGAAATTCACAAATTTGTATGTGAAATTCATGTCCATATATTTACATTTTCTCATTGTTGAAGAAAAGTTTACTGAAAAAAAAATTGTTTGCCATTTTATCAGCAGAAGTCAGCTTTACAGTTTTTTACGATTGCTTACACATTTAAAATGAAAAATAACACAAAGGTACTGAAACTCAAGGAGCAAAACCTTAGCCCAGATCTGCACAACTATAAGTACATTCTCAGCCTCACACTTTTTGCAAAACACTACACACATTGTTTTGCACAACACTAAACACACTTCTCTACATTAGACACAGAAATCTATCATAATGTCACTTCTTTGCCATTTCAAGACACTGCTTTCCAAAATACCACCCCTATAAACCAATTGATCAAACATGGCCGTCAGGTCTGCAGACACTTAGGTGCTTAACTGTAAACTCAACAATCAGGTGCAAGTACTATAAAAAGGCAAAAGGTGAGTTTATGTGTCTTCAACAAAATGGAAGGCAATGTTGCAGTAAGAGGGAGAGGGAGAAACATCATTGGCCACAGAGCTATTTTGAATGTCCCGGGCCAACCTGGTAGTAACATCACAATATATGTTGCAATCAGCAATCACGCAGGATGGGGTCCTCCACCAGCATGCCAACTTAGGCCCTTACAACACGGCTCACATATTCACATTTTAGACAGACTACACAAAATCGTCACAGCAGAAGACCAAATGGATGCAGAGCAGATGAGATTCATTGTTATTTGGGACAATGTATATTTCCAGCTCTGCTCCAAAACTGGTTTCATTAGCGTCCACAATTTTCACTCCAATACCTCCCACCATGCTGTCCCTTCCTTAAACCCATTGAGGAGGGTTTTTTTTGTTTTGTTTTGTTTTGTTTTTTGGCATGAAAGGTTTACAATCTTCAGCCCTATGTCAGGATATCCCTCATTCAAGCCATGGAGGAGGCCTGTGACCTAACTGATGCAGGGTCTGTCCAAGGATGGATTCGCTTTTCAAGAAGATTCTTCCCTCGCTGTCTTGCGAGAGAGGACATCGCCTGTGATGTGGATGAAGTGCTATGGCCAGATCCAGCTAGGCCAAAGATGATGCTTAGGTGTTTTTTTTTATTTTTTTAATTTAAATTCATGCTTTTGTTTTATCTCCACAAATGTTTTTGTTCGTATACTATATTGTATTTAAAATATGTTCTGATTTTCAGTGCAAAATGTAACCTTTGAAAAGGCATGGATGTATTGAATGGTTTTACAATGTGGTAAGGGTCAGAGAAAATTGTTGCGCTCTCAATTGAAAAAATGTCCTTATCCTTCAGTTGCGTAGAACCAAAAAAGATATACTTGAGCAAAACAGAAAAAAAATGGCTGACTGCACACTGATTCCAAAAAGACTGAAGAGGTCTAGAAAATACAAAATTTATTTTATAAATTGCATGGTGCAATAAAGGAGATAATCCTCACTGCAGAACACAAGATCCAGGGGGTGGGGTTGGATCTACCCGTCTCCGCCCCCTGGATCTAAACCTACCCATCTCCACCCCCTGGATCTGGATCCAACTCCTCCCACTTTACATATCCCTTAACCTACCCGACTCCGCCCCCTGGATCTCGAGTGCTTTGCAGTGAGGGGCTACTGCTATAAAGTGCAAAGTGCAAGTGAATTAAAAACAAAAGAGCATGAGCAGACGTTTCAGCAGATTGCTATCCTCAGTACTTACAGTTTTTTACTTGCTTAAGCACAGTTTTAAAAACAAGGCTCATTTTGTCAAAACACTACACACAATTCACAGATCCACACACACAAGTAGCAGAACACCTCAGTTCTTTTGCAAACTGAAACACTTCATTCAAAACTTTACATTAATTTAACAAAACCCAACTTTGACACCATATAGAACACACATGGTTCATACATTCTGATTCTGTTTGATTCATTTACACACTGCTGTGCTCAATCTTAAACACTTGTAACTTTTATACTTTTCTAATGATATAGTCTGGGTTTGATTTTTTCAGAGATATTGTTAGAGTAAAGTACATGAATATATTGACAAAAAAAACCACACACAAGATCAGTACTGCACATTGATGAAAATGTTTATTTCTCACCACATTGTAAAACCATTCCATTCATCCATGCCTTTCTAAAGGTTACATTTTGCACTGAAAATCAGAACATATTCTAAATACAATATATTACACGAACAAAAACATTTGTGGAGACAAAACAAAAGCATGATTTTACAGTTTTTGCCCATTGCTTACACACTAAAACCGAATGCTTAGACCAAAGCCTCAATACCTAAACTTCTTGTAGCATACCTTAAACACAGTGTAACCATAGCTTAAACACATTGTCAACTTTGCACTTTGTTTACAATTCTGTAACACACTTATTGCGAAACACTACACATGTTTTCTTACATTAGACACTTTGTTCAAAAACGAAATCACCTGTTATCATTGGGAAAACACTCTGTTCAAAATGCAAAACTCATCTGGCAATTGTAGGCACTTACATACACACCTGAAAACACTTGCACAGAAAACAGAACACCAATCGGTCTGAGCCTTAGCACTACAAATAGGCCTCAGGTAAGCCATTTTGAGAACTTTGCAAGCATGGAGGCAATGAGAGTCAGAGTAAGAGGAGGACAAAGAGAGAGAGGAGTCGGACGTGGAAGAGGACGAGGACAAAGACGAGGACCAGTGCGGAGACGTGTATCAGATGACATCAGGGCTACTCTGGTGGACTATGTGATAAATCATGTCCTGTCCATGAGGGAGGCTGGGCAAAGAGTCCACCCTAACCTCAGTCGCTACACAGTAGCATCGATAATAAGGACATTCCGACTGGAGAACAGGTATATCTTCATATATATATATATATATATATACAGTATACCTACTGTATGTGTCACATGTATCATATTACAGTATTACTGTACAAACTGTACTATACAAAAATGGGTAGTGCTGTGAAGTATATGTAAAGGAATACCATTGTGATGTTACAGTACTGTGTACAGTTTGAAAGTGACATCTAGTGGTGGCATTTTCTACAGAATGGTTGGACGGACGACCTCCTCAAGGTGGAAGGGAACGGCTCTTCACTCAACAACAAGAGCTTGCCATCATTGAAATGGTGCGAGAAAATAATGCAATCCGACTTCATGAGTTGCAACAATGCATAATTGCAAATAAAAATGTATTCAACAGTATCAACAGGGTCAGCATTTCTACACTAAGTCGCATCCTACAGAAACATAACTTCAGAATGAAGCAGCTGTACAGGGTGCCATTTGAGAGGAACAGTGTCAGGGTCAAGGATCTGCGCCATGATTATGTGCAGGTATGTGTCACTACTTTACATACTATATATTGTGATGTGGGAATGAGGGTTTATGCTGCCACCTGCCCTGCCTGACCCAACCCAGCCCCTACTTGTGTGAAAATATAGACATTGTAGTTACTGTATGTGTTTTCAGTAACACTATTCAGTATTTTCTGTTACAGACAGTTCTGGATTTTGATGCTGCCAAACTGCCATATGAGTTCATCTACGTGGATGAGGCAGGCTTCAATCTGGCAAAAACCAGGCGTCGGGGCCGTAACGTAGTTGGACAGGGGGCTGTTGTAAATTTCCCTGGGCAGCGTGGGGGAAATATCACCTTGTGTGCTGCAATTAGTGTCCAAGGAGTCCTGCATCACCATGCCACTCTAGGTCCCTACAATACAGGACAGATCATAGCATTTCTAGATGCACTACATGCAGTTGTGCAGGACAGACCACAGCAGCCCAGGTTTGTTGTCATCTGGGATAATGTTAGTTTCCACCGGGCTGCTCTGGTCCGCGATTGGTTCAACAACCATAACCATTTCACACTTTTATACCTGCCTCCTTACAGCCCCTTTCTAAATGCAATCGAGGAATTCTTTTCAGCGTGGCGGTGGAAAGTATATGATCGGCAACCACACGCCCACATGACTCTTCTGCAAGCAATGGAAGAGGCATGCGGAGACATTGAGGTGGGATCCAAGGGTGGATTCCGCACACAAGGCGATATTTTCCCCTATGCCTAGCCCGCGAGGACATCGCCTGTGATGTTGACGAGGCCTTGTGGCCAGATCCGAACATAAGGCGGGATCCATAAGCCCCCCCCCCCACCACCACCACACACACACACACAAAACAAGTATATGTTTTTTTCCCCCCATAGCGATTTATCCAGTAATTGTTTTGTTTTTTTCTACTTTTGTTTTGTTGCTAAATTTGATGATTTGTGATTTCTATTTTTCTTTATTTCTATAAGAATGTTTGTTTTTTGTAAAAACTCTTATTTGATTACTGCAGAAATTCTACTTTTGAGTTTTACAGAAGACTGAGTCTGAGAAAATGACAATAAAAATAGAAACACAAAGACTGCAGTGTTTTATATAAAGCCCATCAGTGTGTTGGTGGTGATATGAAAGAGTAATTCAAATGGTGCTTGTGTGTATGGTTTTGTTGCAAGAATTTCATTTTTAGAAAGGAGTGTTAAGTTTTGATTGCAGTGTTTCATTTTGGCATAGATGTGAGTTGTTAATCTCCAAGTGCTATGTCTGATTGGCTTGTGTGTAGAGTTTTGACATAATGAGCCAAATTCTGCAAAAAGTGTGTAAGCAATTGGCAAAAACTTTAAATAAAAAAAAAATAGAAAAAACACCTAAGCATCATCTCTTGGCCTAGCTGGATCTGGCCATAGCACTTCATCCACATCACAGGCGATGTCCTCTCTCGCAAGACAGCGAGGGAAGAATCTTCTTCAATGGCGAATCCATCCTTGCACAGACCCTGCATCAATTAGGTCAGGCCTTCTCCATGGCTTGAATGAGGCATATCCTGACATAGGGCTGGAGATTGTAAACCTTCCATGCCAAAAAAAAAAAAAAAAAAACCTCCTCAATGGGTTTAAGGAAGGGACAGTATGGTGGGAGGTATTGGAGTGAAAATTGTGGACACAAATGAAACCAGTTTTGGAGCAGAGCTGGAAATATACATTGTCCCAAATAACAATGAATCTCATCTGCTCTGCATCCATTTGGTCTTCTGCTGTGACGATTTTGTGTAGTCTTTCTAAAATGTGAATATGTGGGCCGTGTTGTAAGGGCCTAAGTTGGCATGCTGGTGGAGGACCCCATTCTGCGTGACTGCAACATACATTGTGAAGTTACCACCACGTTGTCCCGGGATATTCAAAATAGCTCTGTGGCCAATGATGTTTCTCCCTCTCCCTCTTACTGCAACATTGCTTTCCATTTTGGTGAAGACACATAAACTCACCTTTTGCCTTTTTATAGGACTTGCACCTGATTGTTGAGTTTACAGTTAAGCACCTAAGTGTTTGCAGACCTGACGGCCATGTGTGATCAATTGGTTTATAGGGGTGGTATTTTGGAAAAGCAGTGTCTTGAAATGGCAAAGAAGTGACATTATGTTAGATTTCTGTGTCTAATGTAGAGAAGTGTGTTTAGTGTTGTGCAAAACAATGTGTGTAGTGTTTTGCAAAAAGTGTGAGGCTGAGAATGTGCTTATAGTTGTGCAGATCTGGGCTGAGGTTTTGCTTTTTGAGTGTAAGGTCTCAGTAACTGTGTTATTTTTAATTTTAGTGTGTAAGCAATCGTAAAAAACTGTATTGTCGCTGTTCCATAAGCGCCACCTGCTGTCAGACAGTGAATTTGCGTTCTCATGCAGCCCGTCTGCTGTTATGAAGTTTTATGTAGCATAATTTCACAAAGCTAAAGTCAGAACATTCTGTTTTTGCTTCAAATCTTAAAAATTATACAATCTAATTTAAATCAAAAACTGCTCATGCTGCATACATGCAGCATCTTTGTTGGGATCATGATTACAGTTTTTTTCATCTGCTTACACACAAAATCTTTACTTGTCACACAATTTCTGAAACCTGACACTCAAACAGCAGAACCACACACCAAATCTGCAAAACCATACATTAATTCTTGGCCTTTGACTCATTTTTCAATTTCATAAAACACTTTTTGCAAAACACAACACACAATTCTCTATGTAACACACAAAAATCTAACAGGAAGTATCTTGATTTCCTTTTTCAAACACAACCAATCAAAATGCCACACTAATTCATCAGTGCCTCACACTAACTCCTCACATGCGCAAACACTCATTGCTTTACTTAACACCATCCAATCATGGCTTTAGAATAGGCCTATAAATAGGCTAATGGTCAAGTTATAGGTTTTGAACAACTTTTCTGTTGTCTACTTGCTTCCATATTCATAATTTCTAAACCCTATTGAGGATTTTTTTTCTCCACATAGTGCTGGAAAGTGCATGATCGTCGTCCCTATGTCAACACAACACTTCTCCAGGCAATGGAGGAGGCATGTGGAGACACTGACGCTGCCTCCATCCAAGGTTGGATACGCAAGAGAGAACATAGCATGTGACATGGATGAAGTATTGTGGCCGGACCCAGCCAGGAGGAGAGATGGAGCCTAGATACACCCAAACATCTCGCCCACCAACAAACACACACACAACACACACATGTTGGGTTTCCATGTTCTATGGGGACATTCCATAGGCGTAATGGTTTTTTACTGTACAAACTGTATATTCTGTCCTCCTACACTAACCCTACCACTAGACCTTCACATGACAGAAAACATTCTGCTATTTTAGATTTTCAGAAAACATCATTCTGAATGATTTATGTATAAGCTTGTTTCCTCATAGGGACTTACCGTAAAAAATGTCCCCACAAAGTCAAAATGCACTGGTATTACTATACTTTTAGGGACATTTGGTCCCCTACCAGGACACACATACACACCATTCCTTTGGAATATTCACCTGTTTCAAAATTATGCTAGTTTTTTTGGCTGCTATACACGGTTGATGTATTTCTTTTCTTTCGTATTGTAATACTGTATTCACAACCACAAATGCTTTCAGTAAAAAAAAAAAAAAAAAAAAAAAAAAAATAGTTTGGTTTCAATCTTGCTTTCATGCTTACAATGAATTTTTCAACATCTCTCTGCCAATTACTTTCAATCTTGTGCAGAAATGGAGCTCATGAAAGAAGAGCTTTAGGTTTTGAGTAACTGTGTGTATATGATATATCCAAAAATAGAACATTATGGCAAAGGTGTTTGAAGCGTAAGACAAATGTTTGCTTTTGAGATGTGTTTGTGATATTTTGAATGCAGTGCTTCAATTTGCAGGAGATGTGAGACATTTTGCATTTTGTGTGTGCAATTCTTGGATTTGTGTGTAAAGTTTTGAAAAAAAGAGGCAAAGTTTTGAAAATGTGTGTAAGCAGTTGAAAAAAAACTGTAAAATGCAGTGGTTGCCTCTAATTTTAAATGGCTACAGATCGTTCAGCCTGTAATACAGCAAATAAACATCTTGTTCATGTACTCATATGAAGAGATTTCTTTTATTTGTATTATTCATTTATTTATTTGATTT
This sequence comes from Mylopharyngodon piceus, assembly GCA_039654765.1. Classification (NCBI taxonomy): domain Eukaryota; kingdom Metazoa; phylum Chordata; class Actinopteri; order Cypriniformes; family Xenocyprididae; genus Mylopharyngodon; species Mylopharyngodon piceus. Next base: position 17,814,529 of record CM077444.1, read on the forward strand.
AGGATTTGTTTTAAAAATTCAATTTAGTTTTGTTATAAAGATATTTTACAGTTTTTTACGATTGCTTACACACTAAAATTGAAAAAAAAACAAAAAAAAAAAACAGAGTTACTGAAACTCTACACTCAAGGAGCAAAACCTTAGCCCAGATCTGCACAACTATAAGCACATTTTCACTCCAGTACATCCCTCCATACTGTCCCTTCCTTAAACCCATTGAGGAGGGGGTTTTTTTGTTTGTTTGTTTTTTTTTTTGGCATGGAAGGTTTACAATCTCCAGCCCTATGTCAGGATATGCCTCATTCAAGCCATGGAGAAGGTCTGACCTAATTGATGCAGGGTCTGTCCAAGGATGGATTCGCCATTCAAGAAGATTCTTCCCTCGCTGTCTTGCGTGAGAGGACATTGCCTGTGATGTGGATGAAGTGCTATGGCCAGATCCAGCTAGGCCAAGAGATGATGCTTAGGTGTTTTTTCTATTTTTTTTTTTTTCTTTTTCATTTAAAATCATGCTTTTGTTTTGTCTCCACAAATGTTTTTGTTCGTGTAATATATTGTATTTAGAATATGTTCTGATTTTCAGTGCAAAATGTAACCTTTGGAAAGGCATGGATGTATTGAATGGTGTGGTGAGAAATAAATATTTTCATCTTGTGTGTGTGTTCTTTTTTGTTTTGTTTTTTGTTTGTTTGTTTGTTGTTGTTTTTTTATCAATATATTCATGTACTTTACTCTAACAATATCTCTTAAAAAATCAAACCCAGACTATATCATTAGAAAAGTATAAAAAGTTACAAGTGTTTAAGATTGAGCACAGCAGTGTGTAAATGAATCAAACAGAATCAGAATGTATGAACCATGTGTGTTCCATACAGTGTCAAAGTTGGGTTTTGTTAAATTAATGTAAAGTTTTGAATGAAGTGTTTCAGTTTGCAAAAGAACTGAGGTGTTCTGCTACTTGTGTGTGTGGATCTGTGAATTGTGTGTAGTTTTGACAAAATGAGCCTTGTTTTTAAAATTGTGCTTAAGCAATCGTAAAAAACTGTAAGTAGAACATAACAGACCTCAGCTGTGCAGCCCAGTAATACCACAATAAGTTTGGACATTTTTCCATAAAAATCTATCAAACATTGTTTTGATTTTTAAGAACAAATCTGAAGGTGGCGGTAGTGAAATATTTTGAAATAACTAAAGTAGTTTGGGTAGTATATTCATTTTTAAAATATTAATTCTCCCAATTATAGATAGTGACATCCATCTATATTAATTGATTCATTAATTTCCATCATTAAAGGTTCATAGATAGCATCAGCAATGTTTTCCAGTCTCAAACTTTAAGTTACTATACATATTCATAGACTCCTTCTGATGTTACATTAGCCAGGAAAATAGTCCATATTTGACCAAATTAACATATTTCTGGCCCAAGACTCATCAAAGCATAACTTACTATACTTTCTCATAGACTTCTTCAGATGTTACATAAACCATAGGGTAGCCCATACTTGACCTAATAAACATATTTCTGGCCAAAGAGTGCTGGATTATTAACTTACAATACATACTCATAGACTCCTTCTGTTGTTACATCAACTAGACAGTAGTCCATATTTGACCTATTTAAGATCTTTCTGGCCGAAGAGTCCCCAAATATTAACTCAGTATAAATTACTCATAGACTCTGTATGATTGTAAATCAGCCAGACAGTAGTCCATATGTGACCTATAGAGAATTTTTCTGGCGGAAGAGTCCTCAATTATTAACTTACTATACATACCCAACTGACTCTTTCTGATGTTTCATTTGCCTAGACGGTAGTCCATATTTGACTTACTGAACATATATCTGACGAAAGATTCCTCAAACTTTAACTTTCTATAAATACCCATACACTTTTTCTGATGTTTCATCAGCCAGGGAGTTGTCCATATATGACCTATTGAACATCTTTCAGGCTGAAGTCCTCAAACTTTTAGTTTCTATACATATTTATGAATCTTTCTGATGTTACATCAGTAATCCATATTTGACCTATTCAACATAATTCTGTCCAAAGATTCCTTAAAGGGCAACTAAGTATACATTCTCATAGAGACTCCTTCTCATGTTTCATCAGTAGTCCACATTTGACTAGAGCCCTCTGACATTAACTTACTACAGTATACATACTCATAGAATCCTTCTGATGTTACATCAGCCAAGAAGTAGTCCATATATGACCTATCGAACATCTTTCTGGCCGAGGAGTCATCGAACTTTTAAGACTCTTTGGCCACATATATGTTCAACAGGTCAAATATGGACTAATGTCTGGGTAATGAAATGTTAAGAAAGTCAATGAGTATGTATAGAAAGTTGAAGTTTGAGGAGTCTTTGGCCAGTATAGGTCAAATTTGAACTACTCTATTGTTGATGTATATAACATCAGCAGAATGAGTATGTATAGAAAAAGTTAAAGCATGCATTCATGCATTGAAGAGAAAACGTATGTGTGCTGTTGCATTGCATTGCATTGAAAAGATAACACATATGTTATGTCCTTTTTCATTGCATTGCATGCAAGAACTAACTCATTCCGTTGTGCATTAAAATGATACCGCGTGACATATGTGCTGTTGCACGAATACAATAAATAACTTATTCCGTTGTGCATTAAAGAGAAAATATAATATGTGTACTGTTGCATTGCATTGCATACAAAAATTAACTTATTTCGTTGTGAACAACTTATATGTTGTGATGTATTTCATTACATAGTATGCAAGACTTGAATAAGAGATAACGTGCTGTTGCACTGCATTGCAAACAAGATCTAGCTTATTTCTTTGAGCATTGAAGAATAGCAAATGTGTTAGCTCTGTTTCATTGCATTAAAGAGATAACACATAACATTTTTTGCAATGCAACAGCACATGTTATGTTTTCTCTTCAGTACACAAAGGAATTAATTTTTGTATGCAATGCAGTTCAACAGCACCTGTGTTATGTGTTGTAACTGAACAATGCACAACAAAATAGTTAGTTCTTGTATACAATGCAATGAAACAGTGCATACCTTATACTTTATTCATCACTGCACAACGGATTAAGTTAGATTGTGTATGCAATACAATGCAAAAGCACATATCTTGTGTTTTCTCTTCAATGCACAACGGTATGTTTATTCTTGTATTCAATGCAATGAGACAGTGCATACCTTATATGTATTCTTTTATGCATTGCGATGCAACAGCACGTGTTACCTCTTTAATGCACAACGGAATAAGTTATAAGTTAGTTAGATCGTGTATGAAATGCAATACACAAACGAAATGAGTTAATTCTTACATTTATTGCAATGCATAACGAGATAACTTAATTCTTGCATGCAGTGCAGTTCAACAGCACCTGTGTTATGTGTTAACTGTACGATGCACAACAAAATAAGTTAGTTCTTATATACAATGCATACAATGAAACAGTGCATACCTTATATGTTTTTGCACAACGGATTAAGTTAGATCGTGTATGAAATGCAATGTACATATGTTATCTCTTCAACGCACAAACGAAACGATTTAGTTATTGTATTTATTGCAATGCAACAAGGCATATGATATGTTATCTTTTCTATGTATAACGGGACAAGTTAGTTACAATGCAATGCACCAGCACCTGTGTTGTGTATCTCTTCACTGCACGTCGGGTTAAGTTAGATCTCTTCAGTGCACAAAGAATTATTAATTTCTTACATTCATAGCATTTCGTTGTTCTTATACAAGGAAACAGCATAGCTTTACCTGCAATGTAACAGAACGTATGTGTTACCTCTTTAATGCACAACGAAATGTTGTCATTTTAGTTCTTGTATGTAATGCAGAGCAACAGCACCCGTGTTGTGTGTTATCGGTTCATTGCACAACGGAATAAGTTAGTTTTTGTATACAGTGCAAGGAAATGGTGCATACTGTTAGGTCTTGTATTTATGAAACAGATAGTTCTTGTATTTATTGCAATGCAACATCAAATATGAATTGTTTTCTCTTCAATGCACAAAAGAAAGTGTGAGTCTTGTAAGCAATGCAGTGAAACAGGCACCTGTCATGTGTTATCTCTTCACTGCACAACGGATTAAGTTACTGCAATGCAATGCACATGTTATGTTTTATCTCTTCAATGCATAACGGATGAGTGAACGAATTAACTACTTCATTGCAACACCACATTTGTTATCTCTTCAATGCATAAAGAATAGTTCTTGTACACAATGCAAGGAAACAATGCATAACATGCATAACACAGCATAATATGTTAATTGTTGTATGCAATGCAATGAAACAGTTCTTGTATTTATTACAATGCAACAGCATATATGATTTGTGTTTTCTCTTTAATGCACAAAAAAAAGAATTATTTCCATTACCATCACCTATGTTGTGAAGCACATCGAGTTAAGTTAGATTGTGTAGACATGTATGTGTTATCTCCAGTGCAGAATGAATGATTCATTTCTTACATTCATTGCATTTCGTTTGTTCTTTTATACAATTTAAGATAACAGTGCATAGCTTATATGTAGTTCTTTATATGCATTGCAATGCAACAAACATGTTATCTCTTTAATGCACAACGAATGTCATTTTAGTTCTTGTATGAAATATTTTAGATCATAACAGCACATACTTTCTTCTATGCACAGCTAATATGCAAGTTAAATATTGTATGCAATGCAATAAAACAGTTATTGTATTTATGCTACTGCACATATGATTTGTGTTTTTTGTTTAATGCACAAAGGAAATAGTTATTTCTTGTATGCAATGCAATACAGCTGTCATGTGTTATCTCTTCATTTCACAACGGATTAAGTTATTGCAATGCACTGAAATAGAGCATAACATATTCTTCAGTGCACAAAGGAATAAAGTAATGCATCAACACGATTGTTATGTGTTTTCTCTTTAACGTTATGTTAGTTCTTGTATACAATGCAATGAAACAGCGAATGCATTATATGTATTCTTTTATGCATTGCAATGCAGCAGCACGTGTTACAATTTAATGCACAACAGAATAAGTTATAAGTTAAGATATTGAATGCAGTGCAATGCAACAGCATATGTTATGTTATGAGTTATCTCTTTACCGCATAACGGATTAAGTTAGTTCTTGTATACAAAGCAATGCACCAGCCCTGTGTTGTGTATCTCTTCACCGTATTTCTTCTCCGTTTTACCTCTTTAATGCACTACGAAATAAGTTGTCATTTTAGTTCTTGTATGTAAAGCATTGCAACAGCACCCGTGTTGTGTTAACTGTTCATTGCACAACAGAATAAGTTAGTTTTTGTGCAAGGAATGCAATAAATACAATAACTAAATCATTTCACAAGAACTAACTTATCCCGTTATGAACAGAAAAGATAAAAAATACCATATGTCCTGTTGTACTGCAATAAATACAATAACTAAATCATTTCGTTTGTGCATTGAAGAGATAACATGTGCATTGCTTTTCATACACGATATCTAACTTAATGCGTTATCTCTTCAGTGCACAAAGAGTGATTTACATTCTTACATTCATAGCATTTCGTTGTTCTTTTATACAATACAAGGAAACAGTGCATAAGCTTACCTGCAATGTAACAGAACATATTTGTTACCCTTTAATGCACAACGAAATATGTCATGTTCTTGCGTGTAATGCAGTGCAACAGCACCCGTGTTTTGTGTTATCTCGTCACTGCACAACGGAATAAGTTAATGCAATGCAAATATGTTATGTGTTATCTCTTTAATGCATAACTGAATGAGTCAGCAATGAAAATAGAGCATAACATATGTATTATTCTTCAATGCAGAATGGAATAATGAGTTTGTATGAGTTTTCTCTTGTATGAGTTTTCTCTTCAATGCACAACGGAATAAGTTAAGTTCTTGTATAGAATAAAAAGAAAGTGTATAACTTGTTATTCTTCACTGCACTCTGGATTAAGACAGATCGTATATGCAATTCATATGTTCAGTGTACATTATTTATTGTATTTATTGCAATGTATCAGCAGCTATGTTATATGTTATCTCTTCAGTGCACACCGGAATAATTTACTTTTTGTATACGTGCATAACTTACATGTTAGTTCTTTTATGAATTAAAATGCAACAGCACAATGAGTTCATTTTACTTTTTTACTCATTTGTAGAATGAAAAGTAACAGTGCATAGCTAATATGTAATTCACTGCACAAAGGATTAGGATAGATCATGTATGCAATGCAATGCAAAAGCACATATCTTAGGTGGTATCTCTTCACAATGCACATTTTAGTTCTTGTATGTAATGCAGTGCAACAGCACCCGTGTTATGTGTTATCTGTTCCTTGCACAACGGAATATGTTAGTTTTTGAATACAGTGCAATGAAAAAGTGTATACTGTTAGGTCTTGTATTCATGGTTATGCAGCCACGCCTGTTATATCTTCAATGCACAACGGATGAGTTAGTTCATTCATTGCAACATCATATATGTTATGTATAGATACCAATATCTTCAATGCATAAAGGAATAAGTTAGTTCTTGTATACAATGCAAGGTAACAGTGCATAACTTACATGTTAGTTCTTGAATGCATTCATTGAAACACCACATATGTTGTGTTGTCTCTTCAGTGCATAAGGAATAAATTAGTTCCTGTATACAATGCAAGAAAACAGTGCATAACTTAAATCTGTCTTATATGCACTGCAATGCAAAAGCATGTTATATTAATCTCTTCTATGCACAACGTAAATTATTGATTGCAATGCAAAGAAACGGTATGCAATGTACTGTTCTTGTATGCACTGCACTGCAGTGTAACTCTGTGTCAAATCTTCACTGCACAAAGTATCAAGTTAATGCAATGCAATGTACAAATGATATGTGTTATCGTTTCAGTGCATAACGGGATAAGTTAGTTCTTGTGTGCAATGCAATGCAAAAGCACATGTCTTATGTGTTATCTCATCAGTTCACAAAGGTATAAGATAGTTCTCATATACAAGATAGTTCTTTATACACTGTTTCCTTGCATTGCATACAAGAACTAACTCAAAGAGTATTCAATATTGAACTTTTTATATATACTCAATGACGCAATTTAGAAGTCCATATCTGACATAATAAACATATGTCTGGCCCAACAGTACTCAATCATGAACTTTCTATACTTACGCATTGACTCCTGATGTTACTTCACACATACAAAAGTCCATATTAGACCTACTGAACATATTTCTGGCAAATCGTTCTCAGTCTTGAACTTTCTATACATAGTCATTGACTCCATCTGATGTTACATCAGCCAGACAGAGTGTGCAGACAGAGTCTGGCTGATGAGTCCAAAGAGTATTCGATATTGAACTATTAATATATACTCATTGACGCTTTATGATTTCACATGAACCATAAAGTAGACCATATATGACCTAATGAACATATGTCTGGCCCAAGAGTACTCGATTTTAAACTTTCTGTACATACTCATTGACTCCTGATGATGTTATTTCAGCCATAGAGAAGTTCATAATTAGACCTATTTACATTTCTTCTGTCCAAACATACCTCGATCATGAATTTTCTATATACTCTCTCCGTATATCTGATGTTACTTCAGCAATGTTTGATCTACTGAACATGTTTCTGGCAAGTTAGTCCTCGATCATGAACTTTTTATACCTACTCATTGACGCCTTCTGATGTCACAAGATCAATACAGTAGGTAATATTTGACCTGATGAACATATTTCTGGCCCAGCAGTGCTCTTCAACTTTCTATAAACACTCATATTGACTCATGATTTTATTTCAGCCAAAGAGAAGTTCATATTAGATCTACTGAACATATTTCTGGCAAATTTCTCCTCGATCATGAACTTTTTATACATACTCATTGCCTCAATCTGATGTTAATTCAGCCATACATGAACCCATGTTTGACCTGCCGAACATATTTTTGGCAAATTTGTCCTCGATCATGAACTTTTTATACATACACATGGACTCCGTCAGCCATAGAGTGTTTGATATTTGACCTAATGGACATATTTCTGGTCAAAAAGTACTCAATCTTCAACTTTTTATATATTACTATTGACTCCTGATGTTATTTCACCCATACAGACGTCCATATTAGACCTACTAACATATTTCTGGCAAATTAGTTCTCAATCGTGAACTTTCTATACGTACTCGTTGACTCCATCTGATGTTAGATCAGCCAGACAGTAATCCATATTTGACCGACTGATATGATTGCTGATATTTCTAACCAAAGAGTATTTGATATTGAACTTTTTATATACACTCATTGACGACTACTTCTGATGTCACATCAGCCATAAAAAGTCCATATTTGACCGTACATCATTGTTACATCAGACAGACTGGAGTCTATATTACAAATACTTACATTTTTTCTATCCCGAGTGTCCGCGATCATGAACTTTCTATAGAGATAGAGACTCATTAACTCCTTCTGATGTTACTTCACTCCATATTTGACCTAAAGAACATATTTCTGGCCCAAGAGTACTCGATCTTGAAATTTCAATACATACTCGACTCCTGATTCTATTTCTGCCATAGAAAAGTTCATATTAAACCTACTTGCATTTTTTCTATCACAAAAGTCCTTGATCGGGAATTTTCTATACATACTCATTGCCTCACTCTGATGCACATATCTTAGGTCTTATCTTTTCAATGCACAACTGTATAAGTTAGTTCTTCTATACAATGCAATGCACCATCGCCTGTGTTGTGTATATCACTTCACTGCATATCGGGTTAAGTTAGATCGTATAGATATGTGTGTTATGTCTTCACTGCACAAATGATTAATTTCTTTGTTTCTTTGTTGTATTTCGTTGTTCTTTTATACATGGCAAGGAAACAGTATGTAGCTTATATGTTAGTTCTTTCATGCATTACAAAGCAACAGATCTTTTGTGCTTTTTAATGCACAACGAAATAATTTATTTTAGGTCAGTTTAGTTCTTGTATGTATCGCAGTGCAACAGTTACCCGTGTTATGTGTTATCTGTTCAATGCACATCGGAATAAGTTAGTTTTTGTCTACAATGCAAGGAGACTGTTAGGTCTTGTATTCATGGCAATGCAATGTTATCCATTGAGTTAGTTCGTTCATCCCGTATGTTATTTGCCTCTTCAAGGCATAAGGAATGTTTGTTCTTGTATGCAATGCAAGGAAATAGTGCATAACTTACATGTTGCAGTGCAACAGCACATATGTTATATTAATTTCTTCTATGCACAACGTAATAAGTAAATGAAACAGTTAGTTATTGTTTAATGCTATGCAAAAGCATATATGATTTGTTTTCTCTTCAATGCACAAAGGAAAGAGTTAGTTTTTGTATGCAATGCAGTGCAACAAGCACCTGTCATGTGTTATCTCTTCACTGCAGATCGGGTTCCGTTAGATCGTGTAGATATGTATTGTCTTATCTCTTACATTCATTAAATTTCGTGGTTCTTTTATACAATGTAAGGAAACAATGTACAGCTTATGTGTTAGTTATTGTATTCGTTGTAATACATCAAATATTTTGTGCTTTTTAAAGCACAACGAAATAAGTTAATTTAGATCATTTTAGTTCTTGAATGCAATGCAACAGCACCCGTTTGATGTGTCATCTGTTCATTGCACATCGGAATCAGTTAGTATTTGTATACAATGCAAGGAAATGGTGCATACTGTTAGGTCTTCTATTCATGGCACTGCATGCACGCATGTTATCTATTCAATCCACAATGGATCAGTTATTTCATTGACTGTAAAACCACATATTTATGTGTTATCTTTTCAGTGCATAAGGAATAAATTATTTATATTGTATACAATATAAACAGTGCATAACTTTACAAGATATTTCTTGTATGCATTGCAATAACAGCAGCACATATATTACATTAATCTCTTCTAAACACAACCTAATAATTTAATTATTGAGTGCAATGCATTGAAACAGTTCTTGTATGTATTGCAATGCAACAGCATATATGATTTGTGTTGTTTTTTTTAATGCAATAATGCACAAATGTGTTATCTATTCAATGCATAATGGATCAGTTATTTCATTCATTGTAATAACCACATATTTGTGTTCTCTCTTCGTGCGGGGAATAAATTAATTCTTGTATACAATGTAAGGAAACGGTGCTTGACTTACATGTTAGTTCTTGTATGCATTGCTGTGCAACAGCACATATGTTATATTAAAATCTCTTCTATGCAAAATTGTAATGTTAATTATTGTATGCAATACAATGAAAACAGTTAGTTATTGTGTTTATTGCACTGCAACAGCATATATGATTTGTGTTTTCGCTTCAATACAGAAAGGAAAGAGTTCTTGTTACAATGCATTGAAACATCGCAAACATTATATGTATTCTTTTATGCATTTGCAAAGCAACAGCACATATATTACATTTTTAATGTACAACAGAATAAGTTATGTCAATTAAGATATTGAATGCAATGCAATACAACAGCATATATGTCATGTGTTATCTCTTTACTGCATAACGGATTAAGTTAGTTCTTGTAAATAATGCAATGCACCTATGTTTTGTATATGTATGTGTAAAGTTTAGTGCAGAATGAATGATTCATTTCTTACATTTATTGCATTTCGTTGTTCTTAAATACAATACAATGAAACAGTGCATAGCTTATATGTAGTAGAATGCATTGCAATGAAACATACTGTATGTGTTACCTCTTCAGTGTCATTTGTATGACAATAAGTTGTCATTTTAGTTCTTGTATGTAATGCAGTGCAACAGCACCCACGTTGTATTATTGCACAGCGGAATAAGATTTTGTTTACAATGCAAGGAAATAAGTGCATACTATCAGGTCCTGTATTCATGGCACTTCAATGCACTAACTCATCCGTTGTGCATTGAAGAGATAACATGCGTGGATGCATACGCATGTTATCTCTTCAATGCACAACGGATGAGTTAGTTCATTCATTGCAACATCACATATGTTATGTGTTATAATCTCCAATGCATAAGGAATACGTTAGTTCTTGAATACAATGCAAAGAAACAGTGCATGAATGGCATGTTAGTTCTTGTATGCATTGCAACAGCACATATGTTATATTAATCTCTTCTATGCACAGTGTATTAAGTTAATTTTCATTGCAATGCAATGAAACAGTCACTTCTTGTATTTATTGCAATGTAACAGCATATAAATGTTTTCGCTTCAATGCAGAAAGGAAAGAGTTAGTTCTTGTATGCAATGCAATGCAACAACACCTGTATGAACTCCTCACTGCATAACGGGATGAGTTAGTTCTTGTATGCAGTGCAGTTCAACAGCATCTGCAAATAAGTTAGTTCTTATGTACAATGAAATATAGGCAATGCATGCACGCATGTTATCTCAATGCAACAGCATGTATGATATGTGTTTTCTCTTTAATGCAGAAAGGAAATAGTTATTTACATTACCATCACCTGTGTTGTGTATCACTTCACTGCACATCAGGTTAAGGTAGATATGAATGTATCTCTTCAGTGCACAAGTGATTAATTTCTTACATTCATTGCATTTCGTTCTTCTTTTATACAAATACAAGGAAACATGATTTCTTCTATGCACAGCGTAATAAGTTAACTATTGTATGCAATGCAATGAATGAAACGGTTCTTGTATATAACTTATATGTAATACTTCACTGCACAATGACAGATCGTCAGATCGTGTATGCAAGTCAGTGCACACTGGAATAATTTAGTTTTTGTATACGTGCATAACTTACATGTTAGTTCTTTATGCATTGCAATGCAGCCGCACAATGAGTTCAATAAATTAGTTCTTGTACAGAATGAAAAGAAACAGTAAATAACCAATATGTTATTCTTCACTGGACAACGCATTGAGTTAGATCGTGTATGCAATGCAATGCAAAAGCACATATCTTAGGTTACATATCTTATCTCTTCAATGCACAACTGTATAAGTTAATTCTTGTATACAATGCAATGCACCATCACCTGTGTTGTGTAGATACACATCGGGTTAAGTTAGCTCGTGTAGATATGTATGTATGTATATGTATCTTCACTGCACAAATGAATAATTTCTTACATTCCATTTCGTTGTTCTTTTATACAATACAAGCTTACCTGCATAGCTTACCTGCAATATAACAGCAAATATGTGTTACCTCTTTAATAATTAACGAAATATGTTGTCATTTTAGTTCTTGTATGTAATGCAGTGCAACAGCACCCGGTGTTATGTGTTATATGTTCATTGCACAACGGACTACGTTAATGCAATGCACATATATTATGAGTTCTTCATTGTACAACGGATTAATATGCAATGCAAAAGCACATGTCTTTTCTATTCAATGCACCATGGTATAAGTTAGTTCTTGTATTACAATGCATTGAAACAGCGCATATGCATGTATTCTTTTATGCAATGCAACAGCACATAAGTGTTACATTTTTAATGCACAACAAAATAAGTTATGTCAGTTAAGATATTGAATACAATGCAATGCAACAGCATTATATGTCATGTGTTATCTCTTTACCGCATAACGTTTTTGTATATAATGCAATGCACATATGTTGTGTATGTGTTATCTCTTCAGTGCAAAATGAATGATTCATTTCTTACATTCATTGCACTACGAAAAAAGTTGTCATTTTACTGTCAGGTCTTGTATTCATGGCACGCATGTTATCTCTTCAATGCACAACGGATGTATTAGTTCATTCATTGCAACAGATATGTTATGTGTCATATGCATACAATTCAAGAAAACAGTGCATGACTTGCATGTTAGTTCTTGTAAACATTACAAGGCAACAGCACATATGTTATATTAATTTCTTCTATGCACAGTGAATTAAGTTAATTTTCATTGCAATGCAGTGAAACTTACTTCTTGTATTGTAACGCAGAAAGGAAAGAGATAGTTCTTGTGTGCAATGCAGTGCAACAGCACCTGTTATGTGTTAACTGTACAATGCACAACAAAATAAGTTAATTCTTATATACAATTAAACAGTGCATACCTTTTATATATGTTATTCATCACTGCACAACGGATTAAGTTAGATCGTGTATGAAATGCAATGCACATATGTTATCTCTTTAATGCACTAACGAAATGATTTAGTTATTGTATTTTTTTGCAATGCAACAGGACATATATACCATATTTGTTATCTTTTCTAATCATAACGGGATAAGATAGTTCTACAATGCATGGAAACAGTGTATAACATTCATATTAGTTCTTGTATGCATTGCAGTGCAACAAAACATATTTGTTACCTCTTTAAAGCACAAGGAAATAAGTTATTTTAGGTCATTTTAGTTCTTGTTTGTAATGCAGTGCAAGAGCACCTGTCAACTTTTCACTGCACAGCGGATTAAGTTAATACAATGCAATGCACAAATGTAATGTGTTATCGCTTGAAAGCACAAAGGAATGAGTTAGTTCTTGTATACAATGTAAGGACACAGTGCATAACTTACCTTCTATGCATTGCAATGCAACAGCACATATGTTATATTAGTCTTTTCTATGCGCAATGCAATTACACAATTAGTTCTTGTATGTATTGCAATACAACACCATATATGATTGTTTTCTCTTCAATGAACAAAGGAAAGAGTGAATTCTGGTTTGCAATGCAGTACAACAGCACCTGTGTCAACTCTTCACTGCACAACGGATTAAGATAATGCAATGTGATACACAAATGTTATGTGTGATGTGAGCCCATGTGTGACCTTCTGAACATATTTCTGGCAAAGTAGTCCTTGATCATAAACTTCTATATATACGCATTGACTGCTGATGTAATAGCAGACCATATGTGACGACATGAATATTTCTATGCAGACACATTTACTCCTGATCTTATATCAGACAGTAGTCAATATTAGACACACTGAACATATTTCTGACCCAAGATCATGAACTTTCTATACACTCATTGACACCTACTGATGTTACAGCAGACAGACAGTAGACCATATTTGATCTAAATAACATATTTTTGGCCCAAGAGTCCTCGATGATGAACTATCTATACAGGCTCATTGACACCTTCTGATGTTACATCACAGACAAGACACCAGTCCATATTTGACCTTCTGAATACATTTCTGTTCCAAGAGTCCTTGATCTTGAACATTGTATACATACTCATTGCATCACTCTGATGCTACTTTAGTCAAACATGAGCCCATTTTTGACATACTGAAAATATTTCTGGTAAATTAGACCTCGATCATAAACTTTCTATACAAACTCATTTACTCCTTCTGACAGCTATAGATTATTAGATATTTGACCTAATGAACATATTTCTGATCCAAGAGTCCTCAATCATGAACTTTCTCTACAGACTCATTGACTTCTTTTGATGTTACACCAGACAAACAGTAGTCCAAATTTGACATAATGAACATATTCCTTGCCCAAGAGTACTCAATCTTGAACTTTCCATATTTACTCGTTGACTCCATTTGATGATACTAAGCCACAGAGTATTCGATATTGAACTTTTTTATAAATACTCTTTGATGTCTTCTGATATCACATGAGCCATACAGTAGGCCATATTTGATCTAATGAACATATTTCAGGCCAAAGAGTATTCAATATTGAACTTTTAATAAATACTAATTGATGTCTTCTGATGTCACACGAGCCATACAATAGGCCATATTTGACCTAATGAACATATTTCTGGTAAATTAGTCCTCGATCATGAACTATCTATACATACTCATTGACTCCATCTGATGTTAGATCAGCCAGACAGTAGTCCATTTTAGACCTACTGAACATATTTCTAGCCAAAGAGTACTTGATCTTGAACTTTCTATACCTACTCATTGACTCCTTCTGATTTTATATCAGCCATACAGAAGTACAAATTAGATCCACTTAAATGTTTTCTGTCCTATCAGTCCTCGATCAAAAACTTTCTGTACATACTCATATTTGCTTCACTCTGATGTTAGATCAGCCAGACAAGTTGTCCATATTTGACCGCCTGAACATATTTATGGCAAATTCGTCTTCGATCATGAACTTTCTATATTTATTGATATAGACCTATTTAAATATTTTCTATCCCAAGATTCCTTTATCATGATCTTTCCTATATGTAATCATTGCCTCACTCGTATGTTACTTTCGCCATACACGAGCCTGTGTCTTACCTACTGAACACATTTGTGGCAAATTAGTCCTCAATCACGAACTTTCTATACATACTCATAGACTCCATCTGATGTTAGATTATCAAGACCACATATTTGACCCAATGAACACATTTCTGTCCCAATATTACTCGACCTTGAACTTTCTATACATACTTATTGCCTCACTCTAATGTTACTTCAGCCTGATCTAACATTAGATGGAGTCAATGAATATGGATAGAAATTTGAAGATCGAGTACTCTTGGACCAGAAATATGTTCATGTCTTTCAATGCAACAAGCACCTATCATGTGTCATCTCTTCTCTGCACATCGGGTTAAGTTATTTCGTGTAGATATGTATTTGTGTTATCCTTACATTCAATGAATGTCGTTGTTCTTTTATACAATGCATGGAAACAATGCATAGCTTATGTGTTAGTTCTTGTATGCATTGCAATGCACAACGAAATTATTTTATTTTAGAAGTTATTTGAGTTCTTTTTAGTTCTTGAATGTAAATGCAGTGTCAACAGTACCCGTTTTAATGTGTAATCTGTTCATTGCACAGCGGAATAAGTTAGTTTTTGTATACAATGTAAGGAAATGAAGCATACTCATGGCAATGCAGGCACGCATGTTATCTATTCAATGCACAATGGATCAGTTATTTTATTCATTGTAACACCACATATTTATGTGTTATCACTTCAGAACATAATAAATGAATTAGATATTGTACAACGAATGATCATTTTCTTACATTCATAGCATTTCGTTGTTCTATTATACAATAAAGGGAAATAGCTTTACCTTTACCTTGAGCATAGCATATCTGCAATGTAACAGAACATATGGGTTACCTCTTTAACGCACAAAGAAATATGTTATATGTTACTTTAGTTCTTGTATATAATGCAGTGCAACAGCACCCGTGTTATGTGTTAATATCTTTCATTGTTGTTAGGTCTTGCATTAATGGCAATGCATGCACGCATGTTATCTTTTCAGTGCACAATCGATGATTTAGTTCATTCATTGCAAGATCACATATGTTATGTGTTATCGCTTCACTGCATAAGAAATGAGTTAATTCATTTATGCAGTGCAAGGAAACAGTGAATAACTTACATGTTAGTTCTTGTATGCATGGCAATGCAACAGCACATAATATATTAATTACTTCTAATTTCTTCAGCACATAATATATTCATTTCTTAATTTCTTCTATACACAAGAAGAATTTTTTATTACTGTATGTTTTGCATACAGTAATAAGTTAATTATTGTATGCAAAACAATGAAACAGTTAGTTCTTCGTATTTATTGCTATGCAACAGCATATATGATTTGTTTTCTCTTCAATGCAATGAGAGAGTTAGTTCATGTATGCAATGCCGTGCAAAAAGCATCTGTCATGTGTTATCTCTTCACTGCACAACGGATTAAGTTACTGCAATGCAATATACATGCAAGAGGAGTGTTAGTTCTTGTATACAATGCAAGGAAACATTGCATAACTTACATGTTGCAATGCAACAGCACATATGTTACATTAATTTCTTCCATTGGTAATAAGTTAACTATTGTATGCAATGCAATGAAATAGTTAGTTCCTGTATTTATTGCAATGCAACAGCATATACGCCTAACGGCATAAGTTAGTTCTTTTATGTAATGCAGTTCAACAGCACCTGCGTTATGTGTTAACTGTACAATGCACAACAAAATAAGTTATATTACGCATGTTATTTCAACGCAACAGCAACAGTGATATGTGTTTTCTCTTCACTGCACAACGGATTAAGTTAATGCAGTGCACATATAACAGAATAAAAAGAAATAGTGCATACCTAATGTTGTTCTTCATTGCACAAAGTTAGATAGGTAGATAGATATGCTATGCAATGCAATAGCATATATCTTATATCTTATGTCTCTTCAAAGCACCACGGTACGAGTTAGTTCTTGTGTACAATGCATTGAAACAGCGCATATGCATGTATTCTTTTATGCACTTTCAATGCAACAGCACGTGTTACATTTTTAATGCACAACAGAATAAGTTGTCACTTAAAATATTGAATGCAATGTAATGCAACAGCATATATGTGAATAATAATAATATAGATAGATATGCTATGCAATGCAATAGCATATATCTTATGTCTCTTCAATGCACCACGGTACGAGTTAGTTCTTGTGTACAATGCATTGAAACAGCGCATATGCATGTATTCTTTTATGCACTTTCAATGCAACAGCACGTGTTACATTTTTAATGCACAACAGAATAAGTTGTCACTTAAAATATTGAATGCAATGTAATGCAACAGCACATATGTCATGTGTTATCTCTTTACCGAGTTCTTGTATATAATACAATGCACCTATGTTGTGTATATGTATATTAACTCTTCAGTGCAGAATGAATGATTCATTTCTTACATTCATCGCATTTCGTTGTTTTTATATACAATACAATGAAACAGTGCATAGCTTATATGTAGTAGAATGCATTGCAATGAAACATACTGTATGTGTTACCTCTTTAATGCACTACGAAATAAGTTGTCATTTTAGTTCTTGTATGTAATGCAGTGCAAAATCACCCATGTTGTATTATCTGTTCATTGTACAAGGGAATAAGATTTTGTTTACAATACAAGGAAATAGTGCATACTATCATGGCAATGCATCCACGCCTGTTATCTCTTCAGTGCACAACGGATGAGTTAGTTCATTCATTGCAAGAGATATGTTATGTGATATAAGCATAAGGAATAAGTTAGTTTTTGTATACAATGCAAGGAAACAGTGCATGACTTGCATGTTAGTTCTTGTATACATTGCAATGCAACAGCACATATGTTATATTAATCTCTTCTATGCACAGTGTATTAAGTTAATTTTCATTGCAATGCAATGAAACTTACTTGTATTTATTGTAATGCAACAGCATTTATGATTTATCTTTTCGCTTCAATGCAGAAAGGAAAGAGATAGTTCTTGTGTGCAATGAAGTGCAACAGCACCTGTGTGAACTCCACTGCACAACGGATTAAGTTAATGCAATGCAATGCACAAATGTTATGTGTTATCTCTTCACTGCATAACGGAATAAGTTCTTGTATGCAATGCAGTTTCAACAGCACCTGTGTTATGTGTTAACTGTACAACGCACAACAAAATAAGTTAATTCTTATGTACAATGAAACAGTGTAACATACCTTATGTTATTCAGCACTGCACAACGGATTAAGTTAGGTCGTGTATGAAATGCAATTCACATATGTTATCTCCAATGCACTAACGAAGTGATTTAGTTACTGTATTTTTTGCATTGTAACAGGACATTTATACCATATTTGTTATCTTTTCTCAATCATAACGGGATAAGATAGTTCTTGTATATAATGCAAGGAAACAGTGCATTAACATACATGTCAGTTCTTGTATGCATTGCAGTGCAACAAAACATATTTGTTACCTCTATACAGCACAATCAAATACGTTATTTTAGGTCATTTTAGTTATCTGTAATGCAGTGCAAGAGCACCTGTCAACTTTTCACTGCACAACGGATTAAGTTAATACGAAGCAATGCACAAATGTTATGTGTTATCTCTTCAAAGCACAAAGGAATGAGTTAAGTTCTTGTATACAATGCAAGGAAACAGTGCATAACCAGTGCAGAACTTAACTGATATTTCGTCAATGCATTGCAGTTCAACAGTATATATGATTTCTTTTTAATCTTCAATGAACAAAGGAAAGAGTGAGTTCTTGTTTGCAATTCAGTACAACAGCACCTGTCAACTCTTCACTGCACGACGGATTAAGTTAGTGCAATGGGATACACAAATGTTATGTGTTATCTCTTCAATGCACAACGGAATAAGTTAGAGCTCATGTTATGCAATAGCACTATGTTATCTCTTCAAAGCACAGACGAAATGACACAACGGATCTTGCACAACGGATCTTGTATGCAATGCAAAGCAAAAGAACATGTTTCTCTTGAATGAACAGAATGCACATATACCTTTTTAAAACACTACAGAATAAGTACAATACATACGTGTATCTCTGCAAAACGGAAGTCCATATTAGACCTACTTAAATTTTTTCTTGCCCAAAAATCCTTGATCCTGAATTATTCTATACATACTCGTTGCCTCACCCCGATGTTACTTTCAGCCATACATGAGCCCATGTTTAACCTATGGATCGTATTTCTGGCAAATTACTCCTCGATCATGAAATATTTATACATACTCATTACTCCTGTACACCAGAGAGCAATATTTGACCTGATGAACATATTTCTGTCCTAAGTGTATTTGATCTTGAATATTTCATACATTACTCTTAACTCATTAGACAGACTCATTTACTCCTTAGAGTATTGGATATTTACCCTACTGGACATGTTTCTCGTCAAAGAGTACGCAATCTTGAATGTTTTATACATTCCTTCATGATGTTGTTACTTGACCCAAACAGAAGTCCACACCAAACATACACTGAACATATTTCTGGCAAATTAGACCTCGATCATGAATTTTCTATACATTCTCATTGACTCCATCTGATGTTAGATCAGCCAGACAGTGGTCCATATATGACCCAATGATCACATATCTGGCCCAAGAGAATAGGACCTTGAACTTTCTATATATAAACATTGCCTCACTCTTTCATTACTTCAGGCATACATGACACTGTTTGACCTACTAAACATATTTCTGGCAAAGATACTCCTTTGATCATGAACTTTTTATACAGACTCAATGATACATTAGCCATAGAGTATTGGATAATTGACCTAATGGACATATTTCTGGTTAAAGAGTACTCAAACTTGAAATTTTTATAAATTACTCATTGATTTCTCCTGATGTCACATGAGCCGAACAGAAGTCCATATTTGACCTAATGGACATATTTCTGGCCAAAGAATACGCTATCTTGAACTTTCTCTACATACTCATTGACTCCTTCTGATGTTATGTCATCCATAGAGTATTGCATATTTGAACTAAAGGAGATATTTCTGAACAAAGAATCTTCGATCATAAACTTTCCCAACAGACTCATTGACTCCTTCTGATGTAACATCAGACAGACAGTAGTCCATATTTGACCTACTGACCATATTTCAGGCCAAAGAGTATTCAATATTGAACTTTTCATGAATACTTAATGTCTCCTGATGTCCAATGAGCTATACAATGGGCCATATTTGACCTAATGGACATATTTCTGGCCAAAGAATACGCTATCTTGAACTTTCTATACTTACTCATTGACTCCTTCTGATGTTATGTCAGCCATAGAGTATTAGATATTTGAACTAATGGACATACTTCTGGTCAAAGAGTACTCGTTTTTGAAATATCCATACAGACTTATTGACTCCTTCTGTTT
Organism: Mylopharyngodon piceus; assembly: GCA_039654765.1. Taxonomy (NCBI): domain Eukaryota; kingdom Metazoa; phylum Chordata; class Actinopteri; order Cypriniformes; family Xenocyprididae; genus Mylopharyngodon; species Mylopharyngodon piceus. Next base: position 17,835,206 of record CM077444.1, read on the forward strand.
GACCTACTACGCATACTTCTGGCAAGTTAGTCCTCGATCATGAACTTTCTACACAGACTCATTGACTCCTTCTGAAGTTACCTGACTCGTAGAGAAGCCTACGGAACATATTCCTGGCAAATTCGTCCTCGAAAATGAACTTTTTATACATAGTCATTGACTTCATCAGATTTGACATCAGCCAGAGAGTAGTCCATAGTTGAGCTACTGAACATATTTCGGGCCAAAGAGTATTCGAAATTGAACTTTCTATAAATACTCATTGATGTCTTCTGATCTCACATGAGCCATACATTAGGCCGTATTTGACCTAATGAACACATTTCTGGCCCAAGAGTACCCCATCCTGAACTTTCTATACTTACTCATTGACTCCTTCTGATGTTATGTCAGCCATAGAGTATTAGATATTTGACCTAATGGACATATCTCTGTTCAAAGTGTACTCGATTTTTAACTTTCCATACAGACTCAATGACTCCTTCTGTAGTTGCTTCACTCATAGAAAAGTCTACATTAGACCTACTGAACATATTCCTGGCAAATTCGTCCTAGATAATGAACTTGATATAAATAGTCAATGACTCCATCAGATTTTACATCAGCCAGACAGTAGTCCATATTTGACCTGCTGAACATATTTCGGGCCAAAGAGTATTCGATATTGAACTTTACTCATTGATGTCTTCTGATGTCACATGAGCCATAAAGTAGGCCATATTGAACATATTTCTGGCCTAAGAGTTCTCGATCTTGAACTTTCTATACATAATCATTGACTCCTTCTGATTTTATTTCAGCCATACAGATTTTCATATTAGACCTATTATATTTTTTCTGTCCAAACCGTCCTCGATCATGAACTTTCCATACTTACTTGCTGTCTCAATCTGATATTACTTCAGCCATATATGAACCCATTATTGACCTACTGAACATATTTCTGGCAAAATTGTCCTCGATGATAAACTTTTTATTCATACACATTGACTTCTAATGATACATCAGCCATAGAGTATTGGATATTTGACCTAATGGACACATTTCTGGTCAAAGAGTACTCGATTTTTAAATATCCATACAGACTCATTGACTCCTTCTGATGTTACTTCTCCCATCTAGAAGTCCATATAAGACCTAATGAAAATATTTCTGGCAAATTTGTCCTTGATAATGAAATTACTCTACAGACTCATTGACTCCTTCTGATGTTATGTCAGCTATAGGGTATTAGATATTTTACCTAATGGACATATTTCTGGTCAAAGAGTACTCGATTTTGAACTTTCCATACAGACTCATTGACTCCTTCTGAAGTTGCTTCACCCATAGAGAAGTCAAATCTTGAATGTTTTATACATTCCTTCATGATGTTACTTCACCCATACAGACATCCATACCGAACATGTACTGAACATATTTCTGGCAAGTTAGTCCTCGACCATGAACTTTCTACACAGTCTCACTGACTCCTTCTAATTATACGTCAGCCAATGACTACTGGATATTTGACGTAATGGAAATATTTCTGGTCAAAGAGTACTCGTTTTTGAAATATCCATACAGACTCATTGACTCCTTCTGATGTTACTTCTCCCATCTAGAAGTCCATATAAGACCTACTGAACATATTTCTGGCAAATTTGTCCTTGATAATGAAATTACTCTACAGACTCATTGACTCCTTCTGATGTTATGTCAGCTATAGGGTATTAGATATTTTACCTAATGGACATATTTCTGGTCAAAGAGTACTCGATTTTGATCTTTCCATACAGACTCATTGACTCCTTCTGAAGTTGCTTCACCCATAGAGAAGTCAAATCTTGAATGTTTTATACATTCCTTCATGATGTTACTTCACCCATACAGACATCCATACCGAACATGTACTGAACATATTTCTGGCAAGTTAGTCCTCGACCATGAACTTTCTACACAGTCTCACTGCCTTCTTCTAATTATACGTCAGCCATTGACTACTGGATATTTGACGTAATGGAAATATTTCTGGTCAAAGAGTCCTCGTTTTTGAAATATCCATACAGACTCATTGACTCCGTCTGATGTTACATTTCCCATAGAGAAGTCCATATTTGACCTACTGAACATATTTCGGGACAAAGAGTTTTCGACATTGACCTTTTTATAAATACTCATTGATTTCTCCTGATGTCACATGAGCCATAACAGTAGGCCATATTTGACCTAATGAACATGTTTCTGGCCTAAGAGTTCTCGATCTTGAACTTTCTATACATAATCATTGACTCCTTCTGATGTTATGTCAGCCATAGAGTATTAGATATTTGAACTAATGGACATACTTCTGGTCAAAGAGTACTCGTTTTTGAAATATCCATACAGACTCATTGACTCCTTCTGATGTTTCTTCTCCCATAGAGAAGTCCATATTTGAGCTACTGAACATATTTCGGGCCAAAGAGTATTCGATATTGAACTTTTTATAAATACTCATTGATTTCTCCTGATGTCACATGAGCCATACAGTAGGCCATATTTGACCTAATGAACATATTTCTGGCCTAAGAGATCTCGATCATGAACTTTCTATACAAATACATTGACTCCTTCTGATGTTATGTCAGCCATAGAGTATTAGATATTTGAACTAATGGACATACTTCTGGTCAAAGAGTACTCGTTTTTGAAATATCCATACAGACTTATTGACTCCTTCTGTTTGACCTACTACGCATACTTCTGGCAAGTTAGTCCTCGATCATGAACTTTCTACACAGACTCATTGACTCCTTCTGAAGTTACCTGACTCGTAGAGAAGCCTACGGAACATATTCCTGGCAAATTCGTCCTCGAAAATGAACTTTTTATACATAGTCATTGACTTCATCAGATTTGACATCAGCCAGAGAGTAGTCCATAGTTGAGCTACTGAACATATTTCGGGCCAAAGAGTATTCGAAATTGAACTTTCTATAAATACTCATTGATGTCTTCTGATCTCACATGAGCCATACATTAGGCCGTATTTGACCTAATGAACACATTTCTGGCCCAAGAGTACCCCATCCTGAACTTTCTATACTTACTCATTGACTCCTTCTGATGTTATGTCAGCCATAGAGTATTAGATATTTGACCTAATGGACATATTTCTGTTCAAAGTGTACTCGATTTTTAACTTTCCATACAGACTCAATGACTCCTTCTGTAGTTGCTTCACTCATAGAAAAGTCTACATTAGACCTACTGAACATATTCCTGGCAAATTCGTCCTAGATAATGAACTTGATATAAATAGTCAATGACTCCATCAGATTTTACATCAGCCAGACAGTAGTCCATATTTGACCTGCTGAACATATTTCGGGCCAAAGAGTATTCGATATTGAACTTTACTCATTGATGTCTTCTGATGTCACATGAGCCATAAAGTAGGCCATATTGAACATATTTCTGGCCTAAGAGTTCTCGATCTTGAACTTTCTATACATAATCATTGACTCCTTCTGATTTTATTTCAGCCATACAGATTTTCATATTAGACCTATTATATTTTTTCTGTCCAAACCGTCCTCGATCATGAACTTTCCATACTTACTTGCTGTCTCAATCTGATATTACTTCAGCCATATATGAACCCATTATTGACCTACTGAACATATTTCTGGCAAAATTGTCCTCGATGATAAACTTTTTATTCATACACATTGACTTCTAATGATACATCAGCCATAGAGTATTGGATATTTGACCTAATGGACACATTTCTGGTCAAAGAGTACTCGATTTTTAAATATCCATACAGACTCATTGACTCCTTCTGATGTTACTTCTCCCATCTAGAAGTCCATATAAGACCTAATGAAAATATTTCTGTCAAATTTGTCCTTGATAATGAAATTACTCTACAGACTCATTGACTCCTTCTGATGTTATGTCAGCTATAGGGTATTAGATATTTTACCTAATGGACATATTTCTGGTCAAAGAGTACTCGATTTTGAACTTTCCATACAGACTCATTGACTCCTTCTGAAGTTGCTTCACCCATAGAGAAGTCAAATCTTGAATGTTTTATACATTCCTTCATGATATTACTTCACCCATACAGACATCCATACCGAACATGTACTGAACATATTTCTGGCAAGTTAGTCCTCGACCATGAACTTTCTACACAGTCTCACTGACTCCTTCTACTTATACGTCAGCCATTGACTACTGGATATTTGACGTAATGGAAATATTTCTGGTCAAAGAGTACTCGTTTTTGAAATATCCATACAGACTCATTGACTCCGTCTGATGTTACATTTCCCATAGAGAAGTCCATATTTGACCTACTGAACATATTTCGGGACAAAGAGTTTTCGACATTGACCTTTTTATAAATACTCATTGATTTCTCCTGATGTCACATGAGCCATAACAGTAGGCCATATTTGACCTAATGAACATGTTTCTGGCCTAAGAGTTCTTGATCTTGAACTTTCTATACATAATCATTGACTCCTTCTGATGTTATGTCAGCCATAGAGTATTAGATATTTGAACTAATGGACATACTTCTGGTCAAAGAGTACTCGTTTTTGAAATATCCATACAGACTCATTGACTCCTTCTGATGTTTCTTCTCCCATAGAGAAGTCCATATTTGAGCTACTGAACATATTTCGGGCCAAAGAGTATTCGATATTGAACTTTTTATAAATACTCATTGATGTCTTCTGATGTCACATGAGCCATACAGTAGGCCATATTTGACCTAATGAACATATTTCTGGCCTAAGAGATCTCGATCATGAACTTTCTATACAAATACATTGACTCCTTCTGATGTTATGTCAGCCATAGAGTATTAGATATTTGAACTAATGGACATACTTCTGGTCAAAGAGTACTCGTTTTTGAAATATCCATACAGACTTATTGACTCCTTCTGTTTGACCTACTACGCATACTTCTGGCAAGTTAGTCCTCGATCATGAACTTTCTACACAGACTCATTGACTCCTTCTGAAGTTACCTGACTCGTAGAGAAGCCTACGGAACATATTCCTGGCAAATTCGTCCTCGAAAATGAACTTTTTATACATAGTCATTGACTTCATCAGATTTGACATCAGCCAGAGAGTAGTCCATAGTTGAGCTACTGAACATATTTCGGGCCAAAGAGTATTCGAAATTGAACTTTCTATAAATACTCATTGATGTCTTCTGATCTCACATGAGCCATACATTAGGCCGTATTTGACCTAATGAACACATTTCTGGCCCAAGAGTACCCCATCCTGAACTTTCTATACTTACTCATTGACTCCTTCTGATGTTATGTCAGCCATAGAGTATTAGATATTTGACCTAATGGACATATTTCTGTTCAAAGTGTACTCGATTTTTAACTTTCCATACAGACTCAATGACTCCTTCTGTAGTTGCTTCACTCATAGAAAAGTCTACATTAGACCTACTGAACATATTCCTGGCAAATTCGTCCTAGATAATGAACTTGATATAAATAGTCAATGACTCCATCAGATTTTACATCAGCCAGACAGTAGTCCATATTTGACCTGCTGAACATATTTCGGGCCAAAGAGTATTCGATATTGAACTTTACTCATTGATGTCTTCTGATGTCACATGAGCCATAAAGTAGGCCATATTGAACATATTTCTGGCCTAAGAGTTCTCGATCTTGAACTTTCTATACATAATCATTGACTCCTTCTGATTTTATTTCAGCCATACAGATTTTCATATTAGACCTATTATATTTTTTCTGTCCAAACCGTCCTCGATCATGAACTTTCCATACTTACTTGCTGTCTCAATCTGATATTACTTCAGCCATATATGAACCCATTATTGACCTACTGAACATATTTCTGGCAAAATTGTCCTCGATGATAAACTTTTTATTCATACACATTGACTTCTAATGATACATCAGCCATAGAGTATTGGATATTTGACCTAATGGACACATTTCTGGTCAAAGAGTACTCGATTTTTAAATATCCATACAGACTCATTGACTCCTTCTGATGTTACTTCTCCCATCTAGAAGTCCATATAAGACCTAATGAAAATATTTCTGGCAAATTTGTCCTTGATAATGAAATTACTCTACAGACTCATTGACTCCTTCTGATGTTATGTCAGCTATAGGGTATTAGATATTTTACCTAATGGACATATTTCTGGTCAAAGAGTACTCGATTTTGAACTTTCCATACAGACTCATTGACTCCTTCTGAAGTTGCTTCACCCATAGAGAAGTCAAATCTTGAATGTTTTATACATTCCTTCATGATATTACTTCACCCATACAGACATCCATACCGAACATGTACTGAACATATTTCTGGCAAGTTAGTCCTCGACCATGAACTTTCTACACAGTCTCACTGACTCCTTCTACTTATACGTCAGCCATTGACTACTGGATATTTGACGTAATGGAAATATTTCTGGTCAAAGAGTACTCGTTTTTGAAATATCCATACAGACTCATTGACTCCGTCTGATGTTACATTTCCCATAGAGAAGTCCATATTTGACCTACTGAACATATTTCGGGACAAAGAGTTTTCGACATTGACCTTTTTATAAATACTCATTGATTTCTCCTGATGTCACATGAGCCATAACAGTAGGCCATATTTGACCTAATGAACATGTTTCTGGCCTAAGAGTTCTTGATCTTGAACTTTCTATACATAATCATTGACTCCTTCTGATGTTATGTCAGCCATAGAGTATTAGATATTTGAACTAATGGACATACTTCTGGTCAAAGAGTACTCGTTTTTGAAATATCCATACAGACTCATTGACTCCTTCTGATGTTTCTTCTCCCATAGAGAAGTCCATATTTGAGCTACTGAACATATTTCGGGCCAAAGAGTATTCGATATTGAACTTTTTATAAATACTCATTGATGTCTTCTGATGTCACATGAGCCATACAGTAGGCCATATTTGACCTAATGAACATATTTCTGGCCTAAGAGATCTCGATCATGAACTTTCTATACAAATACATTGACTCCTTCTGATGTTATGTCAGCCATAGAGTATTAGATATTTGAACTAATGGACATACTTCTGGTCAAAGAGTACTCGTTTTTGAAATATCCATACAGACTTATTGACTCCTTCTGTTTGACCTACTACGCATACTTCTGGCAAGTTAGTCCTCGATCATGAACTTTCTACACAGACTCATTGACTCCTTCTGAAGTTACCTGACTCGTAGAGAAGCCTACGGAACATATTCCTGGCAAATTCGTCCTCGAAAATGAACTTTTTATACATAGTCATTGACTTCATCAGATTTGACATCAGCCAGAGAGTAGTCCATAGTTGAGCTACTGAACATATTTCGGGCCAAAGAGTATTCGAAATTGAACTTTCTATAAATACTCATTGATGTCTTCTGATCTCACATGAGCCATACATTAGGCCGTATTTGACCTAATGAACACATTTCTGGCCCAAGAGTACCCCATCCTGAACTTTCTATACTTACTCATTGACTCCTTCTGATGTTATGTCAGCCATAGAGTATTAGATATTTGACCTAATGGACATATTTCTGTTCAAAGTGTACTCGATTTTTAACTTTCCATACAGACTCAATGACTCCTTCTGTAGTTGCTTCACTCATAGAAAAGTCTACATTAGACCTACTGAACATATTCCTGGCAAATTCGTCCTAGATAATGAACTTGATATAAATAGTCAATGACTCCATCAGATTTTACATCAGCCAGACAGTAGTCCATATTTGACCTGCTGAACATATTTCGGGCCAAAGAGTATTCGATATTGAACTTTACTCATTGATGTCTTCTGATGTCACATGAGCCATAAAGTAGGCCATATTGAACATATTTCTGGCCTAAGAGTTCTCGATCTTGAACTTTCTATACATAATCATTGACTCCTTCTGATTTTATTTCAGCCATACAGATTTTCATATTAGACCTATTATATTTTTTCTGTCCAAACCGTCCTCGATCATGAACTTTCCATACTTACTTGCTGTCTCAATCTGATATTACTTCAGCCATATATGAACCCATTATTGACCTACTGAACATATTTCTGGCAAAATTGTCCTCGATGATAAACTTTTTATTCATACACATTGACTTCTAATGATACATCAGCCATAGAGTATTGGATATTTGACCTAATGGACACATTTCTGGTCAAAGAGTACTCGATTTTTAAATATCCATACAGACTCATTGACTCCTTCTGATGTTACTTCTCCCATCTAGAAGTCCATATAAGACCTAATGAAAATATTTCTGGCAAATTTGTCCTTGATAATGAAATTACTCTACAGACTCATTGACTCCTTCTGATGTTATGTCAGCTATAGGGTATTAGATATTTTACCTAATGGACATATTTCTGGTCAAAGAGTACTCGATTTTGAACTTTCCATACAGACTCATTGACTCCTTCTGAAGTTGCTTCACCCATAGAGAAGTCAAATCTTGAATGTTTTATACATTCCTTCATGATGTTACTTCACCCATACAGACATCCATACCGAACATGTACTGAACATATTTCTGGCAAGTTAGTCCTCGACCATGAACTTTCTACACAGTCTCACTGACTCCTTCTAATTATACGTCAGCCATTGACTACTGGATATTTGACGTAATGGAAATATTTCTGGTCAAAGAGTACTCGTTTTTGAAATATCCATACAGACTCATTGACTCCGTCTGATGTTACATTTCCCATAGAGAAGTCCATATTTGACCTACTGAACATATTTCGGGACAAAGAGTTTTCGACATTGACCTTTTTATAAATACTCATTGATTTCTCCTGATGTCACATGAGCCATAACAGTAGGCCATATTTGACCTAATGAACATGTTTCTGGCCTAAGAGTTCTTGATCTTGAACTTTCTATACATAATCATTGACTCCTTCTGATGTTATGTCAGCCATAGAGTATTAGATATTTGAACTAATGGACATACTTCTGGTCAAAGAGTACTCGTTTTTGAAATATCCATACAGACTCATTGACTCCTTCTGATGTTTCTTCTCCCATAGAGAAGTCCATATTTGAGCTACTGAACATATTTCGGGCCAAAGAGTATTCGATATTGAACTTTTTATAAATACTCATTGATGTCTTCTGATGTCACATGAGCCATACAGTAGGCCATATTTGACCTAATGAACATATTTCTGGCCTAAGAGATCTCGATCATGAACTTTCTATACAAATACATTGACTCCTTCTGATGTTATGTCAGCCATAGAGTATTAGATATTTGAACTAATGGACATACTTCTGGTCAAAGAGTACTCGTTTTTGAAATATCCATACAGACTTATTGACTCCTTCTGTTTGACCTACTACGCATACTTCTGGCAAGTTAGTCCTCGATCATGAACTTTCTACACAGACTCATTGACTCCTTCTGAAGTTACCTGACTCGTAGAGAAGCCTACGGAACATATTCCTGGCAAATTCGTCCTCGAAAATGAACTTTTTATACATAGTCATTGACTTCATCAGATTTGACATCAGCCAGAGAGTAGTCCATAGTTGAGCTACTGAACATATTTCGGGCCAAAGAGTATTCGAAATTGAACTTTCTATAAATACTCATTGATGTCTTCTGATCTCACATGAGCCATACATTAGGCCGTATTTGACCTAATGAACACATTTGACCTAATGAACACATTTCTGGCCCAAGAGTACCCCATCCTGAACTTTCTATACTTACTCATTGACTCCTTCTGATGTTATGTCAGCCATAGAGTATTAGATATTTGACCTAATGGACATATTTCTGTTCAAAGTGTACTCGATTTTTAACTTTCCATACAGACTCAATGACTCCTTCTGTAGTTGCTTCACTCATAGAAAAGTCTACATTAGACCTACTGAACATATTCCTGGCAAATTCGTCCTAGATAATGAACTTGATATAAATAGTCAATGACTCCATCAGATTTTACATCAGCCAGACAGTAGTCCATATTTGACCTGCTGAACATATTTCGGGCCTAAGAGATCTCGATCATGAACTTTCTATACAAATACATTGACTCCTTCTGATGTTATGTCAGCCATAGAGTATTAGATATTTGAACTAATGGACATCCTTCTGGTCAAAGAGTACTCGTTTTTGAAATATCCATACAGACTTATTGACTCCTTCTGTTTGACCTACTACGCATACTTCTGGCAAGTTAGTCCTCGATCATGAACTTTCTACACAGACTCATTGACTCCTTCTGAAGTTACCTGACTCGTAGAGAAGCCTACGGAACATATTCCTGGCAAATTCGTCCTCGAAAATAAACTTTTTATACATAGTCATTGACTTCATCAGATTTGACATCAGCCAGAGAGTAGTCCATAGTTGAGCTACTGAACATATTTCGGGGCAAAGAGTATTCGAAATTGAACTTTCTATAAATACTCATTGATGTCTTCTGATCTCACATGAGCCATACATTAGGCCGTATTTGACCTAATGAACACATTTCTGGCCTAAGAGATCTCGATCATGAACTTTCTATACAAATACATTGACTCCTTCTGATGTTATGTCAGCCATAGAGTATTAGATATTTGACCTAATGGACATATTTCTGTTCAAAGTGTACTCGATTTTTAACTTTCCATACAGACTCAATGACTCCTTCTGTAGTTGCTTCACTCATAGAAAAGTCTACATTAGACCTACTGAACATATTCCTGGCAAATTCGTCCTAGATAATGAACTTGATATAAATAGTCAATGACTCCATCAGATTTTACATCAGCCAGACAGTAGTCCATATTTGACCTGCTGAACATATTTCGGGCCAAAGAGTATTCGATATTGAACTTTACTCATTGACTCCTTCTGATGTTATGTCAGCTATAGGGTATTAGATATTTTACCTAATGGACACATTTCTGGTCAAAGAGTACTCGATTTTTAAATATCCATACAGACTCATTGACTCCTTCTGATGTTACTTCTCCCATCTAGAAGTCCATATAAGACCTAATGAAAATATTTCTGGCAAATTTGTCCTTGATAATGAAATTACTCTACAGACTCATTGACTCCTTCTGATGTTATGTCAGCTATAGGGTATTAGATATTTTACCTAATGGACATATTTCTGGTCAAAGAGTACTCGATTTTGAACTTTCCATACAGACTCATTGACTCCTTCTGAAGTTGCTTCACCCATAGAGAAGTCAAATCTTGAATGTTTTATACATTCCTTCATGATGTTACTTCACCCATACAGACATCCATACCGAACATGTACTGAACATATTTCTGGCAAGTTAGTCCTCGACCATGAACTTTCTACACAGTCTCACTGACTCCTTCTAATTATAAGTCAGCCATAGTCTACTGGATATTTGACCTAATGGACACATTTCTGGTCAAAGAGTACTCGATTTTTAAATATCCATACAGACTCATTGACTCCTTCTGATGTTACTTCTCCCATCTAGAAGTCCATATAAGACCTACTGAACATATTTCTGGCAAATTTGTCCTTGATAATGAAATTACTCTACAGACTCATTGACTCCTTCTGATGTTATGTCAGCTATAGGGTATTAGATATTTTACCTAATGGACATATTTCTGGTCAAAGAGTACTCGATTTTGAACTTTCCATACAGACTCATTGACTCCTTCTGAAGTTGCTTCACCCATAGAGAAGTCAAATCTTGAATGTTTTATACATTCCTTCATGATGTTACTTCACCCATACAGACATCCATACCGAACATGTACTGAACATATTTCTGGCAAGTTAGTCCTCGACCATGAACTTTCTACACAGTCTCACTGCCTTCTTCTAATTATACGTCAGCCATTGACTACTGGATATTTGACGTAATGGAAATATTTCTGGTCAAAGAGTCCTCGTTTTTGAAATATCCATACAGACTCATTGACTCCGTCTGATGTTACATTTCCCATAGAGAAGTCCATATTTGACCTACTGAACATATTTCGGGACAAAGAGTTTTCGACATTGACCTTTTTATAAATACTCATTGATTTCTCCTGATGTCACATGAGCCATAACAGTAGGCCATATTTGACCTAATGAACATGTTTCTGGCCTAAGAGTTCTCGATCTTGAACTTTCTATACATAATCATTGACTCCTTCTGATGTTATGTCAGCCATAGAGTATTAGATATTTGAACTAATGGACATACTTCTGGTCAAAGAGTACTCGTTTTTGAAATATCCATACAGACTCATTGACTCCTTCTGATGTTTCTTCTCCCATAGAGAAGTCCATATTTGAGCTACTGAACATATTTCGGGCCAAAGAGTATTCGATATTGAACTTTTTATAAATACTCATTGATTTCTCCTGATGTCACATGAGCCATACAGTAGGCCATATTTGACCTAATGAACATATTTCTGGCCTAAGAGATCTCGATCATGAACTTTCTATACAAATACATTGACTCCTTCTGATGTTATGTCAGCCATAGAGTATTAGATATTTGAACTAATGGACATACTTCTGGTCAAAGAGTACTCGTTTTTGAAATATCCATACAGACTTATTGACTCCTTCTGTTTGACCTACTACGCATACTTCTGGCAAGTTAGTCCTCGATCATGAACTTTCTACACAGACTCATTGACTCCTTCTGAAGTTACCTGACTCGTAGAGAAGCCTACGGAACATATTCCTGGCAAATTCGTCCTCGAAAATGAACTTTTTATACATAGTCATTGACTTCATCAGATTTGACATCAGCCAGAGAGTAGTCCATAGTTGAGCTACTGAACATATTTCGGGCCAAAGAGTATTCGAAATTGAACTTTCTATAAATACTCATTGATGTCTTCTGATCTCACATGAGCCATACATTAGGCCGTATTTGACCTAATGAACACATTTCTGGCCCAAGAGTACCCCATCCTGAACTTTCTATACTTACTCATTGACTCCTTCTGATGTTATGTCAGCCATAGAGTATTAGATATTTGACCTAATGGACATATTTCTGTTCAAAGTGTACTCGATTTTTAACTTTCCATACAGACTCAATGACTCCTTCTGTAGTTGCTTCACTCATAGAAAAGTCTACATTAGACCTACTGAACATATTCCTGGCAAATTCGTCCTAGATAATGAACTTGATATAAATAGTCAATGACTCCATCAGATTTTACATCAGCCAGACAGTAGTCCATATTTGACCTGCTGAACATATTTCGGGCCAAAGAGTATTCGATATTGAACTTTACTCATTGATGTCTTCTGATGTCACATGAGCCATAAAGTAGGCCATATTGAACATATTTCTGGCCTAAGAGTTCTCGATCTTGAACTTTCTATACATAATCATTGACTCCTTCTGATTTTATTTCAGCCATACAGATTTTCATATTAGACCTATTATATTTTTTCTGTCCAAACCGTCCTCGATCATGAACTTTCCATACTTACTTGCTGTCTCAATCTGATATTACTTCAGCCATATATGAACCCATTATTGACCTACTGAACATATTTCTGGCAAAATTGTCCTCGATGATAAACTTTTTATTCATACACATTGACTTCTAATGATACATCAGCCATAGAGTATTGGATATTTGACCTAATGGACACATTTCTGGTCAAAGAGTACTCGATTTTTAAATATCCATACAGACTCATTGACTCCTTCTGATGTTACTTCTCCCATCTAGAAGTCCATATAAGACCTAATGAAAATATTTCTGGCAAATTTGTCCTTGATAATGAAATTACTCTACAGACTCATTGACTCCTTCTGATGTTATGTCAGCTATAGGGTATTAGATATTTTACCTAATGGACATATTTCTGGTCAAAGAGTACTCGATTTTGAACTTTCCATACAGACTCATTGACTCCTTCTGAAGTTGCTTCACCCATAGAGAAGTCAAATCTTGAATGTTTTATACATTCCTTCATGATATTACTTCACCCATACAGACATCCATACCGAACATGTACTGAACATATTTCTGGCAAGTTAGTCCTCGACCATGAACTTTCTACACAGTCTCACTGACTCCTTCTACTTATACGTCAGCCATTGACTACTGGATATTTGACCTAATGGAAATATTTCTGGTCAAAGACTATTCGTTTTTGAAATATCCATGCAGACTCATTGACTTCTGATATTACATTTCCCATAGAGAAGTCCATATTTTACCTACTGAACATATTTCGGGCAAAAGAGTTTTCGATATTGAACTTTTTATAAATACTCATTGTTTTCTTCTGATGTCACATGAGCCATACAGTAGGCCATATTTGACCTAATGAACATATTTCTGGCCTAAGAGATCTCGATCATGAACTTTCTATACAAATACATTGACTCCTTCTGATGTTATGTCAGCCATAGAGTATTAGATATTTGAACTAATGGACATACTTCTGGTCAAAGAGTACTCGTTTTTGAAATATCCATACAGACTTATTGACTCCTTCTGTTTGACCTACTACGCATACTTCTGGCAAGTTAGTCCTCGATCATGAACTTTCTACACAGACTCATTGACTCCTTCTGAAGTTACCTGACTCGTAGAGAAGCCTACGGAACATATTCCTGGCAAATTCGTCCTCGAAAATGAACTTTTTATACATAGTCATTGACTTCATCAGATTTGACATCAGCCAGAGAGTAGTCCATAGTTGAGCTACTGAACATATTTCGGGCCAAAGAGTATTCGAAATTGAACTTTCTATAAATACTCATTGATGTCTTCTGATCTCACATGAGCCATACATTAGGCCGTATTTGACCTAATGAACACATTTCTGGCCCAAGAGTACCCCATCCTGAACTTTCTATACTTACTCATTGACTCCTTCTGATGTTATGTCAGCCATAGAGTATTAGATATTTGACCTAATGGACATATTTCTGTTCAAAGTGTACTCGATTTTTAACTTTCCATACAGACTCAATGACTCCTTCTGTAGTTGCTTCACTCATAGAAAAGTCTACATTAGACCTACTGAACATATTCCTGGCAAATTCGTCCTAGATAATGAACTTGATATAAATAGTCAATGACTCCATCAGATTTTACATCAGCCAGACAGTAGTCCATATTTGACCTGCTGAACATATTTCGGGCCAAAGAGTATTCGATATTGAACTTTACTCATTGATGTCTTCTGATGTCACATGAGCCATAAAGTAGGCCATATTGAACATATTTCTGGCCTAAGAGTTCTCGATCTTGAACTTTCTATACATAATCATTGACTCCTTCTGATTTTATTTCAGCCATACAGATTTTCATATTAGACCTATTATATTTTTTCTGTCCAAACCGTCCTCGATCATGAACTTTCCATACTTACTTGCTGTCTCAATCTGATATTACTTCAGCCATATATGAACCCATTATTGACCTACTGAACATATTTCTGGCAAAATTGTCCTCGATGATAAACTTTTTATTCATACACATTGACTTCTAATGATACATCAGCCATAGAGTATTGGATATTTGACCTAATGGACACATTTCTGGTCAAAGAGTACTCGATTTTTAAATATCCATACAGACTCATTGACTCCTTCTGATGTTACTTCTCCCATCTAGAAGTCCATATAAGACCTACTGAACATATTTCTGGCAAATTTGTCCTTGATAATGAAATTACTCTACAGACTCATTGACTCCTTCTGATGTTATGTCAGCTATAGGGTATTAGATATTTTACCTAATGGACATATTTCTGGTCAAAGAGTACTCGATTTTGAACTTTCCATACAGACTCATTGACTCCTTCTGAAGTTGCTTCACCCATAGAGAAGTCAAATCTTGAATGTTTTATACATTCCTTCATGATATTACTTCACCCATACAGACATCCATACCGAACATGTACTGAACATATTTCTGGCAAGTTAGTCCTCGACCATGAACTTTCTACACAGTCTCACTGACTCCTTCTACTTATACGTCAGCCATTGACTACTGGATATTTGACGTAATGGAAATATTTCTGGTCAAAGAGTACTCGTTTTTGAAATATCCATACAGACTCATTGACTCCGTCTGATGTTACATTTCCCATAGAGAAGTCCATATTTGACCTACTGAACATATTTCGGGACAAAGAGTTTTCGACATTGACCTTTTTATAAATACTCATTGATTTCTCCTGATGTCACATGAGCCATAACAGTAGGCCATATTTGACCTAATGAACATGTTTCTGGCCTAAGAGTTCTTGATCTTGAACTTTCTATACATAATCATTGACTCCTTCTGATGTTATGTCAGCCATAGAGTATTAGATATTTGAACTAATGGACATACTTCTGGTCAAAGAGTACTCGTTTTTGAAATATCCATACAGACTCATTGACTCCTTCTGATGTTTCTTCTCCCATAGAGAAGTCCATATTTGAGCTACTGAACATATTTCGGGCCAAAGAGTATTCGATATTGAACTTTTTATAAATACTCATTGATGTCTTCTGATGTCACATGAGCCATACAGTAGGCCATATTTGACCTAATGAACATATTTCTGGCCTAAGAGATCTCGATCATGAACTTTCTATACAAATACATTGACTCCTTCTGATGTTATGTCAGCCATAGAGTATTAGATATTTGAACTAATGGACATACTTCTGGTCAAAGAGTACTCGTTTTTGAAATATCCATACAGACTTATTGACTCCTTCTGTTTGACCTACTACGCATACTTCTGGCAAGTTAGTCCTCGATCATGAACTTTCTACACAGACTCATTGACTCCTTCTGAAGTTACCTGACTCGTAGAGAAGCCTACGGAACATATTCCTGGCAAATTCGTCCTCGAAAATGAACTTTTTATACATAGTCATTGACTTCATCAGATTTGACATCAGCCAGAGAGTAGTCCATAGTTGAGCTACTGAACATATTTCGGGCCAAAGAGTATTCGAAATTGAACTTTCTATAAATACTCATTGATGTCTTCTGATCTCACATGAGCCATACATTAGGCCGTATTTGACCTAATGAACACATTTCTGGCCCAAGAGTACCCCATCCTGAACTTTCTATACTTACTCATTGACTCCTTCTGATGTTATGTCAGCCATAGAGTATTAGATATTTGACCTAATGGACATATCTCTGTTCAAAGTGTACTCGATTTTTAACTTTCCATACAGACTCAATGACTCCTTCTGTAGTTGCTTCACTCATAGAAAAGTCTACATTAGACCTACTGAACATATTCCTGGCAAATTCGTCCTAGATAATGAACTTGATATAAATAGTCAATGACTCCATCAGATTTTACATCAGCCAGACAGTAGTCCATATTTGACCTGCTGAACATATTTCGGGCCAAAGAGTATTCGATATTGAACTTTACTCATTGATGTCTTCTGATGTCACATGAGCCATAAAGTAGGCCATATTGAACATATTTCTGGCCTAAGAGTTCTCGATCTTGAACTTTCTATACATAATCATTGACTCCTTCTGATTTTATTTCAGCCATACAGATTTTCATATTAGACCTATTATATTTTTTCTGTCCAAACCGTCCTCGATCATGAACTTTCCATACTTACTTGCTGTCTCAATCTGATATTACTTCAGCCATATATGAACCCATTATTGACCTACTGAACATATTTCTGGCAAAATTGTCCTCGATGATAAACTTTTTATTCATACACATTGACTTCTAATGATACATCAGCCATAGAGTATTGGATATTTGACCTAATGGACACATTTCTGGTCAAAGAGTACTCGATTTTTAAATATCCATACAGACTCATTGACTCCTTCTGATGTTACTTCTCCCATCTAGAAGTCCATATAAGACCTAATGAAAATATTTCTGGCAAATTTGTCCTTGATAATGAAATTACTCTACAGACTCATTGACTCCTTCTGATGTTATGTCAGCTATAGGGTATTAGATATTTTACCTAATGGACATATTTCTGGTCAAAGAGTACTCGATTTTGAACTTTCCATACAGACTCATTGACTCCTTCTGAAGTTGCTTCACCCATAGAGAAGTCAAATCTTGAATGTTTTATACATTCCTTCATGATGTTACTTCACCCATACAGACATCCATACCGAACATGTACTGAACATATTTCTGGCAAGTTAGTCCTCGACCATGAACTTTCTACACAGTCTCACTGACTCCTTCTAATTATACGTCAGCCAATGACTACTGGATATTTGACGTAATGGAAATATTTCTGGTCAAAGAGTACTCGTTTTTGAAATATCCATACAGACTCATTGACTCCTTCTGATGTTACTTCTCCCATCTAGAAGTCCATATAAGACCTACTGAACATATTTCTGGCAAATTTGTCCTTGATAATGAAATTACTCTACAGACTCATTGACTCCTTCTGATGTTATGTCAGCTATAGGGTATTAGATATTTTACCTAATGGACATATTTCTGGTCAAAGAGTACTCGATTTTGATCTTTCCATACAGACTCATTGACTCCTTCTGAAGTTGCTTCACCCATAGAGAAGTCAAATCTTGAATGTTTTATACATTCCTTCATGATGTTACTTCACCCATACAGACATCCATACCGAACATGTACTGAACATATTTCTGGCAAGTTAGTCCTCGACCATGAACTTTCTACACAGTCTCACTGCCTTCTTCTAATTATACGTCAGCCATTGACTACTGGATATTTGACGTAATGGAAATATTTCTGGTCAAAGAGTCCTCGTTTTTGAAATATCCATACAGACTCATTGACTCCGTCTGATGTTACATTTCCCATAGAGAAGTCCATATTTGACCTACTGAACATATTTCGGGACAAAGAGTTTTCGACATTGACCTTTTTATAAATACTCATTGATTTCTCCTGATGTCACATGAGCCATAACAGTAGGCCATATTTGACCTAATGAACATGTTTCTGGCCTAAGAGTTCTCGATCTTGAACTTTCTATACATAATCATTGACTCCTTCTGATGTTATGTCAGCCATAGAGTATTAGATATTTGAACTAATGGACATACTTCTGGTCAAAGAGTACTCGTTTTTGAAATATCCATACAGACTTATTGACTCCTTCTGTTTGACCTACTACGCATACTTCTGGCAAGTTAGTCCTCGATCATGAACTTTCTACACAGACTCATTGACTCCTTCTGAAGTTACCTGACTCGTAGAGAAGCCTACGGAACATATTCCTGGCATATTCGTCCTCGAAAATGAACTTTTTATACATAGTCATTGACTTCATCAGATTTGACATCAGCCAGAGAGTAGTCCATAGTTGAGCTACTGAACATATTTCGGGCCAAAGAGTATTCGAAATTGAACTTTCTATAAATACTCATTGATGTCTTCTGATCTCACATGAGCCATACATTAAGCCGTATTTGACCTAATGAACACATTTCTGGCCCAAGAGTACCCCATCCTGAACTTTCTATACTTACTCATTGACTCCTTCTGATGTTATGTCAGCCATAGAGTATTAGATATTTGACCTAATGGACATATTTCTGTTCAAAGTGTACTCGATTTTTAACTTTCCATACAGACTCAATGACTCATTCTGTAGTTGCTTCACTCATAGAAAAGTCTACATTAGACCTACTGAACATATTCCTGGCAAATTCGTCCTAGATAATGAACTTGATATAAATAGTCAATGACTCCATCAGATTTTACATCAGCCAGACAGTAGTCCATATTTGACCTGCTGAACATATTTCGGGCCTAAGAGATCTCGATCATGAACTTTCTATACAAATACATTGACTCCTTCTGATGTTATGTCAGCCATAGAGTATTAGATATTTGAACTAATGGACATCCTTCTGGTCAAAGAGTACTCGTTTTTGAAATATCCATACAGACTTATTGACTCCTTCTGTTTGACCTACTACGCATACTTCTGGCAAGTTAGTCCTCGATCATGAACTTTCTACACAGACTCATTGACTCCTTCTGAAGTTACCTGACTCGTAGAGAAGCCTACGGAACATATTCCTGGCAAATTCGTCCTCGAAAATAAACTTTTTATACATAGTCATTGACTTCATCAGATTTGACATCAGCCAGAGAGTAGTCCATAGTTGAGCTACTGAACATATTTCGGGGCAAAGAGTATTCGAAATTGAACTTTCTATAAATACTCATTGATGTCTTCTGATCTCACATGAGCCATACATTAGGCCGTATTTGACCTAATGAACACATTTCTGGCCCAAGAGTACCCCATCCTGAACTTTCTATACTTACTCATTGACTCCTTCTGATGTTATGTCAGCCATAGAGTATTAGATATTTGACCTAATGGACATATTTCTGTTCAAAGTGTACTCGATTTTTAACTTTCCATACAGACTCAATGACTCCTTCTGTAGTTGCTTCACTCATAGAAAAGTCTACATTAGACCTACTGAACATATTCCTGGCAAATTCGTCCTAGATAATGAACTTGATATAAATAGTCAATGACTCCATCAGATTTTACATCAGCCAGACAGTAGTCCATATTTGACCTGCTGAACATATTTCTGACCCAAGAGTCCTCGATCATGAACTTTATCTACAGACTCAACTGACTCCTGATGTTATTTCAGCCATAGAGTGTTAGATATTTGAACTAATGGACATATATCTGGTCAAAGAATACTCGATCTTGAACTTTCTATACAGACTCACTGACTCCTTCTGAAGTTACTTGACCCATAGAGAAGTCTACATTAGACCTACTGAACACATTCCTGGCAAGTTCGTCTTTGATAATGAACTTTCTGTACTTATTCATTGACTTCTTCTGATGTTACGTAAGCCACAGAGTATTAGATATATGACCTAATGGACATATTTCTAATCAAAGAATACTCGAAATTAAAATTTTTATAAATTACTATTGACTCCTGATGTCACTTCACCGAAACAGATCTCTATATTAGACCATTAGATCATATTTCTGGCAAATTCGTCCTCGATCATGAACTTTCTATAGTTATTGATATTAGACCTATGTTTTCTATCCCAAGATTCCTTGATCATGATCTTTCCTATATGTAATCATTGCCGCACTCTGATGTTACTTTCGCCATAAATGAGCCTGTGTTTGATCTACTGAACACATTTCTGGCAAATTAGTCCTCAATCACGAACTTTCTATACAGACTCATTGACTCCATCTGATGTTAGATCAGCTAGACAGTAGTCCATATTCGACCAAATGAATAGATGTCTGACCAAAGAGTATTTGATATTGAACTTTGATATTTACTTAGACCTTCTAATGTCACATCAGACGTATAGTCCATATGTGACCCACTGAACATATTTCTGACCCAAGAGTACTCGATCTTGAAATTTCTTACTCATTGACTACTAATGTTGCATCAGACAGACAGTAGTGCATGTTTGAACTTTTCATAAATTACTATTGACTCCTTCTGATGTTTCATCAGACAGACAGTAGTCCATTTTTGATCTAAAAAACATATTTCTGGCCCAAGAGTCCTTGATCATGAACATTCTATACAGACTCATTGACTCCTGATGTTACATCAGACAGACAGCAGTCCATATTAGACCTACTGAACATATTTCTGACAAATTTGTCCTTGATAATGAACTTTTTATACATAGTCATTTACTCCATCAGAGGCTACATTAACCAGACAGTGATCCATATTTGACCTTCTGAACATATTTCTGGCCAAAGAGAACTCGATCTTGAACTTTCTTACTCATTGACTGCTTCTGATGTTATGTCAGCAATAGAGTATTAGATATTTGAACTAATGGACTTGAACTTTCCATACAGACTCATTGTTCATTGCTCATTGGCAAATTAGTCCTCGATCATGAACTTTCTATACATACTGTTTTATGATGCGTCTCTAAGCACCTTCACATTATTTTTTATATTCTCAGGTTAGGTAAGCAAGTCAAATCTGATCTCAATTATAAGCATTTTAAAATACTTACAATCAGACAGAAGATTTCTCCGTGGTCTGTTCTTGCTCATCGACTTAAATTAATGCCACATGAGGACGCGTTTAGTTAAAAAGTTATAAGTTCATTTATTTATTACATTAGTATTTCTAGCATTACATATATTCTACTAACATTCTATACAAGTAATTAAATAAAGTATAAGTTTTAAAAAGTTCTTCAGTCAAGGCAATATCAGCGATGGAGGCATCATCAGCTTTGGTTCTGGTGTCGGAGGAGCAGCCTCAGGTTCTCTTTCCAGCCTTTTATAGACTATCTGACCTCTTGATATCATCTTCTTTGTAATTCCCCTCATTTGTCTGTATATAGAGGCCTTGTCTCTTTGTTCTCGGACTCTTCTCCTCTGCTATGTCCAGCGCGTCTGATCACGACATCCTTCAACGGTAATGATTACATTTCTTACTAATACTTGTTATGTCTGTGCTGTTCTACCAGCATGCTTTATTAATATCTTAAAACAACAGTTGTAGTGTCTTCCTTTATAAACATATTCTTAATAAAGCTTTACAACAATTGTGTTTTGTCTCTTTCTTTATAAACTACATTCTTATTAAAGTACTTTTACAATAACAGTTGTCTTGTCTTCTTTAATAAGTAATTAATATATGCTTTAATAAAGGCCTTACAATACCAGTTGTCTTTCATTCTTTAATACAAACTTCTGTTGTTGGGGTTTATCTTTTTTCTACATTCTTTCATATAAAAATTTTCTTCTGTTTTTCTTACACATCATTTCCAACAAGCTATCTCTGTTATAATTTTTCTTTTATAAACAGATATCACTTATGACAGCTGTACTTCATAAACAGCTAACATCTTTTCACTGTTTCCACACAAACAAGTTATCAAACATGTCTCTTCCTCCAGTATATCACTTTTCACAGTTTTTTTTCCATAAACAGTTATCTCTCATAACTCTTTTTCACTGTTTACACACAAACAAGTTATCAAACGTCTCTTCCTCCAGTATATCACTTTTCACAGTTTTTTTTCCATAAACAGTTATCTCTCATAACTCTTTTTCACTGTTTACACACAAACAAGTTATCAAACATGTCTCTTCCTCCAATATATTACTTTTCACAGTTTTTTCCATAAACAGTTATCTCTCATATCTCTTTTTCACTGTTTACACACAAACATGTTATCAAACATGTCTCTTCCTCCAATATATCGCTTATGATAGCTGTTCTTCATAAACAGCTATCTCTTGTTTTTCTCTATAAGTCAAACATGTTTTTTTCTTTATCTTCAAATCACAGTTGTGTTGTCATTATTATTGCTTATAAATCACTTATTTCAATAAATGTTTTTTCTTCTTAAATCTCAGTTGTGTTGTCATTATTATTCTTTATAAGCAGAAGAGGTACAAGTAGCATAGAAAAGTTGCATTCCCTAATGAAGTAGGATGTGGCTGATATCAACAATACTCATAGACTCCATCTGATGTTAGATCATCAAGACCATAGTCCATATTTGACCCAACACTTTTCTGTCCCAATATTACTCGACCTTGAACTTTCTATACATACTTATTGCCTCACTCTAATGTTACTTCAGCCTGATCTAACATTAGATGGAGTCAATGAATATGGATAGAAATTTCAAGATCGAGTACTCTTGGACCAGAAATATGTTCATGTCAAATGTCGACTACTGTCTTTCAGTGCAACAAGCACCTGTCATGTGTCATCTCTTCTCTGCACATCGGGTTAATTTAGATCGTGTAGATATGTATTGTGTTATCCTTACATTCAATGAATGTCGTTGTTCTTTTATACAATGCATGGAAACAATGCATAGCTTATGTGTTAGTTCTTGTATGCATTGCAATGCACAACGAAATTATTTTATTTTAGAAGTTATTTTAGATCTTTTTAGTTCTTGAATGTAATGCAGTGTCAACAGCACCCGTTTTATGTGTAATCTGTTCATTACACAGCGGAATAAGTTAGTTTTTGTATACAATGCAAGGAAATGATGCATTCTCATGGCAATGCATGCACGTATGTTATCTATTCAATGCACAATGGATCAGTTATTTTATTCATTGTAACATCACATATTTATGTATTATCTCTTCAGAGCATAAGGAATGAATTAGATATTGTACAAAGAATGATAATTTTCTTATATTCATAGCATTTCGTTGTTCTTTTATACAATAAAGGGAAATAGCTTTACCTTTACCGTGAGCATAGCATACCTGCAATGTAACAGATCATATGGGTTACCTCTTTAATGCACAACGAAATATGTTATATGTTATTTTACTTCTTGTATATAATGCAGTGCAACAGCACCCGTGTTATGTGTTAATATCTTTCATTGTTGTTAGGTCTTGCATTAATCGCAATGCATGCACGCATGTTATCTTTTCAGTGCACAATCGATGAGTTAGTTCATTCATTGCAACATCACATATGTTATGTGTTATCGCTTCACTGCATAAGAAATGAGTTAATTCTTGTATGCAGTGCAAGGAAACTAAATAACTTACATGTTAGTTCTTGTATGCATGGCAATGCAACAGCACATAATATATTAATTTCTTCTAATTTTCTCAGCACATAATATATTAATTTCTTAATTTCTTCTATACACAAGACGAATTTTTTTATTACTGTATGTTTTGCATACAGTAATAAGTTAATTATTGTATGCAAAACAATGAAACAGTTCTTCGTATTTATTGCTATGCAACAGCATATATGATTTGTTTTCTCTTCAATGCAATGAGAGAGTTAGTTCATGTATGCAATGCCGTGCAAAAAGCATCTGTCATGTGTTATCTCTTCACTGCACAACGGATTAAGTTACTGCAATGCAATATACATGCAAGAGGAGTGTTAGTTCTTGTATACAATGCAAGGAAACATTGCATAACTTACATGTTGCAATGCAACAGCACATCTGTTACATTAATTTCTTCCATTGGTAATAAGTTAACTATTGTATGCAATGCAATGAAATAGTTAATTCCTGTATGTATTGCAATGCAACAGCATAGATGCATAACGGCATAAGTTAGTTCTTGTATGTAATGCAGTTCAACAACACCTGCGTTACGTGTTATCTGTACAATGCACAACAAAATAAGTTAGATCTTATTTACAATAAAACGTAGGCAATGCATGCACGCTGTTATCTCAACGCAACAGCATATATGATGTGTTTTCTCTTTAACGCAGAAAGGAAATAGTTATTTCCATCATCATTATTACCACTTGTTGTGTACATCAGGTTAAGGTAGATCGTGTAGATATGTGTGCACAAATGATTAATTTCTTACATTCATTGCATTTCGTTGTTCGTTGTTCTTTTATACAATACAAGGAAACATCATTTCTTCTATAACAAGCGTAATAAGTTTCAGTTCATTGTATGCAATGCAATGAAAGTTAGTTCTTGTATATAACTTATATGTAATACTTCACTGCACAATGACAGATCGTGTATGCAAGTCAGTGCACATATGTTTATGGGCACATGTTCAGTGCACATTATATTGTATTTATTGCAGTGTAGCAGCACCTTTGTTGTTTCATCATCTTTCACTGTTGTCTCCTCAGTGCACATCGGAATAATTTAGTTCTTGTATACGTGCATAACGTTTACATTTTAGTTCTTTATGCATTGCAATGCGTCCGCACATTGAGTTAAATAAATTCGTTCTTGTATAGAATGAAAAGAAACAGTGCATAGCTAATGTGTAATTCTTCACTGCACATGGGGTTAAGTTAGCTCTCTTCACTACACAAATGAATAATTTCTTACATTCCATTTCGTTATTCTTTTATACAAGAAAACAGTGAATGGCATACCTGTAATGTAACAGCAAATATGTGTTACCTCTTTAATGCAACAAAATATGTTGTCATTTTAGTTCTTGTATGTAATGTAGCGCAACAGCACCCGGTGTTATGTGTTATCTGTTCATTGCACAACGGAATAAGTTAACTTTTGTATACAATTCAAGGAAATGGTGCATACTTTTAGGTCTTGTATTCATGGCAATGCATGCTCGCATGTTATCTCTTCAATTCATAAGGAATAAGTTAGTTCTTGTATATGCAATACAAGGAAACAGTGCATAAATTACATGTTAATTGTATGCATTGCATTGTATCTCTTCACTGCACAACGGATTAAGTTAATGCAATGCACATATATTACGCGTTATCTCTTCAATGCATAACGGCATGAGTTCGTTCTTGTTTGCAATGCAGTGAAATAGAGCATTATTCATTATTCTTCATCCATGTAACAGCACCCGTTTTATGTGTAATCTGTTCATTGCACAGCGGAATAAGTTAGTTTTTGTATACAATGCAAGGAAATGATGCATACTCATGGCAATGCATGCACGCATGTTATCTATTCAATGCACAATGGATCAGTTATTTTATTCATTGTAACACCACATATTTATGTATTATTTCTTCAGAGCATAAGGAATGAATTAGATATTGTACAAAGAATGATAATTTTCTTACATTCATAGCATTTCGATGTTCTTTTATACAATAAAGGGAAATAGCTTTACCTTTACCTTGAGCATAGCACACCTGCAATGTAACAGAACATATGGGTTACCTCTTTAATGCACAACGAAATATGTTATATGTTATTTTACTTCTTGTAATATAATGCAGTGCAACAGCACCCGTGTTATGTGTTATATCTTTCATTGTTGTTAGGTCTTGCATGCACGCTTGTTATCTTTTCATTGCACAATCTATGAGTTAGTTCATTCATTGCAACATCACATATGTTATATGTTATCGCTTCACTGCATCATGTGTTATCGCTTTACCGAGTTCTTGTATATAATGCAATGCACCTATGTTGTGTATATGTATGTGTTACCTCTTCAGTGCAGAATGAATGATTCATTTCTTACATTCATCGCATTTCGTTGTTCTTAAATACAATACAATGAAACAGTGCATAGCTTATATGTAGTAGAATGCATTGCAATGCACTACGAAATTTGTCATTTTAGTTCTTGTATGTAATGCAATGCAACATCACCCATGTTGTATTATCTGTTCATTGTACAGGGGAAAAAGATTTTGTTTACAATACAAGGAAATAGTTCATATCATGCCCTGACAGCAACATAGTGTGGGCCCAGATCCGGCCCACATCTGGTCCGCGTGTAATCCACATGTACCGGATCTGGGCCACATTATGTTGCTGTCTGGGTGGCAATCCATCCACGCATGTTATCTCTTCAGTGCACAACGGACGAGTTAGTTCATTCATTGCTACAGATATGTTATGTGATATATGCATAAGGAATAAGTTTTTGTATACAATGCAAGGAAACAGTGCATGACTTGCATGTTAGTTCTTGTATACATTGCAATGCAACAGCACATATGTTATATTAATCTCTTCTATGCACAGTGTATTAAGTTAATTTTCATTGCAATGAAACATTTGTATTTATTGTAATGCAACAGCATTTATGATTTATGTTTTCGCTTCCATGCAGAAAGGAAAGAGATAGTTCTTGTGTGCAATGAAGTGCAACAGCACCTGTGTGAACTCCACTGCACAACGGATTAAAGTTAATGCAATGCACAAATGGTATGTGTTATCTCTTCAATGCATAACGGAATAAGTTCTTGTATGCAGTGCAGTTTCAACAGCACCTTGTGTTATGTGTTAACTGTACAACGCACATCAAAATAAGTTAATTCTTATATACAATGAAATAGTGTATACCTTATGTTATTCATCACTGCTCAACGGATTAAGTTAGATCGTGTATGAAATGCAATGCACATATGTTATCTCCAATGCACTAACGAAGTGATTTAGTTATTGTATTTATTGCATTGCAACAGGACATTTATACCATATTTGTTATCTTTTCTAATCATAACGGGATAAGATAGGTCTTGTGTACAATGCAAGGAAACAGTGCATCAACATACATGTTAGTTCTTGTATGCATTGCAGTGCGACCATACATATTTGTTACCTCTTTACAGCAGAATGAAACACGATATTTTAGGTCATTTTAGTTATCTGTAATGCAGTGCAAGAGCACTTGTCAACTTTTCACTGCACAACGGATTAAGTTATACGAAGCAATGCACAAATGTTATGTGTTATGTCTTCAAAGCACAAAGGAATGAATTAAGTTCTTGTATACAATGCAAGGAAACAGTGCATAACCAGTGCAGAACTTACCTGATATTTCTTCAATGCATTGCAGTTCAACAGTATATATGATTTCTTTTATCACTTCAATGAACAAAGGAAAGAGTGAGTTCTTGTTTGCAATTCAGTACAACAGCACCTGTGTCAACTCTTCACTGCACGACGGATTAAGTTAATGCAATGCGATACACAAATGTTATGTGTTATCTCTTCAATGCACAACGGAATAAGTTCGTTCTTGGATATAATGCAATGAAACAACGCATACCTCATATGTACTCTTTTTAGCATTATAATCCTACAGCACATATTGTTACGTCTTTAATGCACAACGGAATAAGTTAGAGTTCATGTTATGCAATAGCACTATGTTATCTCTACAAAGCACAGACGAAATGAGTTTGTTATTGTATTTATTGCAATGCAACAGAATGCGTTATGTTTCTCTTCACTGCACAACGGATCTTGTATGCAATGCAATGCAAAAGAAAATATGTTTTCTCTTGAATGAACAGAATAAAATCCTTGATCCTGAATTTTTCTATACATACTCGTTGCCTCACCCTGATATTACTTCAGCCATACATGAGTCCATGTTTAACCTATGGATCATATTTCTGGCAAATTACTCCTCGATCATGAAATATTTATACATATTACTCCTGTTGATGATACACCAGAGAGCCATATTTGACCTGATGGATATATTTCTGTCCTAAGTGTACTTGATCTTGAATATTTTATACATTACTCTTGACTCATTCTGATGTTACTTCACCAATACAGAATATTATACCTACTGAACATATTTCTGGCAAAGTAGTCCTTGATCATAAACTTCTTTACGAACTCTTGAATGCTGATGTTATATCAGACCATATTTGACATAATGAACATTTCTATACAGACACATTTACTCCTGATCTTACATCAGACAGACAGTAGTCAATTTAGACCTACTGAACATAATCTGGCAAATTAGTACTCGATCATGAACTTACTATACATACTCATTTGACTCCGATTGATGTTAGATCAGCCAGACAGTAGTCCATATTGGACCGAATGAACAGATGTCTGACCAAAGAGAATTTGATATTGACCTTTTTAAATTTGCTTACTGACACCTTCTAATGTCACATCAGACATATAGAAGTCCATATTTGACATACTGAACATATTTCTGATCGAAGAGTCCTTCATCATGAACTTTCTATACAGACTCATGAACTCCTTCGGATGTTACAACAGACAGACAGTAGCCCATATTTGTCATGAACATATTTCTGGCCCAAGAGTACTCAGTCTTGAAATTTCTATAAAGACTCGTTGACTCCTTCTGATGTTACATCAGAAAGACAGTGGTCCATATTTGAACTAAATAACATATTTCTGTCCCAAGAGTCCTTGATCATGAACATTGTATACATACTCATTGCATCACACTGATGGTACTTTAGGCATAGATGAGCCCATTTTTGACCTACTAAACATATTTCTGGTAAATTAGTCCTCGGTATACAGACTCACTGACTCCTTAGAGTATTGGATATTTGCCCTACTGGACATGTTTTATACATTCCTTCATGATGTTGTTACTTGACCCAAACAGAAGTCCATACCGAACATAAACTGAACATATTTCTGGCAAATTAGTCCTCGATAATGAACTTTCTATACATTCTCATTGACTCCATCTGATATTAGATCAGTCCATATTTGACCCAATGAACATACTTCTGGACCAAGAGAATTCGACCTTGAACTTTCTATATATAAACATTACCTCGCTCTGATTTTACTTCAGGCATACATGAGACTGTTTGACCTACTAAACATATTTCTGGCAAAGATACTCCTTGATCATAAACTTTATATACAGACACAATGATACATCAACCATAGAGTATTGGACATATTTCTGGATAACTTTTTATAAATACTCATTGATTTCTTCTGATGTCACATGAGCCATACAGTAGGCCATATTTGACCTAATGAACATATTTCTGGCCTAAGAGTTCTCGATCTTGAACTTTCTACGCAAAATCATTGACTCCTTCTGATGTTATGTCCGCCATAGAGTATTAGATATTTGAACTAATGGACATATTTCTGGTCAAAGAGTACTCGGTTTTGATATATCCATACAGACTCATTGACTCCTTCTTAAGTTGCTTCACCCATAGAGATGTCAAATCTTAAATGTTTTATACATTCCTTCATGTTGTTACTTCACCCATACAGAAGTCCATAGCGAACATATACCGAACATATTTCTGGCAGGTTAGTCCTCGACCATGAACCTTCTACACAGACTCAATGACTCCTTTTAATGATACGTCAGCCATAAGAGTTACTAGATATTTGAACTAATAGAAATATTTCTGGTCAAAGAGTACTCATTTTTGAAATATCCATACAGACTCATTGACTCCTTCTGATGTTACGTTTCCCATAGAGAAGTCCACATTTGACCTACTGAACATATTTCGGGCCAAAGAGTTCTCGATATTGAACTTTTTATAAATACTCATTGATTTCTTCTGATGTCACATGAACCATAACAGTAGGCCATATCTGACCTAATGAACATATTTCTGGCCAAAGAGTTCTCGATCTTGAACTTTCTATACTAGAGTATAAGATATTTGAACTAATGGACATACTTCTGGTAAAAGAGTACTTGTTTTTGAAATATCCATACAGATTCATTGACTCCTTCTGATTTTACTTCTCCCATAGAGAATTCCATATCTGACCTACTGAACATATTTCTGGTCAAAGAGTACGGTTTTGATATATACATACAGACTCATTGACTCCTTAAGTTGCTTCACCCATAGAGATGTCAAATCTTAAATGTTTTATACATTCCTTCATGTTGTTACTTCACCCATACAGAAGTCCATAGCGAACATATACCGAACATATTTCTGGCAGGTTAGTCCTCGACCATGAACCTTCTACACAGACTCATTGACTCCTTTTAATGATACGTCAGCCATAAGAGTTACTAGATATTTGAACTAATGGAAATATTTCTGGTCAAAGAGCACTCAAACTTGAAATTTTTATTAATTACTATTGACTCCTGATGTTACTTTGCCCAAACATAAGTCCATATTTGACCTAGTGAACATATTTCTGGCCAAAGAGTATTCGATATTGAACTTTTTATATATACTCATTGATGCCTTGTGATGTCATATCAGCCATATAGAATTTCATATTCGAACTTAAACTTTCTATACTTGGTCGTTGACTTCTTCTGATATTACTAAAGCCACATTGTATTAGATATTTGACCTAATGGACATATTTCTGTTCAAAGAGTACTCGATTTTGAAATGACCATAGCGAGTCATTGACTCCTGATTTTATTTCAGACATACAGATTTTCATATTATACCTATTACATTTTTCTGTCCAAACCGTCCTCGATCATGAACTTTCCAAACATACTTGCTGCCTCAATCTGATATTACTTCAGCAATATGTTTTTGACCTACTGAACATATTTCTGGCAAATTTGTCGTAGATGATAAACTTTTTTTTCATACATATTGACTTCTTCTAATGATACGTCAGTCATAGAGTATTGGATTTTTGACCTAATGGACATATTTCTGGTCAAAGAGTACTCAATTTTGAAATATCCATACAGACATCTTGACTCCTTCTGATGTTATTTCTCCCATTGAGAACATATTCCTGGCTAATTCGTCTTCGGTAATGAACTTTTTATACATAGTCATTGACTCCATCAGAGTTTACATCGCCAGACAGTAGTCCATATTTGACAAACTGAACATATTTCGGGCCAAAGAGTTTTCGATATTGAACTTTTTATAAATACTCATTGATTTCTTCTGATGTCACTTGAGCCATAATGTACATATTTAATCATTGCCTCCTTCTGACGTTATGTCAGCCATAGAGTATTAGATTTTTGAACTAATGGACATACTTCTGGTCAAAGAGTACTCGTTTTTGAAATATCCATACAGAATTATTGACTCCTTCTGAAGTTTCTTCACCCGTAGAGGTCAAATCTTGTATGATTTATACAATCCTTCATGATGTTACTTCACCCCTACAGAAGTCCATAACGAACATATACTGAACATATTTCTAACAAAATAGTCCTTGATCATGAACTTTCTATACACACTCACTGACTCCATTTGATTTTAGATCAGCCAGACAGTAGTCCATATTTGACCCAATGAACATACTTCTGGACCAAAAGAATTCAATCTTGAACTTTCTATATATAATAATCATTACCTCACACTGAATTTAGTTCAGCCATACAAGAGACTGTGTTTGACCTACTAAACATTTCTGGCAAGTTAGTCCTTGATCATGAATTTTCTACACAGACTCATATCCAGACTCATAGAGTACTGGATATTTGACCTAATGGAAATATTTCTGGTCAAAGAGTACTCATTTTTGAAATATCCATACAGACTCATTGACTCCTTCTGATGTTACGTTTCCCATAGAGAAGTCCACATTTGACTTACTGAACATATTTCGGGCCAAAGAGTTCTCGATATTGAACTTTTTATAAATACTCATTGATTTCTTCTGATGTCACATGAACCATAACAGTAGGCCATATCTGACCTAATGAACATATTCCTGGCCTAAGAGTTCTCGATCTTGAACTTTCTATACATAATCATTGACTCCTTCTGATGTTATGTTGGCCATAGAGTATAAGATATTTGAACTAATGGACATACTTCTGGTAAAAGAGTACTTGTTTTTGAAATATCCATACAGACTCATTGACTCCTTCTGATGTTACGTTTCCCATAGAGAATTCCATATCTGACCTACTGAACATATTTCGGGCCAAAGAGTATTCGATATTGAACGTTTTATAAATACTCACTGATGTCTTCTGATGTCACATGAGCCATACAGTAGGCCATATTTGACCTAATGAACATATTTCTGGCCTAAGAGTTCTCGATCTTGAACTTTCTACGCAAAATCATTGACTCCTTCTGATGTTATGTCCGCCATAGAGTATTAGATATTTGAACTAATGGACATACTTCTGGTAAAAGAGTACTTGTTTTTGAAATATCCATACAGATTCATTGACTCCTTCTGATTTTACTTCTCCCATAGAGAATTCCATATCTGACCTACTGAACATATTTCTGGTCAAAGAGTACTCGGTTTTGATATATACATACAGACTCATTGACTCCTTCTTAAGTTGCTTCACCCATAGAGATGTCAAATCTTAAATGTTTTATACATTCCTTCATGTTGTTACTTCACCCATACAGAAGTCCATAGCGAACATATACCGAACATATTTCTGGCAGGTTAGTCCTCGACCATGAACCTTCTACACAGACTCATTGACTCCTTTTAATGATACGTCAGCCATAAGAGTTACTAGATATTTGAACTAATGGAAATATTTCTGGTCAAAGAGCACTCAAACTTGAAATTTTTATTAATTACTATTGACTCCTGATGTTACTTTGCCCAAACATAAGTCCATATTTGACCTAGTGAACATATTTCTGGCCAAAGAGTATTCGATATTGAACTTTTTATATATACTCATTGATGCCTTGTGATGTCATATCAGCCATATAGAATTTCATATTCGAACTTAAACTTTCTATACTTGGTCGTTGACTTCTTCTGATATTACTAAAGCCACATTGTATTAGATATTTGACCTAATGGACATATTTCTGTTCAAAGAGTACTCGATTTTGAAATGACCATAGCGAGTCATTGACTCCTGATTTTATTTCAGACATACAGATTTTCATATTATACCTATTACATTTTTCTGTCCAAACCGTCCTCGATCATGAACTTTCCAAACATACTTGCTGCCTCAATCTGATATTACTTCAGCAATATGTTTTTGACCTACTGAACATATTTCTGGCAAATTTGTCGTAGATGATAAACTTTTGTTTCATACATATTGACTTCTTCTAATGATACGTCAGTCATAGAGTATTGGATTTTTGACCTAATGGACATATTTCTGGTCAAAGAGTACAAAATTTTGAAATATACTTGACTCCTTCTGATGTTATTTCTCCCATTGAGAACATATTCCTGGCTAATTCGTCTTCCGTAATGAACTTTTTATACATAGTCATTGACTCCATCAGAGTTTACATCGCCAGACAGTAGTCCATATTTGACAAACTGAACATATTTCGGGCCAAAGAGTTTTCGATATTGAACTTTTTATAAATACTCATTGATTTCTTCTGATGTCACTTGAGCCATAATGTACATATTTAATCATTGCCTCCTTCTGACGTTATGTCAGCCATAGAGTATTAGATTTTTGAACTAATGGACATACTTCTGGTCAAAGAGTACTCGTTTTTGAAATATCCATACAGAATTATTGACTCCTTCTGAAGTTTCTTCACCCGTAGAGGTCAAATCTTGTATGATTTATACAATCCTTCATGATGTTACTTCACCCCTTCAGAAGTCCATAACGAACATATACTGAACATATTTCTAACAAAATAGTCCTTGATCATGAACTTTCTATACACACTCACTGACTCCATTTGATTTTAGATCAGCCAGACAGTAGTCCATATTTGACCCAATGAACATACTTCTGGACCAAAAGAATTCAATCTTGAACTTTCTATATATAATAATCATTACCTCACACTGAATTTAGTTCAGCCATACAAGAGACTGTGTTTGACCTACTAAACATTTCTGGCAAGTTAGTCCTTGATCATGAATTTTCTACACAGACTCATATCCAGACTCATAGAGTACTGGATATTTGACCTAATGGAAATATTTCTGGTCAAAGAGTACTCATTTTTGAAATATCCATACAGACTCATTGACTCCTTCTGATGTTACGTTTCCCATAGAGAAGTCCACATTTGACCTACTGAACATATTTCGGGCCAAAGAGTTCTCGATATTGAACTTTTTATAAATACTCATTGATTTCTTCTGATGTCACATGAACCATAACAGTAGGCCATATCTGACCTAATGAACATATTCCTGGCCTAAGAGTTCTCGATCTTGAACTTTCTATACATAATCATTGACTCCTTCTGATGTTATGTTGGCCATAGAGTATAAGATATTTGAACTAATGGACATACTTCTGGTAAAAGAGTACTTGTTTTTGAAATATCCATACAGACTCATTGACTCCTTCTGATGTTACGTTTCCCATAGAGAATTCCATATCTGACCTACTGAACATATTTCGGGCCAAAGAGTATTCGATATTGAACGTTTTATAAATACTCACTGATGTCTTCTGATGTCACATGAGCCATACAGTAGGCCATATTTGACCTAATGAACATATTTCTGGCCTAAGAGTTCTCGATCTTGAACTTTCTACGCAAAATCATTGACTCCTTCTGATGTTATGTCCGCCATAGAGTATTAGATATTTGAACTAATGGACATACTTCTGGTAAAAGAGTACTTGTTTTTGAAATATCCATACAGATTCATTGACTCCTTCTGATTTTACTTCTCCCATAGAGAATTCCATATCTGACCTACTGAACATATTTCTGGTCAAAGAGTACTCGGTTTTGATATATCCATACAGACTCATTGACTCCTTCTTAAGTTGCTTCACCCATAGAGATGTCAAATCTTAAATGTTTTATACATTCCTTCATGTTGTTACTTCACCCATACAGAAGTCCATAGCGAACATATACCGAACATATTTCTGGCAGGTTAGTCCTCGACCATGAACCTTCTACACAGACTCATTGACTCCTTTTAATGATACGTCAGCCATAAGAGATACTAGATATTTGAACTAATGGAAATATTTCTGGTCAAAGAGCACTCAAACTTGAAATTTTTATTAATTACTATTGACTCCTGATGTTACTTTGCCCAAACATAAGTCCATATTTGACCTAGTGAACATGTTTCTGGCCAAAGAGTATTCGATATTGAACTTTTTATATATACTCATTGATGCCTTGTGATGTCATATCAGCCATATAGAATTTCATATTCGAACTTAAACTTTCTATACTTGGTCGTTGACTTCTGATATTACTAAAGCCACATCTTATTAGATATTTGACCTAATGGACATATTTCTGTTCAAAGAGTACTCGATTTTGAAATGACCATAGCGAGTCATTGACTCCTGATTTTATTTCAGACATACAGATTTTCATATTATACCTATTACATTTTTCTGTCCAAACCGTCCTCGATCATGAACTTTCCAAACATACTTGCTGCCTCAATCTGATATTACTTCAGCAATATGTTTTTGACCTACTGAACATATTTCTGGCAAATTTGTCGTAGATGATAAAGTTTTTTTTCATACATATTGACTTCTTCTAATGATACGTCAGTCATAGAGTATTGGATTTTTGACCTAATGGACATATTTCTGGTCAAAGAGTACTCAATTTTGAAATATCCATA
Source organism: Mylopharyngodon piceus (assembly GCA_039654765.1). Lineage (NCBI taxonomy): Eukaryota > Metazoa > Chordata > Actinopteri > Cypriniformes > Xenocyprididae > Mylopharyngodon > Mylopharyngodon piceus. The sequence goes on from CM077444.1 coordinate 17,871,881, forward strand.
CAGACATCTTGACTCCTTCTGATGTTATTTCTCCCATTGAGAACATATTCCTGGCTAATTCGTCTTCGGTAATGAATTTTTTATACATAGTCATTGACTCCATCAGAGTTTACATCGCCAGACAGTAGTCCATATTTGACAAACTGAACATATTTCGGGCCAAAGAGTTTTCGATATTGAACTTTTTATAAATACTCATTGATTTCTTCTGATGTCACTTGAGCCATAATGTACATATTTAATCATTGCCTCCTTCTGACGTTATGTCAGCCATAGAGTATTAGATTTTTGAACTAATGGACATACTTCTGGTCAAAGAGTACTCGTTTTTGAAATATCCATACAGACTTATTGACTCCTTCTGAAGTTTCTTCACCCATAGAGGTCAAATCTTGTATGATTTATACAATCCTTCATGATGTTACTTCACCCCTACAGAAGTCCATAACGAACATATACTGAACATATTTCTAACAAAATAGTCCTTGATCATGAACTTTCTATACACACTCACTGACTCCATTTGATTTTAGATCAGCCAGACAGTAGTCCATATTTGACCCAATGAACATACTTCTGGACCAAAAGAATTCAATCTTGAACTTTCTATATATAATAATCATTACCTCACACTGAATTTAGTTCAGCCATACAAGAGACTGTGTTTGACCTACTAAACATTTCTGGCAAGTTAGTCCTTGATCATGAATTTTCTACACAGACTCATATCCAGACTCATAGAGTACTGGATATTTGACCTAATGGAAATATTTCTGGTCAAAGAGTACTCATTTTTGAAATATCCATACAGACTCATTGACTCCTTCTGATGTTACGTTTCCCATAGAGAAGTCCATATTTGACCTACTGAACATATTTCGGGCCAAAGAGTTCTCGATATTGAACTTTTTATAAATACTCATTGATTTCTTCTGATGTCACATGAGCCATAACAGTAGGCCATATCTGACCTAATGAACATATTCCTGGCCTAAGAGTTCTCGATCTTGAACTTTCTATACATAATCATTGACTCCTTCTGATGTTATGTTGGCCATAGAGTATAAGATATTTGAACTAATGGACATACTTCTGGTAAAAGAGTACTTGTTTTTGAAATATCCATACAGACTCATTGACTCCTTCTGATGTTACGTTTCCCATAGAGAATTCCATATCTGACCTACTGAACATATTTCGGGCCAAAGAGTATTCGATATTGAACGTTTTATAAATACTCACTGATGTCTTCTGATGTCACATGAGCCATACAGTAGGCCATATTTGACCTAATGAACATATTTCTGGCCTAAGAGTTCTCGATCTTGAACTTTCTACGCAAAATCATTGACTCCTTCTGATGTTATGTCCGCCATAGAGTATTAGATATTTGAACTAATGGACATATTTCTGGTCAAAGTACTCGTTTTTGATATATCCATACAGACTCATTGACTCCTTCTTAAGTTGCTTCACCCATAGAGATGTCAAATCTTAAATGTTTTATACATTCCTTCATGTTGTTACTTCACCCATACAGAAGTCCATAGCGAACATATACCGAACATATTTCTGGCAGGTTAGTCCTCGACCATGAACCTTCTACACAGACTCATTGACTCCTTTTAATGATACGTCAGCCATAAGAGTTACTAGATATTTGAACTAATGGAAATATTTCTGGTCAAAGAGCACTCAAACTTGAAATTTTTATTAATTACTATTGACTCCTGATGTTACTTTGCCCAAACATAAGTCCATATTTGACCTAGTGAACATGTTTCTGGCCAAAGAGTATTCGATATTGAACTTTTTATATATACTCATTGATGCCTTGTGATGTCATATCAGCCATATAGAATTTCATATTCGAACTTAAACTTTCTATACTTGGTCGTTGACTTCTTCTGATATTACTAAAGCCACATCTTATTAGATATTTGACCTAATGGACATATTTCTGTTCAAAGAGTACTCGATTTTGAAATGACCATAGCGAGTCATTGACTCCTGATTTTATTTCAGACATACAGATTTTCATATTATACCTATTACATTTTTCTGTCCAAACCGTCCTCGATCATGAACTTTCCAAACATACTTGCTGCCTCAATCTGATATTACTTCAGCAATATGTTTTTGACCTACTGAACATATTTCTGGCAAATTTGTCGTAGATGATAAACTTTTTTTTCATACATATTGACTTCTTCTAATGATACGTCAGTCATAGAGTATTGGATTTTTGACCTAATGGACATATTTCTGGTCAAAGAGTACTCAATTTTGAAATATCCATACAGACATCTTGACTCCTTCTGATGTTATTTCTCCCATTGAGAACATATTCCTGGCTAATTCGTCTTCGGTAATGAACTTTTTATACATAGTCATTGACTCCATCAGAGTTTACATCGCCAGACAGTAGTCCATATTTGACAAACTGAACATATTTCGGGCCAAAGAGTTTTCGATATTGAACTTTTTATAAATACTCATTGATTTCTTCTGATGTCACTTGAGCCATAATGTACATATTTAATCATTGCCTCCTTCTGATGTTATGTCAGCCATAGAGTATTAGATTTTTGAACTAATGGACATACTTCTGGTCAAAGAGTACTCGTTTTTGAAATATCCATACAGACTTATTGACTCCTTCTGAAGTTTCTTCACCCATAGAGGTCAAATCTTGTATGATTTATACAATCCTTCATGATGTTACTTCACCCCTACAGAAGTCCATAACGAACATATACTGAACATATTTCTAACAAAATAGTCCTTGATCATGAACTTTCTATACACACTCACTGACTCCATTTGATTTTAGATCAGCCAGACAGTAGTCCATATTTGACCCAATGAACATACTTCTGGACCAAAAGAATTCAATCTTGAACTTTCTATATATAATAATCATTACCTCACACTGAATTTAGTTCAGCCATACAAGAGACTGTGTTTGACCTACTAAACATTTCTGGCAAGTTAGTCCTTGATCATGAATTTTCTACACAGACTCATATCCAGACTCATAGAGTACTGGATATTTGACCTAATGGAAATATTTCTGGTCAAAGAGTACTCATTTTTGAAATATCCATACAGACTCATTGACTCCTTCTGATGTTACGTTTCCCATAGAGAAGTCCATATTTGACCTACTGAACATATTTCGGGCCAAAGAGTTCTCGATATTGAACTTTTTATAAATACTCATTGATTTCTTCTGATGTCACATGAGCCATAACAGTTAGCCTATATCTGACCTAATGAACATATTTCTGGCCTAAGAGTTCTCGATCTTGAACTTTCTATACATAATCATTGACTCCTTCTGATGTTATGTCAGCCATAGAGTATTCGATATTTGAACTAATGGACATACTTCTGGTAAAAGAATACTTGTTTTTGAAATATCCATACAGACTCATTGACTCCTTCTGATTTTATTTCTCCCATAGAGAATTCCATATCTGACCTACTGAACATATTTTGGGCCAAAGAGTATTCGATATTGATCGTTTTATAAATACTCACTGATGTCTTCTGATGTCACATGAGCCATACAGTAGGCCATATTTGACCTAATGAACATATTTCTGGCCTAAGAGTTCTCGATCTTGAACTTTCTACGCAAAATCATTGACTCCTTCTGATGTTATGTCCGCCATAGAGTACTAGATATTTGAACTAATGGACATATTTCTGGTCAAAGAGTACTCGTTTTTGATATATCCATACAGACTCATTGACTCCTTCTTAAGTTGCTTCACCCATAGAGATGTCAAATCTTCAATGTTTTATACATTCCTTCATGTTGTTACTTCACCCATACAGAAGTCCATAGCGAACATATACCGAACATATTTCTGGCAGGTTAGTCCTCGACCATGAACCTTCTACACAGACTCATTGACTCCTTTTAATGATACGTCAGCCATAAGAGTTACTAGATATTTGAACTACTGGAAATATTTCTGGTCAAAGAGCATTCAAACTTGAAATTTTTATTAATTACTATTGACTCCTGATGTTACTTTGCCCAAACATAAGTCCATATTTGACCTAGTGAACATGTTTCTGGCCAAAGAGTATTCGATATTGAACTTTTTATATATACTCATTGATGCCTTCTCATATCATATCAGCCATATAGAAGTTCATACATGACCTTCTGAACATATTTCTGACCTAATGGACAATGAACTTTCTATAGTTACTCATTGACTCCTTCTGATGTTATGTCAGCCATAGAGTATTAGATATTTGACCTAATGGACATATTTCTGGTCAAAGAGTACTCGATTTTGAACTTTCCATACAGACTCATTGACTCCTTCTGAAGTTGCTTCACCCATAGACAAGTCAAATCTTGAATGTTTTATACATTCCTTCATGATGTCACTTCACCCATACAGAAGTCCATACTGAACATATGTTGAACATATGTCTGGCAAGTTAGTCCTCGACCATGAACTTTCTACACAGACTCATTGACTCCTTCTACTGACACGTCAGCCATAGAGTACTGGATATTTGACCTAATGGAAATATTTCTAGTCAAAGAGTACTCAAACTTGAAATTTTTATCAATTACTATTGACTCCTGATGTTACTTTGCCCAAACATAAGTCCATATTTGACCTAGTGAACATATTTCTGGCCAAAGAGTATTTGATATTAAACTTTATATATACTCATTGATGCATTCAGATGTCATATCAGCCATATAGAATTCCATATTCGATCTTCAACTTTCTATACTTGGTCATTGACACCTTCTGATATTACTGAAGCCACATAGTATTAGATATTTGACCTAATGGTCAATATATCTGGTCAAAGAGTACTCGAATTTGAAATGTCCATAGACTCATTGACTCCTTCTGAAGGTACTTGACCCATAGAAAAGCCTACTGAATATATTACTGGCTAATTCGTCTTCGATATAGAACCTTTTATACATAGTCATTGACTCCATCAGATTTTAAATCAGCCAGAGAGTAGTCCATATTTGACCTACTGAACATATATCGGGCCAAAGAGTATTTAATATTGAACTTTTTATAAATATCCATGCATGTCTTCTAATGTCACATGATCTGTACAGTGGGCCATATTTGAACTAATGGACATATTTCTCGCCTAAGTGTTCTCGATCTTGAACTTTCTATGCATAATCATTGACTCCTTCAGATGTTATGTCAGCCATAGAGTATTAGATATTTGAACTAATGGACATATTTTGTTCAAAGAGTATTCGTTTTTGAAATATCTATACAGACTTATTGACTCCTTTTTGAAGTTGCTTCACCCATAGAGGTCAAATCTTGAATGTTTTATACAATCCTTCATGATGTTACTTCACCCCCACAGAAGTCCATACCGAATGTGATATACTGAACATATTTCTAACAAAATAGTCCATGATCATGAACTTTCTATACATACTCACTGACTCCATTTGATGTTAGATCAGCCAGACTGTAGTCCATATTTGACCCAATGAACATACTTCTGGACCAAAAGAATTCGATCTTGAACTTTCTATATATAATCATTACCTCATACTGAATTTACTTCAGCCATACATGAGACTGTGTTTGACCTACTAAACATTTTTCTGGCAAGTTAGTCCTCGATCATGAATTTTCTATACAGACTCATTGACTCCTTCTGTAATTACCTGACCACAGAGAAGCCTACGGAACATATTCCTGGCAAATTCGTCCATGATAATCAACTTTTTATACATAGTCATTGACTCCATCAGATTTTACATCAGCCAGAGAGTAGTCCATATTTGACCTACTGAGCATATTTCAGGCCTAAGACTAATTTCGAATACGAAATTGAACTATCTATAAATACTCACTGATGCCTTCTGATCTCACATGAGCCATACATTAGGCCGTATTTGACCTAATGAATATATTTCTGGCTTTAGACTTCTCAATCTTGAACTTTCTATACATAATCATTGACTCCTGATTTTATTTCAGCCATAGAGATTTTCATATTAGACCTATTACATTTTTTCTGTCCAAACCGTCCTCAATCATGAACTTTCCATACATACTTGTTGACTCAATCTGATGTTACTTCAGCCATATATGAACCCATTTTTGACCTACTGACCTACTGAACATATTTCTGTCAAATTTTTCCTCGATGATAAAATTTTTATTCATACATATTGAATTCTTCTAATGATACGTCAGCCATAGAGTATTGTATTGTATATTTGACCTAATGGATGTTACTTCTCCCATAGAGAAGTCCATATTAGACCTACTGAACATATTTCTGGCAAATTCGTCCTTGATAATGAACTTTCTCTACAGACAAATTTCTGATGTTATTTCTCTACAGACTCATTTGACTCCTTCTAATGATTCCTCAGCCATAGAGTATTGGATTATGTCCTAATGGACATATGTCTAACCAGACAAAGAGTACTAAAACTTCAAATTTATATAAATTACTATTGACTGCTGATGTTATTTCGCCCAAAGAGAAGTCCATATTTGACCTAGTGAACATATTTCTGGCCAAAGAGCATTCGATATTGAATTTTTTATAATACTCACTGATGCCTTCTCATATCATATCAGCCATATAGAAGTTCATACATGACCTTCTGAACATATTTCTGACCTAATGGACAATGAACTTTCTATACTTACTCGTTGACACTGTCAGATGTTACCGTAAGCCACAGAGATATTTGACCTAATGGACATATTTCTGGTCAAAGAGTACTCGATTTTGAACTTTCCATACAGATTCACTGACTCCATCTAAAGTTACTTAATCCATAAAGGTCTACATTAGACCTACTGAACATATTCCTGGCAAATTCGTCTTCGATAATGAACTTTTTATACATAGTCATTGACTCCATAAGAGGATACATGAACCAGACAGCAGTCCATATTTGACCTGCTGAACATATTTCTGGCCCAAGAGTACTCGATATTGAAGTTTTTATATATACTCATTTATGCCTTCTGTTGTCATATCAGCCATATAGAAGTCCATTCATGACCTTCTGAATATATTTCAGACTCATGAGTCCTCGATGATGAACTTTCTCTACAGACTCATTGACTCTTTCTGATGTAACATTAGACAGATAGTAGTCCAGATTTGACATAATGAACATATTCCTGGCCCAAGAGTACTCGATCTTGAACTTTCTATACTTAGTCATTAACTTCTTCTGATGTTACGTAAGTCACAGAGTATTAGATATTTGACCTAATGGACATATTTTTGGTCAATGAGTAGTCGATTTTTAAATTTTCATACAGACTCATTGACTCCTTCTGAAGTTGCTAATGTAGATGTAGTTGCTAATGTAGATGTAGTTGCTAATGTAGAGAAGTAGATGTAGTTGCTAATGTAGAGAAGTCTACATTAGACCTAATGAACATATTCCTGGCAAATTCGTCCTCGATAATGAACTTTTTATACCGTCATTGACTCCGTCAGATTTTACTTCGGCCAGACATTAGTCCATATTTGACCTACTGCACATATTTTGGGCCAAAGAGTATTCGATATTGAACTTTTCACTGAAAAATTTTAAGTGGATCTAATATGGACTTGTATAGGTGAAATTAAATCAGGAGCCAATGTGTATTTTTAGAATGTTCAATATTAGTTATATGTTCATTATGTCAAATATGGAGTACTGTCTGTCTGATGCAACATCAGGAGTCAATGAGTCTATATAGTAATTTCAAGATTGAGTAGTCTTTGTCCAGAAATTTGTTCAGATGGTCAAATTTGGGCTCATGTATGGCTGAAGTAGCATGTATGTATAAAACGGTCATGATCAAGGACTGTTGGGACAGAAAAACTTTAAACAGGTCAACTATGGACTGTCTTTTGTAATATTAGAAGGAGCCAATAATACTGTAGAAAAGGTTCAAGATCGAAAATCTTTGGCCAGAAATAAATCCATTAGGTCAAATATGCAATACTCTATGGTTGATATATCATCAGAAGGTGTCAATGAGTCTGTATAGAAAGTTCAAGATTGAGTACTCTTGGGCCAGAAATTTGTTCATTATGTCAAATATGGACTACTTTTTGTGTGATGAATCATCAGTTTTAATTTCTTCTATGTACAACGAGTTAGTTATTGACTGCAATGCAATGAAACAGTTCTTGTAGTTCTTGTAAACAGTTCTTGTATTGCAATTCAACAGCATATATGATTTGTGTTTTCTCTTCAATGTACAAAGGAATAAGTTAATACAATATAATTAAGAAATGCTATGTGTTATCTATTTAGTGCACAATGGATCAGTTATTTCATTCATTGTAATACCACTTATTTATGTGTTCTCTCTTCATGCACAAGGGAATAATAAATTAGTTCTTGTATACAATGCAAGGAAACAGTGCATGACTTACATGTTAGTTCTTGTATGCACTGCAATGCAACACCAAACATGTTATATTAAAATCTCTTCTATGCAAAATGTAGTAAGTTAATTATTGTATGCAATGCAATGAAACAGTTAGTGCTTGTGTTTATTGTAGTACAACAGCATATATGATTTGTGTTTTCGCCCTTGTGTCAACTCTTCACTGCACTACGGATTAAGTTAATGCAATGCAATGTAATGCACAAATGGTATATGAAATGCAATGCACATATGTTATCTCTTCAATGCACAAACAAAATTAGTTGTTGTATTTTTTGCAGTGGAACAGGACATATGGTATGAGTTATCTTTTCTATTCATAACGGTATAAGTTAGTTCTTGTATACAATGCAATGCACCAGCACCTGTGTTTTGTATCTCGTCACAGCTCATTGGGTTAAGTTAATTCTTGTATGCAATGCAAGGAAACAGTGAATAATTTACATGTTATTTCTTGTATGCACTGCAATGCAACAGCACATAATATATTAATTTCTTCTATTGCTTTCGTATGCAAAACAATGAAATATATGCTGTGCAACAGCATATATGATTTGTTTTCTCTTCAATGCACAAAGGAGAGAGTTAGTTCATGTATGCATTGCAGTTCAACAAGCACCTGTCATGTGTTAACTGTACAATGCACAACAAAATAAGTTACTTATATACAATGAAACAGACAATACATGCACGCATGTTATCTCAATACAACAGCATATATGATATGTGTTTTCTCTTTAATGCAGAAAGGAAATAGTTATTTCCATTACCATCACCTGTGTTGTGTATCTCTTCAATGCACATCGGGTTAAGTTAGCTCGTGTAGATATGTATGTGTTATCTCTTCACTGCACAAATGATTAATTTTTTACAACAGTGCATAGCGTACCTGCAATGTAATAGAAAATATGTGCTACCTCCTTAATGCTTAACGAAATATGTTATGTCATTTTAGTTCTATGTAATGCAGTGCAAAAGCACCAAGCTTTTGTATACAATGCAAGGAAATGGTGCATACTGTTAGGTCTTGTATTCATGGCAATGCATGCACGCATGTTATCTCTTCAATGCATAAGGAATAAGTTAGTTCTTGTATGCAGTACAAGGAAACAGTGCATAACACATGTTACTTGTATACATTGCACTGTATCTCTTCAGTGCACAAATTATTAATTTCTTACATTCATTGCATTTCGTTGTTTTATACAATACACAGAAAAGACACATACAAGGAAACAGTGCATAGCTAGTAAGAGCTTATATACAATGTCACAGCATCTATGTTATGTGTTATCTCTTCAATGCATAATGGCTCTTGAAACATAAATAGTGCATACCTAATATGTAGTTGTTCACTGCACAACGGATTAAGTTAGATAGTGTATGCTATGCAATGCAAAAGCACTTATCTTGTCTTATCTCTTCAATGCACAACGGTATAGTCTTGTGTGCATTACAATGGACAACGGTATTCGTTAGTTCTTGTATACAATGCAATGAAACAGCGCATACATTATATGTATTCTTTTATTCATTTGCAATGCAACAGCACATATGTGTTACATTTTTAATGTACAAAAGAATACGTTATGTCAGTTAAGATATTGAATACAATGCAATGCAACCGCATATGTCATGTGTTATCTCTTTACCGCATAACGGATTTAGGTTCGTTCTTGTATACAATGCAATGCACCAGCACCTGTGTCACAGCTCATCGGGTCAAGTTAGATATGTATTATCTCTTCAGTGCACAAAGAATGATTATTTTCTTCTACATTCATAGCATTTCGTTGTTCTTTTATACAATACAAGGAAATAGCTTTACCTTAAGCATAGCTTAAACTGCAATGTAACAGAACATAGGGGTTCTCTTTAATGCACAACGAAATATATGTCATTTTAGTTCTTGTATCTAAAGCAGTGCAACAGTACCCGTGTTATGTGTTATCTGTTCAAATGCACAACGGAATAAGTTAGTTTTTGTATATAATGCAAGGAAACAGTGCATACTGTTAGGTCTTGTATTCATGGCAATACATGCACGCATGTTAATCTTTTCAATGCAAAACCGTTTAGTTCGTTCATTGCAACATCACATATGTTATTTGTTATCCTTCAGTGCATAAGGAACAAGTTAGTTCTTGTATGCAATGCAAGGAAACAGTGCATAACTTACATGTTGCAATGCAACAGCACATATGTTAAATTAATTTCTTCTATGCACAACGTAATAAGTTAATTATTTTAGAAAAAACAATGAAACAGTTAATTCTTGTATTTAATGCTATGCAACAGCATATATGTTTTCTCAATGAACATAGAGTTAATTTTTTGTATGCAATGCAGTGCAACAAGCACCTGTCATGTGTTATCTCTTCAATGCACATTGGGTTAAGTTAGATCGTGTAGCTATGTATTGTGCTATCTCTTACATTCATTGAATTTCGTTGTTCTTTTATACAATGCAAGGAAACAATGCATAGCTTGTTTTAGTTCTTGTATGCATTGCAATGCACAACGAAAGAAGTTATTTTAGATCGTTTTAGTTCTTGAAAGTAATGCAGTGCGACAGCACCCGTTTTATTTATTATCTGTTTATTGCACAGCGGAATAATTTAGTTTTTGTATACAATGCAAGGACATGGTGCATACTGTTGGTCTTTTATTCATGGCAATGCATGCAACGCATGTTATCTATTCAATGCACAGTTAATTTTATTCATTGTAACACCACATATTTATGTATGATCTCTTCAGTGCATAAGGAATAAATTAGATGTTGTTATGCAATGCAAGGAAACATAACTTTACATGATATTTCTTGTATGCATTGCAATACAGCAGCACATATGTTAAATTAGTCTCTTCTATACACAACGTAATAAGTTAATTATTGACTGAAATGCAATGAAACAGTTAGTTCTTGTATGTATTGCAATGTAACAGCATATATGATTTGTGTTTTCTCTTCCAGTGCACAAAGGAATAAGTTAATGCAATACAATGCACAAATGGTATGTATCATCTATTCAATGCACAATGGATCAGTTATTTCATTCATTGTAATGCCACATATTTATTTGTTCTCTCTTCGTGCATAAGGGAATAATAAATTAGTTCTTGTATACAATGCAAGGAAACAGTGCATGACTTACATGTTAGTTCTTGTATGCATTATAATGCAACACCATGTTATATTAAAATCTCTTCTATGTAAAATGTAATAATAATTATTGTATGCAATGCAATGAAACAGTTAGTGCTTGTGTTTATTGCAGTGCAACAGCATATATGATTTGTGTTTTTGCCCTTGTGTCAACTCTTCACTGCACAACGGATTAAGTTAATGCAATGCAATGTAAATGCACAAATGGTATATGAAATGCAATGCACATATGTTATAAGAGATGCCCAATGCACAAAAAAAATTAGTTATTGTATTTATTGCAATGAAACACGACATATGGTATGAGTTATCTTTTCTATTCATAACGGTATAAGTTAGTTCTTGTATACAATGCAATGCACCAGCACCTGTGCTTTGTATCTCGTCACAGCTCATCGGGTTAAGTTAGATAAGTATTATCTCTTCAGTGCACAAAGAATGATCATTTTTTTACATTCATAGCAATTTGTTGTTCTTTTTATACAATATAAGGAAATAGCTTTACCTTTACCTTAAGCATAGCTTACCTGCAGTGTAACAGAACATATGGGTTCCCTCTTTAATGCACAACGAAATATGTTGTTATTTTAGTTCTTGTATGTAATGCAGTGCAATCTGTTCATTGCACAACGGAATAAGTTAGTTTTTGTATACAATGCAAGGAAATGGTGCATACTTTTAGGTCTTGTATTCATGACAATGCATGCACGCATGTTATCTCAATACAACAGCATATATGATATGTGTTTTCTCTTTAATGCAGATAGGAAATAGTTATTTCCATTACCATCATACACATGTGTTGTGTATCACTTCACTGCACATCAGGTTAACGTAGATCGTGTAGATATGTATGTGTTATTTCTTAAGTGCACAAATGATTAATTTCTTACATTCATTTCGTTGTTCTTTTATATAATACAAGGAAACAATTTCTTCAATGCACAGCGCAATAAGTTAACTAGTTAAATAGTTAATTAATTGTATGCAATGCAACGAAAACAGTTCTTGTATATAACTTATATGTAATACTTCACTGCACAATGACAGATCAGATCAGATCAGATCATGTATGCAATTCAGTGCAAATATGTTTATGTGCACATTATTTATTGTATTTATTGCAATGAAGCAGCACCTATGTTGTCTCATCATCTTTCATTGTTGTCTCTGCACACCGGAATAATTTAGTTCTTGTATACGTGCATAACTTATATGTTAGTTCTTTATGCATTGCAATGCAGCTGCACAATGAGTTCAATAAATTAGTTCTTGCATAGGATAAAAGAAATAGTGCATAGCTAATATGTAATTCTTCACTGCACACCGGTTTGAGTTAGATCGTGTATGCAATGCAGTGCAAAAGCACAGGTGTTATCTCTTCAATGCACAACTGTATAAGTTAGTTCTTGTAATACAATGCACCATCACCTGTGTTGTGTATCTCTTCACTGCACAAATGATTAATTTCTTACAACAGTGCATAGCGTACCTGCAATGAAACAGAAAATATGCGCTACCTCCTTAATGCTTAACGAAATATGTTATGTCATTTTAGTTCTTGTATGTAATGCAGTGCAACAGCACCCGGTGTTATGTGTTCATTGCTCAATGGAACAAGTTAGCTTTTGTGTACAATGCAAGGAAATGGTGCATACTGTTAGGTCTTGTGAATAGATTTTATGGCAATGCATGCACGCATGTTATCTCTTCAATGCATAAGGAATAAGTTAGTTCTTGTATGCAGTACAAAGAAACAGTGCATAACATATGTTACTTGTATACATTACATTGTATCTCTTCACTGCACAGCGGGTTAAGTTAGATCGTGTGGATATGTATGTATCTCTTCAGTGCACAAATTATTAATTTCTTACATTCATTGCCTTTCGTTGTTTTATACAATACACAGAAAGGACACATACAAGAAAACAGTGCATAGCTTAGTATATATGTAGTTCTTGTATGCATTGCAATGCAACGAACGAACGTATGTGTTACCTCTTAAATGCACAACGAATGTTATTTTAGTTCTTGTATGTAACATTTTAGTTCATAACAGCACATAATTTCTTCTATGCACTGCGTGATAAGTTAACTATTGTATGCAATGCAATGCAACCGCATATATGATTTGTGCTTTCTTTTTAATGCACAAAGGAAAGAGTTATTTCTTGTATCTTCTTGAAGTGCAACAGCACCTGTCATGTGTTATTTCTTCACTGCACAACGGATTAAGTTAATGCAATGCACGTATGCTATGCGTTATCTCTTTAATGCATAACGGCATGAGTTCGTTCTTGTTTGCAATGCAGTGAAATAGAGCATTATTCATTATTCTTCAATGCACAATGGGAATAAGAGCTTGTATACAATGCAACAGCATCTATGTTATGTGTTTTCTCTTCAGTGCATACTGGAATGAGTTAGTTCTTGAACAGAAATAGTGCATACCTAATACGTAGCTTACAGCATCTATGTTATGTGTTATCTCTTCAATGCATAATGGCTCTTGAAACATAAATAGTGCATACCTAATATGTAGTTGTTCACTGCACAACGGATTAAGTTAGATAGTGTATGCTATGCAATGCAAAAAGCACTTATCTTGTCTTATCGCTTCAGTGCACAACGGTATAGTTAGTTCTTGTGTGCATTACGGTATATATACGTTAGTATGCATTGAAACAGCGCATACATTATATGTATTCTTTTATTCATTTGCAATGCAACAGCACATATGTGTTACATTTTTAATGCACAAAAGAATAAGTTATGTCAGTTAAGATATTGAATGCAATGCAACAGCATATATGTCATGTGTTATCTCTTTACCACATAACGGATTAGGTTAGTTCTTGTATGTATTGCAATGTAACAGCATATATGATTTGTGTTTTCCCTTTCAGTGCACAAATGGTATGTGTTATCTATTCAATGCACAATGGATCAGTTATTTCATTCATTGTAATGCCACATATTTATGTGTTCTCTCTTCGTGCATAAGGGAATAAATTAGTTCTTGTATACAGTGCAAGGAAACAGTGCATGAACTTACATGTTAGTTATTGTATGCATTATAACGCAACACCGTGTTATATTAAAATCTATTCTATGTAAAATGTAATGTTAATTATTGTATGCAATGCAATTTTGTATGCAATTCAATTTTCATTCAGTTAGTGCTTGTGTTTATTGCAATGCAACAGCATATATGATTTGTGTTAGATATGTATTATCTCTTCAATGCACAAAGAATGATCATTTTCTTACATTCATAGCATTTCGTTGTTCTTTTATACAATACAGGGAAATAGCTTTACCTTTACCTTAAGCATAGCTTACCTGCAGTGTAACAGAACATATGGGTTACCTCTTTAATGCACAACGAAATATGTTGTCATTTTAGTTCTTGTATTATAATGCAGTGCAACGTGTTATGTGATACCTTTCTTTGTTGTCTCTTCAGTGCACACCAAAATGCATAGTGTTAGGTCTTGTATTCATGGCAATGCATGCACTCATTTTATCTTTTCAGTGCACAATCGATGAGTGTTCATTCATTGCAACATCACATATGTTATGTGTTATCTCTTCAGTATGCAATGCAAGGAAAAGAGTGAATAACTTACACGTTAGTTCTTGTATGCATTGCAATGCAACAGCACATATATTAAGTTCTTCTATGCACAACGTAATAAGTTAATTATTGTATGCAAAACAATGAAATAGTTAGTTCTTCGTATTTATTGCTATGCAACAGCATATATGATTTGTTTTCTCTTCAATGCACAAAGGAGAGAGTTAGTTCATGTTTGCAATGCAGTGAAAAAAAAGTACCTGTCATGTGTTAACTGTACAATGCACAACAAAAGTTAGTTATATACAATGAAGCATAGACAATGCATGCACGCATGTTATCTCAATGCAACAGCATATATGATATGTGTTTTCTCTTTAATGCAGAAAGGCAATAGTTATTTCCATTATCATCACCTGTGTTGTGTATCACTTCACTGCACATCAGGTTAAGGTAGATCGTGTAGATATGTGTGTTATCTCCTTCAGTGCACAAATGATTAATTTCTTACATTCATTGCATTTCGTTGTTCTTTTAAACATAATTTTTAAACATAATTTCTTCTATGCACAGCGTAATAAGTTAACTTTTGTATGCAATGCACTGAAACGGTTAGTTCTTGTATATAACTAAGGTAATACTTCACTGCACAATGTCAGATCGTGTATGCAATGCAGTGCACATATGTTTATGTGCACATGTTCGGTGCACATTATTTTTTGTATTTATTGCAATATATCTTACGTATATGTTACGTTTATCTCGTCATTGCACACCTGTATAAGTTAGTTCTTGTATACAATGCAATACAACATCATCTGTCTTGTGTATCTCTTCACTACACATCGGGTTAAGTTAGATTGTGTAGATATGTCTGTATCTCTTCAGTGCACAAATGTTTAATTTCTTACAGCATATATGATTTGTGCTTTCTCTTTAATGCTCAAAGGAAAGAGTTATTTCTTGTAGTGCAACAGCACCTGTCATGTGTTATCTCATGACAGGTGCTATTCATTATTCTTCAAATGCATAACGGAATAATTAAGAGCTTGTATACAATGCAACTATGTTGTGTTTTCTCTTCAATGCATAATGGAATGAGTTAGTTCTTGAACAGAATGAAATTAAATATTATATAGTGCATACCTAATATGTAGTTCTTCACAGCACAACGGATTAAGTTAGTGTATGCTATGCAATGCAAAAGCACATATCTTGTCTTATCTCTTCAATGCACAACGGTATAAGTTAGTTCTTGTATGCAATGCACTGAAACAGCGCGTACATAATATGTATTCTTTTATGCATTTGCAATGCAACAGCACATATGTATTACATTTTTAATGCACAACAATAAGTTATGTGATTTAAGATATTGAATGCAATGCAATGCAATGCAACAGGGGGCCCATCTTATTTTTGGGGGGGCCCATCTTAAAAATGAGGGGGCCTATATATATGTATCAAAATGAGTAGACGACCTTTGAAACTAATACACATTCATTGTATCTGTTATACTGTTATGCCAATAGGTGGCGACCAGTGACTGCTGTTAAAATGCATTTCATTCATTAATTTTCTTTGTGATTTAAGATATTGAATGCAATGCAATGCAATGCAACAGCATATAGGTCATGCGTTATCTCTTTACCGAGTTCTTGTATATAATGCAATGCACCTATCTTGTGTATATGTATGTGTTATCTCTTCAGTGCAGAATGAATGCTTCATTCGTACATTCATTGCATTTCGTTGTTCTTATATACAATACAATGAAACAATGCATAGCTTATATATAGTTGAATGCACTGCAATGCAGCATACTGTATGTGTTACCTCTTTAATGCACGACGAAATAAGTTGTCATTTTAGTTCTTGTATGTAATGCAGTGCAACAGCACCCGTGTTGTTCTGTTCATTGCACAGCGGAATAAGATTTTGTTTACAATGCAAGGATATAGTGCATACTATCAGGTCTTGTATTCATGACAATGCATCCACGCATGTTATCTCTTCAATGCACAACGGATAAGTTCATTCATTGCAACATCACATATGTTATGTGTTATATCTCCAATGCATAAGGAATAAGTTAGTTCTTGTATACAATGCAAGGAAACAGTGCATAACTTACATGTTATACACTGCAGTGCAACAGAACATATTTGTTACCTCTTTAATGCACAATGAAACAAGTTATTTTAGGTTATATTAGTTCTTGTTTGTAATGCAGTACAAGAGCACCTGTCAACTCTTCACTGCACAACGGATTAAGTTAATACAATGCACAAATGTTATGTGCTATCTGTTCAATGCACAACGGAATAAGTTAGTTATTTTATACAATGCAAGGAAACAGAGCATAACTTACCTGGGTAACACTTTAGAATAGTGGTCCGTCATTAATAAGTAACTATGTAGGAAGTAATGCAGGACTAATATATTAATACTTCAGCTACTACTATTAACTAATATAGAAACAAGCTTAACTAATCAGTAAGTAATATCAAATTTAGAAGATAGTTCCTTATTAGCTAATCAATAATTACCTAATGAGATTAGCATTATTAATAACTATTAACTAACTGACAAATTGTAAAGCACATTATCGTGTGTCTGGGACGTTAATCAGTCATCATTTTTACTCTGAATACAGTCATAAAATGCATCACTAATTACTCGTGTTACCTAGTCACTATGCAGTAACTACTAGTGATCTGGACCATTATTTTAAAGTGAAAAAGATGTTCTTCACTTTAAAATAATGGTCCAGATCACTAGTACTTCTTGAAGAATGACTAGGTACTTGAGTAATAAGTGATGCATTTTATGACCATGTTCCGAGTAAAAAAGGACAATCTTTAAGAACTACTATTGATCTGGACCATTATTTTAAATGTGAAAAAGATGTTTTTCACTTTAAAATAATGGTCCAGATCACTAGTAGTTCCTGCATACTGACTAGGTAACAGTTGAGTAATTAATGATGCATTTCATGACCACGTTGAGAGTAAAAAAATATAATTGCTCACATCTCAGACACTTTAATGTTGTGATTATTAATTAATTAGTAATTCTTTATAATTTGTCATAGTTACCTATTAGTTCTTAATGATGCCAATCTCTTTCTGTAATTACTGATTAGCTATTAAGGAACTATCTTAGTCCTAAATTTGATTTACTTACTGATTAGTTAAGCTTGTTTCTATATTAGTAAATAGTAGCAGTGGCGTAGCCAGAATTGTATTTTGGGGGGGGGGGGGGGGCATCTTAAAATTAGGGGGCCTATATATGTATATGTATCAAAATGAGTAGACGGCCTTTGAAACTAATACATATTCATTGTATCTGTTATATTGTTATACCAATAGGTGGCGACCAGTGACTGCTGTTAAAATGCATTTCATTCATTAATTTCAAATTATTTTTACATGATGAATTCTTTAAATTAATAATAAAAAAAATGTAATAGACTTATCTATAACATTTTAGGCAGTTATAAAGACTAATTTTGAACATAAAACATTTTGTCAGAACCTCAAGTAAATTAGCCCTACATATTATTTTGTTTGACTGTGTAATGTTTTGCTTTCCGAATCGTGGGAGAACCTCTTCTATTCTAAAAAATATAAATTATCCAGTCATAAACTCATTCAGTCATTTTCACTGATCTCATGCTGATATAGTCCTATTTGATGATCAGCCCGTTGCTGGGACATTCTAAAACGCTTAACGTGAAAAAGCTTAACGTGGCTTAATTTACTAAGACAGTGTTATTAACAAACCAAACTTAGTAAACACCATACTAATAAAGCATACTATGTACAGAAAAGCAGAGGAGCCCAGAATATGAACGCAACACGTTTAATTACACGTTAAGCATTTTCCTCCCATGAAGAAAACGCTTAACGCTTAAGACAATGACATTAAAAGACCAAACTTAGTAAACACTATACTAATAAAGCATACTATAGGCTACAGAAAAAATGGTTTGTGCAGAATTTGATCTTTTAAAGGTTAAAATGAATGGAGCTAGTGAGCCCGAGCACACACCGGATTTCACTGCATTGAGATGCGTGTCCTGGAAACGGGAAGGCTCGGTTGCCGCTTCACATTGTCACTCATCGCATAATGAACTCTCACGCGCAAAAATAATGACAGCACAAGGCTACGCGCAACACGTGAAATAATCAAACCAATAAGTCTAAAAACAGTTGTCGTATTTTACCGCGCAGCATGCACCAGTGTAACAAATTAACATGAGAGTAACAAATCAACAGTTCCTTCCTTTTGTTTTAAGCGATCAGAAATCTGTTTATGAGGGGGCCTAGCCCCCCCCCCCCCCAGGCCCCCCCAGGCCCCCCCGTGGCTACGCCACTGAATAGTAGTAGCTGAAGTGTTAAAACAGTACTACTGATTTGTCCTGCATTACTTCCTGCATAGTTACTTATTAATGACGGACCATTATTCTAAAGTGTTACCCTTACCTGATATTTCTTATGCATCGCAATGCAACAGCACATATGTTATATTAGTCTCTTCTATGCGCAATGCAATGAAACAATTAGTTCTTGTATGTACTGCAATGCAACTGCATATATTATTTGTGTCAACTCTTCACTGCACAATTGAAAGTTATTTCTTGTATGCAATGCAATGAAACAGCGCATACCTCATATGTATATAATGCTACAGCACATATATGTTACGTCTTTAATGCACAACGGAATAAGTAGAACTTATGTTATGCAATAGCACTATGGTTATCTCTTCAATGCACAGACGAAATGAGTTTGTTATTGTATTTATTGCAATGTTATGCTTTAATACATATACATACTCATTGACTCTGTCTGATGTTAGATCAGCCAGACAGTAGTCCATATTTGACTGAATGAACAGATATTTGACAGAATAAACAGATGTCTGACCAAAGAGTATTTGATATTTAACTTTTTATATTTACTCATTGACACCTTCTAATGTCACATCAGACATATAGAAGTCCATATTTGATCTAAATAACATATTTCTGGCCCAAGATCATGAACTTTCTATACAGATATTGACTCCTTATGTTACATCAGACAGACAGCAGTCCATATTTGACCTACTTGAATTTTTTCTGTCTCAAGAGTCCTCAATCATGAACTTTCTATACATACTCTTTGCCTCATTCTGATGTTACTTCAGCCATAAATGAGCATATTTCTGGCAAATTAGTCCTCGATCATGAACTTTCTATACAGACTCGTTGACTCCTTCTGATGATACGTCAGCCATAGAGTATTGGATATTTGCCCTAATGGACATATTGCTGGTCAAAGAGTATGCAATCTTGAATGTTTTATACATTCCATCATGATGTTACTTCACCCATACAGAAGTCCATACAGAACATATATTGAACGTATTTCTGGCAAATTAGTCCTTGATCATGAACTTTTTATACATACTCATTGACTCCATCTGATGTTAGATAAGCCAGAGAGTAGTGCATATTTGGCCTACTGAACATATATCTGGCTAAAGAGTACTCGATCTCTGACTTTTAATATAATACCATTGACTCCTTCTGATGTTACTTCACCCATACAGAAGTCCATATTAGACCTAATGAATATATTTCTGGCAAATTCGTCCTCAATCATGAACTTTCTATAGATACTCATTGACTCCATCTGATAATAGATTTGACTGACTGAACATATTTCTGACCAAAGACAATTTGATATTGAACTTTTTATATATACTAATTGATGCCTTTGTGATGTCACATTAGCCATATAGAAGTCCATATTTGACTTACTGAACATATTTCTGACCCAAGAGTCCTCGATCATGAACTTTCTATACATACTCATTGCCTCACTCTGATTTTATTTCAGCCATACATGAGCCCATGTTTGACCTACTGAACATATTTCTGGAAAATTAGTCCTCAATCATGAACTTTTTATACTCATTGACTCCTTGTCAGCCATAGAGTACTGCATATTTCACCTAATGGACATATTTCTGACCAAAGAGTATTTGATACTGAGATTTTTATATACACCCATTGATGCCTTCTGATGTCACATCAGCCAAGTCCATATTTGACCTACTGAACGTAAGCCTGACCCAAGAGTCCTCGATCATGAAATTTCTATACAGACTCATTGACTCCTTCTGATGTTACATCAGAGAGACAGTAGTCCATATTTGACATAATGGACATATTTCTGACCCGACTACTCGATCTCTAACTTTTTATACAACACCATTGACTCCTTCTGATGTTACTTCACCCATATAGAAGTACATATTAGACCTAATGAATATATTCATCATATCATTGCCTCACTCTGATGTCACTTCAGCCATACAGGAGCCCCTTTTTGACCTACTGAACATATTTCTGGCAAATTAGTCCTCGATCATCAACTTTCTGTACAGACACATTCACTCCTTCTGATGTTACATTGGACAGACAGTCTATATTTGACCTAAAGAACATATTTCTGTCCCAAGAGTACTTGATCTTGAACTTTCTATACATACATGTGACTCCTTCTGATTTCATTTCAGCCGTATAGAATTACATATTACAGTTTTTCTCAGTCGATTTGACACATTTCTCCAAACTCAGGTCACTGTACTCAAAACAGTTAACACAGTAATCTGAACACTTTGTAATTGTCCTAAACAGGTTGTAAATTTTTCTTCATTTCATGCAAATTTTAAATCACATGCGTCATTTTCTAAAAAAAACACTGTGCACAAAATTCCCAAATGTTTTCACAGTAGTTCATACAGCCAACCAAAACTTTAATATATCAGGCGAAAACAGTTGCAGCTCTTTTTATTGGTTTTACAAAAATCACAATCATTTGTGCACCATTTTTCCAAACACAACAAACAAAACTCTGTTATTTGTTAAAATCTCAGTTGTACTTGGAATGATCTCAATTAGCCCCAAATATACAGTCAAACCAAAAATTATCCAGGCATTTTTGATATTTAGGGCCCGAGCACCGATGGTGTGCTTTGCATGAAGATCGAGTGGATGTGATGCAGTTTAAATCAAATTAAGGCCTTCAAACATAGGTATGAATGGATTTAGATAGATCTCTGTGGCCTCTCTTTATTTCAGTCACTGCTGCTCCATCCAGGAGGTCCTGAAGGAATTTTTATGGCAGTCCTTGCCTAAACCTTAGGAATAAGTTTGGTGGTTAGAGTCAATGTGTCGTCCAATGAGAAGTCCTCTCCTTGGTTGTGGTGGGTGCAGAAAGTCCCCCTTCCTGCTCTGGAAGAGATGTCTGGCAGTTGTCCTAACATCTTATCTGATGTTGCTGAACATTTGTTTATGTTCATTCACCAAAGATCCAATCACAGTGTGGCACATCTTCTTACACACCAGCAGTTAGAGAGGGGCCCTGTCGTAAACTGGTCCCTGGAATGCCATCTTAACTGTTGTTCACAACAGCCCTTTCATCGCTGCTTGCAGCTTTAATTTTGATATATTTTTACTAGTGGGTGCAGGACACTATAGTTCATTTATCTAAGTGAGGATAGCAAAATAAAGTAAACTGTGACATATTATACCCAAACATTCTTCATACAGTGGACACCATTAAAATTGATAAAGATTTGGAACCAAAAATTATTCAGACACTTTGACCTGACCATGTTTTGCTTAAGTGTTATCTGACATAATTGATTATTTTTTTCTGACACAGTTTAACTCTAAAATCTTGTCATATTTTATTACCATTTTTTTTAAACTATAGTGAATAAACTGTATTAATGAATGAAATGTTCAAGGTGTCTGAATGAATTTTGGTTTGACTGTATATCTGTTGAGTTAGTAATACACAGGAAATGCAAATTTCCTAATTGTTTACACAGCCATCTCAATTACAAAAAACTATAAAAGGGGAAAGAAAAACAACAAAAAAAAAAAAATAAAAAAAAATAAGAATGGGAAAAGGAAGAGATGTAAGAGTGAGAGGTTTTGGAGAGGACAGGGGAAGGGTAATACTGAGAGGGACAGGAGCAGTGGAAGAGGTAGAAAGAGATGAGGAGAAAGGAATAGATGGGAAGAGGAGATGGAGCAAGAAGAGTTGAGGATGTAGGAAGATGAGAAGTAGATGTAGAAGATATGTTAGAATGGAAGGCAATGGTATTAGTAGAAAGAGCAAGAGAAGAAAATATAAGAAGACATGGACAGAGGGAAAGAGAAGAGCAAGGTGTAAGAGGAGGGAGGAGAGGTAGAAGAATAGGGTACAGACGAGTTTCAAATGAAATCAGAGCCATAAATTCATAAATTAAATAAATTATGGTTTTTCCTTGAGAGAAGCTGGACAGATAGTTCAGCCCAATATAAGCATCGTACCACAGTCAATGTCCCTGGACAACAAGTGCTCCAGTCCACTGATGGTGTGGCACACAATGCTGTCTTTGGCTGCACAACACAGAAAGGCTTCTAAATTGTTTAAACTCCATCAATGAAATCAACTTTCCACAGGGTGATCAGGAGCAAACTGAACGAAATTGTGTAGTTATGGGACAATGTCCACTTTCTCCATTCAGCACTGGTGCAAGAGTGGTTTGAGCATCACCCACATTTCAGGATGGTGTTTCTTCCAGCATATTCTTCTCTTGGAGATGGAAAGCATATGATCACAACCCTTACAACCAAGTAAGTCGAAATGGAATGGAAGAGGCTTGTGGAGAAGTTGAGGCACAAGGATGGATCCAGCGTTCACTGCTTTTTTCCCCACAATGCATGACTCATGAAAATATATGCTGAGATGTTGATTTGGCAAATTCTTTGGCCAGATGTAAATTAGAGGCAAGATCTATAAAGTTCATTGATTCAATGATTACAGTACATTTATTTATTTATTTATTTATTCATTTTACAACTAAACTTGTCATTAAAGAACTTTGAAGAACACGATTAAAGAACAAGAAAAACATGTATTGTCATTGATGTATTTTTGTGTCTACAGCTGAATTTGTTATCAGATCAACAGAGAATACACTTGTAGATTTGTTGTTAGTATTTATTTTTGATAAATGCATTAATAGAAAAAACTGCAGAGCTTCATTATGCAGTGAATACTGAACTGTTTTGCCAACATAAAAGTGTGTTTAGTTTGCTGTGTTAATTGTTTCGAGAGCAACTACATTCATTTGGAGAAATGTGTCAAATTGACTGAGAAAAACTGTAAGACCTACTTAAATTTTTTTGTCTGTCCGAACAGTCCTCGATCATGAACTTTTTATACATACTCGCTGCCTCAATCTGATGATACTGCAGCCATGTATGGGCCCATTTTTGACCCACTGAACACATTTCTAGCAAATTAGTCCTCGATGATGAACTTTCTATGCATACTCATTGACTGCTTTTGATGATACTTCAGCTATAGAATATTGCATATTTGACCTATGGACATACAGTATTTCTGGTAAAAGAGTTGCTGATCTTGAAATTTTAATACATTACTATTGACTCCTTCTGATGTTACTTCACCCAAGCAAGACATACTGAACATATTTCTGGCAAATTAATTCTTGATCATGAACTTTCTATACAGACTCATTGACTCCTGATGTTACATCAGACAGACAGTAGGTCAAATATGGACTTCTATATGGCTGATATGACATCAGACGATCTGACATATAAGGAGTCAATGAGTATATATAAAAAGTTCATGATGGAGGACTAATTTGCCAGAAGTATGTCCAGTAGGTCAAACATGGGCTCATGTATGGCTGAAGTAACATCAGAGTGAGGCAAAAAGTATGTATAGAAAGTTCATGATCAAGGACTGTTGGGACAGAACACATTTTAGTAGGTCTAATATGGACTTCTGTATGGCTAAAATAAAATCAGAAGGAGTCAAGGAGTATGTATAGAAAGTTCTAGATCGAGAACTCTTGGGTCAGAAATATGTTCACTGGGTCAAATATGGACTACTGTCTGGCTGATCTAACATCAGAAGGAGTCAATGAGTATGTACAGAAAGTTCATGATTGAGGACTAATTTGCCAGAAATATGCTCAGTAGGTCTAATATGGACTTCTGTATGGGTGAAGTAACATCAAAAAGAGTCAATAGTAATGTATAAAAAGTTCAAGATCGAGTACTCTTTGACCAGAAATGTCCATTAAGGTCAAAATCCAATATTCTATGGCTGACGTATCATCAGAAGGAGTCTATGAGTATGTATAGAAAGTTCAAGATCGAGCCCTCTTGGGCCAGAAATATGTTCAGTAGGTCAAATATGTACTACTGTCTGTCTGATGCAACATCAGAAGGAGTAAATGAGTCTGTATAGAAATTTCAAGATCGAGCCCTCTTGGGTCAGAAATATGTTCAGTAGGTCAAATGTGGACTTCTGTATGGCTGATGCAACATCAGTAAGAGTCAATGAGTTTGTTTTGAAAGTTCATGATCGAGGACTAATTTGCAAGAAATATGTTCAGTAGGTCAAATATGGTCTACTGTATGGCTGATGTGACATAGGAAGGCATCATTGAGTATATGTCAATAGTTCAATATCGAATACTCTTTGGCCAGAAATATGTTCAGTAAGTAAAATATGGACTACTATCTGGCTAACGTGACATCAGATGGAGTCAATAAGTATGTATAGAAAGTTCATGATCGAGGACTGATTTGCCAGAAATATCAGTAGGAAAGTTCAGTAGGTCTAATATGGACTTCTGTATGGGTGAAGTAACATCAGGAGTCAATAGTAATGTATAAAACGTTCAAGATTGAGTACTCTTTGACCAGAAATATGTCCATTAGGTCAAATATGCAATAGCCTATGGCTGACGTATCACTGGAAGGAGTCTATGTGTATATATAAAAAGTTAATGATCATGGACTAATTTGCCAGAAATAGCTTCAGCAGGTCAAACGTGGGCTCATGTATGGCTGAAGTTACATCAGAGTGAGGCAATAAGTATGTATAGGTTATGTATAGACAGTTCATGATCAAGTACTCTCAGGACTGAAAAAATTTAAGTAGGTCTAATATGGACTTATATGGCTGAAATAAAATCAGAAGTAGTCAATGAGTATGTATAGAAAGTTCAAGATCGAGTACTCTTGGGCCAGAAATATGTTATTTAGGTCAAATATGGAGTACTGTCTGTCTGATGTAACATCAGAAGGAGTCAATGTGTATGTATAAAAAGTTCATTATCGAAGACTAATTTGCTAGAAATATGTTCATTAGGTCAAACATGGGCTCATGTATGGCTGAATTAACATTAGAGTGAGCCATTGAGTATGTACAGAAAGTTCATGATCAAGGACTGATGGGACAGAAAACATTTAAGTGGGTCTAATTTGTACTTCTGTATGGCTGAAATAAAATCAGAAGGAGTCAATGAGTAGATATAGAAAGTTCAAGATCGAGTACTCTTAGGCTAGAAATATGTTCAGTAGGTCTAAAATATGTTCAGTAGGTCTAAAATGCACTACTGTCTGGCTGATCTACCATCAGATGGAGTCAATGAGAATTTCTAGTTCATGATCGAGGACTAATTTACCAGAAATATGTTTAGTAGGTCTAATATGGACTTCTGTATGGGTGAAGTAACATCAGAAGGAGTCAATAGTAATGTACAAAAATTTCAAGATCGAGTACTCTTTGACCAGAACTATGTCCATTAGGTCATTTATTCAATACTCTATGGCTGACTTATCATCAGAAGGAGACATATTAACAGCATATTATTTCTTGTACAATACAAGTATTACATTGTAATAAGTTAACTATTGTAACTATTGTAACTATTGTAACTATAAGTTAACTATTGTATGCAGTGCAATGAAACAGTTAGTTCTTGTATATAATTTATATGTTATTCTTCACTGCACGATGGATTAAGACAGATTGTGTATGCAATTCAGTGCACATATGTTTATGTGCACATGTTCAGTGCACATTATTTATTGTATTTATTGCAATGTAGCAGCACCTATGGTGTCTCTTCATATTTCACTGTTGTCTCTTCAGTGCACACCGGAATAATTTAGTTCTTGTATACTTGCATAACGTACTTGTTAGTTCTTTATGCATTGCAATGCAACAGCACAATGAGTTCAATGCACAAAGGAATAAGTTAGTTCTTGTATAGAATGAAAAGAAACAGTGCATTGCTAATATATAATTCTTCACTGCACAACGGATTACGTTAGATTGTCTATAAAATGCAATGCAAAAGCACATATCTTAGATGTTATCTCTTCAATGTTCAGGTCTTGTTTACAATGCAATACATCATCACCTGTGTTGTGTATCTCTTCACTGCATATTGGGTTAAGTTAGATCGTGTATGTGTTATGTCTTCACTGCACGAATGATTAATTTCTTACATTCATTGAATTTTGTTCTTTTATAATGCAAGGAAAAAATTCATAGCTTATGTGTTAGTTTTTGTATGCATTGCAACGCAACAGACCTTTTGTGCTTTTTAATGCACAACGAAATAAGTTATTTTTGGTCATTTTAGTTCCTGAATGTAATGCAGTGCAAAAGCACCCGTGTTATGTGTTATCTGTTCAATGCACAATGGAATAAGTTAGTTTTTGTACACAATGCAAGGAAACAGTGCATACTATTAGGTCTTGTATTCAAGGCTATCCAGCCATGCCTGTTATCTCTTCAATGCGCAACGGATGAGTTAGTTCATTCATTGCAACACCACATATGTTATGTGGTATCTCTTCAGTGCATAAGGAATAAATTAGTTCTTGTATACAATGCAAGAAAACAGTGCATGAATTACATGTTAGTTCTTGTAGGCATTGCAATGTCACAGCACATATGTTATATTAATCTCTTGTATGCACAACGTAATAAGTTAATTATTGACTGCAATGCAAAGAAACAGTTAGTTCTTGTATTTATTGCAATGCAATAGCACATATGATCTGTGTTTTCTCTTAAATGCTCAAAGGAAAGAGTGAGTTCTTGTATGCAATGCAGTGCAACAGCACCTGTGTCTACTCTTCACTGCACAACGGATTAAGTTAATGTAATGCAATGCACAAATGGTATGTGTTATCTCTTCAATGCATAACGGGATAAGTTAGTTCTTGTATGCAATGCAGTTCAACAACATCTGTGTTATTTGTTAACTGAGCAATGCATAACAAAATAAATTAGTTCTTATATACAATGCAATGAAACAGTGCATACAAGAGAGTTTTTTGACAGCAAAAGAGTTAGATGGCAGATTGCATTCATTTAACTGTGGGTACATGGAGAGGAGAAATTGACCTCCTACTGTAAAACTGGATGATCAGAACAATGATTTGGGCATAAATGCTATCCAGTGTTGGTGTCTACTCCGAAATGTGCCACCAATATTTGGAGACATTGTGCCCCAAGATGGTAAATATTGGCAACTACTACTACTTTTACTACAAATAGTAAACATTGTATTTTCTCCTATTTTAAATGAGGCCCTTACTGTTTATTTAAAACACTTAATTTCTGAACATCACAGGCTGTTCAAGTGTTAATTTCCAGAAAAGAATTTATTGCTTACTGACTCACTATCCGTGATGTATACGAAATATCGGGCCTATTGTGGTCCATGCGATATGAGTCCAAACACAATTTCTTCAAGACGCAACAAAAATGTTTCAAGAACATCACTCTGACACTAGTAAAAAAACATCAGAATTGCATGGCATATAACTGGCAAGACTTCAACCATGACAGAACAGTGCTTGGACCAGGAAAGACTGTGTATCTCAGTGACTTAAATGAAACTCTTCAGATTGCATCCAAGTTGAATATTCCTCCACAAACCAATGTTCTGTCAGTGAAATGGGTGAAGTATAATGGAACTGAATATCATTCTACCTTAATTATTTGTGGTAGTAAACTTTGATTTGCCAGTGTTTTATAAAATCAAGGATATTGTTGTTAGAAACGAATGAGTGTTACTGGTGGCGTCACGCCATATTTTGACGAACATCTGTATGCCTACAGAATTGATCCAATGAACTCATTTATTACAAACCTTTTGATTTACAGATGTCATATGGGTCTGCTAATTTCTTTTGGTATGTTGTACCTTCTGCAATCTTGTTCAAATCGGTTCTTAAATCTTCATGTTGTTTTATGGTGCTTCTCTAAGCACCTTTACCTTATTTTTATTATTCTCAGGTTAGGTAAGTAAGTCAAATCTGATCTAATTTATAAGCATTTTAAAATACTTACAATCAGACAGAAGACTTCTCCGTGGTCTGTTCAGGCTCAACAACTTAAATTAATGCCACATGAGGCCGAGTTTAGTTATAAAGTTATAAGTTCATTTATTTATTACATTAGTATTTCTAGCATTACATATATTCTACAAACATTCTATACAAGTAATTAAATAAAGTATAAGTATTAAAAAGTTCTTCCGTCAAGGCAATATCTGCGATGGAGGCATCATCAGCGTTGGTTCTGGTGTTGGAGAAGCAGCGTCAGGTGCGAAGCAGCCACTCCTGTTCTCTTCTCGTTCCAGTCTTTTATAGACTATCTGACCTCTTGAGGTCATCTTCTGTTCATCTTCACTGTTTACACACAAACAAGTTATCAAACATGTCTCTTCCTCCAATATATCTCTTTCACAGTTGTTTTTCATAAACAGTTATCTCTCATAACTCTTTTTCACTGTTTACACAGAAAACAAGTTATCAAACATGTCTCTTCCTCCAATATATCTCTTTTTACAGTTTTTTTTTATATAAACAGTTATCTCTCATAACTCTTTTTCACTGTTTACACACAAACAAGTTATCAAACATGTCTCTTCCTCCAATATATCTCTTTTCACAGTTTTTTTTTATATAAACAGTTATCACTTGTTTTTCTCTATAAGTCAAACATCTGTTTTTTTCTTTATCTTCAAATCACAATTGTGTTGTCATTATTATTACTCTTATAAATCACTTATTTCAATAAATGTTTTTTCTTCTTAAATCTCAGTTGTGTTGTCATTATTATTCTTTATAAGCAGAAGAGGTACAAGTAGCATAGAAAAGTTGCATTCCCTAATGAAGCAGGGTGTGGCTGATATCAACACCCCCCTTCATGCAACTTTGTCCTACATTTGCTTGTTTACTTTTAATTATTGCATGTTTCTCTCCCTTTTTACTATTTTAATCTGATACCTGTCCTGTTTCTGTTATAAGCTTTATTCAAAATACATTCATTTAGTCTACCCAGGGTCGTCTGTATTTGACTTTTTTCTTTTTTTTTTTTTTTAACTTGTTTGATTAACCAATTCTTTTTCCAATGCATAATTTTACCAGAGTCTCAAATGTTTGTATTCTGCTTTATTGCCATCACAAATGTACTATTTTGTACCTTATTAGTTTTCCTTATTAAATCAGTTACCTTCTTGGGATCTTCACATAGACACATACGGCCCGTTCCAGTGACTAGACAATCTACAGATGTCAGTCATGGGAATCATGGTTTCTTGGTATTTATACCTTTCCATTGGCCACACATTTCACTGTGCTTTAACCAAGAGGTTATGTTTCAAGGGCTTACAATACAATTCCCTTTAATTTTAGTTTTAAAACACCTTCTTTACATTTAAAAATTCCATAGTGTGTTTGGCAAGTAAAGTACATATAATCTCCTAATTTTGTATTTGCCAATCATTACACAGGTCTCTGACCGCTGGGTGGAACTATTTCAAAGCATTCATTAGTTCCATATTTTCACATTATTATTAATTGCTCATTTGCCCTTAAAGCATTTTTATTCATAGTAAATATTGCTTAATAATAATATTTACTAACATCAGTTTCATCCAGGTTTTCACTACCTGTTTTTTCACTTTGTAATTAATATATTCCACACTGCCTAAAAGTAATTCATTATTCTCTTTCTTTCCATCTCGTTACATATATGCATTTTCACAGGCCATTGTAATTGCTATTACAGTTTGGGCTCACTTATTTCTGTTATCAGACACTTATTAGCTTCTCTCTGTGCAGATATCCTTTTCTGCAGGTTTTACAAAGTCACTCTTTAAAATGTTCTTTCAAATAAAAACTAGTTTTCTTAATCTTTTTCCTTATTTTCCAATCAGACAACATGTATCTGTATTAGATGCATGCGTTATTACTCTGCAGTCTTAATAAAACAAAATGGAAATGTAATCATACATATTCCTTCACATTGTACATTACAATTCATTTATACATCCATATTTCTAGGCATATACAACACAACAGCTTTATACACCTCATTGTATAAACTCATCTGACTTGTCACTTTTTCTTGTTGTCAATCGATTCATTTAAATATTATTATTCTGCATTTGCAGCTGCTTATCTTTCTTTAATGGTTTTGTTGTCCAAACTCTTTTGAAGTTAAATACTTAAGTCTCCTTATCTTTTAAATCTCTCCCTAGATCCCAGGTTGTTTTGCCAAGTTTCGCTTGTTCTGTGTCTATATTATTAAAAGCATGTTGTTTTATGAGCTTTCAGAGCACCTACTCTCTGGGTGAAGGACTAACCTATAAATCCTGGTCAGAAGACTGCTTCACTCCCTTCGTACATTTTCCCCGCTAATCTGCAGATTCCAAAAAACTCAGAAGCCTTTAAAGAACATTCTGTTTTTTTGACGCTTTATATTTATTGCAGTACTCAAGATCTTCATCCTAATAATCTGTTCTATGTTGTTTGTATATTCTAATCTAAATACTTGTATTGCCTAATATTTTCCTAGGTCTTTTACTATTATTAATTCTTTAATTGTCATTGTAACTGCATCCTAAATTGTTAAATCAAAATCCCTTTAAAGATACATCTGTTTGCTTGTCGGCCATATTTGTAATTGCGGTTTCAAACATTTAAGACAAAGTCCTGTCTATTTGAATGGGGGATCCTGAAATCTCAAAAGCTGCTCACTGAACTCTTAATTACTCTATTACATGATTAATATCATATTTCAAATCAGCAACTAATTTTGACATAAACTGTCACATAAATGTTGTTTCCCATGCTTAAATATAGTTAAAAAGGCCTATTTTCTAAACTAAACCAGGCAATGCACATGTGCAATCCCATTCAGAAGCTTCCTGTTTCTATGGGAACCGGAGCTTCCAATGGCAGCTATAGTGACTTTTCCAATCAAAGATTGGTTTCTTTATTTAGATGGAGGGCTATATTTCGCCTTGTTATGCATTGCCATTTCTCTATTCAAGTAATAGAATTGAAGCGTTTTTCTATATCTGTAATTTTTGGTTAACTCCAGTATCTCCTATTAAACCAAATTATTTAAACTATCACCTGATTACTTACATCTTTTTCTTTACTCTTATCATTATTACTTTGGCATCTAAGGCTATCCTTGTTCTAAAGTTCTATTTACCAGTGGCTTGCATAATTCGTTTTGTATTTCTGTCACTCTGTTACTAGGTCTTATTATATCTTCATATCTTTAGGATAAAGCCATGTTTCCATTTCCCAAAACTTAGTTCTATCTAAACTGATAGTACTTTCTTCATTGTTCATATTCTTAAAACATAATTTATTCCTCTGTCTAATTAGCCAAACTTTATATGTTCTCAAATATATGTTCATTACATCTCTAAAAAACATTCTATGGCTTTTTATATTTAATTTTTTAAAGTCCTGATGTCCTTTATTTTCCATCATATCTAGATCTTGGGCTGTTTTGACAAAACCCAGGCCTATATGCTTCATATTGTTTACATAATTGTCTGAATCACTACTTAAATGCTTATATGCTTATAAAGGCCAAAATTCTGCTTTGTTTATAGTTATAATTGTTAGTTATAACTACAATTATTTTACAATTACTTTATACAGGCAGGATTTTCATCATCTTTGCATTTTATCTGGCTCATTGCCCATTCTCCTTCATTTTGTTTCTCTGTCTCCATTTTATGCCAGCAGAAAGTTTGACCCTTCTGTGCCTCTGCTCTGGTCTTAAATCTTCCCACAGCATCCTCAACATACTCACAGACTGGAATCTGTGTTCCAACAATAGTCATTAGATTAACTAATGCTTTAAAATCTGTGTTTGCATGTCAGAAGATCTTCTACAGATGGATTACTCTCCCCTTATATTCTGATATTCTGGCATTAGTAATTGTATCTTTAATTATTATTTTTTTTTTTGAATTATTCATTAATATTTTTCAATTATGATTAATGTGTTCTATCCAATTGTTTCCAAATTACTGAAGTAATTTTCTTCAAACTCTCCCTTCTTGGGAAGTTAACCTTCTATTTTGTTTTTCTTTAATTAATAATATTTTTGTCAGTTATTCATTCAGCTGAATATTTTTCCTCATTAAGCTGAAACATTTTATTTTATATATCAAAGCAAGAATTTAAAGTCTAGTTTTTGTTCTTTTGGATTTTCCAATCAACTAGAATTGTCTTGCCTTGTATCTTATCATTTTACCATGAATTTAACGACACCAGAATCGCCAAGCTGTTTACATATTGCTCTGATTTTCTTATTATTTTCTGCTAGTCAAATTACTAAATCCATGCCCAAATTCTGTCTATCATTTATCAATAGACGTATCTTATTGAGTATTTTCTCATACTCAGTGTTTACAGATCCATTTCCCCGTCCAGAAACACACTTAGACAATTATTTATGGCCCTTTTTAAGACGTGTTGTTTTTTCGAGTTTCTCAAAGACTCCTAATGCTACAGGTATTATATTTTATCTATTTGTTTAGGTTTAACCTTTATAAATTTGCTTTAATTAGTATCTGCAAATAATACCTTTTCTATTTTGATGTTTTATTCTTTCTCAGCTTAGTCAGTTACAACAAGTGTACTCTATATTACTTGTTTTTCCTATACTTCCTTTGTGGGAATTTGCTCTCATTTTCATTTTAGTCTTTCTTTATTTTATTTTTTTCCTCTTAATATGTCTAATTTAACAAGTTTTATCCCTTATTTTCATTTTTATTTTTCTTAAATCCTTCCTTAGGTTTATATTTACATTTCCAAACCTTGTTTAGTTTCAATTTAACTCTATATAGCTTATATTTTATTATTTAAATTTTAATCCAGTATATTCATCTTATTGTAAGTCATTACTTCACTTTAAATTATTTTCCAAAGTACTCATTGCACATCCTGAGACACTAATTCTCAGGCTTTATTCAAAACCATGTTTTCTCTTTTTAGCTAATAGTTTTTAGCTTGTCCTCTAACAATAATGCTTTCTTGCTCATTTTTAACGGTCTATAATGGTCTTATAATGACCCTTCTAATTAGTTCTGTTTGTTATTGTACTTTTTGTACCAATAACTCTTACATCTTATTTATATTCCTTCATATAGCTTTTGAATGGAAAAATTATATATTTCATATATTTTTCATTTATTTGATAAAATCTTCATCAAATAGTTTTTCCACTTTATTATGTAGGTTATTTTTTCTATATACCTTTATTATCAGTCTCTGCAATTTTAATTATTCTACTTATTCTAATTAGCTTTTTCTCTTCATTTTTCTTCACATTTTAATATATATAACTTTTGTAACACTTTATTTTAGGGTCTTTTAACTAGTTGCTTATTAACATGCCTATTACTACAACATTGGCTATTAATTAGTACTTATTAGGCACATATTAATGCCTTATTCTGCATGACCTTATTTTACATTCTTAATCCTACCCAATACCTAAACTTAACAAACTAACTTACTAACTACTAACAAGCAGCAAATCAGGAGTTCACTAAGGGAAAAGTCATAGTCTATATGTGTTCTCTATACTACCACAAGAGTTACCACAACTTTTTTGTTTCATTCCTAAATTAATTATTAGTCTATACTGGTTTTTACATAATCTATATTTAGATTCATTTAGATTCATTCATTTATCATGCTACACTAATTTCTGCAATGTTTTAACTACACACACACACACACACACTCAGCGAGCTGCATCTGTTACTGTCACGGAGTGGCTCTATCTCCTGACCTTCTGACCTTATTGCTTTAACTCACTTAGTAAACACTGCATGCCTTTAAACACGTAAAAAGTCCCTTTCCTTAGACTTTTTCTTGTTCTTCATTTTTAATTTATATTATTTTAGATGTTTTAGCATATTTCTTCATGTTTATTATTCGACTTTTGATCTTTTATGTTCATAACTTTATTCATAGGAAGCTATGTCGTAGTTTTATCCTAAAGCTCATTACAACTCTAAATCAAAGCTGTTATTCCTGTTTTATAAGTAAAACTCAATCTCAGGATTTTTTCAACTTCCAAACAGGTATGTACTATGTACTCTCATAATTGGATTTATGTGTATTTTCAGAGCTCTTTCTCCATCTTTGTTCTTCATAATGTTGTAAACTGTAGCATACACTGTTTCTTCTAACAAATAATTTTATCTTTTGTTTTATTTATCACTTTACTAGACTCGCCATTTGACTTAATTCAATAACTAAATCTCTAAATTTTGTTTCAAACTACTTTTCATTTTAGGGATTTTAAATCAGCTTATGCTCTCACTAATTTTGTGTGTAAGTATTTAAAATCCTCTAAATTCACCCATATTTGTCAATAATTCATTTTTTATCATTCTTCATATTTAGTCATGCTTTTTCCAAGCTTCTTTATTGTTATCTTTATAGTCTTTGCATTGACTAAAACTGACAAATGTTATTTTAAATAACATCCTTGATATAAAGTGTCATCACCTACAGACACATTATAGGTCCTTATGGCAATCTTTCTTTGTTGTTTACAGAAAAAGCATTTAATTCTCACCTATTTTCTTTAATAGCATTTGGTAAAAACATTACTTTTATTCAATTTTAAATTCTAGTAATTAACCTCTCTAGTTTTGTAAATTTATGTGCTTTCATATTTTGGAACCTCTCTAATCCTCTTATTACACTTTAATAAGATTTACATATCTGTTTAATCTTGATATTGTTATTTCTTCAACAATATCTGCTAAATGTGTTATTTAATTATTATTTATGGATCATGTATCTTTGTCCATTTTTACACATTTTTTTTCTTACTTTATAAAAATATTTTTGTATCGTCTAATTTGTTCATTTTTCATCACTTTTGAACCTTATATCCATTACAATTTACAATTTAAATTTGTATCCTTTTTTTCCTTTATATTTCTTAATATGTTACTTGTTTTTGCATACGTCTGTGTTATGTATAGTTGATATATAATGTCATTATTTTACTGTTATTTTTTTCTTGGTTACATTTGTTTCTTTATTAAACTCTTTTTTTTTTTTCACCAAAGCCTTTCCACAGCTCTAGCTACGACTTAACCCGTTTCATAATTTTGATCTTTTCTGTCATTCTAATTGCTTCTTATTTTATTTTTATTTTTTTCAAAACAAATATGTTAGGAACTATTTTCCAGCACTCTTTTTTCTTTATTGTATGATATTTTTTTCTTTATTGTATGTCTTTTTCTATTACCTTCGTGTTTAATCCAATTCTAAAAGTCCTATTTGACTTTTTCCATTCACTCTGACACTGTCTCTTGTGCTTTTGTAGCTTACTTTATTAAAATTGATTGACCTAGATTCTCTCTCTTTCCATAACTGTACTTTAGTGTTTCTTTGGTCATGTAATTCAATTGCTCATTTTATGTTTACTTAAATGTTTTCTTAAATTTAAGTGGTAATATTATTCTAATAACCTTATCTTAGTTAATGCTCTATCAACACTTTGTCTTAGTTGGACATTCTCTCAGTCCTTCTCACTTAATCAGCATA
The DNA here is from genome assembly GCA_039654765.1 of Mylopharyngodon piceus. NCBI lineage: Eukaryota > Metazoa > Chordata > Actinopteri > Cypriniformes > Xenocyprididae > Mylopharyngodon > Mylopharyngodon piceus. Next base: position 17,908,864 of record CM077444.1, read on the forward strand.
TATCTGATTTTCGTGTTTTCCTCACTGCTTATTTGTTTTCTTATTGCTTCTGTTTAACTTATATAATTTTAACACTAACATTTTTGGGTTTTTTACTCTGATTTCTAGTCTGCCTCCTCTGAGGCTCGTACAATAAAGCTGTCTGACTAGACTATTTAACTGTTTTATTGTCAGGAGTACATGGTTACATCTTATCAGATCTGCTTTTATTTATTACTTAATCTTTTCAAAAATCTAATGCTACTGATTCTTTAACACATATTACTTCTTTAATTCCCTTTGTTTTTTTGTTTTTTTTTATCCAGCTCTTTTTTCTTTTTAGAGTCCTTGTCTGGTTTTAAACATTTATGAGTTTTCCTCATAAATTCCACATGAGTTTTCCTATCTTTTTGTTAAATTATTACTGTCCAAAAACATTATCCACACTTCTGACAATTCTTGTTTTTTAGTTGTCTGTAAAACGTAATGTAGGCTAATTAACTAGTAGTTCTTATTCACTTACAAGTTATATTCTCATTCAGGAATAACTTTTTTATTCCACTTCTCATGTGCCTCACTTTACTTCTTTAATACAGGACTATAATTTCTTGTTCCCTTATTCTCTGTTTCAAATCAGTATTTTAAATCTAACGAGTTACTGTAATTATTTTTACATTCTTTCTTCTTATTTTGTAATATGATATCTTTACATTCTTTTGTTTTCTTATTCTGCTCTCACTAAACTCCTAGTGTCAGGGGTTATCGTAAATCTTAATGTCTCTGGTTTATCTGTTTTTCTGCTCTCTGAGACTCTTCTCTTCCTCTCAGTTTTAGACCGATTTTATAAGTCCTCTTTTTCTTATTTTTCCTTTTTTTAATAATCATTTTGGACTACTTGTTCTAAAAAGTATTATTTTTATTCGGCTGTTATTATCATTTGTTTATTAATCTCTAAATTGCAATCGTCCTGTACACTTTATTTCAGTCTTAAATCACTCCTCAAGCTGCGTAACGCTCTGCACCTAATTAATCTTTTCTTTTTGCTAGTTAAATTTCTTCTTGGGACAACTTACTTGTCCTTTTTTCATCAACAAGTCTTTTTGCCTTTATTTAATTTTAATCCCTTTCACATTTTACACTTATTTTCTCCTGTTTCAACTATATATTTATATTTTTCCCATACAATATTCTATAAATGTTAACTTCTATTATTCTATAATGTGATTCACTATTGTTTACTCTCCATATGCTATAAAGAGTAATTTAAACTCTAACTACCACAACTGTCTCACAGTGACTGTTGTAAATCTCTTCTCACTGCAGGTATTTTTACAGGCTGCGGACGGGCTGCAACGATCCTAGCTGCTTATTTCCTGCTTATCATTTTTATTTGTTATATTCGTTCTCTAATTTGTAATTTTGAACAGACTTACTGTCCCATTTCCTTTCAGTTACGTCTGTAATTTCACATATCAATTACAAATTTTACTGGATGTTTAAATTGTCTTGTCCATATTAAAGTTAAATGTATCTATCCTATTTGCTTCTTAGTTTTGCTTAATTCTATTATTGTGGTTTTATTTCTAAACTTTAAACTTGCTCTGCACATAAAGCTTCTTCACAGCAATCCTTTCTAATAGTAGGCTTTTGCTTTAGCTCAGTTAACAGAAAACAGATCTTGCCTGTACTGTCACTCCTCTCAGACGTGTACACAGATTCTATGGGCCTCGTTCTTAGAATGAATAAAACGTCCTATTTTTGATCTTACGATTCCTTCTCATCCGTGCGTATGTGTGATTCTTAGAATGAACGTACGCACATGAGAAAACACGCCTATGCCTCTCTTTCAGATGTGAAAGCTATTACCTAAATTTCCAAAAACCTGTCGTATTTTGACAAGGAAAATGCATACATTTGTTCAGACCCTGATGTTACTCTAAGCACTCAAAGACAGTTTTTAAACATATGAGTGGTGTCGTGGATTTAAATGTACACACACTCCTAAATCTAATCTGTGCTTGTGCACGTTTTTTTATATGAGGCCCCTTTTTCTTTAAACACTCGCGCACCTAACATTTTTTGCCCCGGGCTTGCCCGTTTCACTATTACTTTGGCAACCATCTATTTAGGCTCTTCTCATTTTTTCCAGGCTAATATTGATCTTCTATCTATCCCATTACTATTTTATATTTTCTCTTTCATATATTTTGGTAAATTTTCAGTATCTTATTATGATGTTGTGATACTTTTAATAATATAGCCTCTCATTTTTTTTTCCTGAACTCTCTTTAACTCTCTAATATACACAGTATATTTTTATTTTTTCTTAATCTTCCATGTTAAACTGTAGTCATCCTACATTCATCATTTCACTTATTTTTAAAATATTTAGCGTCTAAGTCCTATTATCCACTTTTAACTTACTTTTAAGTATTTTGCGTTTTCTCTAACTCAATCTGGAAGAGATCCAAAAGATCAGCTTACTCAATTTAATTTCTTTAATCAATGTTTTCGCTTTTAAAGCTACTTTTCTCTTATTCAAGCATATTACTTATATAAATCTGAATGAAGAGTTTGGCTTTCTGTTAGTGAGGCGTCCCTCTCCTGACAGAAAGCCCTGTCTCTTTTGCTATTCTAGCCTCTCTGAGACCTGCCATATGAGATCTTATCTCACATCTATTGGCTAAATAAACTTTACAGCTCTCTTAGCTCGTACAGTTTATTCTTTTTTGTGTGCGCACTCAACCCTTTCTGGGTCGAATCAAATAATTCGTCTTAGAATTATTCTATTCTTTTTTGGGTCTTACAGGATATAGTTTTTTCCTCAGTAACTTCTTATCTCATGCTCTACATATTTAACATACAAGCAAGTATTAAGCCAACTGTCGAGCAATTTGGTCATCAATCCTGGCCAGTAGTTGACGATCAATCTGCCCCGGGCACGTTGGGCGCCATGTTTTATGGTGCGTCTCTAAGCACCTTTACCTTATTTTTATTATTCTCAGGTTAGGTAAGTAAGTCAAATCTGATCTAATTTATAAGCATTTTAAAATACTTACAATCAGACAGAAGACTTCTCCGTGGTCTGTTCAGGCTCAACAACTTAAATTAATGCCACATGAGGCCGAGTTTAGTTATAAAGTTATAAGTTCATTTATTTATTACATTAGTATTTCTAGCATTACATATATTCTACAAACATTCTATACAAGTAATTAAATAAAGTATAAGTATTAAAAAGTTCTTCCGTCAAGGCAATATCAGCGATGGAGGCATCATCAGCGTTGGTTCTGGTGTCGGAGAAGCAGCCTCATGTGCGAAGCAGCCCCTCCTGTTCTCTTCTCGTTCCAGTCTTTTATAGACTATCTGACCTCTTGAGGTCATCTTCTTTGGAATTCCCCTCATCTGAGTCTATATATAAAGGCTTGTCTCTTTGTTCTCAGACTCTTCTCCTCTGCTGTGTCCTGCGCTTCTGATCAAGACATCCTTCAACGGTAATGATTGCCTTTCTTACTAATACATGTTATGTCTGTACTATTCTACTAGCATGCTTTATTAAAATCTTAAAACAACAGTTGTAGTGTCTTCCTTTATAAACATATTCTTATAAAGCTTTACAACAATAGTGTTTTGTCTCTTTTCTTTATAAACTACATTCTTATTAAAGTACTTTTACAATACCAGTTGTCTTGTCTTATTTAATGAGCTATTATCTTATTAAACACTTTTATAAAAACCCATTTGTCTCGTTTTCCTCAATAAACAGTTATAATATACAAATTATCATACATTTTTTCACTGTTTACACACAAACAAGTTATCAAACATGTCTCTTCCTCCAATATATCTCTTTCACAGTTGTTTTTCATAAACAGTTATCTCTCATAACTCTTTTTCACTGTTTACACACAAACAAGTTATCAAACATGTCTCTTCCTCCAATATATCTCTTTTTACAGTTTTTTACATAAACAGTTATCTCTCATAACTCTTTTTCACTGTTTACACACAAACAAGTTATCAAACATGTCTCTTCCTCCAAAATATCTCTTTTTACAGTTTTTTTTTATATAAACAGTTATCTCTCATAACTCTTTTTCACTGTTTACACACAAACAAGTTATCAAACATGTCTCTTCCTCCAATATATCTTTTCACAGTTTTTTTTATATAAACAGTTATCACTTGTTTTTCGCTATAAGTCAAACATCTGTTTTTTTTTTCATCTTCAAATCACAGTTGTGTTGTCATTGTTATTACTCTTATAAATCACTTATTTTAATAAATGTTTTTTCTTCTTAAATCTCAGTTGTGTTATTATTATTCTTTATAAGCAGAAGAGGTACAAGTAGCATAGAAAAGTTGCATTCCCTAATAAAGCAGGGTGTGGCTGATATCAACAATGTCTAGACTAATTTGACGAATTTGTGTGTTTTAAGTTTTAAATTTATGTGCCACACCTCATTAATGTGATTAATTGACTTTCTGCCGTGTTTTAAAGAAGCCACTTTTCGCCATGTTAAATAAATACTTGAATTTTTACATCTATCTAAACTAAAGAGTCTTGATTTTATGTTTGATCATGTAAAATACCACTCTAAAACAGTGTAAAAATACACTGAAAAGAATACTTTGTTATTAACACTTTCAGCGTAATCCAAATGAATTAAAACAACATTAAAAGCACCATAGTGTAAAACGTCTCGGTTACGTATGTAACTCTCGTTCCCTGAAGGAGGGAACGGAGACGTACGTCAGTAGTGACCGACGAATTGGGATATCGCTAGAGAGCCCTATCAGCTTCGAGTGAACTACAACAGGCCAATGGAGTTGGCGTGCGATATTTGCATAATGCGCACCGCCCCCGCCAGGTGGTATAAATAGGGGAGCAGATGCCATCGCACTCTGTTTTTCGCTGAGGAGACAACTAGTCCGCACTACAGCGAGGGTACAGCAACTGTGGCGACAGGACGTACGTCTCCGTTCCCTCCTTCAGGGAACGAGAGTTCCATACGTAACCGAGACGTTCCCTTTCAGTAGGTCACGTTCGACGTATGTCAGTAGTGACCGACGAATTGGGATCCCAAATAAAGCGCCACAGTATGAACCCCTTCCAGTGCCCAGCGCAAGCTCTAGCCACCCGGCGCACCAGTGGGACGGGGAAGGGGGCGAGCTTACGCCGAGAGAGTCTACTGCTGTTCCGACATACCCACTAAGTAAACTAGACTACACTGGGGAAGCGAACCCGTAGGGGACGCTGTGGAGACCACTACCCACCCATAGGGGAGGAATTTACGTGGAGAGTACACATATGGACTGGCCGTGGGCAGTACGCATATGGAGTCCCTGGGATGGCTCCACCTGGGTAGGGGGAGACTCATCTGACAGGTGACGGCAGAGCTGGCTCTGCTAGGGAAAAACACAGGCTCGCCGTAGGGAGTTGACCGTGGACGAATACACACATGGGACCACTCACGTGGATGGGTCACGACATGTGGAACCCAGCCAAACGTCAACGTCGGTGACGGAGGTTTGGCCTGGCATCAGACACTCCGCAATGTCCGAGCCGAAGGGGGAGGCGGAGGAACTCGACAGGGTTCGCCAAGCGGGGAACTCGACTGGAGTAAAAAAGATGCACGTATCCGGCCCAGGGGGCGGGAATGGCATTGCAAGCCGACACTAGAACGGGCTCTTCGCGTCTACCGGCTGGTGGAAGCGAGTACACGGGAAGATACCGGTTCTACACGAAGGCTATAGAATCTAGCGAACATGTTAGGTGTCGCCCAGCCCGCAGCTCTACAGATATCTGTCAGCGAGGCGCCGTGCGCCAGCGCCCAGGAAGAGGCCACTCCACTGGTGGAGTGGGCTCTCAACCTGAGCGGGCAAGACACGCCCTGGGACTCATATGCCAGGGTGATGATGTCCACTATCCACTGTCCACTATGCTCTGACCGAACATGATCGGGGGTCCTTAGAGGTTCCTCGTAGAAGGAGCTCTAGCGGAAGTGATAGTGTCTGCGACCGCTTGCGGGAGATCACTCAGAACCTCCGCGTCCCGTCCAGGGACCACACATGGAGTTTCCACAGGTTGGGACGCGGGTGCCAGAGGGTGCCCCGTCTCTGAGTCAGGAAGTCCTTCCTCAGAGGAATGGGCCAGGGAGGTGCTGTTGCGAGGAGCGTGAGGTCCGAGAACCAGGTCCGAGTGGGCCAGTATGGAGCCACTAACAAGACCTGCTCCTCGTCCTCCCTGACCTTGCACAGGAGCTGTGCGAGAAGGCTCACTGGGGGAAACGCATATTTGCGTAGGCCCTGGGGCCAGCTGATTGCCAGGGCATCCGTGCCGAGCGTGCCGCCGGTCAGGGAATAGAACAACTGGCAGTGGGCAGTCTCCGGGGAGGCGAACAGATCTATCTGTGCCTCGCCGAAGCGCTGCCAGATCAGCTGGACCACCTGGGGATGGAGTCTCCATTTGCCCGGAAGCGGAGGCTGCCGTGAGAGCTCGTCGGCTGCACGGTTGAGCACGCCTGGGACGTGAATGGCACGAAGCGACCTCAGATGCTTCCATTTCCATAGCAAGAGATGGCGGGCGAGTTGCGACATATGGCGGGAGCGTAGACCACCCTGATGGTTGATGTACGCAATGGCCGCAGTGCGGTCCGAGCGGACCAGTACGTGCTTGTCTGTCAACAGCTCCTGGAAGCGGCCCAGTGCAAGACGTACTGCTAGCAACTCGAGGCAATTGATATGCCAATGCATTTGGGGCCCCGTCCACAGACCCGATGCTGCATGCCCGTTGTACGTGGCTCCCCACCCCGTGGCGGAGGCATCTGTGTGGACCACAGCATGCCTGGACACTTGTTCGAGGGGAACTCCCGCCCGCAGGAATGAAGGGTCCGACCACTTGGTGAGGGTGCGATGGCAGTTCGGTGTCACGGGGACACGGAACGTACCGCGCTGCCACGCCCATCTCGGGACCCGGCTGCGGAGCCAGTGTTGAAGCGGCCTCATATTAAGCAATCCAAGCGGCGTGACTACGGCTGCGGATGCCATATGCCCCAGGAGCCTCTGAAAGAGTTTCAGTGGGGCCGCTGTCCTGCGCTTGAGCGTACTCAGGCAGGTCAACACTGATTGGACGCGCTCCTCGGTGAGGCGCGCAGTCCGGGTGACCGAATCCAGTTCCATACCGAGATAAGAGATTCTCTGCCCGGGGGAGAGTTTGCTCTTGTCCCAGTTGACCCGAAGACCCAACCAACTGAGGTGAGCTAACACCATGTCCCTGTGTTCGCACAACTGCTCCTGCGAGCTGGCCAGGATGAGCCAGTCGTCGAGGTAGTTGAGGATGCGAACGCCCTGTTCCTTGAGCGGAACAATGGCCGCCTCCGCAACCTTCGTGAAGACGCGGGGCGACAGGACCAGCCCGAAGGGTAGGACTTTGTACTGATATGCCCGACCCTCGAACGCAAACCGTAGGAAGGGTCTGTGACGAGGCAGAATCGAGACATGAAAGTACGCGTCCTTCAGGTCGATCGCTGCAAACCAATCCTGGGGACGGACGCATTCGAAAATGCGCTTCTGCGTAAGCATCTTGAACGGCAGCCTGTGAAGGGACCGGTTCAGGACACGCAGATCCAGGATTGGCCGTAGCCCACCTCCCTTCTTTGGTACAATGAAGTAGGGGCTGTAGAACCCTGACTTCATATCGGCTGGAGAGACCGGCTCGATTGCATCCTTCGCCAGGAGGACAGCAATCTCCGCCCGGAGAACAGGTGCATTGTCCAGGGACACCTGAGTGTAGTGGACACCCCTGAAGACCGGGGGACGCGGGGCGAACTGAATCGCATAGCCGAGTCTGATAGTGTGAATGAGCCAGCGGGACTGGCTGGGGAGCGCTATCCAGGCTTCCAGACACCGAGCCAGTGGGACCAAAGGCACCACAGATGCACCGGGGGTGGGGCAGCGAGGCAGAGTGCTGGAACCCGACTCGGATGGCGCAGCGGCCCGAAGTGGGGTCAGACTCTGCAAGGTGACAGTGTGAATGGGAGACGGCTGGGGGGCGGCCTTGACCATCACACTGGGTCCTGCAGGCGAAGTGAGAGTGGGCTGCGAGTGGCAAGGCGGGGCCTCGCGCGCTGACAGCCGCAGTCTCTTGTGACCTGGAGGATTGGGAAACTGCTCTTTTTGTGATGAAGTGGGTACCGCTGGACTCCGGAGAGCCAGCGGCGGGACAGACAAGTTCACAAATTCCCCCCGGCCCTCCTCCAGGGGTGGGAGAGACGATGGAGTCCTCTCCCGAAGAGCAGGAACCTTCCCCTCCAGGTCGCCCATCTCAGGGTCGCGTCTTCCTCGACCTCTTGCCACCTGGCTTGGCCTGAGCGGGCTGGGCGCCGCGTCCGTGACTGGCACCCTGCTGTTTGGCTGGTGTAGGCTGCTGCTTTGCCGTCTTAGCAGGGGCGGAGGACGACGCAGGCGGGCGCCCTCGGCGACGAGCGGGCTGAGGCTGCGCGGCCGGCGGCGGGGTGGAGGCAGCAGCGGACCACCGGGGCAGGACGTGTTTGATAGCCTCAGCCCGCTTCTGGGCAGCAGAGAACTGCTGGGCGAAGCTCTCTACCGCGTCGCCGAAAAGGCCGACCTGTGATATGGGGGAGTCCAGGAACCGATACTTGTCGGTATCCCTCATATCAGCAAGGGTCAGCCAAAGGTGGCGTTGCTGGACCACAAGCGTGACCATCGCCTGACCAACAGAACGTGCCGTCACCTTAGTCGCCCGGAGGGCGAGGTCCGTGGCGGCACGCAGCTCCCCAAGCAGCTGCTGGTCAAGACCTCCCTGGGGCATTTCCATCAACGCTTTTGCCTGATGAACTTGCAAAAGGGCCATGGCATGCAGGGCGGAGGCGGCCTGTCCGCAGGCTCTGTAAGCTTTCTCAGTCAATCCTGACAAGAATTTACAGGCCCGGGATGGGAGACGTGGCTCACCGCGCCAGCCGGAGGCCGTTGGACACAATTGCATCTCTCGACTGGGGGAATCCGCGTATATCCCCTAGCCTCCCCACCATCCAGGTTGGTGAAGGCGGACGAGGGACCAGGTCTCACACGAACGCTATAGGGCATCCGCCAGGACCTGGTCACCTCATCATGCACCTCCGGGAAGAATGGCATCGGGGCGGGGCGCTGGGGACCAGCGCGGGCCGCCTCAAGGTACCAATCGTCAAGCCGAGAAGGCTTGGGACACGGTGGAGGATTCCAGACGAGCCCGACCTTCTCGGCAGCCCGGGAAAGCATAGCGGTCAACTCAGGATCGGGCTCGGACAACGCTACGGTCCCGGAGGGAGGTAACGCAGCCGAGTCCTCATCTCCTGAGGACTCTTGCTCACCTTCCGATGCCGCGATCGACATGTGGTCATCCGCCGGTGCGCCGAAGGAAACAGCTGGTCGCTCCGTAGAGGGACCAGCACGCTCGACCGGCAACACCACTGGTTGCAGTGAGGTAGAGGGGACAGGGGCCCGCGGAGCGGCGCTCAGCGGGGAAGCCCTGACTGTGATCCTCAGATCACCCTGCCTACACGCCGACGCACCGTCACCCCGGCCGAAGCCAGAGAAAACGGCGGAACGGGGCATAGGGGAGGGGACCCCCGCTCCCTGAGAACCAAGGAACGAGAGTCTCGATCTCAACACTGCAATAGTCATGTTCCCACAGTGAGAACATGAACTATCCACAAAAGCTGCTTCAGCGTGCTGAACGCCCAGGCACGTGATGCAGCAATTGTGGCCGTCAGCGGGGACCAATGAACGACCGCATCCAGTAACGCACAGACGAAATGACATCTTGAAAAAGACGCAGGGTTCGTCTGTGAAGCTCTTTTAGGAGGGGAAAATTCAGCTCTCTTGTGCTGAAGCACACAGGGAGTGTCACGATGTGTTCGGGTACACCACTCCCCGAACACAACGGAGGAACCGGCCCAAATCGCAACAGACAACAGCTGGGAATTGGAAATTTATGCTGTAACAACAGCAGTTGAGAGCTTTAAGCTCAGGCTCCTCGGGAAGCTCGCGACCTCGCTGAAGTGCCGTCACACCAACACAAGATACAATCTTCCTTTCTCAGGCTTGAAGAATTCACTCTTAGTCTGAAAAGCTGGAACACAACTAGATGGCTCTGAAGCGAAAGACAGAGTGCGATGGCATCTGCTCCCCTATTTATACCACCTGGCGGGGGCGGTGCGCATTATGCAAATATCGCACGCC